>CM032451.1:34049924-34122424 GCA_019049505.1 Pachyrhynchus sulphureomaculatus | reverse complement strand
AGATGATGTTACTTTGATCGCCAACACAAAAGAAAAATTGCAAGAAATGCTGTTGGAATTAAATAACAAGTTTCGAGAAATAGGTCTGAAAACAAACTTCACCAAAACAACGAAAGTGAAGATAACAGCCAGGAACTATTAATAGAAGGTGAAAGAATAGAAAAGGTACAAACATTCATATATTTAGCACAAAAAAATTAAAATATCAAAAAATAATTTAAAGGCTGACTTGGATAGGAGTCTCGTTAGCTTGGTCTGCGTTCGGAAGGTTACAATCTACATTTAAATTAGACATTCCAAATACAATAAAAGTATTTGATCAATATGTACTGCCGATATTAACATATGGCACTGAAAGGTGGGCTTTAAATAAAAGTATAATAAAGAAACTTCCGGTAACGCAAAGAGCAATGAAGAGGATAATGCTAAATATTAGACTCCAAGATCGTATACCTAACATCGAGTTACGAAGAAGATCAAAAGTGAAATGATAACAGATGGGCACGCAGTATAGTTGAATCGAGGCCTAGAAAACACAAAAGATGCAGAGGTAGACTGCACATAAGATGGACGAACGACATAAAAAGATTAGCAGGACAACAAAGCTCATTGGAGACAACTTGGGAGGCTTACATCCGTCCATGGATGGAATAAGCTAATGATGATAATGATGGTGCTGATGATGATGATATATATATATATATATATATATATATATATATATATATATATATATATATATATATATATATATATATATATATATATATATATATATATATATATATATATATATATAATATATATATATATATATATATATATATATATATATATATATATATATATATTATATATATATATATATATATATATATATATATATATATATATATACGCACAAGCATATTCATACACATGTCAGATTCACATACAAGTTTATCATACGTCAAAACACATATATATCAAAACTCCTAATCCTACGACTATTGCTTACGTATCAACCCGCAGAGAGAAAAAAATCCTCTTAAAAATGCCAACTTCACGGTGAGATATTTAAAAAATAATGGACTTTTAAGATTCGTGCCCACAAGGACTTTTGTTCAACTCCTCAAAAACTATATTTTCTCAAAGTTTGAACAAATTTGACCTAGAACCATTTTCTCTAAGGATAGTCCAGGATCTTTTCTTCTTTTTTATTTTGTTCTAAACATTTAATAGCTCTGCAAACACTTCCGAAAATGGAAGCATTATATTCTAAATTTCAGCTAAATCGACTCGGCTATTTTTTTATTCTCGAGAGCTGAGCTTCTGAGAGATGCTGAGACAAAAAACCCTTTTTATGATATTTGATATAACCCATATCGTCAATTCAATCCTAATCTGTTTTATTATTTGTTCTATAAAAATAAATTCAATATTTAGGTCACAATGCCAATATGGCTATTATTAATAATATTATTGTTATTCCTTATTGTATACTAAGTATTAATTAATAAATAAAACAAATGTTATATTTAACGGGTGTTACCGAGAAGTTACTACAAAAGTGCGGCATTGATTGATGCATTGTGTCTGGAAAGCTGAGCCAAAGAATTCTTTGATGCCAATTTTTAGCTACGATTGATTGATATTAAAAACACAAAATTGACTTTTATGATCAACTAATTAATTGTATTAAGGTAGTGGCGTCGAAAATAGAACATACACATGCTGCCAAAATTGTTGCTTCACCAGTGTTAAGGAAGTTGCGGTGGTATAGGTGAAATCAAAAGTAAATTGCGTTAGTTTATATTAGTATTTTGTTGAAAGCCTATATTTATATTTTTAATGAAGTATATAGTAATAAAAAATTGATATTATATATTACTGACACGTTTGACATTACTTTTCGATTATGTTTATACTATTTATTAGAGTTTTTATATGCATAGACCGTTGAATGTTTAGTCCAAACTTAAGAAAAAAACGAAAGATCTAAGTACATTGTAATGTATTAATATTACAAAATTTATACAGTAGATATGTTAAAGACAGATTAAAAAAACTAGTATCTATGTTATTGAACTCTATGTTGGCGAACAAATCAAAATAAATATTGTTAATTTATTAATTAAAAAGAGGCGATATCGTATATTTTATAATAGTTGGAAATGATCATTCTGGGATTGGTGCATATTCAGGGTAAAACAGTATTGTGGTGCACTTCATTAGAGTTAAAAATTAAGAAATGAAAAATACAAAGAATGAGGAATTCGTGAAAAAAGGCAGTTTATAGACACAGATTGAGTCAAAGAAAATGTGGCGAAAAAAGACGAATGGTAAACAGTGGTAATGACAGTGCTAACCTCTCAGGCTGTGGCCGTCGTATTGTCAACATTCAAACTTTAGGCCGTAATCTAAAATGTTCGTCTTGTAAAGAAATGTTATCATTATGTGACACAATAAATAAAACAGGAAAGGGTTTTGCTTCAATATTAACAATAAGGTGTTGTAAATGTTTAGAAATAAACACGGTTTCTACTGACGAGATGTATATAAAAGACAAAAACTATGAAAGAACATTATGATTTTAATACAGACGCGGCTCTTGGTGAGTATATGAAATTAGTATCTTAATAAACTATAATTGAAATATAATATTAATAAGATAATAACACAGCCCCACAAAAAAAAAAAAGTGGTGTATACTTTTGATGCGATATATCAGATCCGTAGTATTTTTGCCCGCTGATCACGAATCTGACGTCAGAATATCGCCATCACATCTCAATTTTTTTCTAACCTCAAAAAATAGGTAAAAATTAGTAAAAATTAAGAAAAATATACTCCTAAAAAATTGATTCAAGCTTTTTCATGAATCCAAAGATGTATTAATATGTATTCGGACACGCTAAGCTAATATTCATTGGTTGGATTAAGCCATACAGTTCTGTTTTCTTTCTAACCTCAATAAATCAGACAGATATAATGCTTCTCGAATGCAAAAAACGAATTCAAATTAAAATTCAACCGATTCTTACCAAATTTGGTACACGGGGGTTTTTTGGGTTGCTGATCATGAATCTGAGGTCAGATTTGCAAAATTCAAAATGGCGGATCGAAGATGGCGGACAAAATTTTTGAAAACCAACCTATTCCTACCAAATTTAGAATACAGTTGGGGAATCCTCAAACCTGATACTCTTAAACCCTAAACCCTGAAACCTTAGACTCCCACATCGTGTAACCTCAAAAAATAGACCTCAATAACCCTGTAACTTTAAAAATGAGACCCAATAAACGCAAAACCAGGACTTTTAAACCCTATACTCTCAAATAGTAGACCCTTAAGCCCTAGAATTGCGAAGGTTAGACCCGCGCCTAACTTTCCTTTTTTTGGCTGTATCTTGTTCTTTTTTCCGCGAATGACCTATTCAAAGGCTTTCTGCCCAAACGCTTTTGAGGACTTGTTTCTCTTTTTAGCGACCAGCAATAGTCCGCTAGCATATGGTCATCCCATCGTCCTTGATACCGATTTTCTATGATTTTCAGATCTTGGTGAAAACGTTCCCCTTGCTCCTCACTGTAGTCCAAGATTATCTGGGAAATCATCGATGTGGGAGTCCAGGAAATGTAATTTTAGATTCATTAAGCAACCTAATGTTTGAAAATTTTTTACCATTTTCTCGACTATTTCTTTATACTTAGGACTTTTATTATTTCCCAAAAAGTTTGTTGCGACTTCTTTAAAACTAAGCCAAGCAGCTTTTTCAACTTTATTCATTTTAGTAACAAATAATGAATCTTGAAACAATTTTCTTATTTGTGGCCCGTCAAATACGCCTGCCTTAATTTTAGCTTCAGAAAATTTTTGAAACATGGGCCGTTTGTATCTAATGCTCTCGTGAATTGCTTCATAAGTCCAAGCTTAATGTGAAGCGGGGGAATAAGAACTTTTCCTGGATCTACCAATGGTGGAAACAATACATTATTTTCACCAGGAGTGAACGATTTTCTTGTTGGCCAAATTTTTTTCTTATAATGACGTTCCCTGTCTCTGCTATTCCACAGACATTTATAACAGGGATAAAGTGCAAACCCTGACTGTTGGCCAAGCAATATTGTTACAATTTTCAGATCTCCACAAATTTTCCAGTTATGATCAGCATATTTTATTTTTATTAAAAGCTGCTTCATTTTTTTCATATTGCTCTTCCATAACTGTGATATGAGCAATCGGAATGGGAGCGTAAACGTTGGTATTATGCAGCAAAACTGCCTTAATGCTCCGTTTAGAAGAATCAATGAACAATCTCCATTCTTCAGGATCGTATGAGTTATTTTGAAATTCATCCATTAGACCTTTTACATCGGTACAATATGAAAGTGACAATTCCTCGTCCATTGTGAAATATTTTTCGAAATTCTTCATCTCTGTTTCTATAATAAGAAATAGTAGCTTCTGGCTTAAGTAAATGTCTTTTCTTTAAAAAGGAAGCAAGATGTTCTGAACCATCTTTGGATAAGCCTAAATCTCTGACTAGATCACTAAGTTCTGACTGTGATACGAGTATTGGTTCTGGTTTACGGTTATATGGTAGAAATTCTTTATCTGTTTCACTAGTATATGATAGGTTGTCACTAGAACATTCATTAGTAACAGTGTTTGAACCTTTTTCGACAGTCTCAATGTTTTCGGCATGAACTGATAAGGTGAAATCATTTGTTTCCATAACATCAGCATCAAGTGGTTCAGGAGGCGGAATTAGTTTAGTTGGTCTTGTTACTGTCGAAACATCGTTATAAGTAATAGTGCTTTTATTTTTTCGGTTATGCCTAGATACAACATTCATACAAAAGTAGCAATCATTTTCACTGTATGGTCTATTCCATATTGCTGGTCTGGAATATTTAATCGCCTTCTTATTGATGTACAACATTATTTTGCAAGAACTGCAAATGATGTGGGGAACCCAATCTGTATCCTGGTGCTGTATTTCAATGTTAAAACAATCCTTATATAAGGTTTTAATATTATCCGTTATCGGTGACCCCATTTTACTCAATACGTGTTGACAGCAAATGTAACAAAATGAATCACTGTTTTTATCGCACTTATGAAAAGTTCTTGTACCGTGAGACCGTTTTCTTGTAGCATTATACTCTACATGAGCCAAGTCACCCACACATGAAGAGCTACGGTCGCTGGATGACGACGGCTGCGGGCCCGCTTTCCCACCCTGACCAACCGCCGATACTGGGTTTCCGAGTCCCTGCATCGTAATTCTCTTTCTTCTACCTGCCATGACGGCATCTAAGCCGTTATCCAGGGACTCTGCCGGCTAGTGGAGTAACACCGTTGCCCACCGTCACCACGTGGAGGTGCCCTGGATGCAGGTAGAAGAATAAAAATCGACCGATGAATTTTCTCGGCGTTCAAAATGGCGCGAAAACATCTGCCATCTTGAATTTTGCAAATCCAACCTCAGATTCGTGATCAGCGACCCAAAAAATCCCCGTGTACCAAATTTGGTAAGGATCGGTTGAATTTTAATTTGAATTCGTTTTTGCATTCGAGAAGCACTATATCTGTCTGATTTATTGAGGTTAGAAAGAAAACAGAACTGTATGGCTCAATCCAACCGATGAATATTAGCTTAGCGTGTCCGAATACATAATAATACATCTTTGGATTCATGAAAAAGCTTGAATCAATTTTTTAGGAGTATATTTTTCTTAATTTTTACTAATTTTTACCTATTTTTTGAGGTTAGAAAAAAATCGAGATGTGATGGCGATATTCTGACGTCAGATTCGTAATCAGCGGGCAAAAATACAACGGATCTGATATATCGCATCAAAAGTATACCCCACTTTTTTTTTTGTGGGGCTGTGTAATTTAAAATATAACCTATAAAGCTATATCTTTATGATTTTAGGACTTTTGCATGCAGGAATGGGTTATACCCATCTAAACAGGTTACTGGCATGTATAGATGTGCCAACTGTGGACTCGAAAAGTTTCAAGCGCCAGGAACGAGAATTCGGGACAGTTACAGAAAAAGTTGCTAAACAAAGTTGCACTAAGTGGGCTAAAATTGGACGCGATCTAAGGAATGAAGATGATATTAAAAAATTATTAGAACCTGATGAAAATAATAAAATTCGTCTAACGAAATCACTGCGTGTTCTAAATCCACTATTTGAATATTTAAAAAGTATCGTTTCAAAATAATTATTTCTTTTATATATGCGATATTTCAAAACTAATTAAGATTAAACAATTATTACTATGCGTTGATTATTTATAACTACTAGAAATTGTTACTATCGTGAATAAGTAAAGGCATTCTAAGTGAAACATTGATTTTATTACTTTTTATTTAAAAATTTACATACTGACACTCAGTGTTTAACGATTCATATAGGTGTAACTTACGCCCAACATAGACGCATTTGAATTTCCCTCTATATTTGGCAATGCGGTAGTGCCACTTCATTCTCCTGATATAGATTATTGCTCGAAATTACTGATAATTATTATAATTTTTTATTTATTCATAAAAAGCTACGTAATTAATAGGTGTTTCGGTTAATAATGTCGATTTTGCTAAGAGGTGGCGTTACTAATACGGTATAGACTAGTGACATCTATGGCATTTTGGAATTGTTGGTTGAAGCTTATGTTCAACATGTTCCAACCCAAAAAACTTTGGTAGGCCCACGCCAGCCTTCAACATCACAACTAGTGCGCAATATACAGGGAAAGAAAGCTTTGCTGCGTATTTGGTGGGATAGTAGAGGAGCTGTGTATTACGAACTACTGAAACCTGGTGAAACGCTTTGTGGCTATCGATAACGAGTAGAATACGCCCAAAGATACGACAAAGTTATTTTTCAACATGATAATGTTCGGCCCCATGTTGCAAAATGTGTTAAAAACTATTTGGAAAACATCAAATGGGACGTTCTACTCCACCCGCCGTATTCACCGGACTTAGCCCTTTCAGACTACCACTTATTTTGATCGTGGCAGCGCAGACTTTCAGAACAACACTTACATTATTACTAAGAAGTGAAAATTTGGCTTGATGAATGGTTGGCCTCAAAAGACGAAAAGTTCTTCTGATGCGGAATCGATTCTTTGACAGAAAGATGAGAAAAAGTCATAGCTAATGATGGCCAATACTTTAATTATTAAGGTAATTCATTTTGTGATGGAAACAAACTCTTAAATGTGGCGAAAAAATCGACATTATTAACCGAAACACCTATTAGTTAAAAAGAAAATTAAAATTTTCGTCATATTTGGATGTATAATATTCTAAATTTCATATTTTTGCCAATATTTTTATTTGAGATATGAAAACAAAGGTACGTTTTTTTAAAAAAATTTGATTTTTTTAATCAAGAGCTTCCCAAATGTCTTGAAATTTTTACGAAAAATTCTAGATTTTTTAATTTATTGAATAAAATCACATTAAAGTATTTTTCATTATTTTCGTGTAACGCCCCAACTTCGTCAATCGTTCTTTATTTTATTTTTATGGTTCCTACTTTAGCAACAATTCCTGTGGAATTAGTTATTCTATTAATTTCTCTCATAAATTATACAGAGTGGAATATAAATTTGTCCTTCAGAAACTAACTTTTAAAATTTACGTGATAAAAACCTGTGTATTTTCAAT
Organism: Pachyrhynchus sulphureomaculatus; assembly: GCA_019049505.1. Taxonomy (NCBI): domain Eukaryota; kingdom Metazoa; phylum Arthropoda; class Insecta; order Coleoptera; family Curculionidae; genus Pachyrhynchus; species Pachyrhynchus sulphureomaculatus. Next base: position 34,114,754 of record CM032451.1, on the reverse strand, counting down.
CTGATTGAGAAATGCCGAAGAAATAATACCAAATGTTGTAAAGTGTTTACTGAAAATTATCAATCAAAAAGTCAAAATTTTTAAACTTATTATTGAGATTAAGTAATTTTTACACTTAAAAAATGGACCGCTCAAGACTCAAGACGCTTGAGATGTGGTGTTATCGTAGACTACTGCGTATACCATGGACTCCGCACAGAACCAATATTTCGATTCTGGAAGAACTAGGAGTAGCTAAAAGAATAACTGGCACTATCCATAAAAAATTTTGCTATACTTTAGCAACATAGCTAGACGGAATAACGATATGGAGCTGCTAGCCACAGAAGGAAAAGTAAACGGCCGTAGACCCAGAGGCCGGTCTCCACGTCGCTGGTCGGATCAGGTTCGGAAGTTAACCGGAGTTGAAGTGCATGATGCAGTTCATTTTGGTGATGATAGGAACCAGTGGAATGACTTAATGTCATTGATAGTCACCACACTTCTGCTAAGAGGTTCGGACTGAGGAGGAGGAAGAGGATTTGGATTTTAGTTGGCAAATATTTGTTGCAGGATAGTTAAGAGTTGAAAACTTCCTTATTGTTATGTTGTATTGCTGGATCGATTATAAAATTTTGTCTGTACATTAGACCTTGGCGGTTTTTATAAATTACTTATAAAAAAATTATGAAGAATACATAAATAATAGAAAAATTGATACACATATGTTTACCCAGTATTTTTCTCAAAAATACAAGTTATAAAGTAAAAACTGAATAGGAATTTTTACGTTATGAAAGAAGAAAACAATGTAACTTAACATATTTAACAATTTGTACCTTATGGCGAAATTTTTTCTAAGCTAAAAAGAGCACTGCCGGTGATTTTTTATTTATAAACACTGCGTAGTCACATCCCAGTCCTCTTCTCTATGTACTACTTCTACTAAGAAAATACGAGGATGGATTGTAAAGTTCGCGGTGTCACCAAAAAATAATTATAATACTTTTATTATAATACCCTCAATAAGTTAATTCTTTCTTTGGTTGTCACAGTGTAAAATTTTGTGCCTGTAGAATTTGTGGTTTTTAGGTTAGAACGAGTTTAGTGAGACCAAGTGCAGCGTTTTTAGAAAAATGGAAAAAATTGAACAACGTGCGGTCATCAAGTACCTGTTTAAAAAAAGATTAACACCAAAGGAGATCCACGATGATATGAAAACAACACTAGGGGAATCTGCTCCGTCATATACCACTGTGAAAAAACGGGTTGCAGAAATTAAACATGGACGAGAGAGCATCGAAGATGACCCTCGCTCCGGCCGGTCCACTGCAAAGTGTGTGATCTCATATTGAAAGACCGTAGATTAACTACCAGGGAGATTGCAGACACTATAGGCATCTCGTATGAATGAACACGAAACATCAATTTTTTGGGATGCTAAAGGTATTATTATGGTGGACTACCTTCCGAAAGGTGAAACAATAAACTCGACTTGCTATTCACCCTTTTGCGTGGTTTACATCAAGAAATTATAGAGAAACGCCCAGGATTACTGAGAAAGAAGGTTTTGTTCCATCAGGACAACGTTCACGTTCGCACGTCTGTTGAGTCTATAGCTCAAATTCGTGATTGTGGTTTCGAATTGCTGCCCCACCCAGCTTATTCTCCTGATTTGGCACCTTCAAACTTTCATCTGTCTTCAAACCTAAAAAAACACCTCGCTGGCCAGAAATTTTCATCAAATGAAGAGGTCGAAGCTGCAATATCTTGAAGACTTTGAGGAATCTTTTTTTCAGGTGTGGAAAGCTTTGGAAAGGAGGTGGAAGAAGTAGGTGGAGATTATGTCGAAAAACAAAAATATTTTTGTACGTATTTTATTTTGTTTTCTTGACTAGGCCGCGAACTTTTCAATCCATCCTCGTATGACATGATTTTCAGATCCTCGAATTCTATATCCTGAAAAGGACATAAAATATACAACTCGAACGATCAAGGAAGAACGTTAACTAAAAGTTTTTTCCAATGTTCCGTATGGAACATTTATAAGAACACTTCGGTGTCTGCCTGTCCGTCTGTCTGTCTGTCTAACACACCCGATTTTAGTTTTAAAAGCAAAATTTTGGCCTAAGGGGTTGGGGGGAAAAATCGGAAGTGAAAAAAAAATTACCAGGTGATCGAGTGGGGTGTCAAATGAAAGCTTGTAAAAACATGACTTCAAAAATCTATATAATGTAATACTTGCGCACACTTGTATTATTTTTAAAAAATTACGAAAAATCGCAGTCCCCTTCCCTTACCTCGAAAAGTACTTATCAAGAAATGTTGAAAAATTCTGGAATATTCTCCATAGGGTGTAAATTGAACGAAAATTACCTATAATAATTTATCTGGTATATAAAAAAAAACGGAAATATCAAGGTCATCAGTTTTCAGTAAAGATCGGAATAAAACTTTGTTGAAAACTCATTTGGGGTGTGTTTTGTGAAGTTATTGATCATTATATCTCCGTAACAAAAATTTTTATTTTAAGGGGTTACATACACCTGGGCGTTGCAAAAAGTATGTATATTTAAAAAAAAAATGAAGGTTATTTAGTGAATAATATAAAAGAATTATTACGATTACATATGTTATTTTTATTGTACTTTAAATTATAAGAAAATATTTTTTTTACAATATGTTTTAAATGTTACAAAAACATTATTTTTTATCGGGTTAAATGGACCACTGATGAAAACTATGGCACCTCCTTATCTGCAGGATAAATTCACAAAAAATAATCCAATCTGTAAAATAAAAAATAATCTTATAAAATAATATAGTAGTTAAAAATTGTCTAAGGGTTTTATTTTCAAAAATAAAAAAATTACTGTGTTTCAAACTTGAATATGCAATTTTCAACCAAAAAAATGTATGATAATTATTTATAAAAAATTGTCTATTAGAAAAATTAAAAAAACTCATCGACATGTTGTAGAAAAAGTAATTATGAATATAAAAAAGTTCAAAATATTAAAAATGGACTGAATAATATTGCAGACAGTGCATTGAGATAGGTAGCGATTTCAATCCGATGCCAGGTCACATTTAATGCTATAACTTTCTAATGGAATAGAATTTTATTAAATTTGTTTTTTGAGTAATTCTTAGAAGTAAAGGGTGATTCATTTAGAGGTACTTTTTGTGATGGGGATTTAATTGCAGATTGCGCATGCGTCGTGTCAACTGAAGTGGCATTCCTATTCAGTAGTGTTTGACAATTCATAATGGAAAGACTTAGCCCGGCACAGCGTCTACAAATTGTTCAACTTTATTACGAAAATGGGTGTTCTACGAGGAATGTGTATCGGGCGCTTAGAGCAACTTATGGTCCACATAATCGGCCTACCGAACGCACAATTCGCTCTACCATCAATAAGTTTGAGAGCCAATTTTCATTATTGGATAATGCTCGACCGAATAGACCACATCCAGCACGTAGTGAAGAAAATATAGGGGCGGTAGCGGAGAGTGTACGCGAAGACCGTGAAGTGTCGATTCGTCGCCGTTCTCAACAGCTTGGCCTGTCATATTCAACAACTTGGCGTATTTTACGTAAGGATCTTTCTTTAAAAGCATACAAAATTCAACTAGTGCAACAACTGAAGCCGACCGACCTTCCGAATCGTTTCCGTTTTAGTCGTTGGGCTCTTGACAAGCTTGCAGAAGATCCACTGTTTTCGAGAAAAATTTTGTTCACCGATGAGGCCCATTTTTGGCTTAATGGGTTCGTGAATAAACAAAATGCCCGTATTTGGGGTGATGAACAACCTGAAGAGGTTCAAGAGCTGCCATTAAATCCAGAAAAAACAACTGTTTGGTGTGGTTTATGGGCCGGTGGAATAATCGGTCCATATTTCTTCAAAACAGAGGCCGGCCGGAATGTTACTGTGAATGGTGACCGTTATCGCGCCATGATAACAGACTATTTGATGCCAGAAATTGAAGCCCGTGGTCTCGACGAAATTTGGTTCCAACAAGATGGCGCCACTTGCCATACAGCCCGTGAAACCATGGCTTTACTGCGAGAGCAATTCGGCGAACAGATCATTTCACGCTTTGGACCAGTGAATTGGCCGGCTAGATCATGTGACATCACACCTCTTGACTTTTTCCTTTGGGGCTATGTAAAGTCCAAAGTCTACATGGATAAGCCAGCTACAATTGAGGCATTGGAGGCCAATATTACTCGAGTCACTCGAAATACTCACACGCGTCATTGAAAATTGGAACTTCAGAATGGACGTTGTTAACCGTAGTCGCGGATAACATTTGAAAGAAATTATCTTTAAGAAATAATTCTAAAGAATGGTTCTTTTATATAATAATAAAGATTATAAAATAAAATTGTTTTTATTCATTTTTTTTTATTTAAAAAAAAGTACCTCTAAATGAATCACCCTTTATAAATAATAAAAATCTGTAGAAGTCAAATTTTTTAAAAATCCTGGTATATGTAACACCTTAGGAGAAATCTATGTACATTCCGACTTGCACTTGGCCGTTTTTTTTTTATTTTGCATATAGAACGTAAAAATATTATTGATGGTTTCATAATTTTTTAGTTTGGACAACTCTAGTAGATCGGTGGGTCAGAATTTTATAAATTATTATTTTTAAGGTATCAAACGTTTATGTTAAAGAGATTATTAATCTATATACTGTATGATCACTGAGTTGTTTTCGATCTATTTAAAAATAGAGGAACAATCCAAAAGACGAGAAATAATGACAGATCGAGTTTCTTTTCGAATTATTTACTTATTCTATATTTAACATTATACCCCTGAAGTAGTAGCGTAGCCTGGTTTAAGGGGCGAGAGGTATATCGAGAGCGCGTTTTGAGAAAAAAAAATAGAACACTAAAGGCGGAGCAACTTATAGAGGGGGGCATTAATTGATAAACAGTGGGGGTCAAACGACAATCGGGAAGCGAAACACCTTGATGAAGAAAAAATACCCTTTTATACTGGAACTCGAAAAGTTTGGACCCTATCAACATAACAGACTAAAAATTAACGCCCGGAGGGGAGAGATTTTTCAGCGAAAGGAACCTCTACCTAGAGCGAAACTCTAAAAACTTACTCTCAATTTAAAAAGCGATGGTGAACATTTTTCATAAGAGAGATCCATTTCTAGCAGGTGTGTCCTCTACATTCATAGGAGAGAAGGAAATATTGGCCCCTAGCTTCCTTGCCCCGCTAGAAAATTTTTGGATTATGTTTTATTTTTTAATATTGTTTAATATTGTGCTGACATAACTTTAAAAGTATATGTTGCCAGTCCTTACCTTGATGATATACACAGGTAGAAATTTAAGCAAAAGGGAAGAATTTAGTTGTTAAATAAAATATTTTCTAAATTAAATTTTTTCCGAAGAGCGGAACTTTATTGGCACTAAGCCAGTTTACGAGACGTGTATGCATAATGTTGGTGTGTATATAAAATGTGCTTATTAAAGATTTATGATAACCCGTAAAACTAAAAAACGACATTCATTAGACATATTTCCAGGCATAACAGGGCCACTTTAAAGTTACAAGGGTGGATTGATAAGTCTGGTAAATTCCTACGAAATAATGGGAGCGTTGTTAAGCGGCATGACTATTGGTAAGCGTGATTTTTGTGATGGTTGTGTTCAACGTTTTAAGGAGATGCAATGTGCACTTGTTTGTGTTACACGTTTCGTAGAAATAGATAAAGCCGAATATCGTGCAGTGAAAAAAAATTTGTATTTAAAAAAGCTGACTGAGGAAAAGATAAAAACTGAACTGAAGGAAATTCGTGGGGACTCTGCACCAGTACTCAAGACCCTTTATTACTGGATAAAGGAATTTAAACGGGATTGTAAGAGCACTGTAGATGCTGCATGTTCAGGAGTCCCGATTGAGGTTTCTTTTGAAGAAATGGTCGATAAATTTCATGGTATCGTAATCGAAGATCGTCGCATTAAGCTTCGTGAGATTGTTGAAATGGCAAGCATATCATGTGAACTTAATATCCTGCGTGAAGTTCATAAAGGGAAAAAGCGATGATTGTCGCGTTTGTTGAATCCAGACCAAAATCGTGTTTGGAAAAGTTGCAGCGTAATCCGAAGAAATTTTGGCGTCGCCTTGTGACTGCAGACGAAACGTGGATCCACTATTACACTTCGGAGACAAAACAGCCGTCAAAATAATAGACTGGCGAACACGAAGATAGTTTTATTGGCGAGACTTTTTTTGGGACTCACAGGGTAGCATCGTGATTGACTATTTGAAAAAGGGAAAAACAGTGACTGGCCCTTATTTTGCAACGTTATATATTATATATGCTGTAAACGAGTATTGATCACAGTTCGAAACATTTCTTTTTCTGAGGGAATAAAAAAATTTGAATCTCATTGGACCAAATATATTGAGTGGGAGATTATGTTGGGAAATATTTTTTTTTTTACAGGACTTTTCAATCTCTCCTTCTGATAGTGCTTTATCCTGACTGAGACCGAACCAGTATCGTAGGTCTTTCATCCAGGATTGAAGGAATGCTACCCTGGCCTTTTCGACGCGACATCTAACTTCTGTACTATAGCCCCATGTGTCATAGATTGTAGTACCCAAATAGTTAAAGATCCTCACCTGTTCTACGACTGTGTTGTTAATTGTCAAGGGCTCCCGGTTATGGGTTGGTTTTTAGAAACTATCATGTACTTGGTTTTTGAAATATTGAGGGTAAGGCCATATAGTTCTGAATATTTATGGACTCTTTCTACTAAGTTTTGTAGATCTTCATGATTACCAGCCACAATGGCAGTATCATGGGCATATATGATATTGTTGAGACCTTGTTTACTTTTATACCTCTTTGTTCTGCCTATGCCTCTTGGATTATTCGTAAGGAGTAAATGTTAAGCAGGGTTGGGGAGAAAACACAGCCTTGACGAACATCCTTACAGATCTCGATCTCGTTTGAAATGTTGCTGTCAATATTTACTTTCGCTTGTTGTCCCCAATAAAGGTTTTCAATTATTCTAATATCTTTTTCATCTAGCTCTGTTTTTATAAGTATCCCGATGAGTTTATCATGTCGGACGTTATCGCCGGCCTTCCAGAAATCAGTGAAACATATGTGAGCGTCTTGACTCATCTCTAAAGAAGAAGAATTGAGTTTCCGATACACCAGCCTCACATTTTCTATATACGCGTGAATGAATTTTTTTTAGGAAGATTTTAGTAATATTGTTAATTAAACTAATCAGACGGTATCGACGCATTTCCTCGACGAGGTTTTTTTCAGTATGTTTATGAAAGTTGACAACAGCCATTTTTGAGAGGAAGAGAGAGAGAGAGTATGGAGCCCTGGGGCATACCGGCGTTTATAGTGAAGGTGTCAGAAAGAAATCCGTTGACTGCCACTCGTAAAGAAAGCGTTCTTTACATGAGAGCCACAAACAAAACTTTTCAGACATACCAGAAGAGCGTAGCTTAGCCAACAATCCATCGTGACAAATACGGTCGAATGCCTTGGATATATCAAGAGCAAGCCCTCGAGATTTTCCAAAGTGTTCAATTGCGTTCTTCCTAACATATATTACATAAGTTAGAAAATTTCCTGTGGAACTATGCTTACGAAAGCCACACTGATTAATTAATTAAACAGTTACTTAAATATAAATTTGTATTAATTTTAAATAGAAACTTTAAGTTAATTAGCAATAATAAATAATTTCAATTAATTTTTTTTTAATTATCAATTATTTTTAATTATTAATTAAATGTGAAAATAAGTTAACAACTTTTAATTTAAAATTAATTTGGTTTATTAATAAACAAATAAAAAGAATTATTATTTAAAAAATGTAACACTGCATCTGCACACGAAAAACGGAGCAACCGAAATCACCGACTGACGCGGCGTCAAACAAGAAATCCTGTGTAGAATTTAAACTCTGCTCATTCTTTCTAGAAGTAAATGTATATAACCATTACGCTCAATGGATCGGGGATGTATTCAAGAATATAATAACACCTACATTGTCGAGCTAGAATATAAAAGCAGTAAAAAATATGTGTATGATTTTGTTCGGGCAAGTGTTGTCCTCATAAATGTATATACAGAATATTCCCTATGGCAATGAAAATGTTCACAGTTATTGATACGAGAAATTAAAAATCAAGTTTCAAGCATTACAGTCACAATCACTGAATAAAGTATATTATTCGCGTAGTTCTTCCCTGATCAAGTTAATGAAGTTACGCGAAGCAGAAAGTCTTAAAAAATGACGTTCCTTTCTTTCACAAATAAAATTGACTTCCCTTAGTTCCAATTTCCATTGTTAAATATAACAATGGTAATAAATCATAAAAATATGTGAATCGAATTGGTGGAAAATTTGCGAAGAACCTGCATTTACATGAAAAACATTTTATTATATATAAATTTAAAACTAGGGATCTCTTTAAAATATTCCCCTGATCATTTTGATATGTAGCGGAACAGGCATGTTAGTCGAGCCGCGCGGCAAAATTTCATATTTTGTGTTTCTCGCGAGCTGTTTTAGAATGCTTCTTTCATTATATTCAAAATAAGTTTTGGCAGCGACATTTTTGTAGAAAATTTCTTGTTCTTTAAATCTGTTTATATATATTTTCGAAATTTTGAATCACTTAAGAGATATTTTTAAAAAAAAAAACGCTTTTTGTGATTATTCCGGTGATTTTCCGATATTTTCCGGACTAGCTAGTGTGCAGAACGATTTTCCTCTTTTGTCCCTTTATTTTGTTCGTCTTTTCTAGTATTGTAACTTGTGATGCTGCATTCGTAATATATACTTAATGATGTTTGTATATCGGTCCTCAACTCTGCATTTATTTAAAGCGTTTAGAATTGCCCATGTTTCTATTGAGTCAAAAGCCTTTTCACCGTCCACCATTGCGAACCAAAGTATTATGTTATATTTGCTTGCCTTTTCTGCGAGTGTTTTCATTGTTTGTAAATGATCCATAGCTCCATAACCGCTGATATTTACCAGCCTGTTCACGAGGCAGGTAAATATCTAGTTGGTTATTCTATAAATATATATGTGTATAGAATTTTCCCCATAAATATATATGTATACAAAATTTTCCCTATGATAATGAAAATGTTCACAATTGTCAATAAGGGAACTTAAAAAAATCAAGTTTCAAACATTACAATCACTACTTAATCATTAAATAAAGCATATTAAAAAATGAATTCGGTTTTAAGTTCCCCCATTTCTTCCACAAATAAAATTGACTAATGATCTTGGGGTATATTGATAAAGTACAGTTGAAAGAAATATATCTCTTAGTTTCAATTTCCATTGTTATATATGTCGATGGTAATAAATCATAAAAACATGTAAATCGAATTCGTAAAAAATTTGCAAAGAACCTGCATTTACAAAGAAAATTTTTTTTTTCTTAACGTTATATTATATATGAATATGAAACTAGGGATATCTTCTTTAAAATTATTCCTGGATTATTTCGCTACATAGCGTATAAAGTGAGTAACAGGCATGTTGGTCGACCCGCGCGACGAGATTTCATATTTTGTGTTCCCCGCGAGCAGTTTTAGAATGGTTCGTTTGTATTCAAAATATCTTGTTAAATATGAGTTTTACGGAAATTTTTATGAAGGACTTTTTTGTAGGGAATCTCTTGTTCTACAACTTCGTTTATTTATATTTTCGAAATTTTGAACCCCTTAAGAGATATTTTTAATAAATGCTTTTTTCGATTTTCTGGTGATTTTTCGATATTTTCCGGGCTAGCTAGCGAGCAGAAGAATTTTTCTCTTTTACTCTAAAAATATAACCCATTAGAACAAAAATCTTTGACTTCGAAATTATTGTCATTTGAAAATTTCCCGCGACTGGGCTTGATCGCACCCATTCTTTTTCTATATTGTTCACCTCCCCGCCTGAGTTGGGTTTTTACCCATTTTTATATCTTATAAGATATCGGCGAAGATGTCGTCCAACGTGTTCCAAGTACCAAAACATACATTTTTGTATTTCACAGCACCTTTTAGACAACGCGGTAGTGCTGCCACAGACGTTGTTGCATTTCTACAAACAACTTTTCTACCTATGTATATGGCCACGCCAAATATACTTAAATTAATTACTAAATGAAGTATACCAACATGCCGGGATTGGAATCCAAGACCTTCTGCCCAGCAAGCAAGTACTACGCCACGGAGCCACGGGTCGCCACATGTCGGAAAGTTACTCCAATTTCAGACAGTGTAATTCCATGAATTACGATTGCTCATGGAACACATTATTTATAGTTCAGCGAACCACGGTCAGTTTGAATTGTACTTCTTCACGAGCTCGTTAAGTATTCTAATCTCGAAGAGTAAAGGTCCCTAAAAATGTCTCTCGCAAGCGTTGTGCATCGTTTCTCATCCAACCACGGCCATATAAGCTTCCGTTGCATGTTATTGAAAATTTCTCCTCCATTTTTTGTCGAACATATAATATATTTATGTAAATTAAAGGCGTATACCTAGTCATCGGACCAACTTAGAACCGTAAGTGTTAGCAGGTCGACGAACGCAACTCATATTGAAGACATTTATAGAAATGCCACAGCACAAATAATGCTTGAAGAAAAACAAATAAATTCAAAATTAAAAGAGGAATCAGACCAGGTCACTCGATATCCCCAAAGCTGTTAACGTTGACTCTAGAAGACTCGTTCAAATTGCTAAACTAGGAAAATAATGGAATACTAATGGACGGTGAACGATTAAATCACTTACGGTTCACAGGTGATGTCAGTCTGATCGCCAACACAAAAAAAAGAATTACAGAAAATGCTGTTGGCATAAATAATAAGTCTCGAGAAATAGGTCTAAAAATAAACTTCACCAAAATCCAATATCACGAAAGTGGAAATACCAACCAGGAAATATTAATAAAAGGTAAAAGAATAGGAAAGATACAAACATTGATATATTTAGGAAAAAAAAATCGAAATATCAAAAAATAATTTAAAGGCTGACTCGAATAGAAGAGTCTCGTTAGCTTGATCTGTATTCGAAAGGTTTCAATCCACATTTAAATTGGACATCCCAAATACAACAAAAGCTAGAGTGTTCGACCAATATGTACTGCCAGTATTACCATATAACACTGAAATCTGGACTTTAAATAAAATTATAATATATAAACTTCAGGTAAACCAAAGAGCAATGAAGGGAGGGAGAGAGAGAGAATTACAATCATTGAATAAAGTATATTATTCGCGTAGTTCTTCCCTGATCAAGATAATGGAGTCAAGTGAAGCAGAAAGTCTTAAAAAATAAATTACGTTTCAAGTCCCCCCTTTCTTCCAACAGGCATGTTAGTCGCGCCGCGCAGCAAAATTTCATATTTTGTGTTTTTCGCGAGCTGTTTTAGAATGGTTCTTTTATATTCAAAATATCTTGTGAAATGTGGGTTTTAAGGAGAACTTTTTTGTAGAGAATTTCTTGTTCTTTAAACTTGTTTATATGTATTTTGAAAATTTTGAATCACTTAAGAGATATTTAAAAAAAAATGCGCTTTTTTCGATTTTTCTGGTGATTTTCCGGACCAGCTAATGTACAGAACAATTTTCCTCTTTTATCCCTTAATTTTGTTCATCCTTTCCAGTATTGTTACTTGTGATGCTGCATTCGTAATATATACTTAATGACGTTTGTGTACATGCCCTCAACTCTGGAATTACTTAAAGCGTTTAGAATTGCCCATACTTCTATTGAGTCAAAAGCCTTTTCACAGTCCACCATTGTGAAGCAAAGTGTTATGTTGTATTTGCTTGCCTTTTCTACGAGTGCTTTTATTGTTTGTAAATGACCCATAGCTCCATAACCGCTTCAAAAACCAGTCTGTTAGTGAGGCCAGTTAATATCTAGTTTGTTTCTTATTCTATAAATATATATGAGTACAGAATTTTCCCCATAAATATATATGTATACAGAATTTTCCCTATGTTAATGAAAATGTTCACAACTGTCGATAAGGGAAATTAAAAAACCAAGTTTGAAACATTACAATCACTACTTAATCATTAAATAAAGTATATTATTCGCGTAGTTCTTCGCTGATCAAGTTAATGGAGTCAGGCGAAGCAGAGAGTTTTAAAAAATGAATTCGGTTTCAAGTTCCTCCATTTCTTCCAAAAATAAAATTGACTATTGATCTTAAGGTATATTGATTAAATACAGTTGCATTTACAATAAAAAAAAATTTTTCTTAACAATATATTAAATATGAATATTCTTTAAAACGATTCCTGGATCATTTCGATATGTATCGTATAAAGTAACATGCATGTTAGTCAAGCCGCGCGGTGAAATTTCATAATTTGTGATCCCCGCGAACAGTTTTAGAATGGTTCGTTTGTAATCAAAATATTTTGTTAAATATGAGTTTTACGAAAATTTTTGTGAATACCTTTTTTGTAGGGAATCTCTTGTTCTAGAATTGTGTATATATATATTTTCGAAATTTTGAACCTCTAAGAGATATTTTTAAAGAACTCTTTTTTCGATTTTCTGGTGAGCTAGCGAGCAGAAAAAATTTCCTCTTTTACTCTAAAAATACTACCCATTACAACAAAAATCTTTGGCTTCGAAATTATTGTCATCTGAAAATTCCCATCCACTAGGCTCGATGGCTCTCAAATTTTTTTCTTTTTGTTCACCTCCCCGCCTGAGTTGGGTTTTTACCTAATTTTATATCTTATAGATATCGGCAAGGATGTCGTCCAACGTTTTCCAGGTGCTAAAACATACATTTTTGTATTTCACAGCACCTTTTAGACAACGCGGTAGGGCTGCCGCGGACGTTGTTGCATTTCTGCAAACAACTTCTACCTATTGTATGTGGCCAGGCCAAATATACTTAAATTAATTAATAAATAAAGTATACCCACATGCCGGGATTGGAATCCGAGACCTTATGCACAGCAAGCAAGTTACTTCGCCACGGAGCCACGGGTCGCCACATGTTACGATTGCTCATGAAACACATTATTTACAGTTCGGCGAACCACGGCCAGCTTGAATTGTACTTCTTCACAAGCTCGTTAAATTAGACATCCCAAATACAATAAAAGCTAAAGTGTTCGATCAATAGGTACTACCGGTATTAATATATGTCACTGAAATGTTGGCTTTAAATAAAAGCATAATATATAAAACTTCAAGTAACCCAAAAAGCAATGAAGAAAAGAATGCTAAATATTAGACTTCCAGATTATTCCTAACATCAAGATACGAAGAAGGTCAAAAATGACAGATGTAATACAATGAATATGTATATTAAGGTGGAATTGGGCGAGCCATATCCAATCAAGGAAGAATGATAACAGATAGACACGCCGTATGGTTGAATGGAGGCCTAGAGAACATGAAAGATGTAGAGGTAGACCACAGATAAGATGGACGGATGACATAAATAGATTAGCGAGATACGATTGGATCCAAAAAGCAAACAACAGAGCTTATACGAGATAATTTTGGGAGGCTTATATCCGACTTTGGATTTAATAAAAAGAATATAATTTGTGAAATTTTAATGAAAAAAATAATAACGAAAAATGACGGTGCTGCACCCGTTCCCTTGCGAGTCCTTTTTTTTAAGGAACATTGCGGTGTTAACGAAAATTTCCAAAGAAATTAGTTTACCAGAGGATCAAACTCATCTTTGAACGAACGATTTAAAAAAAATTTCATCAAATGGCATTAGTTTAAACAAAGAAGCGAAAAATTGACATTACCGCGTTTTACATTTTTGCTAATTAAAAACAAAGTTCTTGATAAAATCAAAATTTCTTCCTTCAAAAACAAGATAACGGACAGACAGACAGAGAGACGTTGCATTTTATATATATTATAGAAGCTGTGTATTATTATATAATATAAAATCTAATTTATATATTGAATATTTTCCCTAAAAGAATCCTTAAAAAACACTTTTTTTTTCGGCTCCATGACTAAGTAGATATCCTTAATATTTCCCTGCCTTAAGGGTCTGAAAATCTTTAAAGTATATATATATATATATATATATATATATATATATATATATATATATATATATATATATATATATATATTCTGTACTTAATATAGAACTTATTTATAATTAGGGACGAAATTACTGAAATTTCTGGAATTTTAATCTTTGCGGTCTATTTTACTACTATTTGCCTTAATAGTTATTAAGAAGACGGTTATTAAAATTCCTATTAATATGAAATTTTTTTAACTGGTCGCTCACTTCTTTCAACGGATGTAATGGTTATTAAAATGTATAAGACTTCAACTGTGCAAGGCAAAAGAAATACGAGAGTCTTTTAAAAGAAAAATAAAATCTCATAAAGGACGAAATTAATATTTCCTTATATTCAGATATTCGCTTCGTAGTTTGAAAGTCACTTTATTTAAAAATCAAGTCTAACTAAGGTCCAGTAGTTAAGAGGATGCATCTAGTCATGGAGCCGAAAAAAGAGTTTTTTAAGGATTTTTTTTAGCGAAACTACTCATTACTTACCATAAATGAGGTTTTCATTTTATATAATAATACATAGCTCAAAATACAACTTATGAATTTTTTTTTTTTAAAAAAGATCGCGGCGCCACACACGTTCCCCTGCAACCCCGTTTTTTTTAAGGAGCATTAGGGTACTGGATCATCTGAAATCAAAATTTCCAAAGAAACTAGTTTACTAAAGGATCAATCTTGTCTTTGAACGAAGGATTTAAAAAAAAAATTATCAAATGGTGTTGGTTTAAACAAAAAATGACGTTTTACATTCTTGCTAATTAAAAATAAAGTTCTTGATAAAATCCAAATTCTTTAGTTCAAAGACAATATATATATATATATATATATATATATATATATATATATATATATATATATATATATATATATATATATATACGTATATATATATATATATATATATATATATATATATATATATATATATATATATATATATATATAGATATACATATACATATATATATATATATATATATATATATATATATATATATATATATATATATATATATATAGAGAGAGAGAGAGAGAGAGAGAGAGAAAAAATATGTACCAAATTTCATCAAAATCGGTTTAGTAATTCTTGAGATATCTTCTATGACGTATTCTTGCTTCTTTTGTATTGTATAGCAATTGTCGCTCGGTTAGATCAACTCGTTCTCCGTCGACTCTAGCTTCGCAGTCTTGTGCATTTCGACTACAATGAACTCCCATAGTTGTCATTATATTTAACAAAGCCAATGAAAATATGAACTTTAATAACTGCTGCGAATAAATTAAGACCAGTTAACTGATACGAGTCAACTACTACGAGTGAACTATACAACGATACTCAAAAAACTCCTGGTTTCGAATGTAGAATCTTAGAATCGCAGATGTGAATACCTTTTCCCATGTAAGAAGGACAATTGAAGAATCTCTTTGTAGGGGAGCGGGATACAATATCTCCCCCGGTTACGTTCTGCCTGTCGTAGAAGGCGACTTAAAGAACAACTTAGATGGTAGATGCCCAGATTTCACCAGGCATCGCCCGGTGTAATACCATCGCATCATCTCAGGCTGCGTGAAGTTGCTTAACGTTTCGTGACTGTGCCGATGCCCCGGAGTGTAGGACTAAATAGCATGATGAGGCACCTGGACACAAAAAATTCCGGAGGTAAAATAGCCCCCGTTCGGATCTCCGAGTGGGGGCTGGTTCAGGGGCGTCGACATGCAGAGATCATAATTTTAAAATAGACTTTTGCAACATACGGGGTCTAAACTCTAACAAAAATTCAGTGCACCAACACCTGCAATCAAATAAACCTCATGTACTCGCTCTCTGTGAAATCAAGGTCAGTTCATTGGTCAGCATAGTCAACTATCTTTATCCTGGGTACAACTTCTATTCCCAATTTGGAACTTTGGAATCTGCCTTTTTGTCAGAAGCGAGCGCTCTTGCCAACGAGAGGAGGCTCTGGAGTATGGAAACATTGATGTTAGGTGGTTAAAAATAACAAAACACAAGGTTTATCTGCTGGATCTATCGACCACCGAGTGATACTAACTTTAGTACACTTTTCACTTCTCTTGCAGACACCATCGATCATTTACAAATTAACTATCGAAATGCTAAAATTGCCATCCTGGGCGACTTTAACGTCCACAACATCAACTGGCTTAAGTATTCAAATACCACCGACGAACAAGATCGTGAAGCTGAATCATTCTCAATCAGTTGTGGCCTAAAACAGCTTACTGATGAACAAACACGGATCCCTAATCGAGACGGGGAGTTCGCCAGTCTTCTTGATCTGTTTTTAACATCAATCCAGAGATTTACACGGTCACCATAAAGCCGCCGTTAGGTTCTTCCGACCATAAACTGCTTTCGACATCGAGTATCCTACCAATCAGTGACAGAGAGGCGCCTAAACCGTGTAAGATTTGGCACTACAAATCTGCTAAATGGGAAGAACTCATGGAATATTTTCAAACTTTCCTTTTGTTAGACGTTTTCTTTCGATCCGATGATCCATCTGATTGCGCCAAGGAGGTTTCCAATGTTATTTTGGCTGGTATAGAAGCTTACATCCCTTTTTCGAAGAAATGCCCTCCAAACGGCAAGCCTTAGTTTGACCAAAGATGCAAAGAAGCTGGTGCTTCTAAACATCTTGCCTACCGACAACGGCGTGAAAATCCTAACGCTATAATTCGTAACATCTTTGTTCGAAAATAAATATTATGTTTTTAGATACTTTTATAGATCCCTTACAGTAATTAGTAAATACATATAACATCCTTTTATTAACTTTCGTGCACATAACTCAAATACTCTTTGACTGGAACTGTTGAAAAATATACTACTAAAATAAATGTTAAAGTCTGTAACAGAAGAATTCCAATACGTTTTTGAGTTACTTGGAGCCAATCCCTTTTCTTTTAATGTACACATAATCCATCTGTTTCTTTTTTATTTTCGATTGTGCTCTTGTATTGTATTTCAATCAAAAGAAGTGCCTTCTCTTATCTTTAATTATAATTTGGCGTGTTTGCTCTTGAAGGAGATTTTGTCCATTATTATTGTGAAACCATCAAGCTTTAAGAATAACAGAAAATTTAAGGGGAAAGCTATTTTCGACTTAAGTGACGTGTTGGGCAAGCAACATTAATCCATCAAATAAATATTAATATTTCTCCAAAATTTCATTATTAACAGCGAAACTAGTAATATTAGTATCACTAAAAATTTGTTTTTACTGTTACTACTACTTTTCTTTAAAGTATGAGCATGAAGTACTGTAATGCTAGTGTTTCAGTTTTTTTTTTAAATTTTTAAACAGGAGTAACGGAAACAAATTTACGTAAAGCTGGATCATCCGAAAAGAGAATATATTCGAGATTTTTTTAAATTTTTTAAAAATACGAGAGTAGCTTTATAAATTATGTAAAAATAGGGTAACTAATATTTTTTTCAAAAATAAAAATATCTTTCTCAACATAACCATCACTGAGCTCAATTCATTTGATACAGCAATATTCCAATTTTTTTATTCCATTTCCAAAAAAAAAATAGTTTCGAACTGTGCCTAATACTGCTTTACACCACAAATAATTCCTTCATTTAACGAATTTCTTTTCTCCAAGTTACTTTTTAAATAAAAAAATGACTTGGATCAGATCTGGGGAATAAAGTTGGTGGAGAACTATTTCAAAGCCAAGTTCGTACACTTTTGCTATTGCAACGACGGGTGAATGAGCAGGCGTAATGTCCTGCGGAAGGAGTACTTTTTGGCGCGCTAATCTTCATCGCTTTTGCGTCAACTGCAAGCAGTCCAATAACGTTGCGTTATAAGAACCACTGACTGTTTTACCCTTTTGTAAAAAAGTTTTTTGCTTATAATGTGAAGGTTTAATTAAATTTGTCTTTCTAATAACCAGATATTCCAGGCTTAAAATGCAAGAAATCAGGATAATGGGAACCTCAACGCAGGGACTATAGTATAAAGTTTCATTTCGAGAAATGCTCATGAATGTTTTAGTAGCAAGAGAAGAAAACTTGCATTTTAGTCAAAATACAGTAAATTCTCTTTAAGTAGATAAATAATAAGAATTAAATACGTATAAACCAGAAGAAAGATAAACAGCATACTTTGAGGGGATTTACTAGACTAACTGGAAGAAATGCGCCTGACATACAAGCAAGGAAAGTTATCGCAGATTAAAGTAGGTCCTTAGTAACTAGCATATATACAGTATTTATTTGTTATTAAATATATATCCATTAAAACTTTTCTAAACAAACAGTATAAAAAAAGTGAGAGTAGCTGCAGCAGCACGAGCACGTTAAAATGCCAAATGAGAATTCATTGTTAGACGAACGGATTGAAACCAGAAATTTTAAAATATTACATTCCACCATTCGTGAAAACCACTATTGTAACATATATATATATATATATATATATATATATATATATATATATATATATATATATATATATAAAATATATATATAATAAATTCTTGTAACATACGAAGCTTAAACTCGAACATAAAACCAGTGTACAAAACCTACAATCAAATAAAGCTTATCACTTTCTGTGAAACCAAGGACAGTTCATCGACCAGAACTTTTTCTCTCTTCGGTACGACTTTTATTCTCGGAGTAGGCGTTACTTTGGAATCTGTCTTTTTGTCAGAAGCGACCGCTCTTGCCAAAGAGAGGAAGCTCTGCAGCCCCGAAACATTGATGTTAGGTGGTTAAAAATAACAAATCACAAGGTCTATTTGCTGAATCTATCGACCATCAAGTGATACTAACTGTAGAATATGTTTCGAATCTATTGCACACACCATTGGTGATTTACAGACTAATTATCAAAAAGCCGACTTTAATGTGCACAATATTCACTAGGTTAAGTAGTCAAATATGAGCGGCGAATAAGGTTGTAACGCTGAAGCATTCTCAACTAATTGTGAGTTTACTCGGCTTATCGTGAACTAACACGGATCCCTGATCGAGACGAAGAGTTTGCCAGTCTTCTTGACCTGTGTTTAACCACCAATCCATAGATTTACCCTGTTACCGGAAATTCGCCGTTAGGTTCTTCAGATCATGTACTGATTTCGGCATCGAGTATACTACTGATCAAAGACAGAGAGGCGACTAAACCTAACAAGATTTGGTGCTACAAATCTTTTAAATGGGAAGAATTTATGGACAATTTTCGATCGTCCCCTTGGATAGACATTTGTTTTGGATCTAACGACCCATATGACTGTGCTAAGGCGATTTCTGATATCATTTCGGCTGGTACGGAGGCCTATATCCCTTTTCCGAGGAAATGCCCTTTCAACGGCAGGCCTTCGCTCTACCGCAAATGCAAAGAAGCTGTTGCTTCCAAATATTTTGCCTACCGGCAATCGCGTGAAAATCCTAACTTTTGTACCTGGAATAGATGCAAAGAAATTATTGATGAAACCAAGAAGTCTTGCCTGTCTCAACAATTACAGGATTCTTTTGTCAGTCACTAAGGTCATTTTTAAAATTTCACTAAATCTGTTATAGCACCACCAGATAATACTACGGCAACAACACCATTTGAAAAAATCAACTCGTTAGCTTAGCTAAACATCAAAAAAGCTTCTAGCACTGATGGAATACTTTCCATAATTCTAAAAAAATACGGGAGAAAGCTAACACTAGTATTCTGTAGACTTTTCAACTTATTCTACAGAAAGAGAATATTTCCTTCCTGTTGCAAATACACTACAGTTCAGCCAATACCCAAAAAAGGCAAGAAGACCTTGCCAAACAACCACCGACCAGGCGCAATGCTTTCAATAACATCGAAAGTGATGGAAAAGACTTTCAATCAGTATTTTCTAAAATAGAATAAGGATTGAATATTATTAGCTACCATCAATATGGCCTTCGGAAGCAAAGCTCAATAGAAGATCTTCTTATTTATGTAACACGTATTCGGAACAATGCAATTAAACATTATTGAGAATTTCGAGTGTTTGCATTTGATATATCTAACGCATTTGATCGTGTTTGGCATGATGGATTGTTGACTAAGCTATGCTCTTATGATAAGTCTGAAAAGTTCTGTTTGTGGCTCTCATGCTTTCTCAGAGAGCGCTTTTACGCGTGACAGTCGATGGATTTCTTTAAAACACCTTCACTATCAACGCCGATGTACTCCAAGGCTCCATACTGTCTCCTACTTTCTCTCTCTCTCTTGCTCTCGATCTGCTGGAAAGGACCAGGTATCCAATCTGCAGCTTTGCCAATGATAATACGTTCATTTCTTCATTCGCTTTGAACGCTCGAATAGGGAGTCGTATAAGATAACAAAGACTTCGGAGGTGACAGTAATCAAGTAGAATTTATTTGTTTTAAATTTAGTCCTATCGTGGTACTGTATCAATTTTAAAGACTTTTTGACAAAGTTACTTCAGGAAACTTAAAACTATGATACAAGGGATCTCTTATACTATCTTGTGTCAATGGCTTTACCTTTGTATAAAATAGTTTTGTTTCAACTCTGATACCAATGAGCAATTTAAACTTTTATTTAGTTATATTTGATAAGAAAATTATAAATAAACTGTTGTAAGATGAACTGATTAGCATTTTTATATACGTATATCAAGTCGTTAAGTTGGACCAAACCCATCAACCAAAATATATTTTAAACGTTCTGCTGTCATAGTTTTTATACGTTGATAAATTATTCTTGAGCCAATTACACTTTATCTTCAGAACAATCGTATAAATGTATGCTGGCGGTATTAGAGCAAATCACAGTAGACATGCCATGAAATTACTTAGCATTAAACAAGTTCGAACGAAACTAAGTTTGAGATAAAATTAATTACTTCCGAGCGCTTATATGTCTGTTAGGAAAATTGGATTTTGAGATCCTTAGTTTTAGTAGTAAAACTAAGTTATCTGCCAGTGATTTTTACTAATTTTTAAGCCGTAGAGCCGTACCGGTTTCTGACAAAAACTTAGTTATCAATAAGGCGTTTAAAAACCAGAAATAAGGATCAAATTATATTTTGATAATGAAACTACTATTTTTTCTTGCTAAATTAGATAATAAACTTTATATATATATATATATATATATATATATATATATATATATATATATATATATATATATATGTTCTAGGATATGACCAACATGTTAACTGATATACCCCTGATTTATTATCTTTACTGATTTGCCGTTTGTAGTTTTTGAGATATTTTCCTATAGTATTCTTTTCCTTGTAAGCTCTGTTGATGTTTTTTTATGATTTAAAAATTTTCCTAGTCTTTTTGTTGGTTTACCGAAATGGGTTAAACGTTTAAATGAGGTTTTTCTTTCCTTAAAAGATGGTTATATTTCTGAGATTGCCTTGTTTCTCAGTTTTTTCTTAACGATCTTTTCGATTAAGGTTACTGAATCTCCGTTGTTAACGGCTACTTATTTTATGTAGTTTAATTCTTTAGTAAAACTGTATTCTGATAAGGGAATTTTAGTTGATCTGTGTATAAAGCTATAATAGGCAACGAGCTTGTGTTGTTTGGGGTGGTGAATTGTGGTATCTGTATGAGAGGGTTTGTGATATATTTCAAATTAATGTTTTTTCCTGGTTTTACTGATTGTCAAATTTAAGAAGTTGATTCTTTTCGACTTCTTCTATTGTAAAATTGATATTTCTGTGTAAAGAATTAACGAAAAAATTGATACATTTTTTTTCGTTAGTACTCTTTTGGGCATGGGGGTGACCCCGTTGACGTGAAACGTCCCATATATATATATATATATATATATATATATATATATATATATATATATATATATATATATATATATATACTTTAATTTTTCTGAACCATTTTTCTATAACGATCATTTATTGTTTCTTGGAATTTCTGGTTCGTTTGTTTAAAAGAAACAACTCCTTGACGTTTCGCCCTGATATTTATGGCATTTTCAAAATAGTTTTTTATTTTACTTTCATTCTTTGGACGTTGGATGGATTTTAAACTATCAGAATAGTTTAAAATCCATTAAACGTTCAAGGAAAGAAAGTAAAATAAAAAATTCTTTTCAAAATGCCCTAAACACCGGGGCGAAACGTCAAGAAGGTTTATCTTTTAAACAAACAAATCAAAAATTCCGAGAAATAATAAATAAATGTTATAGAAAAATTGTTCAGAAAAATTATAATTTCGTGACAACGGAGCCACTCCCATACCCAAAATAGGACTAACGAAAAAAAATTCAAGGGCGTCAATTTTTTCGTTGAAAAGCTAGCTTTCGAATGTAACCTGGGGGATCCAATATAGCGCAAAAAACCTAAAATTACACGAAAAATGGGCAATTATGAATATTTCGCAGTGAGATACCACTTTTTCTTACCGAAGCATTATCGCTGGTTCATCATATAATATAAATTAACAACCTATCGTAACCTAACCAAACCTAACCTACTCCAAAGAAAAGCAACTTAACCTCACAAAATTTAATGAATCATACCTTACCAAACAGAAAGGGAAATTAACATAATAAAACTTTAGACGTCGTAACATATACAAAGCAGAAACAGAGCTTTAACCTAACTTAACTTAATTTAGCAGCTTTTAACCTAATTTAAGGCAGTTTAACCGAAATTAACCTAAGTCAGCTTAACCTAACTTAGCCTAAGGCATGTTAATTGAAAAAAAAAACATCGGGAAGGCAAGTTAAGTTAACATATCCTAAGGCATCATAGCTTACACAACAGAAAGGCAGCCTAACCTATCACTACCTAAGGCATCTTAGCTTACATAACAGAAAGGCAGCTTTATAAGGTATGACGCTTACATCAGCGAAATGCTTACACCTATATTTTTAAATATCGTGCCTCTAAATAAATGTATGACACGATCATTGTTTGCAATTTTGGGCAGCTAGAATTAAAATATGCCAATAAAAGTGTACTAAAATTGTGACCCGGCTACGGTCCTGCACTAATAATTTCGAAACATACGGTTCTCCAGTACCCTTACTTTCGATATATTTCTAGTGTCAAAAGTAAAATTATATCCTTCTAATTAAGTCAGACTTAAAATTAAATGTTAATACATGATCTATATTAACACTTTAACTAGGCACGAGAGGACACTAAAACAACACACACATACAAAATGGACTTTGTTAAACTCGATTTATTGTGCTGGGATCACAAATTTGAAGTATACATGTTTTTTTTAAGAGAAATCCTTGATGAATTATTGGATAAGGAACTTAAATGGACCTTCTCGCTCTGTTAGGCTGGTAAGTCCCGATAACATGTCGTAAGAGAAATATTTTTCCCTGAAGTCTTGTGGACCTACAAGATAATAATTTCTGATTCTGGAATTAAAATATATATCGCCCATTAATTCATCAACATCATCATCATCATCATCATCATTAGCTTATTACATCCATAGTCGGATGTAAGCCTCCTCAAGTTGTCTTCAATGACCTCTGTTGTTTCCTTTTTGCATCCGATCGTGTCCCGCTAATTTTTTTATGTCGTCCATCCATCTTGTCTGTGATTTGCCTCTGCATCTTTTCTGTTCTCTAGACCTTCATTCACCATATGTGGTGCCCATCTGTCATCACTCATCCTTGCAATGTGCCCCGCCCAATTCCACTTTAATATACATTTGTTGTATTACATCTCTCACTTTTGATCTTCTTCGTATCTCGATTTTAGGAATACGATTCTGGAGTCTAATATTTAGAGTCCTCCTCTCCATTGCTCTTTGGGTTACCTGGGTTACTTTTGTTTAAAGCCCACGTTTCAGTCCCATATGTTAATACCGGCAATACATATTGACTGAACACTCTGATTTTTATTGTATTTGGGATGTCCAATTTAAATGTAAATTATGACCTTCCGAACGTAGACCAAGCCAATGAGATTCTTCTATCCAAATCAGCCTTTACAATATTTTTTGATATTTCGTTTTTTGTCCTAAATATGTGCATGTTTGTGCCTTTTCCATTCTTTCACCTTCTATTGATGTTGGTATTTTACTTTCTCTAAGGCATTACACAGAGCTCAATGAGTATTATCGATGTCCCTCCATACCTTATTATTTCTATATTTATTTCATCGTCTTCTCTATTGTTGTGCATATGGCGTACATTATTTCGTCCGTTGTTATATCGGGAATTTCATCAGATTCCACATTTCTTACTCACTCTCTTTCCTTCTTTTTATGAGGGTAGTGGCGATATTTTCGTATCATATAGTGTTTGGTAATATTTTTCTGTAGTTTCTTTTATCTCCTGGATTTGTGTGATCTCTTAGTTATCGTTATTTTTAAGTTTTATTATTGTCTCTCTTCATTCGTTTCTTTGTTTAGGTGCTTCAAACATTTTCCCTCTATCAAAGTTTCTTCTATTTTCGATTTTCTGTACTGTCTGACGTCTTCGATGATCTTTTTCTTTATTTTTTTGTCTATTCCTGCCAATTCTAATCTGCCATTTGTAGGGTAATTTCATAAGAGACTTTTTTTGTTTCATTAGATGTCGTGTTTCTTTAATTATTTTTGCTTTTTTCTTTTTCCGATGTTGTTCTTTGTTTTGTAGTCATGAGTAGGCTGTTGGTTATTTGTGTGTTTAGTTAATCCAGTTCTGTTTGGTAGTTTATGTGTTTTATATGATTTTCCAGTGCTTGTCGATATTCGTGTGTCTTGTTTTATTATTTCTGTTGGTGTCTTCTTTAATCTACTTCTCGCCTGCTTCAGATTTATTTTTATTTTTGTTATGAGCTTTCGATGGTCACTCCTAATACTTACCGTATTCAGGACTGTAGTGTCGATTACAATATTCTTGTCATTTGATAAAACATAATCAATTTAGTATCTTGTTATACAATCTGAGCTTTGCTATGTCCATCGTCTATATTCTGGCTTTTAAAAAAAACGTGTTCATAACCAACGAGTAATTTTGATTGACAAAATTTGATAACATTTCTCCTCTGCTGTTCCTCGTGCCCAAAACAAACTTCCCGACACTCTTCTCATTTGTATTCGCTGGTTTACTTATTTTGGCATTGCCCCATTAATTAGGTCATCGTAATTCACAGTTTCAGTTTCCTTTAGTTTTAAATAGGACCTTCCAAAATTTCACAGTAGGTATATCTGCACTCCCTATTTTGTGGTTCAGCAAATACGGATATATCAATCATTTTCATTAGGTATTTTATTTTAATAACAAAATCGTTCTATCATTGTTTGGATTAAAATAAATCACATTATACGTGCTAAGAGATTAGCTGGCACTAAAACTATTAAACAATAACGTAACTGAACTAATCGGTGCGTGATAGATTATTTTACCGCCTTCATATTCCTGCTCTATGTAAATTGGTTTCGGCAAGAATGCTTTCTCACGAGACTTTGCTCACGTACAATTTTACATTTAAGATGCTTTTTTGGGTTTATCATTACTACCTCAGACAGATATCCCATTTCATTTGCAATCTACGTACACTTTTCTTTTTGAAATTTTATTTTATGTAGGTAAATATATGACCAAGAAGAATGCGAATGTAATGTTCTGTGTTACTCAGAGACAGGGCATGAGTCTGTGCCCATTTACAGTAATTGAGACGCAAATTATTTAATAGTGGTATCACATAATCAATAGAAATATTCATCACTTTTAACACTATTAGATTTAGAAATTGCCTCTTATCTTCGTATCTCAATGTTAGAAATACGATATTGGAATCTAATATTTAGCACTCTCCTCTTCATTGTTCTTTGGGTTATTTGGAGTTTATATATTATACTTTTATTTAAAGCCCACATTTCAGTGCCATATGTTAATCCCGACAGTACATATTGATCGAATACTCTGGCTTTTATTATCCAGTAATACCCCGCTTAGCGCGACCCCGTTACGCGCGGTTTCACTATAACGCGAATTTCAAATTTCGCGCTCATGTAGTCATTAACTTCTCTATGGTCGCGGGGGGATCCCCGCTTTCTCTGAATATTCTCTTTGAAGAATTGGGAATTCCCTGTCCTTCGACTTGTTCTATGGGGATTTCCTCGTTCGTTTCGTGTGTTCATTTGTTCCGTAATGTTAGTTCGGTCGGCTGGCAGTTTTGTTTTAATATTTATTGGAGATACATACATACATAATTTAACCCTACGTTAAAAATGCCGCCTGTAAAGAAAAAAGAGCGTAAAAGCGTCACTTTGGAATTGAAGATGAAAGTGTTAAGAAGAATGGAAAATGGAGGCAAAGCAACAATTGTTGGGAGAGATTTTGGACTCTCAGAATCGACTGTGAGAACGATTTATAAAAATCGGGAAAAAATTAAAATCTCCAGCGAAGGTTCAACACCTATAAGTGCAACAAAACTTTCTCGTTCGAGATCATCTATCTTAGAAAGAATGGAGAAATTACTGTCAGTCTGGATCGAAGATTTGAATAAGAAGAACACACCACTAAGTCAAGATCTCATATGCACAAAAGCAAAATCTTTGTATGAGATGCTGAAAACAAAAGAAGGAGAAGGGAGTGCCACTCCGACTTTTGCTGCCAGCAGAGGCTGGTTCCATCGGTTCAAGCAGCGTTCTAATCTTCACAATATCCACATAACAGGCGAGGCGGCCAGCGCGGACATTCAAGCTGCAGCTGAGTTTCCAGACAAGTTTCAAGACTTCGTTAGACGACGAGAGAAAATTCCTGCTTGTCTCATCTTCAATGTTGATGAGACCGCACTTTACTGGAAAAAAATGCCATCTCGAACATTCATTTCTAAGGAAGAACGTCAAGCCAGTGGTTTCAAAGCTGCGAAAGATCGACTAACACTTCTGCTGGGTGGTAATGCCACTGGTGATTTCAAACTGAAACCTTTACTAGTGTACCATTCAGAAACACCCCGTGCAATGCGAGGCACAGACAAGACAAGTCTACCAGTTGTGTGGCGATCAAACAGAAAGGCGTGGGTTACACGGGAAATTTTTCAAGAATGGTATTCTAATAGTTTTTGCCCATCAGTCAAATCATACTGTGACAGAAATGGGCTTGAACCTAAAGTTATATTACTCTTAGACAATGCCCCAGGACATCCAACCTCACTTGATACGCCCAGAGACTTAAAAGTGTACGTAAAGTTCCTTCCACCAAACACTACGTCAATATTACAACCTATGGACCAGGGAGCAATAGCAAACTTCAAAGCTTATTACCATCGCCGCACTTTTAGCCAACTAATTCATGAAACTGACGGGGAAGGAAGACAGTCTATGCGAGAGTGGTGGAAGTCATACAACATTATGAAGTCTATTCACAACATAGAAGAGGCTTGGAAGGAAGTTAAAATGAGTTGTATGAATGGGGTGTGGCGTAATCTTTGGCCAGATGTAGTGGAAGCACCTAGAAGAATTGTCCAGATGCAGAGACAAGTGCTTGAAGACATTGCTGCAATGATTGAGGGGTCTGAACTTGAAGATGTCACGGTAGAAGATCTCGTAGAACTTGTAGCAACGCACGACGATCCTATTAGCAATGAAGATCTGATCGAGTTACAGAATAATCCTATCTACGATGAGGAAGAACAAGTAGAAGAGAAAGTTTTATCTTCAGGGGAAATACAAAATGCACTTTCAAAAATTTATTCAGGTTTGGACATATTGCAGAGTATAGACAATAATGATGACCGTGTCTTGACCGTGTGTCAAACAATTAAAAACAGTGTTGGGTGTTATGAACGTATTTTACAAGAACGTAAACAAAACGTTACCCAAAAGACAATAGATGTATTTTTCCGTAAAAAATAAGAGTATGTATTGCATAAAGTGTTCTTAGAATTAAAGTGATTGATTAAAATGATTTGTATTTTTTTGTATTAAATTTTGACTATGTTTAATCATAAACCTCGATATACGCGAATTTCAGTTAACGCGATTTTTTTCGGAACGTATCCCTCGCGTAAAGCGGGGTATTACTGTATTTGGGATGTCCAATTTAATTGCGGATTGTAATTCTATCCAAGTCCAAGTATTTTTTGATGTTCCTGACTGTTATCTTCAGTTTTGTTGCTCAAATATTTAGTTATATATACATACATATATATATATATATATATATATATATATATATATATATATATATATATATATACATATATATATATATATATATATATAAAAGGTGTCCCAAAATTCACGCAAGAAATAATTTTGATAGAAAACACAGGTTTTTAATTAAAATTGTAATTTTTTTGTTGATTCATAAAGTATACAGTATAGGGTTATGTATGAAATAATATATCGGGAAAATGGCCTCCACGGCTTTGCTGGCACATACGCACTCTTTTGTCGAAATTTTCCATGACCGTTTTGCATAAATGTGGCTGAATTTCATTGATACAGCGCTTAATTTCCTCCTTCAAGTCGTGGGTGGTCGTGGGCTTGTAGGCATAAACCTTAAACTTTAAAAAACCCCAAAGAAAAAAGTCCAACGGCGTTAAATCGCATGATCTGGGCGGCCAATTCTCATCACCAAAACGGGATATTACACGCCCAGGAAATGACTCATGCAGTAATTGAATTGTTTCTCGGGCTGTATCTTATGTGGCACCGTCTTCTTGAAACCACATGTCGTCCACATCCATATCTTGCAATTTAGGCATAAAAAACTGGATAATCATATCGCGATAACGGTCACCATTAACTGTTATTGCCTGGCCAATCGTATTTTCGAAGAAGAATGGTCCGATAATGCCTCCAGCCCAAAATCTGCACATGTTATGGATGCATTTGTTTCGCAACAGTCACTTATGGATTGTCTGAACCCCAAATGCGACAATTTTGTCTATTAACGAAGCCATCAAGACGGAAATGAGCCTCATCGCTGAAGATGATTTTCTTCGAAAAATCAGTATCCACTTGTTATTGTTCCATAATCCATCCAACGAACTCTCTTCGTTGTGCGTGGTTGGTAGGCTTCAGTTCTTAAGGCAATTGAACTTTGTAAGCATGAAGATGCAAATTTTTCGTGAGAATACGCTGTAGAGTGCTTCTCGAAATGTCGAATTGATGTTCCTGGAGTCTCAGCAACACTCTGACGAACTGCTTCAATGTTTTGTGTGGAACTACTTGTTGAAGGACGGCCAGAGCGTTTAAGATCACTAATTGATCCAGTCTCCCTGAATTTTTCAATTAATCTCTGCGCAGTTGATAAAGTTAAATCGCTAATCCGACCATATTTTGTCGAACTGTGGGCTGCCAAACTTTCATTATTTTTAAAATATTGCTAAACAATGAAAACACGTTGTTCTTTCGTGTAGAGCTCAATTTTTAATAACCCTGAACTGTCAGCTGTCACGCTGTACTTTTTGTTTTGTTGGCAAAACTTTACTATACAAAAGGCGCCAAATTCAAATCTTGTGCGTGAATTTTGGGACACCCTTTTTATATATATATATATATATATATATATATATATATATATATATATATATATATATATATATATATATATATATGTATGTATACCTTTTCTTGCTGGGGTACTTAAAAAGTACCGTTTATAAAAAAAGACCTTTTAGAAATCATGAACATATGGTGGAACAAGTTGTTAGAAACTGTCAAAAAACTCCTGGAATACTTAGAAATATTTCAAGAAAAATGCTATTTATTATATATGGAGCGAAATGGTACACATACGGAGTTTTAATATCCGCTTGACATTTTGAAATTAAGTTAATTTTGTTGTTCTTATTAATATTAATGAAACTATCTAGTTCTTAACACGTGCTTTTTGAGAGGATAGGTGATTTTTTGCTCTAGGTGAATTCGGATAATATGATAATATAATACAGGCTATAAACACTCAAAATTAGGCAAAACCTACTCCTAAAGTAGAAAATCAGTTAGTATTTTTAAACACAAAATATGTTAGCTTTTTTTAGTGACAACGGAAAGCCAACTTATTAGTTGAATTATTGCTTCACATTCTACTGTCGAATTCAAAGGAAAATACTACAAACAATCCCTATAGCCTAGTCAACCATCCCCAATTGTCTTGAGCAAACATTATACGTATCATACGTATTCTAATGAAGCTAGACATTAAAAAAGCTTCCTGGGCTGATAGAATACCTACCATACTACTCAAAAAATGGGCGAGTGAACTAACACATGTTTTCTGTAAAATTTTGGATCTATACCACAAAAAAGGAATATTTCCGTCCTGCTGGAAATGCGCTAGAGTTTAGCCTATACTTAAAACGGCAAGGAAACCTTGCCAAACAACTACCTACCATTTGCACTGTTTTCAATAATATCGAAGATTATGGAAAAGGCAATCAGCATTTTCTCAAATATTTAAAAGTGGTCAATATTATTAACAATCGTCAAAATGGCTTTCGTAAGCAATAATCAACAGGAGATCTTCTAACTTATGTAACACACGTTTGGAACAACACATTTACACAATCTAGAGAATCTCGAATAATCGCACTTGATATATCTAAGGCATTCGAGCGTGTTTGTCACGATAGATTGTTGGCTAAGATATGTTCTTATGATTTGTCTGAGAAGTTTTATTTATAGCTTTCCTATCTTCTCAGCGAGCGTTTTTTACGAGTGGCAGTCGACGGATTTCTTTCACTATCACCGCCGGTATACCCCAAGGATCCATACTGTATCCTACTCTCTTTCTCATTTACATTAATTATTTGCAAGAAAAAGACACATTCTACAGATGACACTACGGTTATTTCTTTATTCACTTTGAACCCTCGTAAATCGACTACTTATGCAAATATTCACAGACAGCAGAAAGTGGTTCAACTAAATGAAGAAAGAAAGAAAAAATTTTATCTTATGATGACATTAACCAAGTAGAAAACCGAGGCGGCAGTTTTTTCTAAAAAAGTTAACATTGCGACATAGGATCGTCCCTCGATTTTCTGGGCGTTCAAATATGTCTTGGAATGAACATATTGCAAGCATAGCAAAGAGAGCTTCTCAAAAGTTGAGAATATTATTTTGAACTAGAAAGTTAACTGTTAATTTTGCGCAAAATCCAAATTCAACCAATGATGAAATACTATTCCCATATTTGGGGCTCACCTTCCAAATATATACTGCATTCTATTCAGAAGAGAGCTGTTCAGCCGATCACCAGAATCGTTGATCTAGAACTCACCGGTAACCTTGATTTCTTGAAATATTGCGGAACTATTGGCAACTTGTGTCTAATATATAAGTATTTTTATGGAAGGTGTAAGATGAATGTAGCCCACTTAAATCCTTCCAAAGCAGTGCATGCTAAGAATACTCGTCGCGCTAATACTCCACATCCTCATGAGGTTCAACTTGTTACTTTTAGTACAACCCTTCTCAAGCAATCTTTTACATGGAGAACCTCATACCTTTAGAACGATTTGCCCAGGACTGGTTCCCCACCGAGTAAAATTTACAGCGATTCAGGACCAACGTGTACTGCTATTTCCGCACACTTGTCACTATGCTCATAAAAAAACGATGAAGATTTCTTTTGTTCATTATATTTTCTTTTGTATGCGTAAGCAAGTAGGTACTGGTAGGTACTAATTTTCAAGATTTAGAGATGCTAGTATCTTGCATTTTTAGCACTAGTTGAAGTCAGTCATTATTTATTTATTTAATGTCAGATTTATAACTAAATTTATTTTAAACGGTTTCATAACATTTGTAACAAAGCTTCCGTTATCCGTACAATATGTCTCCGGAGTACCTGTAAGGCTAGCAGCAAAAATTTCAAGTGGAAATGTTATTTAATAGTTCCGTAGAGATAGATATTACTATCAACCGTAACAAAATTTAATTATTGACTACAATGCACCTAATTAAATTATAGAAAGCAGATGCCGTAATAACGATGGATCATTTTTTCAAAGGTTTCATTTACTAGGGATTAGGCATAATTCATTAAATAAATCACCGCTGAAAATTAATTAAGATTATCTTCGCAACTAATTTAGTTTTAAGCGTTAAAATCATTTATTTCAGAGTTGACTAAACAGTAAAGCGCACTTTACGTAATGAATTAAATTGGACAATGAGGTGATGAAGAGCGTCTAATTGGAGTTTTAAATTGCTACTCATAAATTGGTGAGGCTATTGACGCAGTCAATTTCGAAAATACCTTGTGTTATAAAGTGGTAGTTTTAATAACAAATCACCTTTATTTTATTTTTAAATAGGGTAGAGGCATCTTGTTGATTTCAGAGCACCTCCAGAAGTAGTAGTAGGTGACAGTGGTAACAAAAACAGAAAATCTATCTGAATATTTTGTGCCGTCGTATATCTAACCATCCGCAGTAACTATATAAGAAGAAAAATCTGGTATTCAGCATATGCGAAGCGGGATATAACATAGATTGTTGGGACTATTCCTTTTTGGATGATAAACTCAATAGGGGTAAATGTCACAAAGTCGCTGATATTTACATAGGGTGTATTTTTTTGTTAACGTACCCTTAAAATCAATCCGTTGCTTGATATACGAGGCTGGTTTGAAAAGTCCGTGCAAAAATAAAAACTACTTATGTGTTTGGGGTAAACCTTTTTTATTTTTCGACATAGTCTCCTTTTAGGCTTATACACTTCGTCCAACGATGTTCTAGTTTGTTGATCCCTTCTGAATAATAGGATTTGTCCAAGTCTGCAAAATATCCATTAGTGTCTGCAATCACCTCCTCGTTTGAATAAAATCTTTGTCCCGCCAGCCATTTCTTCAAATTGGAGAACAAATAGTAGTCCGAGGGAGCCAAGTCTGGAGAATAGGGGGGATGTGAAACGAGTTGGAATCCTATTTCCATTAATTTTGCGACCACAACTGCTGAGGTGTGTGCTGGTGCGTTGTCGTGATGGAAAAGGACTTTCTTGTGGGCCAATCGCGGGCATTTTTTTTGCAGCTCGGTTTTCAAACGGTCCAATAACGATGAATAATATTCACCTGTAATAGTTTTACCCTTTTCCAGATAGTCGATGAGGATTATCCCTTGCGAATCCCAAAAGACAGTCGCCATAACCTTTCCGGCCGAAGGAACGGTCTTCGCCTTTTTTGGTGCAGATTCCCCCTTGGTAACCCATTGTTTAGATTGTTGTTTGGTCTCAGGAGTATAGTAATGTATCCATGTTTCATCCACAGTGACGAAACGACGCTTAAAGTCCTCCGGATTCTTCTGGAACAGCTGCAAACCATCCTTGCAACACTTCACACGATTCCGTTTTTGGTCAAGCGTGAGCAATCGCGGCACCCATCTTGCGGATAGCTTTCTCATGTCCTAATGTTTATGCAAAAAATTATGTACCCGTTCAGTCGAGATGCCCACAGCACTAGTAATCTCACGAACCTGAACTCTTCATATCATGGATTTGATCAATGATTTCTGGAGTCGTAACCTCCACAGGCCGTCCAGAACGTTCAGCGTCACTTGTGCCCATATGGCCAGTCCGAAAATTTTGAAACCACTTATAAACTGTTCTAATCGAAGGTGCAGAGTCACCATAATGTTTATCAAGCTTCTCTTTAGTCTCCTGAGGCGTTTTGCCTTTCAAAAAGTAATGTTTAATCACCACACGGAATTCTTTTTCGTCCATTTCTTGAAAATCACTCGACTTCCTTGATTCACACGAATGCCAAACACAAAGAAATAGACCAATATGGCTGAAACTTGGTGTGCGTTCATTCAAGAGATGCTACTAACTAAACATAACCTCGATACGCGCCGGTGGTGCCATCTCTCGGACTTTGCACGGACTTTTCAAACCAGCCTCATATACTTCATCAGTGGAAGTCATATGTCTCAAACCTTTATTTAAATAAAAGAATTATTAAGATCAATAACATCAATGCTAGCAAACGACTTAGATAACGGGAAGTCAATTTATGAAAGCAATAATCGACAAATGAATTAATAGTGGCATATTTCGAATAAACTCTCTGTTAAGTAAGTACGTGACACCTCGTATTCTTGAAAAAATGTGTTTCGAGAACATTTTTTGCCATCTATGTATTCCTTAGTGTGTTAGTCACGGCACAATTACCTTAGTCAGTTGTTCAATCGCCTCCTGCAAAGTCCTCAGAGTCTTTCCTCTGAGCTTTTTCTTTACAAAGGACCAAACGTTTTCAATAGGGTTGGCATCCGGCGATTGTGAGGGCCACTCTAGTATCTTATCGTGGGCCCAAGCAAGCCACTTCGTGACGTGATTTTCGTCCAGCAAAGGTTTCTTCAACGTGCTTCGGAATTTGACATCATGAGCACGAAGATATTGTCAAATGGTCTCATAGGACACATTCAACCCGATTTTTTTAATTTTGCGACCCCTTGACGCAGCGTCCATTTGGGCTTCCGTGAAAACAAAGACACGAATCGTTTTTCGACTTTCGAAGTGATTTTGCATACCGATCCACGTTTTGGTAAGCCGTCGACATTTCTTGTCTCGTCAAAATGATTTACCCACTTCTTCACAAACAACACCGACTAGTTGATATATTTAGCGGCCGCGGAATGCATCATTTTAGGCCTCTTAGGATGGGAACAAAGAACGCGCAAACTCATTTTGGATTTTACGTGATTTGGACGAAAGTTCGGAATCGACGAATACTTTTACGCGTCGTACTTTAATGCGTCGTAGAAAAGGTTCCCTCTACCGATTTTTTGTTAGATCGCTAGAAACGCATCTACCAGAAATGAATTATTGTGGAGATGTTTTTACTTGACAGACTGTACATATGTATTAAGACAGAGTTAAGGGGATGTACCTAGTCATAGTGCCGAAAAAAGCGCTTTATAGGAATTTTTTTTAGCGAAACTATTCATTTTATAAATTAGGTTTTCATTTTATGTAATAATATATAGCTTAAAATACAATGTAGAAAATTTTAATTAAAAAAGATCGGCCAAGTGCAAGTCAGACTTGCGCAATTAGTGTTCCGTATGGTGATTGTTTTTAAAATAAAAATTTTTGTTACGGAGACATAAAATAATCGATGACTTTACAAAACACACCCCAAATGAGTTTTCAACAAAGTTTGTTTCCGATCATTGTTGAAAATTGATGACGTTCAAATTTCTGTTTTTTTTTATATACCAGATAAATTATCAAAGGTAATGGCACTAGTGATAATTTTTGTTCAATCTGCTCCTTATGGAGAATATTCCAAAATTTTTTCAAAATTTTTTGTTCAGTATTTTTCGAGATAGGGTGGGTGGACAAAGTTTTTGGGCATTTTTAAAAAAATAATACAAAGGTAAGATGTGAGCAAGTAAGACATCATATATATTTTTGAACTCGAACTCTTTCATTTGACACCTCACCCGACGACCGGGTAAAAAAAATTTTTTCGCTTCCGATTTTACTCCCTAAAAGTCAAAATTTAACTGCTAAACTATACGGCTCTCATTGGACTATGAATTCCTATATTTATACCAAATTTCAATTTTCTGTGTCAGATAGTTTCTGAGATAATCGGGTGTGACAGACGGACAGACAGACACCGAAGTGACCCCCTAATTGTTCCATTCAGAACACTAAAAAGAAAAAAAAGGACGGCCCTATACCCGTTCCCCTGCAGCCCCTTTTTTAAAGAGCTTGGTGGTGTGCACGGTTACTGGGAGCTGGATCATATGAAATCAACATTTATTAACTAAGAAATTAAAAAAAAAAAAAAAAAATTATCAAACGGCACTTTCGCTTTTTTGTTTAAACCATTTGATGATTTTTTTTTTAATCTCTCATTCAAAGACAAGATTGCTCCTCTAGTAAACTAATTTCTTTGGAAATTTTGATTTCAGATCACAGTAATCATGCACACCGCAATGCGCTTTAAAAAAAAAAAAGGTTACAGGGAACAAATCCAGCGACGCCATTTTTATTTCAGATCAAAATTTCACAAATTGTTTTTTAAGCTTTGTATTATTATACAAGATCTATCTCAATAATCGGCGACTTGAATGCCAATATAAGTAAGTTACCAGAGTTTCTAATAAGAAACCTTAAATATAGTATCACTCTTCCTTTATGTTTATTATTTAATAAGTCCCTAGCCGAGGGTGAGCTTCCAAGAGTATGGAAATCAAGTTACATTATACCAGTGTTTAAATCTGGAGGGAGAGAGTATATAGAAATTTACAGGAGTATCTTAAGGCAGTCAGCCATCCCTAAGATACTAGACAGCCTTATCTGTGACCAGTTGAGTTGGGCATGTAGGGGAATTCTTGATATGAGGCAACATGGGTTCATCAAGGGACGATCAACTACCACAAATCTAGTTTCCTATGAATTGGCCTTTTAGAAGCCTTTGAGTGTGGCTATCAGGTGGACTCTATATACACTGATGTCTCGAAGGCCTTTGACAGGGTTAATCCTGAAATACTGTTGGCAAAACTTAAGTCTCTGGTCATTGGTGAGAAATCTTTGAAGTGGTTTCGGAGTATGCTGATGGATCGTGTGCAATTTGTAAAAATTGGGAATTGCCAATCTCAGTATGTAGGAGCAACTTCTGGGGTACCTCAAGGTGGACACTGTGCTCCACTTTTATTTAATTTATTTTTGCTTGATCTGATAACTTGCTTATCGGACTGGGATTACCTACTATATGCTGATCACTTGAAAATCTTTCGTATAATTAAGTCCCAGGATGACTCTGATATACTGCAAAAAAAAATCTGGACTCCTTTGTAAACTGGGCTAAATTAAATGACCTTTCTCTGAATATCAATAAATGTTACTCTATAACCTTTTCAAGACTTAGAAATATAAAAAACAAGTCCTATACTATTGAGCATCATGAACTTCAATCTGTGAATTCAACAAAGGATTTGGGGTTGTCTTTGACAGTCAACTTTCGTTCAAGGAACACTATAACCTTATTGAGGGGAAAGCTTCTCAAATGTTGGGTTTTATTATTCGCACCTGTAGAGATATGTCATTACCGGCACTTAAATTATTGTACTGCTCTCTTGTCAGAAGTCACCTATAATATGCCTCTACAGTTTGGTCTCCATTCTACAACTGTCATAAAGTACAACTTGAGAGAGTACAAAATAAATTTATAAAATACTATTCATTTAAGTTAGGCATGCATAATGATCTAGCAGAAGTGGCAGCAACACTAAATCTCCAATCTTTGGAGTCCAAGAGAGATCGGAGGGATCTGAGTTTTATATACAAATTGATAAATTATGTATTATGGATTACCCCTCACTTATTAACAGCATCAACCTGAAGATTCCCTCTAGGACTGTTAGAAAACATGAGCTCTTTCATATACCTTACTCCCGTACAAATTATAATATGCACTCTCCAATCTCGCGCAACCTAACTTATTTAAATTCTCATCCAGATATTGATCCTTTTGTGGGCTCACTCAGTAAATTCTTAAATCGGCTGTGATGACTGTTATTTTCCTGTATGTGATTATTTATGATTGCCTTATTGTGATTTTATCGAGAACTTATTGTGACTTTTTTGTTGTTGTTGTCCTGTTCATTTCATCTTTTACCTGTATTGTGTAATTTTAAAAATTTTATTGTAAAATAAATAAATAGATGGACACGCCGTATAGTTGAATGGAGAACATAAAAGATGCAGAGGTAGACCACAGACAAGATGCACAGACGACATAAAAAAAATTATCGGGATACGATTGGATGCAAAAAGCAAATAACAGAGCTCATTGGAGACAACTTGAGCAGTCTTACATCCGACTATGGATGAAATAAGCTAATGATAATGATGACGATTATTACACAAAATAAAAACCTGATTTATATAGTGAATAGAAAATTCTTAAATAAACGTTTTTTTTCTGCGCCCATGCCTAGGTATATGCCCTTAAAATAGCCTATATTTTACAGAAGCCAATACTGCAGAGATCACTCTAAAATGTACGTGATTGGCTATAGCTCTGCTATATGTATCATTTTAAAATTCCTATTTATGTCAGCGTATTTTAAAAATATACATGATTTCATAGCGTATATGAGCCAAACAGACAAAAAATTTAAGTTGGCCCAATAGATACGGCATTATCACGCTTGTACATTATCACGCTTGTACTGAGGGAAGATTTTATATAAAAGCTATAAGGACAATATAGGCTGTATTACCTAGGCCGTCTGAAAAGTTCTCTACCTGACACATAAATGGCGTTAGAAACTATGAAACCATAATTGTATTGGAAAGTTCCATTCTTTATATCAACACATGCAAAATTTTATTTCGGTTTGTCAATTCTATCGTCACTGATTTTTTTAAAATGGAAAAAATTGAATATCGTGCAGTAATTAAATTCTTTATTTTGGAGGGCTTAACACCAACAGAAATTCATCCGAAATTGTTAGATGTGTACAAGGATGTATCACCTTCACTTTTCACTGTGAAAAAATGGGCTTCTTTTTTTAAATCTGGTTATACAAGCCTCGAAGATTTTCCACGAGAACATCTTCCAAAAACTGCTACAACACCACAAATCATTCAACCAATCCATGTTGTTAGATGATCCACGAGTGAAAGTGTGTGAAATAGCTGAGGTCAAAGGCATCTGAAAAGAATGAATGGGAAATATTTTGGAAGAAGAATTATATATGAAAACGCTTTGTGCTCGAGGGGTGTCGCATTTTCCGATAATTGTTCAAAAATCAACCAACCAAAATCGTTTTAAGCAAAATGAAATTGATTTCAAAGGTCTTTTCATAACTGTTGATAAAACTTGGATCCATCACTATACCGAGTGTAAAGAACAGTCGAAACAGTGGATTGAAACCGGTGGAAGTGCACCTAAGAAGACGGTTCCATCAGCTGGGAAGGTTATGGCATCAGTTTTTTGGGATTACAAAGGTGTTTTGTTGATCGAGTATCATCAAAAAGGTTTTTTTTTTATGAGCCTAGCACACGTGCTACAGGGAAGTCCCTAAAGCGCTCCAAGAGCGCTGCTGGAGCGCTTACGTTGTCCTTGAATCGCTCTAAATTGTACTTGGTGGGAAACACAGCCCTGGGCAGCGTTGTACGCTGAGTAATAAGCTGAACATCATACGGCTGTGAAGTATTAGCGCGACGTGTATTTCTAACATGCACCGTTCTGGGAGGAATTAAGCGGACTACATCCTTCAAACACTTTCCATGAAAATTCTTGTAGAACAGATTCAAGTCGCCAACCGGTCTTCGATCTTCCAGCGAATCAAGGCCGCCGGTCAGTTCCGGGTCTCCAATCAGACGCTATTCTCTGAACAGTATCGAATAAATGCAGTGTGTGTTTGGGAGTGGAGCTCCAAACATGGGAGCATAGTTGGTCGAATTTGAGGTTTGTAAAGAATTAACAGTTGTTGTGGAGTATAAAGCTTTCTGGTTCGAAATAATATTCCCAACTTTGGAGAAGCTCTCCTTGCATGCCAGGACATATTTGCTCCCAAATTAACGCCCAACAAATTGAGTTACGATGCTAGGGGAATGGAGTGCCCCGACGTGACTACGTCGGGTTCAGCAACATTAACTTTACCGAACATAACCAGATACCGGGCGCCCTCCGGGAGTAAGTAATCTTGCTGTGGCATCCAGGCTCTGCCGCAGTCGACCCTTCTATCCTAGGATACTCGTGGGAACACTATGTCGAATAATAACAATTCTAATAGTGATAATGGCAGAGTGTTGAGGAGGCGGACCCCTGTCGTACAAACAGCTACACCACCACCGCAACAACAACCACAGACGATCCAAACAACCGCCTCAGCCGAAACTACTCCCGATAGTTTTACCAATCTGACATTGTAGGTGGCGAAAATTGCCTTTTCCATGCAGTTAGCTTATACTTATATGGCCACCAAAATCATCATGGAAGACTCCGAGAGGTTACTCTAGGATATATACAGCAAAACTGGTCGAAACTTCAGACATTTTCATTAATTAAAGACGACGATATGAAATACTTCAATAACTACTATAACGATATGAGGAAAAATGGCACCTATGGAACGAGCCTAGAGATACTTGCCCTCTCTGAAACCCAAGATAGCAACTTTTATATCTTCTCAAAACAACGAAGAACAAGAGATACAAAAATAACTTTTAGGGACAGACCAACAATAATAAGCACGGGAAAACACACCGAAACTATTTACCTTCTACTAAAGGCAACCCAATGTCGGGGTCCTTTGAGCTTCTGACACCACAACACTCTAAAAACATCCCAAACAATAGTAGACCAATAAAAGAAGCATCGGGCGAGCGACGTAACCGTCGAGCTCAACCAAAACGATGAAGAGCGGGCAACCAAAAATGGACCTGCCAAAAGTGTTGTGCCCGCGAGTAAGCCGACATCCACCAAGGCGAAAAAATCAAAGAAACGTATGAGTTGTACCACAGGAATCAACAAACACTCCATGCGTTGCTATAATAAAATCACTTCTAAAACAATTAACTCTAAATATTCTTGTAACCTTTTAGATCAGTTGGATGCAAAAATTCATGAGAAAAGACCTGCTTTAAAGAAGAAAAGAATCATTTTTCATCAAGATAATACACGTGTTCACACAAGTGTTTACACACGACAGCAAGATTCAATGAATTAAAGTACGAACATCCAGCGTATTCACCAGATTTGGCTCCCTCTGACTATTATCTATTTCCAAACCTGAAATTCCTGCCTGGAAAGAGATTTACATCAAATGGCGAAGCTATTGTAGCCGTGGATGGATATTTTGCAGACCTTTCGGAATCACACTTTAATGATGTTATTGAATTATTGGAAAAACGTTGAAATAAATGTATTGAAGTTTTACGAGATTATATTGAAAAGTAAAACATATTTCACGTCAAAAAAAATTTTCTTTCATTGTTAGGCTGAGAACTTTTCAGACAGCACGTATATGATATTTTCGAAAGCCAGAGCAGATTGAAAATGACTATAATCACAAACATTTTTAATTACTGATGATTGGCATTTAAAATAATTTCAAAGAACTCAAATTTGCTTATTGCAAACACAAAATTTAATTCAGATGAAAAAGAGCACGGTTTAAATGAAACATTTGAATTACTGTCTGCCGTTGAATGGAAAATATATTCTCACTCGGACGGCTTTGGATACATTAATATTCTAAATTAAAGCTGTTTAGCTTTACTTACTGCACCGTGTTTAATTTTTTGAACCAAGAAACTTAAATGATTTTGGTAAAAGTCATTATAAGTACATCGGCGTGGTAATTTAAGTTAAACCCGGGAGAATATAAAAGAAAAGCAGATATACTTCTATTTGTTTATGCATGCGGCAATTGAGGTGGCGAGGCAGCAAGCAATTTACGACATAACTAAAAATGAAACAATTAAAAATTTTGTAATGAACTTATTATAATAACAGTTGATTAAATGTAAAGGTTTTCGTACACGAATGCAATTAGTTTCAGGATCTATTTTCTGCAACTGTTTTTCACTTCTGTATAATCAAAAACTCTTTGGCATTACCTTACAATGTAGAATTTTGTCATAACAACGAATATTACCGTTAATATTTGGTAGGTGCACATAAGTAAAAAATTTTATCTAGTATTACGGTAACGATTATTTTTAAGAATTTTTACTGCTTTAAAAATTAGGTGAATGTTCACGCATCTAATAGTCCTCTAGCTGTTCGACTACGCGAAATCATGCTTAAGTGAAGCTGGATAAAGGTTTTTACTAATATACTCTTTTTTCGTCAGGTCCGGACTTACGTAAAACGAGATTGTTTACAAAAACATCTAGAAGGGACTTTGCCGTCTAGCTACAGTGTTGTTATAGCCTTTCATAAACTTGACCCCCGTCTCTGCATTATCATCTTAGTGCAGTAAAAAAGCATTTGAAATTGCACAGGCTAGATACATAGGATTTACTACGTTTTATGAAGAGTTGCCGGATGACGAGCACTGGAATATTACCTAAGCGATTGTCATTAATCAAGGGAATGATAAATTTGCCAGAACACCTTGAATACTGTTTAAGGTAAGATATGTCATCGGCGATGACCAATCCAGTAAGATTTTCCTACCAACCTAGGGGCTTTCTGCAACGTTTTGTAAGAAAGTGACCTAATAGGCTAATATCACTATAGGGCATGGTGTTACTTACCTTGTTACTTCTTATTCGTAAATAGTGTAGTAAAAAAGTCAAAATAATAATGAAATAGGTATAGTTTAAATAAAGCAATATTATGATTTTATTCTCTCTGGGGTATCACCAGGAGTATTGTCCTGAGTTTTGGACCTCAAAAAACTTGTGCTCTTTTGTTTATAACCAATTTACGTTTTCAAAACGCATTTTTTGAGCTTAAAATGTGAATATCTCCTGTTATATAAGTCGGACCAAGACAAAAACTAAAACAAACTCTTCGTAATGGAATTTCGTACAAATCCTAGTTGGTTTCAGGTCGGTCAGGTGCGTACATAATATACAAAATTGAAAAACTATTTTTTTTTTTCATTTTATTGTACGGGTCGACTAAGTTAAACGATCTACTTGATGTGTATGATATGTCTTTTGTTATAGCAAAAATATCTTGAAATTTTGGTGCAAAATATTGAATCAAGTGGGTACAACTGAATTTGTCATTTAAAATTTGAATTGCCCGCCATTTTATGCCATTTGGTCCAAAATAGATTTGTTTTTTCAAAATTTAGTTATATAGTTATAGAAAATTTTTGTAGTTATTTTAACCGTTTTTGTGTTCTTTTGTTTATAAACAATTTAAGTTTTTAGAACGCGCTTTTAAGCTTAAAATGTGAACGAAAGTATAGATTCCTGGCCCACTGTGCGACGGACTGTTGATTAAGCTGAGCTCTTATGGTATCTCTAAAAGATTTTAGTAATGGCTTTAGTGTTTCGTCAGAGATCATTCTTTATGAATTACAGTTGATTAATGAATGAGTTCTTTCCGACATCTTCATTATCAACGCCGGTGTATACGAAAGTTAAATGTCCACACTGAAGTCCAAAAAAATTCAATTTATAACCTCTAAAAATGTTAAAGTTTCATAACCTGATATAGTTTGGTAAGTATTAACTTGGGAACAAACATGTCTTGGCATTATCGTGATGCTTAATAAAGGAAGCTTTTTAAACGCTAAGAATATTATTTTGTTTTAGAAAGCCTTATATTTAATAGCTTTTAATACTGTATAAAGCTCACATTTGACGACCGATGGAATACTGTACCCATGTTTAGGACTATGCTTCCTACTCCTAATTCGTGGGCCAAGCCATTTTTTTTTGGAGTCATTTTAACCGTTTTTTTTTTATATTTGCTTATTAATGCGTTTTTCGGTCATTTTTACGTTAACGAAAATGAGTTTTTATTTTAAAATAAAGGTCTCGCGATACTCTATCAGATGTGATAAAAATTGTTCAATTTTTTTTTTTTTCAAAATGACCGAAAACGCAATTGCTGTTATTTGATTAACAAACAAATGTAAAAAAAAACCGGTCAAGTGCAAGTTGAACTTGCACAATTAGTGTTCCGTACGTTGATTGTTTTTAAAATAAAAAAAATTGTTAGGGTGGTATAAAATGATCAGTGACTTCACAAAACACACCCCAAATGAGTTTTCAACAAAGTTTATTTCCAATCTTTACTGAAAATTAATGACCTTGAAATTTTGTTTTTTTTTTATATACCAAATAAATTATTAAAGGTGATAATTTTCGTTCAATCTATACCCCGTGGAGAATATTTCAGAATTTTTTCAAAATTTTTTGATCATTCATTTTCGAGATAAGGTAGGGGACAGCGATTTTTTAAAAGTAATACGAAGAAAAGTGTGCGCAAGTATTACATTATATATATATTTTTTACTCGTGTTTTCACAAGCTTTCATTAGACACCACACTCGATGACCTAGTAAAAAAAAATTTTTTTCACTTCCGATTTCACCCCTTAAAACGAACCTCTTAAGTCAAAATTTATGTTACGGTGGTATAAAATGATCAGTGACTTCACAAAAACACCCCAAATGAGTTTTCAACAAAGTTTGTTTCCAATCTTTACTGAAATCTGATGACTTGAAAT
Source organism: Pachyrhynchus sulphureomaculatus (assembly GCA_019049505.1). Classification (NCBI taxonomy): domain Eukaryota; kingdom Metazoa; phylum Arthropoda; class Insecta; order Coleoptera; family Curculionidae; genus Pachyrhynchus; species Pachyrhynchus sulphureomaculatus. The sequence continues at coordinate 34,070,588 of CM032451.1, read as the reverse complement.
TTTTGTTTTTTTTTTATATACCATATAAATTATTAAAGGTAATGCACTCGTGATAATTTTCGTTCAATCTACACCCCGTGGAGAATATTCCAAAATTTTTTCGAAATTTTTTGATAAGTACTTTCCGAGATAAGGCCCGGGACAGCGATTTTTCGCGAATTTTTAAAAATAAAACAAAGAAAAGTGCGCGCAAGTATAATATTATATATATATTTTTTACTCGTGTTTTCACAAGCTTTCATTTGACACCACACTCGATGACCTAGTAAAAAAATTTTTTTTTCACTTCCGACTTCACCCCCCAAAACTAACCCCTTAAGTCAAAATTTAATTCTCAAAACTACATGGCTCTGATGAGGCCATCAATTCCTATATTATTACCAAATTTCACCTTTCTATGTCAAATAGTTTCGGAGAAAATCGGGTGTGACAGACAGATAGACAGACAGACAGACAGACAGACACCGAAGTGATCTTATAAGTGTTCCGTATGGAACACTAAAAAGACGGTTAAAATAACTCGACATCGGAAAGCTAATGTCGGGACCTAAATTTTGAAGAAAAAATATCTATTTCGGACCAAATCGCATAAAATGGCGGGCAATTCAAATTTTAAATGACAAATTCAATTGTACCTACTGGGCTCAATATTTTTATACCAAAATTTCAGAGTATATTTGCTATAACAAAAGGTATATTTTCTGAAAGATTCAAGTCGATCGCTTAATTTAGTCGACCTGTACAATAAAATGAAAGAAAAAAACAGTTTCTTGCCTGGTTTTTTCAATTTTGTATGTTATGTAGGCACTTGAGCGACCTAAAACCAATGGGGATTTGTTGGAAATCATAATATTGCTTTATTTAAACTATGCCTATTTCATCATTATTTTGACTTTTCTACTGCACTATTTACGAATGAGAAGTAAGTAACAAGGTAAGTAACGCCATGCCCTATAGTCATATTAGCCTATTAGGTCACTCTCTTACAAAGTGTTGCAGAAAATCCCAGGTTGGTAAGAAAATCTTACTGGATTGGCCATTGCCGATGACATATCTTACCTCAAGCAGTATTCAAGGTGTTCTGGCAAATTTATCATTCCCTTGATTAATGGCAATCGCTTATGTCATATTCTATTGCTCTTCATCCGGCAACTTTTCATAAAACGTAGTAAATGTAGTAAAAAATACACCTCATTTATATACCAAAGGTGTAATGTATACTGTTTCGATGTGTCTCTTTTGTAGCTAACTTGTTGCATCTAGAGTTGAAATCAATGGATTTATGCAAGTGACAATTTTCTTCAATAGAATTTTGGTTTAATTTGAAAACCCAGTATGAAGTTGTTAGTAATACGGTAGCAGTAACAATTATACTTTCAGAGTGGAGGCCGTGGTAAGACAGGGATGTATCCTGTCGTAGATACTATTTAACATATATGCAGAGCACATCATGAGAGCCGCACTTGACGGCTGAGATGGAGGTGTATCCATAGGTGGCCGTAAGATCAGTAATTTGCATTATGCTGACGATACTTTTCTATTTTCCGCTTCGGAAACAAAAATGATGGAGCTGAATAACAGAGTGGAAATTTGTAGTGGAAATTAAGGGTTGGTAATTAATCGTAGCAAAACGAAGGAAATGATTGTGGACAGATCTAATAACAATAGGCCTGATGTAAATCGGGTAGCTGGCTGCGAAACTGTAGAGAACTATATAGGGTCTGGGGTCTCTAATAACAAATAGAAGTGACTCTACAGAAGAAATAAACAGACGTAACGCGCGAATGACTAGAGTATCGAAAGATAACAGCATCACCATACTATCTACTAGTTCATTCCCTCGTGTTCTCTATTTTTATGTACTTTATAGAGAGTTAGACAATAAAGGCAAGTGACCGTGCAAAAATTGATGCTTTTAAAATGGTGCTGGCACATCAACGTCTCTATCCTGACAAAACTGAACATAACGCAAAAATTAATAGTTGAGGTTAATGCCAAAATTCTGGGATATTTTGGTCACATTTCCCGAAGAGATGACAGACTTGAGTAACTTGTGGTGGGTGGTCATATCGCTGGTAAACACTCAAGAGGATACTCATCAAGCAGGTGGCTGGATCAAGCGAAGAATCTAACCGGAATTCTAGCACATGTAGTTTCACATTTGATAGGGATCAGTGGAAGGATACGTAGGGCGTTACCTTCACCCATTTTGAAGAAAGAACAATCTTACTATAAGGCTACGAGATTTTCTATTTTTGCTGAGGAGCGCCTGAGTGTTACCCCATCGCAGTTATTCCGGGAGATGGTAAACCATTAAGAAAAAGGCATATAGTATATAGTAGAAATATCCCAGATATGTCATTGTCTGAGTTGGGAACGATCAACACGGTGCGATCTTTTAGCGACTGATCCCTAGTTGGCGAATGAATTCAGAAATCTTCCTTACTAAGGTTTTTTATTGTTTTTGAAATTTTTATTTTTACTAGAAAATTAATGTATCATTGGTGAAACGAATGAAACTAAGATATTCACGGTAAAATGAAATTGTAATTGCAATAATTAATTGCTGTAATTAGTACATCCAGTCGCACAGTGGAGCATTTTAGCTCGAAATTAGATCAAAATTATTTGAAGGTTTTAATTACATAATAGTCTTAAATAAATATTAATTGTCGGATAAAATTTTAAAGAATTGGAATTAAATCTATGAAGCGTAACGTATCACATTTGCTTCTTGAGATTATCGTCGAACATATATCGGAATTTTTAAAATAAAAAACTCTGGTAAATAACTTAATTCTTTAGTCATCTGATTCTCCTTTCTTCTTCTTATTCTTTCTTATATGGTGTGTCATATAAGTAGGCATATTGCCTATTTTATCTCCATTAAGCCTGTTCCGATGTGGACGTCCAGCATTCCTTCCACCTTTTCGGAGGTCTGCCCCTAATTCTTCGACCGCAGGGTTTATTGAGTTTGGCACTTTGTTCCAGTCTTTTGTCGTCCATCCGACCTATGTATTTATTTCATTGTTTTCTTCTAGTTCTGGTTCATTTGGATATTTCTTGGATCTTACTTAGTTCTTGTAGATCTTTGTTGCGGATTCTGTCGTGGATAGTTTTTCCATGTATGTCCCTAATCACCTTTATTTCTGTTGTCCTCATCATTTGTGCTGTTTTAGATGTGTCAGCTCTTGTTTCTTCAGCATATGTGAGGATCAGTCTCACTGTTGTCTTGTATATTCTTATTTTATTTTTCACTGTGGGGGTATTTATTTTTCCATACTATATTCGTCAAACAACCTGCTATTAGTGACGCCTTCATAGACTGTTGTTTTACTTCCCTGTTTAAGTCTCCGTAGCTTGTTATCACTGTTCCCAGGTATTTAAAATTATTAACCTGTTCAATAATACATCCTTGAGTCTCCAGCTTGCATCTTAATAATTCTGTCGAAGCTACCATACATTTTGCCTTGGTTGTGTTGATAATCATGTTTAGTTTTCTCGCTTCCAAATTGAAAGCATGAAAGATCTTCTGAAGGTTGTCCTCAAATTTTTTTAGTAGTGTGTGTTGCCCATTTTTCGTCCTCTAGTTTTTGGAAGATTCTCCACTATTCTGTCCATGACGAGGTTGAAGATAAAGGGACTAAGTGAATCGCCTTGTCTTAATCCGGCGTTTATTTTTTACTTCCTTGCTCAGTAGATGTCCCACTTTTATATTTATTCTTGTCATTGTTAATGTCATGTATGATTTTTATTAGCTTTTGATTTGTCTGCTTTTCCTGTAATAATTTTATAATATATGTTAATTGCACTCTATCGAAGGCTTGAGCATGTCAACGAAACACATATACCCAGGTTTGTTAAATTCATTACCTTTTCCATTATCTGCCTCACTATAAATATGGCACCTATGCTCGATTGGTTTTTCCAAAATCCCTGTTGTTCTTCCAGTATGATTTTTGTTAATACTTTTAAGGTAGTATGTAGGAGCGTTATTCCGCGGTAGTTTTCGGGTGACGTCTTTTATCCTTTTTTGAATATTGGGATTATTATGCTAGTTTTCCAATCTGTAGGTATTTGTACATGTTTTATTATGTTTGTAAAGAGCTGTGCTAGTTGTTGATATAGGTTTCCTCCTCCATATTTTAACATCTCATTTGTAATGTCGTCTGGTCATAAGACTTTTCTATTTTTTAGACTTCTTATAATTCTTTCTGTCTGTACTAAAGTTACTTCTAGATTTAGTTCTTCCACTTCTTTAGGTATGGTTTCATTATTTTCTTCTTCTTCTTTACATAATTTCTCAAAATATGTTTGCCATTCTTGAACTGTTAATTTGTACCGTTCCTTTTATATTAAGTTTGTTCCGTCTCTTTTCAATTCAACTTTTTGTTTGTCTATCGTCGCAGTCATCATGGTCTTATGAAAGTGGTAATTGTCGGCAGAGCCAGGTAGGTATTTGTACATGTTTTATTATGTTTGTAAAGAGCTGTGCTAGTTGTTGATATAGGTTTCCTCCTCCATATTTTAACATCTTATTTGTAATGTCGTCTGGTCATAACACTTTTCTATTTTTAAGACTTCTTATAATTCTTTCTGTCTGTACTAAAGTTACTTCTAGATTTAGTTCTTCCACTTCTTTAGGTATGGTTTCATTATTTTCTTCTTCTTTATATAATTTCTCAAAGTATGTTTGCCATTCTTGAACTGTTAATTTGTACCGTACCTTTTATATTAAGTTTGTTCCGTCTCTTTTCAATTCAACTTTTTGTTTGTCATCGTTGCCGTCATCATGGTCTTATGAAAGTGGTAATTGTCGACAGAGTTCGGCATGACTGATCAAATAGGGATAAGGCTGTAGTACCTTTTATGAGTTGAGCATAGTGCACTGTTTAATATGATGTCCTAAAATATCCTCTGTGATATGTCTGGCACATTTTTAAGCTTTTTCCTTTTGGTCTTTATTTTTTTTATAAATGCTGGTGCGTAACTAGTTCACATTTACGAGTAGAACAACCAAATTATTTCGATGTCGTAAACCTCTTGATTTCATTCGCCTGTGGCTTAACTAAATAATCCCACTGTTTTTACGTACAGTTTAAAAATTGTTTTACAGTTGGTTGAACAAAAAGGCGTAATTCAGATAATGAATAAAATTCAGCAGCAAGTTTGTGTAACAACTTCTAATTTGCACTTTTAAATTGCTTTTCAGCAATTCGCTAGACTTCCCATTCTATCTCTTTTATAGTTAAAAAGGCTATTTTTAAAATTAAAGGTCCCAATAGTGGAAAAGTTTAAAAATACTTTTCCGGATAATTAGTACTTACGATATAGGTAGGCCGATAGACAGTAAAACCAGTCAACTGTGTGTTCAATTAGTATGCTGAATATTTTTGACGGCTAATCGTGTGACACATTCTCTTTACATGTCATTATTCAAAATATATTCGAATTTTTGGAAGCTTCATTGTTTCGGAAATAGAGACAGCTATAATTTTTAGGCCATAGGGTAACACCTATTCTTATGTTTATTGCTCAATTTCATTAATATTGTAAAGCCATAATATCTACTGATTTACCACTATTCGAGCTTATATTTACCTGGTCATCAAAATATTATAATAGCAGCTAATTAACCTCCACATTCACACGAAAATTAAATTTTTGTACCAAAATTGTATTTTTAGTGTTCCGTGCGGAATACTTATGGGATCACTTCGGTGTCAGTCTGTCTGTAACACCCGATTTTCTCCGAAACTCTGTGACATATAAAGTTTAAATTTGGCACAAATATAGGAATCAGCGCCTTGTACTCTTCAGAATTAAATTTTGACTTAAGGGGTTAGTTTTGGGGGGTGAAATCAGAAGTCAAAAAATTTTTTTTGCCAGGTCAACGAGTGGGGTGTCAAATGAAAGCTTGTGAAAACACGAGTTTAAAAATATATATGATGTAATACTTGTGGACTCTTTTCTTTGTATTATTTTTAAAGAATGGCCAAAAGTTGCTGTCCCCCCACGTTATCTTGAATAGTACTGAAAAAAAAATTTTGGAAAAAATTCTGGAATAGTCTTTATAAAGTGTAGATTAAACGAAAATTATCACGATTGCATCATATTTGATAAATTATCTGATATAAAAAAAAACTATGCGTCTTGACAATATGGGGGAGGCTTTTTTAATATACTTTTCAGTATATTATTGCTATCGAGTCGCGCGTGGCTCCTGTATGAAGACAAAATAATTTTATTTTATTTATTTATGATTAAACAAATATTTAGGCAGTAAATATTGGTTTTACACTTTTATTACTAGATTCTAGATTAAGCTGGACTGACTTATTGGCTATTAGGTAGCTAAGATGCTATAACTGTTATACATTCTTGACTAAGAAATATATATACATGTCAGGGACCTCATTAACTTAGCCTAGGTAAGGATTTTATTTTATTTTAAAAGCAATCATCGTGTTGAACACTAATTGCGCAAGTACGACTTGCACTAGGCTGGTTTTTTTACTGTGTAAGGTTTTAAAGAAGATACTAAATGTTTTAAAAGTTGTTTAAATAAACGTGTAATTTACTGGATGTACTAGAGTTTGTTATTAGACAAGGCGAAATCGGCGCCATCGTTGGAAAAAATTTTCTAATTGAATTTTTTTTCATAACCTTCTCCAGGAGATGCCCCTGAAAGAGGATCAACATGTTGCCGGGCGGTAACCTGGTCCGAATTTGTTTAAACAAATTTTTTTTAAACAAAGTCCAAAAATTGAAATTTTCGCCCCGGAACAGGTAGGTAAATTGGACCATTTTGAACAAAAAATGTCTCTTGTGAATTTTCTCTAAAATGCGCCGTTTTCGAGATATCGGCGATTTTAGGTGCGAGAAAACGCGAAAATGGCCACTTTCACCTCCCAATATTGGGGTCAAAAATTAAAATTTTCAATGTTGCCAAGTGTCCAAATTAAAGTTTGAGATCTCTTCTACAAATTACCGTAGGAAATATTGCAATATCTTTATTTTTAAACATTGTTTTTTAACAGTTAACAAATTGCGTTCGAGCGCCCGCGGCTGCATCGAAACTGTATACATAGATATATACGCAACGCCCGTACGTAGGCGCGAATATATTTATTCGAAACTGTGATACAAAAATTCCAAAAAATATTAAAACTTTAATGATGAATACAAATAATAAGTTTCAATTGGTTCAATATTTATCTAATAATGCTGTAAATTACGTTGCATTAAGTCACACTCAACAATTAATAATATCAGGTGGATTCTATAACATTGAAAAGTGCTATTGTATACAGGGAAATAATATACATGAAATTATTGAGTTAGAAAACAATCACTTAGAGGCTGATACAAGGATATTTTGTCATGCTCGATATATGTTACCTTATAATTCTGAAATAATAATTCATTCCGTTGATACCGACGTTTTTATATTAGCAATTCATTATTGGAGCTTTTTCAAATTAATTGGTTGTACAGGATTGTATTTTAAAGTAGTTGGTCAGAAGCCAAGATTATTGTCTTGTAATGTAGCTGCTGAATATTTAACTAGTCAAGTTTGTCAAGTTTTGCCTGCTTTACATGCGTTTACAGGCTGTGATACTACTAGTAAAGTAGGTACTAAAAATAAAGCTTTAGATTTAGTCTTTGATTTAGATACTCAAAATGCATTAACCCCACTTGGTACTGGCTTACAATTAAATGCCATGGAATTCAATGCATTAGAAAAATTGTATTTGAAAATTTTGAATAAAGCTGGAGAAACAGCAGATAATGCTAGACAAATAATTTTAGAACGTTCTTGTGGGATGGGTATTAATTTTGGAAAAATTCCATGTACATCCGATGCTTTAAAATTGCACATTTCACGAGCTTCACTACAAACGTACATATGGAAAATGTCATTGTATTCTCGGTATCGACATTTAGATGCAACAGAATTTGGTTACACTATAGAAACAGGTGAATTGTTACCCAAATTCATGTTAAAAAATTCGATACCAGATTCGTTAATTAGGCAATGTAAATGTACAAAAAATTGTAAAACTAATGCATGTAATTGCAAAAGCAACAACGTAAGTTGTATACTCATGTGTGGGTGTAATTTAAATATTTGCGAAAATTCTATTAAATATATATAAGTTATATTTCATAAAATTGTTTTAATTCTTCTACCATCCTAATCGAATATTGAATTTTTATTTATATTCATTTGTTATAATAATTAAATTTGATATAACAATTACTCTTTAATAAATAAATATTTTTTACATACTTTTCAAATATATTAATTTTAATAAGAAATCAAGAAACAAAGCTTTATAGAGCATCGCAGTGCGTATACAGTTCCGTGCGCCTACGTACGGGCGTTGCGTATATATCTATGTATACAGTTTCGATGCAGCCGCGGGCGCTCGAACGCAATTTGTTAACTGTTAAAAAACAATATTTAAAAATGAAGATATTGCAATATTTCCTACGGTAATTTGTAGAGGAGATCTCAAACTTTAATTTGGACACTTGGCAACATTGAAAATTTTAATTTTTGACCCCGATATTGGGAGGTGAAAGTGGCCATTTTCGCGTTTTCTCGCACCTAAAATCGCCGATATCTCGAAAACGGCGCATTTTTAGAGAAAATTCACAAGAGACATTTTTTGTTCAAAATGGTCCAATTTACCTAAAAAAACTTGTTCCAGTTTCAATTTTTGGACTTTGTTTAAAAAAAATTTGTTTAAAACAAATTCGGACCAGGTTACCGCCCGGCAACATGTTGATCCTCTTTCAGGGGCATCTCCTGGAGAAGGTTATGAAAAAAAATTCAATTAGAAAATTTTTTTTCCAACGATGGCGCCGATTTCGCCTTGTCTATATGTTGAATTGATGTTTTTATTTTATTATTGTTTATTCTTATTAATTTTGAAAGTGTTTTTTAACTATGAATTCCAGATCAATGGGTTACATAATACAAGTGGAAAATCAAATTGTTTTTTATGCTGTAGTTTGTTGCATTTTTTTTTTTGTAATATCGTTAGACACTCGACCCCTTGAGATCAAAGGTGCCGAGTTGGACTGTCGCTACTGTGTTTCATGTTTTCTGTGGTAATACTTTTCTAAACTGCTTTTGGGTAAGAAATGTTAATTTGTAAAATGATAAACAGAGAATTCTTTTGTAACACTGGCTTAGAAATAAATCTAATTATTCGCTGGCTGCGTAATTTTAAAACCGTCTAGTGTCCGTAATTTATTGGGACTTGTCAAATATTTGCAGTATGGGAATGCTAATTTTAATAATAAAAAATATTGATTGTTGACTTATTTACGTTTAATGATTAAATTAGTCTGTTCCCAAAGGTACATAAACATCGACTAAGTAAATTGTTAGCGTTTTCGATTCAATCATGTCAGGGTGAATTAGAAAATTTAGTCCTATTATTTTAGTGCGAAATAGAGCAAAATACATAAACAAATGTTTTGGTAGCAGGATTACAGTTGTTTGAAAGCAGTATAAAATATTTACAGGTCACAGAAATGAATACACGAGCATTGTATGATGGGTACCTGGCCTTGACAAGAAAAAAAAACATTTTATTTTTCAACGTAGTCTCCTTTTAGCTGGATACACTTAGTCCAACGTTTTTCTATATTTTGTATCCCATCTATGATTTCTCTAACCCTTTAAAATAAACGTTTGTTTCAGCAATCACCTTATCGTTTGAGCCACATGTTTTTTTCGCCTGGCCATTTTTTCATATTCAGAAATAGGAAATAATCGCTGGGGGCTAAATCTGGCGAATATGGTGGATACGAAAGTAATTCATATTCTAACTTTTGAAATTTTTCCGTTGCCATGACACAAGAGTGCACGCGTGCTTATCCTGAAAGAGAATTTTTTTCTTCACCAAATGCGGACGTTTTTCTTTTACAGCATGGTTAAAACAATTTGCCCTTTTCAAGGTAATCGACGTGGATTTTGCCGCGTGCATCCCAAAGCTCTATGGCAATTACTTTGTTGGCCGATAAAGTCACCTTGGTCTTGTTTGGCACCGGTTCGCCACGGAAAACCCACTGAAAGCCAGGGGGTAGTATCTATTAATACTATTAATCACCAATCTAGGAAATGCTATCCTTTGCTTCATTTTAGAGTCCATCAGATGAAGAGGTAATTGCCTCATTACAACATTAATACAAATTTAATCTATAAAGGTATTAGTAGCCAACAAACCGACGCAATGTTTAATAATGAACAAAGTGCACAGTCGGCAATAAGGCACTAATACCGCCATCAAATATTTAGTGGTAAACATAAAAATAAAAAGAACAATTTAAACACTGATGATACCGATATAAAAACTAATTTGATAACTTCACATCTTCGCGATGTTGCAAAAAAAAAAGATTTTGCTCACGTTCTCATCAAGAGGCGTGTTCCACTTTAATCTAAAGTCAGACGTTAAAAATTCAAGATGTCGGATCCAATATGATCCATGATATAATCCAAAAAAATTAAAAAACTTTGAAATAAAAAAAAAAACATAGTCGTATTCTACATGAAATTTTCAATAAAAAAGGTATTTTTTTCACTAAAATGCATAGATTCCGAGAAACAAAATTCTTAAACTCTCTGTGTTTAACAGAGTTGCAGATACTTTAGAAATTTTTTTCTCGGAATTTAGACATTTTAGTGATAAATTACTAGCTACCATACAACGAAACCAGAACCAATACTCTTATCCACAGTCGAGAAATTAGTGATCTAGTTAAGACATTTATGCTTATCCAAGATGGTTTAGAGCAACTTGCTTCTTTTTAAATAAATACATTTACTTAAGCAGAAGCTACGATTTCTTGTTATAGAAACAGAGATGAAGAATTTTGAAATATTTCACAATGGACGGGGAATTGATCACGTTCATAATGACCGATGTAAAAGGTCTAATGGATTGAATTTCCAAAAATACTCATACGATCCGGAAGAATGGAGTCTGTTTCATTGATGATTCTTCAAACGGAGCTAAGGCAGTTTATGGCTGCATAATACCCAACGTTTACGCACCCATTCCGATTGCTCATTCCACAGTTTAAGGAAAGGCAATATGAAAAAATGAAGCAGCTTTTGATGAAAAAAAATATGCCTGATCAACTGAAAATTTGTGGAGATTTGAAAATATGTAACAATATTGCTTGCCAACAGGTCAGGGTTTACACATTATCCTTGTTATAAATGTCTGGAAAATCTTTTTTTATTGAAAATTTCATTGAAAAAATTTCATGTAGAATACGACCGTATATTTCTTATTTCAAAATTTTTAAATTTTTTGGATCGATGTCTGCCATATTAGATCCGACATGGGTGAATTCCCATTCCCTTTGCCTGATTCCCATTCACCTTGCCTTCAACAATTAGCCTTTCCAGGCCATCAGCTCTTCTAGATATGTGGCCGAAGTACCTCAATTAGGATTGATTTATTGTGGTGGACCTTCAGTTGTTCAAGGATTGAAGCATTAGTTCGATGAGCTGTATACAGGTTTCGCAGCATTCGCCTGTAGCACCACATTTCTAAGGCGTGTATTTTCTGTTGTATTGCCAAAAGTAGAAAGATTACTGGCCTTAAGAGTCTTATTTGTTACGAAGTAAAATGGCTGTATCTTTCCATATTTTATTAGGTTTGATCATCCAGTTACAGGTTATGAATGGTCATCTCTTAATTTCCATATCACATCCTCCTTTATTTTTGACTAGGGAACCAAGGTATATAAACTGGTCGAAGACTTCAAAACCCGCTATTTCTATGATGTTGATGGGATTTTAATCGATGATAATTATTTTGGTTTTCCTTTTGTTGAGTTTTGATCCATACTTTTCGCTGACTAGCTCTATCTTTTGCATGGTATCAGATTATCATAAGCGTATCTTAAATTTGTTATTTGTTTACCATCCATAGTTATACCTCCGTTCCAATCCTCCAAATCTTCCCTCATTATAGATTCGCCATATATATTTTAAAGCAGAGAGAAGATGTTGCAGCTCTGGCACACTCATGCTTCTAATTCGAATGGGTCTGAGATGATGATGTTTACTTTGACTTTTCCCTTGCTATTCTCGTATAGAATTCGGACCAAATTGATAAGATGTTGCAGGAGTCCTATTTCTCCTGCACTGACCAGAACTTGTTCCATTTAACACAGTCGAATGCCTTACTTACTATCCACGAAGCACAGATAAGTCGTAATATTGAATTCATCAGTTTTTCCCGATGATATATATATATATATATATATATATATATATATATATATATATATATATATATATATATATATATATATATATGTGTATATATATATATACACACATATATATATATATATGTATATATATATATATATATATATATATATATATATATATATATATATATATATATATATGTGTATATATATATATATATATATATATATATATATATATATATATATATATATATATATATATATATATATATATATATATATATATATATATATATATATGTATATATATACATGTATATATGTATATATATATATATATGAAAAAATGATATATGTAAAGAAATTTGAGTTAGATGCCACAGGGTATTAAAAATAAATTTATGCATTTCGACTATTGAAAAATCTTAAATTTTTTAAATGGCACACCCTGTATATTATTATTTTTTCTGATAGATTTTTCAAAACCCTCCAACTTTTATTAAGTATGTCATATACCTATTTCTAATAGTTTTCGATTTATTTTGAATTTTTCAATTTTTACCCTTGTTTTTAACACACTTACGCTATAACATAATAGTTGCCAAGACAAAACAAAAATGTAGGCAGTGTCAAATTTTGACATGTCTATTAAGCAAGTAAAAATAGTTTAATTTGTTGTAGTAAGTGACGTATAAAGGTAATAGTTATGGATTTTCCTAAAAATGAATTAATTGATATGGTTTATATACTGGGCGAGGCGGGAAAAAATTGTCTTTTGGCAGTAAAGCTTTACGGAGCGAAGTAGTATCCTAATAGGCGTATACCATCTAGAAAAGCTTTTCAGTACCTAATGGAACGGTTTGATGGTAGTTGTAGCGTTGAGTATTCGAAACGGAAAGTAGTAAAGCCAGAATGCTACCAATGAGGAAAAAGAAATGGAGATTTTATTTCATGTTGAAAATAATCCCCAGGTCAGCAGCCGTCAACTAGCTGACTTATCTGACACGTCCCAATCTACGGCTAATCGCACCACGAGAAAATACAAGTATCATCCCTTTCATACGGAACTACATCAAGAACTTCAACACAGCGATTTTAAACGACGAGTAAACTTTTGTACCGCCATGAATGGAGGAATAGAGGCCGATCCAAATTTTTTATCCAAAATAATGTTTTCTGGTGAAGCTATTTTTCGCAGTAATGGAGCAATTAACAGCCATAACGTGCATTATTATTCAACAGTTAATCCATTTTGGGTCCGGGAAGTTCAAAACCAAAATCATTGGTCGCTTAATGTATGGTGTGGAATATTAAATTTTCGAATTATTGGTCTATATTTTTTCGGCGAACCGCTTAACGAGCCTGATATCTAAATTTTTTGCAAAACGAATTACCCCAGCTTCTTGAAGAAGCTGATAACTTTAAAAAGGAACAAATGTGGATTCAACAAAACGGAGCTCCTGCTCATTACCACCGGGAAGTTCGAGAATTTTTACCCATTAATTTCATGGGCAGTGGCCCCCTCAGTCTTGCGACTTAACACTTTTAGACTTCTTGTTGTGGGGCTACAGTATGGATCGTGTTTATGTGAATCCCCCTACAACACCAGTAGATATGGAAAATAGGATACGGGATGCGTGCAGGACAATAACGCCCTTTATGCTAAGGAAAGTGAGGGAAAATATAGTAAAACGACTAAACATGTGTATTCAAGTAGACGGGCATATCTTTGAACATTTATTACATCATAATAATTAATCATTAGATAAGTTAAACTGTATTAAAATTATTATTAACTATTTGTTTATGTTTTCACAATAGCGTAAGTGTATTAAAACAAGGGTAAAAATTGAAAAATTCAAAATAAATCGAAAACTGTTAGAAATAGGTATATGACATACTTAATAAAAGTTGGAGGGTCTTGTAAAATCTATCAGAAAAAAAACAATAATATACAGGGCGTGCTGTTTAAAAAATTTGAGATTTTTCAATTTATAATAGTCGAAATGCATAAATTTATTTTGAACACCCTGTAGCATCTAACTCAAATTTATTTACATATATCTTTTTTTTCATCTCCATAAAACGCTACTATTGAATATTCCACCTTCAGAAACAATGGTGCTACTGGCAATCTTTTACAAAACTGAAAACTAGTATTTTTCTTTAAAATTGAAATATTAGAAAAAAACTACTAGGTTTAGGTATATATCATTATTGATAAAAAAGTTATAAAATTTTACGCAGATATTAAAAATAAATTAGAAAATAGGATGTTCCATTTAAAAAAACATATGCTATATCGGCCACACTTTTTTGAAGAACCCTGTATACTTAAAAATAATTTTAAACTGTGCACCTTAACATTCCCTAAAACTATTGTATTTGACATTCTTTCGTTTTTCCCGAAACAAATGAGATAATGAAATTTACTCTGTCGTTGACCCACCATGTACATTTAAAAAAGATAAAGAAATGTCTTTAAATTATAACATTTTGATGACTAGTTTAGATTTTACAAAGGTGTTCTGTATGTTTGCTGAACCTAGCCCAGCTGATGAGCCGTGATACGGCGAAACGCGTGTTGGGATGGTCTAGCAAATACAGAGAACACTTTTGGGAACTACCAGGTGAGGATTTTTCGATCTTCACCAATGCCTTGGTGTCAGCTGTGATCTGGCCGCTGTGTTCGGATATATTTTAATAAGTCACCGACAGAGTGCAGTATAAGCACCTATTTCGTCATATATATATATATATATATATATATATATATATATATATATATATATATATATATATATATATATATATATATATATATATAAATATATATATATATAAAATTGAATTTTTAATATTACTAAGAAAAAGAGTTAGAATAATTATAATAAAAAACCTAAAACAAGAGAAGTCTGGTAAAAGCCATTTCTTTGAAATTTGCGTCACCCTATTTATTGTTATTTAATTCTTTATCTCTATATTGTAGAATAGACTCAAGTCGTCAACCGTTCTTGAATGTTTCAAGGAATCAAGGTTGCTGGTAAGTTTTTTGTCTCCAATCAAGCGAACAGCTCTATTCTGAATAGAGTCCAATAAATGCAGTGTATGTTTGGGAGCAGAGCCTTAAATATGGGAGCAGTATTCTGTCGTTGATCGAATATGTTAAGATATATTTACTTCCAAATTAATGCCCAGAAAACTGAGTGGCGATCCTAGAGGAATGAAATGTCCCTACATAACTAAGTCGGGTTCAGCAGCGTTATTTTTTTTTAGAAAAAACATCCGCCTGGGTTTTTTAACGTTAAATTCTACTGGTTACTGTCATCCTAAGATACAATTCCTCCCAGGTCTTTGTTAAGTTAAACGACTTCCTGCTATATTTGAATATTTGTATGAATAACCGATATTCAAGCCTTCAAAGATAATGAAGATATATCGTATCTGTAAATCTGTAAATTGGATTCTTGATCGTTTCCAGAAGATAGTTAATGTAATTGAGATAAAGAGGTGGGAAATAACGTGGAAATACGTCGATTTTCACTCGTATAGAACGCCCTTGTAACACAAGAGACTATAAGAACTTCCGAGGAATTACACTACTCAGCGTAGTAAGAAAACTCTAAGTAAGATTGATGGAGAAAAAGCTAAGAGAAAAACTGGAGGAAACATTAGAACACACAATTTGATTTCAGACCAAACAGAGGGGTGACAGATGCCAACTTCATAGTCAGGCAAGTGAGCGAAAAAGTCCTAAGAGAAGCAGGAGAAGTACAGCTATGTTTCATAGACCTGGAAAAGGCTTTCGCCAGAATAGACAGAGAATACATGTAGAGGACCCTGGAGAATAGAGGAATTAATGAAAAGATAATAAATGGAATAAAATGTCTATATAGACAAACAACAAATTATGTTAGAGTAAGACATGAAAAGTCAGAGAGTTTCGAAAAATCTAAAGGCGTCCGACAGTGGTGTATACTGAGTCCACTTCTGTTTTCGGTAGCAAAGCAAACAAAGAAATACTGGGTAGGGTTCCGGAACATGAAGAGAGTTGGAATAACAGAGATAACATACGCTGATGATATGGTACTGATCGCAAAAAACCAGAAAAATCTGGACGAAAGCCTAAGGGTGTTAAACCAAAGCTTGGAACGCATGAATATGAGCATAAACGTGAAAAAAAACGAAGACAATGATCATAAGCAAGGAGAACAAAACGCATGAAATATACCTAAGAGAAGAAAAGATACAGCAGGAGTTTCAAATATTTGGGTGTAATGGTGACGAGGGATGGAGGCCTGGAGAAGGAGATTAGGGCGAGGAGAGAGGCAGCGGGAAAATTCTTTAATAGTATCAAGAACACATTCCTGGGCAAAAAAGAAATACCTAAATCAACAAAACTACAAATCTTCTAAAGGGTGGCGACACCAATAATTACATATGGATCTGAAGTGTGGACAACAAAACAAAGTCACAGAAGTAAGATACAAAGCATCGAAATGAGATTCCTCAAAAATATTGAGAGAAAGACAAGACCGGATAGGATAAGGAACGTTAATATACGGGAGACACTGGAGATGAAGCCGATACAGGAGAAAATAGAAGAAAGTCAGTTGAGTTGGTTTGGACATATACAAAGAATGGGATAGGAAAGACTGGTAAGAAGAGTGTATGAAGCAAGAGAGAATAGAAAACAAAGTCGAAGAAGATCACGAAGAACATGGAGGGAGGAAGTAAGGGGAGCAACAGAGAAGAGGGGAGTGAGGTGGGAAGAGAACAAGGCGAGCTCGAAATAGAGAAATATGGAAGACACCAACCTAACCCAACCCACTCACACCCGCCTACACCGAGAGGTATCATGGCTAAGGACTAAGTAAGTAAGTATAGAACGCTCTCTGAGGAAAACACGCGAACTATAAACAAAACACTTGGTACAAAAAAAATTGTTCAGTTGCGTTATTCCAAACATGGGTTACATAAGTTAGATCTCTTGTTGACCTTTGCTTACGAAAGACATATTCATGGTCGCTAATAATAGTGAATTCGTCCAGATATTTTAGAACATGCTGAGTGATAGCCTTTTCCATAACATTCGATAATATTGAAAGCAGTGTGACTGGTCCGTAGTTGCTTGGCAGTTTTACATATCATTAGCTCACCAGCAACCTAGATTTGAGTTGCTACTGGTTTGATGGGCATGATATCTACCCTTAATATAAAAATCCCTGTAGTAACTATACCCCAGTTATCTCTAATCTCTTTGTAAGATCGAATTTGCTGACGGTGCCTATTAGAGGGTACTCGAGGACCCTACATCAAAACGTATTCATGTAGCTTTTTATAATCTAAAATGCATCAGATACAAACAAAGTACATTTCAGAAAAGTACTTAGAGGTCCGAGTACCGCGTATACCTTTCAAGTTAAGAATACAGAAAGTAATTAAGTACGGCCCATCTCTGACGATACATACTAATAAGAATCGATGAGTATTCTGAAAAATTCGTTTTTTTTTAATTCCAAAGTGTCTTGCTCCTACGTAACTGTTGTTGAAAGGTAATATTTTTATAATTTTATTTATGTTTTAGCACAAAACATTGTAAATTATATCCTAATGCGATTTTTTTTTCGTTTTATGTCAACCTTCAATGTGAAAAATGATAGCTCATTCTACGCCGAAATTAGATAATAGAGATAAAAATTGATAGCACCAAGACAATATAATTATTCATATTTGAATGATTTACTACGCAATATACGGGGTTTCCCTTATTTTATTACGAACTTACATAAAGAAATAAACTAGATTCGTATATTAAAAATCTGTAGTTTATTACACTACCTTTACTATTATATTTTCTGAAAACATTCCGAGAAAATACTATTGTTGCCTAAGTGAAAGCCCCAAACTTCGCAATGTAGTTTCGGCTTTATTCACAGGCTTTCAAGACCAATCCCTGGTGGATACTTTGATATATTTAAATATATTTGACCAGACCACAAACCATGTCATTAGACGCTGTTGAAGACAACGGTAAATTCTCATCACTGACATTGCTGTAAAGGCATATTTTGGTGGGATTTCTTTTTTTTTATGGGTCTAGCATACGTGCTGCAGGGAAGAAGTCCCTAAAGCGCTACAGGAGCGACACGTGTATGAAAAAAGCGATTCGCGTTGGTCTTGAATCGCTGTAAATTGTACTTCGGTGGGAAACACAGTCCTGGGCAAATTATTCCAAAGGGATAATGTTCTTCATATAAAAGACTGCTTGAAAAGCGTTGTACGAGGCGCAACAAGCTGCACATCATACGGATGTGAAGTATTAGCGTGACGTGTACTTCTAACATGCACCGCTCTGGGAGGAATTAAGCGGGCCACATCCTTCGAACACTTTCCATGAAAATACTTGTAGAATAGGCTCAAGTTGCCAACCGTTCTTCGATGTTCCAACGAATCAAGGCCGCCGGTCAGTTCAGGGTCTCCAATCAGACGAACAGCTCTTCTCTGAACAGAATCCAACAAATGCAGTGTATGTTTGGGAGTGGAACCCCAAACATGGGAGCAGTATTCCATAGTTGGTCGAATTTGAGCTTTGTGAAGAATTAACAGTTGTTGTGGAGTGTAAAGCTTTCTGGTTCGAAATAATATTCCCAACTTTTGTGAAACTCTCCTTGCTATGCCTGCAAGGTATTCATGCCAATTTGCTCCCAAATTAACGCCCAACAAAGTTGAGTGACGATGATAGAGGAATGGAGTGCCCCGACATAACTATGTCGGGTTCAGCAACGTTAACTTTTTTAGAAAGAAAAAACGGCCGCCTGGGTTTTTGTAGCGTTAAATTCCACTTGGTTACTCTCACCCCAAGATATAATTTCTTCCAGGTCTTTGTTAAGTTGAATGACTTCCTGCTGTCTGCGGATATTCGTCTGAGTAGCCGATGTCCGAGCGTTCAAAGTGAATGAAGAGATAAACGTACTGTCATCTGCAAAGCTGTAGATTGGATTCTCGGTCTTTTTCAGCAGATGGTTAATGTAAATGAGAAAAAGAGTAGGAGACAGTATGGAGCCTTGAGGTACACCGGCGTTGATAGTGAAGGTATTAGAAAGAAATCCGTCGACTGCCATTCGTAAAGAACACTCTCTGAGGAAAACATGAGAGCCACAAACAGAACTTTTCAGACATACCATAAGAGCGTAGCTTAGCCAACAGCCCATCGTGCCAAACACGGTCGAATGCCTTAGATATGTCAGAGCAACCGCTGGAGATTCTCCAAAGTGTTCAACTGCGTTGTTCCAAACATGTGTTACATAAGTCAGAAGATCTCCTGTTGATCTATTTTTACGAAAGCCATATTGATGATCGCTAATAATGTTGAATCCTTCTTTTGAGCCTTTTTGACTTTCGATATTATTGAAAGCAGTGCGATGGGTCGGTGTTATTTGGCAAGGTCTTCTTGCCTGGCGGCTGAACTGTGGCACATTTCCAGCAGGAAGGAAATATCCCCTTTCTGTAGGATAGGTTGAAAAGTCTACAGAAAACTGGTGTCAGTTCCCTCGCACAGTTTTTTTCGAGAACTTTGGCAGGTATTCCGTCAGCTCCAGAAGCCTTTTTGGTGTCTAGCTTCATTAAAATACGTTTTATAATACGCTGTCTGAAGACAATATGAGGCATCCTTGGCTGCACTATGGGAATAATAGGTGGTGTTTTTCCTTGGAAATCGACAGTAGAATGTGAAGCAAAGAGTTCAGCCAACAAGTTCGCTTTCTCAACAGGTGTCGTTGTAATAGAGTTATCTGGCCGTGTGAGTGGTGGTACGGTGGATTTGGTGAAATTTTGACTGATTGCCTTAGCGACTGACCAAAAGGACCTGAAATTGTTGGGACAAGCGAGAAGTTTGTTTCTAATTCGTTGATTGTGTGCCTCCTTGGTTTCGTCGATAATTTCTTTGCATCTGTTCCTGGCACGAACAAAGATGTTACGGTTTATGGTGTCAGGATTTTCACGCCATTGTCGGTAGGCAAGATGTTTAGAAGCAACAGCTTCTTTGCATTTTCGGTCAAACCAAGGCTTGTCGTTGGAAGGGCATTTCTTCGAAAAAGGGATGTAAGCCTCCATACCGGCCAAAATAACATCGGAAACCTCCCTGGCGCAGTCAGACGGGTCTTCGGATCGAAAACAAACGTCTAACCAAGGGAAAATTCGAAAATATTCCATGAGATTATTTTAGCAGATTTGTAGTACCAAATCTTGCGCGGTTTAGATGTCGAAAGAATACTCGATGTCAGAAGTAGTTTACCTAACGGCGGATTTACGCTGACCGTGTACATCTCCTGATTGGTGGTTAAAAACAGATCAAGAAGACTGGCGAACTCCCCTTGCCGATCAGGGATCCGTGTTGGTTCGTCAATAAGC
>CM032451.1:34039924-34047424 GCA_019049505.1 Pachyrhynchus sulphureomaculatus | reverse complement strand
ACCAGTAGTCACCGACGGCAGCAGTCAGATAGTACTTGTTAGTCGTTTCGACTGAGATTTGTACAGGTTACCGGTTGTACTACTGCGATGCAGAAGGAAAGGGGAAATGCGTGATATCATCAAGGAATCAGCCTCGGATACAGTCACGTTACCCAGTTGACAACCGGCGCTAACTTGATTCCTGGGTCAAGTGGTGCGAAATTAGCTACCGGCCGCAAGTATGTAGGAAGCCAGACTACTTGTGGACATAACAAAGCTACTGGCTTGGAAGATCGACCATATATTCAGATGAGAAATAAAATGAACATAGCTATTTGGAAAGTATAGGGTCTCAAAACACATATTGGAAAATTTGAAAGGAATTTCACAGACACTCCATTGAAATAGCTGGACTCTCTGAGACACATTGGCTTGGTAACGGATACTTTAAAACTGGCCTCAACAACTTTGTGTATTTTTCCGAATCAGATCAACAGACATACACTGGCGTTGCTGTAATTTTGGCTCGGAAACTTGGAGTTTTTTCCCACTTGTTTCACTATTACCGTCACTGTTTATTCCTGATCTTACCTAATGTAACAAGATATATACTAAAACCTACCCAGAGAATGTATGTATGAATTAAAAAAAATAAAACGTAAATCGGATAAGTGATTCACAAGTGATAAGCGCAATAACGGACAGACAGACAGAGATACTTTGCATTTTATATATATATATATATATATATATATATATATATATATATATATATATGTATATATATATATTATAGACCACAAAAAAAGTTTGTAGTTGAAAGGTGAGATTCTATACCACATGTTTTTTGGTGTGCTAGAAGCGAATCCGAGGTCAGAATTGACTCATCACCCAAGGATTTTGACATAACCGTAAAAAACCCCTCCAGAATGACTAAAAATACTTTTACAAATAAACTAAAACTCTAACGGGGCAAACTATCGTATATATACGTATTTTGGGGTGTTAAAATCGATTCCAAGTTCAGAGTTCACCCATCACGTCAGCATTTTGACACAACCTCCAAAAACACCTCAAAAATGATCAGAGTTACGTCTGTAAGCAAATTAAAAAATGAAATAGACAGACGACCATATCTATAATATCCCAAAAAAATTGACCTCTCAAGTTAAGAACTTGAAATAACCTCAAAATGTTCTTTCGTTCACAGGCTGCTGGAGTCCCTTCGCTTCTTGTCCACTGGATGCTTTATTAAAGTGATTCCCCGATGGTGAGAAGCGAGGGGACTCACTTGAATAAAGTACCCCGATGATGAGAGGAGAGGGGACTCACTTAAATAAAGCATTCCCGGGGTAAGAGGCGAGAAGAATTACCCTAATAAGGCATATCGTAGGTGAGAGGCAATGGGACTCATTTTAATGAAGCACCCCGACGTGAAAAGCGGTGGAATTCAACATAATCCAGCATCCTGTAAATGAAAGGACTCGACTAATTGAGGATATTTCAAAATCCTGACATAACAGGTCAATTCTGCTGACATATTTGCTTCTAGCAACCCAAGATACGAACATGTGTAAATATGGTGGTCTGCTTGTTTTTTTTTGCAGTAGTTTAGGTTATGGTTATGGTTTAATGTTCTTGATGTAAAGTTCTTAGTGTGAGATTCTTGCATTCGCTTATGTTAGGTTTAGAGTTTTTGGTGTAAAGTTCTTGGTGTAAGTTTTTTGCATTAGACTATGTTAGATTTAGAGTTCTTCGTATAAAGATTACGGTGTAAGATGCTTGCATTAGGCTATGTTAAGTTTATCGTTCTTGGTGTAAGTTTCTTGCATTAGGTTGTGTTACGTCTAGAGTTCCTGGTGTAAAGTTCTTGGTCTAAGTTTTTTGCATTAGGCCGTGCTAGGTTTAGAGATTTTGGAGTACAGTTCTTGCATTAGGATATGTTAGGTTTAGAATTTTGGTTGTAAAGTTCTTCCATTTGGGTTAGAGGCACTGTTATTCAGCATCACGAGGGTGATGTCTGAGAGGAATGATTTTAATAAAACATCCAGTGGGCGAGAAGCGAGGGGACTCACTTAAATTCAGCAACCTGTGAATGAAAAGACTGGACTTTTTGAGGTTATTTCAAGATCTTGACTTAATAGGTCAATTCTTTTGGCATAAATGGTTTAAGCACCCCAAAATACGTGTAGACATGGTAGTCTATTAATTTAATTTTTTAATTTACTTACAGACGTATTTCTGACCATTTTTGAGGTGTTTTTTGCGGTTGTGTCAAAATGCTGACGTGATGGGTGAATTCTAACCTTGGATTTGATTTCGGTACCCCAAAATACGTGTGGTTTGCTCGTTTACATTTTTAATTTATTTGTAAAAGTATTTTTAGTCATTTTCGAGTTGTTTTTGAGGTTATGACAAAATCTTTGAGTGATGAGCCAATTCTGACCTCAGATTCATTTTCAGCACATCAAGAAACATATGGTATGGTATTTCACCTTTCAACTAAAAAACTTTTTTTGTGGTCCTGTGTTATATATCGTACTCGTTTACTATATAATTAGTAACATAATATAACATTTTTTGGCATATCTGCTGAGAGATAAGATATTTGACTATTCATATAGATTCGGTTATTTTCATCCTATTTTAGGAGGCTATAGGAATAGGAGGATTTACTGCCAATAAAATTAAAAATTAATTCGATTGTTAACTGGAAGTGTCGTCTGACGTTTCACAACTGTTATTGGGAAATACGATTGGAGAATGAAATAGAAAATTATCAAATTTATCATCGCTATACTTGATCGACGTCAAATCGAGCTGAGATAATGGTTTAGGTTTGTACTTATAAAAATGTACTCTGTCTACGTAGAGATATGGGTACTTAGATTTGTATACTAGGCCGTTGAACCTGAAGGGAATAGACAGACATCAACGAATGTGGAAACTATAGTTTAAAGAAACTCTTCATGTTTTCTGGAAGAACTTAGTTAGGCTGAAAACATTAAGGGAACCGTGCGGTAATATTTTGTTTAAGACGTAAAATTCAAGTATTATATTGAAAGATTTCTTATTTGTGGTTCTGTATTTTCCTTCGAGAGGGAAAATATTATATTCGAGTTATCCTCTTGCTTTTGTCTGTTTCAAAATTACAAGTTAATTAAAAAAATACAATTACACAATGCTATCAAGGTTTTATCAATGAAAGTCATCCCAAAACTCCTTTCGATAATAAAATATTTCATTAAGCCCTATCTTATAAGTCTTTTGAAAATTTTTAAGGCTTATATTTTTTAGGGAGGCAAGGAATAAGGTATATAGCAAAATACTTCGGTAAACTAATCCATTATTGTGTTAAGCGCTACTTAGAAGTACGAGGTTAATTTGGTTATTCCGAAGAGAGAATATTTTTGATTATGCCTTTAAAAAAAAAAAAAGTTAATTTTCACCTTTTGTATTTTTCATAAATGATCTTCATATTTTATGTTACAATAATCAAAGCAGTGAATTAAAGAATTTAGAGTTTAAATCTAGTCAGTACAATAACGACATTAAAAATACTTAGAAAAAAAAAATATAAAACTACATTTCCTTCTTAGAGCCTTATGAAAGTTTTGCTTAAAAGGAAGGTGACTTATTTGGGTACACTGAAGAAGAATAAAGCTGAGATTCCTCCATGCTTCTTACCGAACAAGTACAGAGTAGTTGAGAGTTCGTTGTATGGTTTTACCAAAGACTTTACATTGTTGCCCTATATTCCGAAGAAAAATAAAGTGGTCCTGTTAGTTTCCTCTCCTCATTACGCTTAAGTCAGGAAAACCAATGATGATTGCAGATTACAATCACACCAAAGGAGGTGTTGACGCGATCGACAAAAATGCTCAGTATATTCGTGTAGCCGCAATGGCAATTTTTTATAGAATACTGGACATGACAGGCATCAATTGTTTTGTATTTTACCAGGCGTGTGTATATTCCAAAATCAGAACATTTCCGTTAAATATCCCAAGATAATTGGTGTTAGACTACATGCAGACACGCGCATACAACGAGAGGTTGCCAAGAGAATTGCGCCTGACCGTCAACCGAGTTTTGGGAAAAGATCAGCCCACTCAACGTCCGAAAACCCGCTCTGTAGTAAGAAGTGGAAGAAAACTGTGCCATATTTGTCCCACTAAACTAAAGCCACAAACAAAGTACATGTGCTGTGATTGCTCAGGACCAATTTGCTTGCAATGTTCAGAAGCCTCTTTATAATATTTTAAGGTTTTGTAACTTTTGATCTTATCATAGGATATTGCTCAAATTTAAAATATATGTTACGTAAAAAGTGTTAATTTAATTTAAAACCAAAATTCTTAAACGTTATGTTATGTGTATGTTTTTTTTCATACTTAAGAAAATACGTTAATTTTTGATTTTCAAATGTAACAAGTTTAATAAAGAGTATAATTTTGTATAATTGACTTTTATTTAAAATACAGATTTAAAGGATTTGTTGTGTGCGTCAGATGCTGACAACAAAGGATTAGTGGCTCTCTCTCTGCTTGGCGGTGCTCAAGTGACAATGCCCTCTATCAAAACGTCAAATTCACGTTTAGTTTGTTTATTTACAGAGAACGTTTCCAAATTTTGCAATAGGTCGTGGGTAAAGTGAGGTAAAGATTATTATTATTGCAGGTTTTTTAAAGATATCCATAGACTAATAAAACTTCGGGTCCCAGTTTCCAGACCTCCACACTATTTTTAAATGAAAACACCCGTAGTAGGTGTGTACAGTTTTTAAAATTCTTAAGAGGACTAGATTTTTTTAGAATATGTATCTGCAAACATATTAAATTGAGGTTACGCTTAAGGGGTAAGGTCACTCCAGGTCACAGAAAAAAAATGCGAATTTCGGAAATTTTTTCCAAGAGTATAATAAAAGCAGTAGAAAATGTATTTGAAGTACTTTATTAAACAAATGCTTCAGTGTATAAAATAATTTCTTTTTATCTTTTTAATGGCCGCTTCAGAATCCAAGACGACAAGGCATCTTTTATGCGAGACTTGAAACGGGTAAAATGATTGCTCCCGCAGATTTCCAGTAATATATGTCAAGAACTCGTGGAAAACGTACGGAAATTTAAAAATATCGTTTTTTTTCGAAAAGTCGAAAAAGTTGTTCAGTTTTCACCCAAAAATGTCACAAAAAATTGTTTATAAAAAAGAAAGCTTATAAATTATCGCAAAACCCGTAGACTTTCCCTTAGATAATGTATCTAAAAAGTTACTCTCAAAATTTCCAGCGAATCGATAAAAATTTGTGGCAGCTCTCATTTCACCCGATTTGAAAAATACAGTTTTTAGAAAAACGCATTTGAAAACATTCTACAGTAGAAAATGTCGTTATACTTTTATTCGGCCATGCCGGCACCATACAATTGGCCTTCAAGTTAACATATTAACAAGTTTTGAAAATTCTGGAGTGACCTTACCTCTGAAATGTGTTCTAAATTTAATTAATTAAATATAAAGTAAACTATTGTTAGCAGCCAACTAGTTAGTTAACTTCTAATTTTTTGTGACTCCCATTACTTAATAGATAAGCATTTTCGTCAGCATACATTCTAACTTTTAAAACAAAGTAAAGTTGACACATCGATCGGTCAGATTGGTTTCATACAAACTTTCGAAACCTTATTTTCTAGATTTCGTAACAAAATACTATGATCGACTACTTCAGGATCATAGAGGGTGGCCACGAATACCATATATCAGATTTTATTTGTTATTCAGGATTTGGTTAGGTGACCTCAAAGAATAAAAATAAACAATTTTATCTATATCATTAGTTGACTTATTCCTTGTTATTTGCTGAACAGAAATATTTAATATATACAAGATACAAATTGTTTGAGAGATGGTGGAAGGGGTAGTGTTATATGTCATTTCCACTATTCTTAGAATTAAGAATTTTTATTACCACATTGAACAATAGGTTAGGAATGTAAGATGCGATTAAAATAGCTCGGAAAGCTTTTATTTTGTTCGTTACAAAAACACATGTTTTTAAAGAAAATTTCTGTTTAAATGATATGTAATAAGACAAAATAAATTTCGACTTATTCACCGAAATAACACGTAGGCTGAAAAGTTTTTGATCTGTCACATAAAGGTCGCCCTTTTCAAAAAATCCATATGATTTTTAGAAAGCACCAACCTTCAAATCGATACGTGTCAAAATTTCATGACACTTCGATGATTAATATACAAGTTACAGTGGTTTTAGTGACGCTACTTTTGATATTTTTAAAATAATGGAAAAAATCGAATTTCGTTGATTTTTGTTGATTAAACACTGTTTTTGATGGGAAAAAATACCGTTCAAGCAAAGCAATGGCTTTATAAGTGTTACGGGGACTCTGTCCCTGAAAAATCACTTAGAATTTAAACGCGGTCGTACAGATACAAATGATGCTGAACGCTCTGGACGCCCAAATGAGGTGGTTCCAGAGGAAAATACAAAATACAGAACGTGCTGGTCATATTTTGCATGGACATTTAAGCATGAGAAAGCTCTGTTCGCGTTTTTTCACAGTGGACCGAAAGTACAACGTGTTGATGATTATGAGCGCTGCGCTCTTTGGACCTGTTTAACCGCAATAAAAAGCATTTTTTCATGAGATATGTGACAATAGAAGAATCATGGATCCACCACTACACACCGGAATCAAACCGACAGTCAGCTCCATAAAAAGGACTGCTTGAAAAGCGTTGTACGAGGAGTAACAAGCTGAACCTCATACGGATATGAAGCATCAGCGCGACGTGTATTTGTAACACGCACAGCTCTGGGAGAAATTAAACGGGCTACATCCTTCAAACACTTTCCGTGAGAATACTTGTAGAATAGACTCAAGTCACCAAACGTTCTTCGACGTTCCAGCGAATCAAGGCAGCCGGTCAGTTCCGGGTCTCCAAGCAGACGAATATCCCTTCTCTGGATAGAATCCAACAAATGCAGTGTATGTTTAGGAGTGGAGCCCTAAACATGGGAGCAGTATTCCATAGTTGGTCGAATTTGAGCTTTGTAAAGAATTAGCAGTTGTTGTGGAGTGTAAAGCTTTCTGGTCCGAAATAATATTCCCAAGTTTTGAGAAACTCTCCTTGCTATGCCTGTAACATGTTTATGCCAGGACATATTGGCTCCCAAATTAACGCCCAACAAATTGAGTGACGATGTTATAGGAATGAAGTGCCCCGACATAAAAGTGAACTATGTCGGGCTCAGAGTAGGAGACAGTATGGAGCCTTGGGGGCACACAGGCATTGATAGTGAAGTTGTTGAAAGAAATCCGTCGACTGCCACTCGTAAAGAACGCTCTCTGAGGAAACATGAGAGCCACAAACAAAACTTTTCAGACATACCAGAAGAGCGTAGCTTAGCCAACAATCCGTCGTGCCAAACACGGTATATATATCAAGAGCAACCGCTCAAGATTCTCCAAAGTGTTCAATTGCGTTGTTCCAAACATGTGT
>CM032451.1:34007424-34034924 GCA_019049505.1 Pachyrhynchus sulphureomaculatus | reverse complement strand
CTTTTTTTATCGAAAATAGCGAATACATCATCTACATACAATCAATTTGATGTTCAAAAGGAAGACACAGCAATGGATAATTGTTTATCATCGCCAATTTATTCATGGAATAAGTTGGAAACTGAGGTCCGTCAAGAATTTCCGTACTTTCTAAGATATACGGTATATGTATATATGCCGCTAAGAATGATCTCGATTTTCGATACAAAAAAAAAATTAAAGTAATCGTCTTAAGAATATAGCTAAAATTAATAGCAATAAAAATTTAATAAATAGACATAAGTTTAGGTTAAATATTCATAATTTCACCTTTCGTACTCGTCAGTAGAATAAGACGAAATATGTTTCAATACTATATATAAGCCAAAATACACCAGAAGACTTTACTCAGTATATATCACCACTACACCAAACACTGTATTTTTGCACTTGACGTGCGTTTCGCTAACCATGTCAGCTTCATCAGGAGCGATGAATAACTAAAGCTAAACGTACTCTATTTATACTTAGCCTAACCCTTGAATCACTCAAGCGGAACTAATCGCATAGGCAAGGTCATCAGTTCCGGCCAAGTAACCAGTATAGGGGAGGAGGGGAATAGGCCCTCTGTCTTTATTTAAACTACTTTTACATTTTATAATTTCCATACTTTCGTATGCGTTCAACAATCTCCTATCAGATACATTTTTAATTAATCTTAGATTATCTAATGTTACAATATGATCAGCTTCAAGAGCATGTTCGGTAATGCTAGAAAAAGAACATTTAGCACACTTAAAATACAGTAGAGCAGAAAAGTCTAGCATTGCCGAACATGCCCTTGAAGCTGATCATGTTGTAACATTAGATAATCTAAGATTAATTAAAAATGTATCTGATAGGAGATTGTTGAACGCATACGAAAGTATGGAAATTATAATATGTAAAAGTAGTTTAAATAAAGACACAAGACCTATTCCTTATAGTCCCCTCTACTGGTTACTTGACCGGAACTGATGGCCTTGCCTATGCCATTAGTTCTTCTTGAGTAATTCAAGAGTTAGGCTAAGTATAAGTAGGGTAGATTTGTAGTTTAGCTTTAGTCAATCATCGCTCCTGATGAAGCTCACATGGTTAGCGAAACGTGCGTCTAGTGCAAAAATAAAGTGTTTGGTGTAGTGGTGATATATACTGAGTAGTGTCATTGTTACAAAGATACCACATTCCCAACTTAGACCAGAAGACTTAAGAGTGGCCAAAGAGTAGTTAATAGCGTAGGTGTCACGTTAGTCTATAAGTCATCAGACAACTTAGGATGTTCGCAAAATAAAATCCTCGAACGTGAAAGGTGTTCAATAGACGACATAAGTTGTAGTGATTATAACAAGAAATATATTGGGCAAACAAGCTGGTCGATTCAAACAAGATTTAGACAACATTTAGCTCATTTATGATACGGTAACTCAGAAAAATCCAGTCTTGCCGAACATGATCTTGAATAAAAAATTTACTTGGAATTTTACTGTAAATAGTCTAGCTTTTAATTTGGCCAATTATCGCTATTGAAGATGCTAACAAGGTTATCGAAATACGCGTCGGGTGGAAAATTAATGTGATTGGTGTAGTGTAGGGGATCCAAAGAAATGAGAATGTTATGTTTTCTAGGTAACCAATATACAGGAAATCTATAATATGCACAACGTAAGGGGATGGAGGATTTGATTAAACTAAGGACGCTCAGTAAATCAGTCTTGATAACGTATTTATGGTTAAGTTTCGAATTATTAGCCAGTTATCCTCTCTTGTAGCTGAAAGTTTAGCAGAAAAAGATGGAGGGAAGTGGGTTGAATTTAAGGTTTTTGATCATACTAATAAACCGTAGTCGTTTATTATTGGTTACAAATGGGTAGAAATTAAGAATTTAAGTAGTAGAGGAAGACTTATTGCACTTATTAAGGAATAAATTTGTTGGGGGAAAGGAGAAAATCCATGGATTAGAAGTTAGGGATAAAGGATATCCAAAGATAATGGGCAAAGTTTTGGAAGAATAGAAATTTGTTAATATTTGTAGAAATTTTAAGAAGATCAAGCGGTCTGAGGTGAGAAAGGTGAAGATTAGGGAGGTTTAAGAAGTCTTTTATGTGAGGTTTATGGAGAGCAGAAGTATCATACATCATAAAGGAATGTTAATGATGAAAGTTGAGGGCTAGGAGAGATTCGAAAGGTGTCGTGGATAAGCCTAATGCCTGATTTTGGATTATATCTAGGGTTTTTTGTAGGATGTTCTTATTGAGTTCTAGATAATGGGAGAATGAGGAATTTGTAGATTTTTAATAGGGAAATTGAATCATAACCCCAGTAGATGCTGGAGAGGAGTCAAAGGGAATTAAAATCATTTGATTATTTGTTTCTGATATATAAGGTCTGAGTATTCCAGTTTCATTTATTAACAGTCCCAAGGAACCAGAGGGTATCCAGAGATAGAATGGATGTGTTTAGGATGACTACCACTTTCGGGTAGTTTTGGTTTGCAGTAGCAAATGGAATATCTTTGAGGAAGAAAAGAAGGAATCAAAATGAACGGACCAGAAAGAAGGGAGTATAAGAAGAGTGGCAGAGTAAGAGTAGTACATTAGTAGATTGTCAGCAAAGAGTGTCTTACTTGCTAAGGGATATAATAGGTGATGAATTAAATATTGACAAGAATTGAATATTGACAAGAAATAGAGTGGAGCTTAGCACAGATCCTTGGAGAACTCTTGTAAAAAGACTTCAAATTGACGGAACTTTAAGAAATTGAATATGAACTTGGGAAGATGTCCCACCAAGCCGAATTTTTTGGAGGAGGATTACGGCAGTCACTAAAAAAAAGTATGGTAGATTCACTTCCCTGGGGTGTTTTTTTTCAGTATAACCCTTTTGAAATATTAAAGTTGAAACCAGAGATGTTCAGATTTACGGATAAAATACGGATGTATATATATATATATATATATATATATATATATATATATATATATATATATATATATATATATATATACGAGGCTGGTTTGAAAAGTCCGTGCAAAGTCCGAGAGATGGCACCACCGGCGCGTATCGAGGTCATGTTTAGTTAGTAGCATCTCTTGAATGAACGCACACCAAGTTTCAGCCATATTGGTCTATTTCTTTGTGTTTGGCATTCGTGTGAATCAAGGAAGTCGAGTGATTTTCAAGAAATGGACGAAAAAGAATTTCGTGTGGGTGATTAAACATTTGTTTATGAAAGGCAAAACGCCTCAGGAGACTAAAGAGAAGCTTGATAAACATTATGGTGACTCTGCACCTTCGATTAGAACAGTTTATAAGTGGTTTCAAAAATTTTCGGACTAGCCATATGGGCACAAGTGACGCTGAACGTTCTGGACGACCTGTGGAGGTTACGACTCCAGAAATCATTGATCAAATCCATGATATGGTGATGGATGGCAGAAGAGTTAAGGTGCGTGAGATTGCTAGTGCTGTGGGCATCTCGACTGAACGGGTACATAATATTTTGCATAAACATTTGGACATGAGAAAGCTATCCGCAAGATGGGTGCCGCGATTGCTCACGCTTGACCAAAAACGGAATTGTGTGAAGTGTTGCAAGGATGGTTTGCAGCTGTTCCAGAAGAATCCAGAGGACTTTAAGCGTCGTTTCGTCACTGTGGATGAAACATGGATACATTACTATACTCCTGAGACCAAACAACAATCTAAACAATGGGTTACCAAGGGGGAATCTGCACCAAAAAAGGTGAAGACCATTCCTTCGGCCGGAAAGGTTATGGCGACTGTCTTTTGGGATTCGCAAGGGATAATCCTCATCGACTATCTGGAAAAGGGTAAAAAAACTATTACAGGTGAATATTATTCATCGTTATTGGACCGTTTGAAAACCGAGCTGCAAGAAAAACGCCCGCGATTGGCCACAAGAAAGTCCTTTTCCATCACGACAACGCACCAGCACACACCTCAGCAGTTGTGGTCGCAAAATTAATGGAATAGGATTCCAACTCGTTTCACATCCCCCCTATTCTCCAGACTTGGTTGCCTCGGACTACTATTTGTTCCCCAATTTGAAGAAATGGCTGGCGGGACAAAGATTTCATTCAAACGAGCAGGTGATTGCAGACACTAATGGATATTTTGCAGACTTGGACAAATCCCATTATTCGGAAGGGATCAACAAACTATATATATATACAGTAATACCCCGCTTAGCGCGACCCCGTTACGCGCGGTTTCACTATAACGCGAATTTCAAATTTCGCGCTCATGTAGTCATTAACTTCTCTATGGTCGCGGGGGGATCCCGCTTTCTCTGAATATTCTCTTTTGAAGAATTGGGTTCGTTTCGTGTGTTCATTTGTTCCGTAATGTTAGTTCGGTCGGCTGGCAGTTTTGTTTTAATATTTATTGGAGATACATACATACATAATTTAACCCTACGTTAAAAATGCCGCCTGTAAAGAAAAAAGAGCGTAAAAAGCGTCACTTTGGAATTGAAGATGAAAGTGTTAAGAAGAATGGAAAATGGAGGCAAAGCAACAATTGTTGGGAGAGATTTTGGACTCTCAGAATCGACTGTGAGAACGATTTATAAAAATCGGGAAAAAATTAAAATCTCCAGCGAAGGTTCAACACCTATAAGTGCAACAAAACTTTCTCGTTCGAGATCATCTATCTTAGAAAGAATGGAGAAATTACTGTCAGTCTGGATCGAAGATTTGAATAAGAAGAAACACACCACTAAGTCAAGATCTCATATGCACAAAAGCAAAATCTTTGTATGAGATGCTGAAAACAAAAAGAAGGAGAAGGGAGTGCCACTCCGACTTTTGCTGCCAGCAGAGGCTAGTTCCATCGGTTCAAGCAGCGTTCTAATCTTCACAATATCCACATAACAGGCGAGGCGGCCAGCGCGGACATTCAAGCTGCAGCTGAGTTTCCAGACAAGTTTCAAGACTTCGTTAGACGAGAGAAAATTCCTGCTTGTCTCATCTTCAATGTTGATGAGACCGCACTTTACTGGAAAAAAATGCCATCTCGAACATTCATTTCTAAGGAAGAACGTCAAGCCAGTGGTTTCAAAGCTGCGAAAGATCGACTAACACTTCTGCTGGGTGGTAATGCCACTGGTGATTTCAAACTGAAACCTTTACTAGTGTACCATTCAGAAACACCCCGTGCAATGCGAGGCACAGACAAGACAAGTCTACCAGTTGTGTGGCGATCAAACAGAAAGGCGTGGGTTACACGGGAAATTTTTCAAGAATGGTATTCTAATAGTTTTTGCCCATCAGTCAAATCATACTGTGACAGAAATGGGCTTGAACCTAAAGTTATATTACTCTTAGACAATGCCCCAGGACATCCAACCTCACTTGATACGCCCAGAGACTTAAAAGTGTACGTAAAGTTCCTTCCACCAAACACTACGTCAATATTACAACCTATGGACCAGGGAGCAATAGCAAACTTCAAAGCTTATTACCATCGCCGCACTTTTAGCCAACTAATTCATGAAACTGACGGGGAAGGAAGACAGTCTATGCGAGAGTGGTGGAAGTCATACAACATTATGAAGTCTATTCACAACATAGAAGAGGCTTGGAAGGAAGTTAAAATGAGTTGTATGAATGGGGTGTGGCGTAATCTTTGGCCAGATGTAGTGGAAGCACCTAGAAGAATTGTCCAGATGCAGAGACAAGTGCTTGAAGACATTGCTGCAATGATTGAGGGGTCTGAACTTGAAGATGTCACGGTAGAAGATCTCGTAGAACTTGTAGCAACGCACGACGATCCTATTAGCAATGAAGATCTGATCGAGTTACAGAATAATCCTATCTACGATGAGGAAGAACAAGTAGAAGAGAAAGTTTTATCTTCAGGGGAAATACAAAATGCACTTTCAAAAATTTATTCAGGTTTGGACATATTGCAGAGTATAGACAATAATGATGACCGTGTCTTGACCGTGTGTCAAACAATTAAAAACAGTGTTGGGTGTTATGAACGTATTTTACAAGAACGTAAACAAAACGTTACCCAAAAGACAATAGATGTATTTTTCCGTAAAAAATAAGAGTATGTATTGCATAAAGTGTTCTTAGAATTAAAGTGATTGATTAAAATGATTTGTATTTTTTTGTATTAAATTTTGACTATGTTTAATCATAAACCTCGATATACGCGAATTTCAGTTAACGCGATTTTTTTCGGAACGTATCCCTCGCGTAAAGCGTGGTATTACTGTATATATATATATATATATATATAAATATATATATATATATATATATATATATATATATATACGAGGCTGGTTTAAAAAGTCCGTGCAAAAATAAAAACTACTTATGTGTTTGGGATAAACCTTTTTTATTTTTCGACATAGTCTCCTTTTAGGCTTATACACTTCGTCCAACGATGTTCTAGTTTGTTGATCCCTTCCGAATAATAGGATTTGTCCAAGTCTGCAAAATAGCTATTAGTGTCTGCAATCACCTCCTCGTTTGAATAAAATCTTTGTCCCGCCAGCCATTTCTCATTCAACATTAGCTATAAAAAATTTTTAGAAGAATTTAAAAGAAAACATATTTTTCAATTGTATTCTAAACAGTTAAAACTGAAACTTAAACTTAACCAAATAAATAAAGATTTTATTCAGAATTGAACAGATTGAACAAAGCCACTGCAATAATTACATGCCACTCTCCAGGAACTAGTACACTACACGTGCGAAAACAGCATATGGTTATATGTCAAACCCAAAGGCATAGCCGTCTGAAACTAACATATAATATAATTGACTTGGAATATTGCCAAGTTATCTTAATTTGAAACCGGTAAATAGTGAGAACATTTAGAAATTGGATTTTAAAAATGTTGAAAATACATTCCGAGATATTCTCATATTCTGGGTGGAATTTTACAACCATTTCGTCAAGGTCTCAGCTGGTACTTTTAATACTAACTCGTTAGAGTTATATGGTTTAATGAAAACCTAAGCCTTGCCGGGTTTTTTATATATACGCCTTAGGTTGTAATTTTTCTGATTGGGCGTAGTTGATTCCTCTCACTTGATAGTGATTCTAGTGGCTTTCGATTGCAGTCAGTTATATTCTGTCGTTTTTGACCTATTGGGTAAATCTAATGTCTCTTGTTAAAGTGTCCCATTTTTTCGATCGAAAAGACTATCGAGATTGTTATAAATATATACATATTCACTAGTGTTTTTTTTTTGAAAATTTGTCCTTTAAAAATATGGTTGTTCGGAAGTTTATCCCATTGGAAAATTTTGCCTTGAAGAGCCATGTTTTTTAAAAATCGGTTTTCAAACAGATGCTTTTGATAATTTGCGCCTGACTTAAAAATTTCGTTTGCAAAATCTCTCAAGTAGTCAATTTAACGACTTAATTGGAATAAATATATTTTTTAAATATATAAGCGGCCACAGTAGATAGTCAGTTTCAGACTTTCAAATTTCACGACATATACTATAAGTTTTAGGCTAAAATGGCAAAACTTTTGACGAAGCTTTGCTTCAGCATTACTCGTTCGTTTATCACAAAACACCACCTATAATTCCCATATTGCAGTCAAAGATGCCCTATCCTACAGAAAGGTAATATTTCCGTCCTGCTTGACATATCCAAGGCATTCGACCTTGTTTGGCACGGTGGACTGTTGGCTAAGCTACGCTCTTGTGGTATGTCTGAAAAGTTCTGTTTGTGGCTCTCATGTTTCCTCAGAGAGCGTTCTTTACGAGTGGCGGCCGATGGATTTCTCTCTAACACCTTCACAATCAACGCCGGTGTGCCCCAAGGCTCCATACTGTCTCCTACTCTCTTTCTCATTTACATTAACGAGCTGCTGGAAAAGACCGGGAATCCAATTTACGGCTTTGCAGACGACAGTATGCTTATCTCTTCATTCAGTTTGAACGCTCGGAAATTGGCTGCCCAGGCAAATATCCGCAGACAGCAGGAGGTCGTTCAGCTTAACAAAGACCTGGAAAAAATTCTATCTTGGGGTGACAATAACCAAGTGGAATTTAACGCTACAAAAACCCAGGCGGCAGTTAACGTTGCTGAACCCGACATAGTTATGTCGGGGCACTCCATTCCCCTAGCATCATCGCTCA
The DNA here is from genome assembly GCA_019049505.1 of Pachyrhynchus sulphureomaculatus. Taxonomy (NCBI): domain Eukaryota; kingdom Metazoa; phylum Arthropoda; class Insecta; order Coleoptera; family Curculionidae; genus Pachyrhynchus; species Pachyrhynchus sulphureomaculatus. Next base: position 34,026,772 of record CM032451.1, on the reverse strand, counting down.
ATTTGTTGGGCGTTAGTTTGGGAGCAAATATGTCCTGGCATGAACATGTTGCAGGCATAGCAAGGTGAGCTTCTCAAAAGTTAGGAATATTATTTCGAACCAGAAAGCTTTACACTCCACAACTGTTAATTCTTTACAAAGCTCAAATTCGACCAACTATGGAATACTGCTCCCATGTTTGGGGCTCCGCTCCCAAACATACACTGCATTTGTTGGATTCTGTTCAGAGAAGAGCTGTTCGTCTGATTGGAGACCCGGAACTGACCGGCAACCCTTGATTAGCTGGAACATCGAAGAACGGTTGGCGACTTAAATCTGTTCCACAAGTATTTTCATGGGAAGTGTTCAAAGGATGTAGCCCGCTTAATTCCTCCCAAAGTGGTGCATGTTAGAAATACACGTCGCGCTGATGCTTCACATCCGTATGAGGTTCAGCTTGTTACTCCGTGTACAACGCTTTTCAAGCAGTCTTTTATATAGAGAACATCATCCCTTTGGAATAATTTGCCCAGCGTTGTGTTTCCCATCGAGTACAATTTACAGCGATTCAAGAACAACGTGAATTGCTTTTTCCGCACACATACCGCTCCTGGAGCGCTTTAGGGACTTCCCTGCAGCACGTGTGCTAGAGTCATAAAAAAAAATCAACAAAAATATATTTTGCTTTGACAAAGTACTTTATGATTCTTTTCAAGTAGGTTCCTGCAGCTAATAAGTCGAAGAGAGTCACAAAAGATGACGCCTCAATGACTACATTACAAATATACCTGTATTAGTATAATGAAAATTAGCAAAAGTTACAGAATTAAAAAATATGGTTTGTCGACTAATAAATATTTGATTTCCATAACGAACAACCTGCCAAGTGCAAGTCGGACTTGTGCAATTAGTGTTTCGTACGTTGGTTGCTTTTAAAATAAAAAATTTTATTACGGAGGTGTAAAATGATCAATGACTTAACAAAATACACCCCAAATACATTTTCAACAACGTTTTTCCGATCTTTGCTGAAAACTGATGACCTTCAAATTTGTTTTTTTATATACCAGATAAATTATTAAAGTTCAATCTACGCCCTGTGGAGACCATTCCAGAATTTTTTCAGAAGTTTGAAAGCAGTATTTTTCGAGCTAAGGGAGGGGACAGCGATTTCCCGCAATTTCTTAAAAATACTACAGAGAAGAGTGTGTGCAAGTATTGCATTATATATATTTTTGAACTTGTATTATTACAAGCTTTCATTTGATACCCCACTTAATGACCTGGTAAGATTTCGATTTCACCACCCAAAACTAACCCCTTAGGTCAAAATTTAACTTTCAAAACTACACGGCTCTGATGAGGCAATCGATTATTATATTAAGGCCAAATTTCAACTTTGACTGTCAAATAGTTTTGGATAAAATCGGGTGTGACAGACGGACAGACACCGAAGTCATCTTATAAGTTTTGCGTACGGAACACTAAAAAGATGACAAGAGGAAGTTTTTGTTGTGCGGTTAGTGCTTGTAAAAAATATACGTGGTATCTCCAATTGATTTCCCAAAGATTTATAATAAGTAGAACTATGCTGACGTTTATAGATATAGTACACGTTAACTAAAGTATTTCTTGGAGTAGTGTTTTAAACTAAATAAAACTAAGAGCATTTTTCCTAATTTGAATTTATGTAACAAAATTCTAACTCGAAATATCGATAGCTGTGCTAAGAAAATTATTATTGTAATGCACTCGTGATAACTTTCGTTCAGTCTACACCCTGTGGAGAATATTCCAGAATTTTCTCAAAATTTTTTGATCAATACGTTTCGAAATAAGGAGGGGAACAGCGATTTTTCGTGATGTTTAAAAGATAATACAAAGAAAAGTGTGCGTAAGTATTAGATGATATATATTTTTGAACTTGTGTTTTTACCAGCTTTCATTTGACATCCCACTCGATAAACTAGTAAAATTTTTTCTTCACTTCCGATTTTACCCTTCAAAACTAACCTTTTAAGTCAAAATTTAACTTTCAAAACTACACGGCTCTGATGAGGCCATCAATTTCTATATTAGTACCAAATTTCAACTTTCTATGTCAAATAGTTTCGGGGAAAATGTGGAGTGACAGACAGACAGACGGATGGACAGATGGACGGACGGATGGACAGACACTGAAGTGATTTAATAAGTGTTCCGTACGGAACATTAAAAATGCTAGTAAAATTTTCAATTTTCTATTTTTATGCTCCATGCTCAGCAAAAAATTCATTTGTTGATGTTTTAAAACAATTTGATCAAACACACACAGAAATGAAAGTCGAAATTGTATGTATAACTTATTTGCTGTAGAACCTGAATACCGTACTGTTAGATTTAACTTAATAATTTTCTTAGTTTTGGTTTTGGCTAGTTCTATGCCTCACAGAAGAAACTAAGCACAGTGGGAGGTGATTCCTAACTGGGATACTTGTGCTTGTCCAGGGTACCTGAAACTGACAGAAATTGTTTATACTCGATAGCCTGTAGCAGTCTTCTGGCCGATTAGAAGCGAGGGATTGTAGGAGCGAATTAGCTATAAAGGTATAGTGGGAGAGATTTTAATTTAGGGTTTTTTTTTCTAGAATTTTAACAGTGCAGTACAATCATTTATATACGAAACAATTTGGCACACCTGTCAAATACCATTACAACTTTTACAGAAAGTATGTTTCTAGTAATTTTTTATGATAACTAAACAAACTTTTTTTCATTAGACTCTTATACTATTGAAGGACAAATCTATTTATCGCTATAAACACAGACCTCATAATGAGTGGTTTGAAAAGGATGTAACGAATACTTTTAAAATAAAATTTCAATTAAAGTTTTGAAAAACTATGATTGTTGTTTTAGTTTCGAAAATTTTGACTTAATTTTCTCAAAACATCATTTTTTTGTTTTAAAATTTTTGTTTTGTGGGATATAACTTCACCGACTCAACTAAATGACTGAAAATATAAATAGGCACAACTTACAAAGCAATTGATTATTAAGCGTGTGGTTACAAGCCTTTTAATGTCAAGCTGGACTAACTTGAAATGGACTATCGCACTCGCATATGGCATATGCGAGTGCGACATAGCTAAGTATTTTTAAAACGCTTCCCTCCAGTCCAATGCTTGTCGTTCTTTTCTTGTATTTTACCTGGACGATTTTTCAAATTTATCTTGGCCAGTTGGGAGATTTTAAATACGCGAGTTGATTGAGCTGCTCATCAAACATCTTTTCCGGAAAGTAAGAGATCCGCTGGTTTCTCCTACGTTGCTGGAAGTTGAACCCCGTATTGTGTCCGTTCTAAAGGTCTTCTCTGGCGAGTTAATGAAAGTAGCTTCAGGGCCAAGGTGTACATATAGATTAATTCCAGGGGACCGCTATAGTATCAAGATTTTCATTCGGGGTGCTTGGTCGGCTGGAGCTGTGGAAAAACCGTTATTCAAACAACCACTCACTTTCCTCCTAGAAAATACACAGAACATTCTTCTTTCCACAACTATCGGCAGTAAATGGTCATATCATGACCATTACAACTTTATGTTCTTAGAGTCCAGAATATTTTACAAGAATTATAATAATCATGACTAATCGTGAATTCTAAATGAAAAATATTTAATATGATAGTGTATGTCATGTTCCTAATTCGCAGTGAAACTTACGATAATTTTTCTGGCTTTCAAGAGTTTTGGCTCTCGTGAAGAGAGAAGGAGAGAGAAGGATCTGGCCTTGAATGTTTGTTTACGTTGCATGGCTTCCCCATAATTTTTCCGGGTAACCAAAGTAGACTCGCAATACTGGACGAGACGTTCCAAGGACAGTCCATCTCTATAACAGGCACAAAACCAATTTTAATTTCCCTTGGTATAGTAGAGGGCTCCGTATAAAACTTTCTTCGAGATCATTGTATTGCTTGAAATTTCGCCGATTATTCAACATAAAATTGAAGAGTCGTCCCGGTAGAGCAGAAAGAATGAACCACAAACAATGAAAGTACTCCAGAAGCAGTGGAAGCTCCGTAAGCATTCTAAATATGTTATTGTGCATATTTCGGAACCAGTGATACCAAGATATATGTTGAATTATGTAATTGGATGGCAGTGAAGATACCAATTGGCTAAAGACACTAGATACCTGTTTTTAGTTACAGATTCATGGAATATATAACGATCTTAATTTAGACTGGATAATGAGTAAGTGTTCTATGTAATGAAGATATTATACTTAAAATAGTATAGTAAAAAACTTACATATTTGAATAACAAATCCGTAATAACTTCATAATTAGGACAAATAATCGTTGAGGCTGATTTTCTCCTATTATTATAAAACCTCCTTTCTAACGGTTCAAAACCAAGCTTTGTATGAAATTATGACATTATATGTTCCCAGTACGTTTGTTTAATGTACTTGCTTAACTTATTATTGATTGCTTGTTGAAAATTTGTGAAGCATTATTAATAATTTAACAATTAGATGTGATTTTCACGTCATGTTGGTCATATCTCTTGAATATGATAATAATGTAGTGTGTCTTTTGTGGTTGGAGCATGTTGTACATAATTTCCAAATAAATTATATGCTTTAGTGTGAATGTTTTACTATCAAATTATAATTATAATTCGATATATTATGTTAGAATAATGGACTTTTAGACCTAATTTTATTCAATCTTTTCAATTTAAAAAATATCTATAAACAATTCTTATGTCTGATTTTGTTTTAAACATGTTTATCAGAAATTTTAGCTCGGACCGTATATATATATATATATATATATATATATATATATATATATATATATATATATATATATATATACATATATATATATATATATATATATATATATATATATATATATATATATATATATATATATATATATACATACATATATATGGGTTATTTTTCGTCAACCGGACCCACCATTAGTCCATAATTTGACGCAATTTATGAGGACACAATCTGATCCAGATTAAAGCTTATGATAAGTAGTTTTGTATTTTGAGTGGCATATTAAGAAATTGTGCTGATGTGGGCTAAATACCGACCCAAATTTCAAAAAGGATTTCAAAAAATTTCAGAAAAACTGAAGTAAAAATGTAATTTTCTAATATAACCAAGTTTTCTCTGATAAAGTTATTCTACCCCAAAAAACATACAACTTTTATAGAAAAAAAATTTTTTTATGGCCTCAACGTTCTGAGATATTGGTCACATCGTATTTGCCATATTTTGGATATTCAACAATTTTTTACTCGAAAACTAAAACTTTTAGAGAATGTAAGAGACAAAAAATTGTTTTTATTCGTAAAATCACTGTGAATTTTTTCAGAATTATTGAATGACTTTTTAACAATCCGTATACATATATATATATATATATATATATATATATATATATATATATATATATATACGTGGTGTAACCCAAAACTAAACAACACTATGAAGCAAGAATCCGAGATAATATCGACTTGCGACATGGTGGTAGATTTTTCGAGGTCAGATTGTGTCTGCGATTTTTACAATGCAATACAATACGAAAGAAAAGCAGTGGTTGTTTGTGAACTTTTATTTTAAACTCGGGAAAAGTGCTATTGAAACACGGGAAGCATTAGAAAATAAAACCTGAAATTTTTGAGTGATTTTCGTGATTTTCAGAAACATATATACATATATATATATATATATATATATATATATATATATATATATATATATATACATATATATATATATATATATATATATATATATATACATATATATATATATATATATATATATATATATATATATATATATATATATATGTATGTATATATATATATATATATATATATAATATATATATATATATATATATATATATATATATATATATATATATATATATATATATATATATGTATATATATATTGATGAACTCTTGGAAAAACTGTAATACATGGTTATTACACGACATGCTTTTACCAGTCTAGTGAATATACTTGTAGTGTTTTATAACGATCATTGTAACAGTTGAAACGTGATGTTAAAATTCTACTAAATTTGAGCTTAGGTTCACTTTCGGAATTCCATGCTCATTGTCTATCTGTTGGCACGTAGCAACCTACAACACAAGAACTTTAGGATCCCAAGAAAAAATGATCGAATGGGAAGAAGAACTTAAAAACATAAAATGGACAGTGTTGGGCTTAGGGGAAGTAAAAAAGAACAGGCGAGTCTTGTATCACCCTAAAAAATGGTCATAAATTCTTCTATAAAGACAATGGAAGCAAGAAAATTGGAGGAGTCGGTCTACTTATACACAAAAGGATAGTAGAAAACCTTGTAGAGTTCCAAGCCATATTAGAAAGAGTAATTTCAGTAGATATACAGCTAAACAGAAGATGCAAATATAAGATCATTCAGGTATATGCGCCGACATCAGACACCCAGGAAGAAGAAATTGACCAATTTTACGAAGACATAAATAAAGCATTGCTACACCATAAAACAAGATATATCATAATAATCGGTGACTTCAATGCCAAAATTAGGAAACCAGTGAATCCATATGAGAAGAGTGTCGGGAAGTTTGGTTTGGGTACATGGAACAGCAGAGGAGAAATATTATCAAATTTTGTAAATGAAAATAACTTGTACGTTATGAATACATTTTTCCAAAAGCCAGAGCATAGATGATGGACATAGCAAAGCCCAGATGGTGTAACAAAAAACGAAATTGATTATGTTTTATCAAATGACAAGAATATTGTAATCGACACCACAGCCCTGTACATGATAAGCATTGGCAGTGACCATCGGACGCACAGAGCAAAAATAAGATTAAATCTGAAGCAGGAAAGATGTAAATTGATAATGCATACAAAGATAAAGACACCAACATAAATAATAAAGTAAAACACAGATGAATATCGACAAGCATTGGAAAACCATACAAAACACATAAACTACCAAATAGAACTTGGTGAACTAAATGCTCAAATAACCAACAGCCTACTCATGGCTACAAAACAAATCGAAGCAGCTTCGAAAAAAGAAAAAACGCAAAAATTAAACAGACAAAATCTTGTGAAACTGAGAAAACTATTAAGAAATGATCCTACACATGATAGATTAGAATTGGCGGAAATAGACAAAAAATAAAGAAAAAGATCAGAGAAGAAAGTTTGAAAGAGGGAAACAGTTTGAAACATCTAAACAAACCAATGAATGAAGGAAGACATCAAATAATAAAACTTATAAATAACGATAACCAAGAGATCGCACAAATCAAAGAGATAAAGAAAGCTACAGAGAAATATTATCAAACACTATATGACATGAAAATAACGCCACCGCCCCGAAAAGAAGAAGGAACTAGAGTGATAGTAAGAAATGTGGGATCTGAAGAAATTCCCGATGTAACAACGGATGAAATAATGAACGCCCTATAACAAATGCACAACAACAAAGAACCAGGGGATGATGAAATAACTATAGAATGATAAAGTATGGAGGGGCATCAATAATAAAATCTCTTCAAGCTCTATTTAACAGGTGCCTCATAGAAAGTAAAATACCAACACCTTGGGTAAACGATTTGACTGTGCTTATTTTTAAAAAGAGGAACAAATTTAAATTGGAGAATTGCAGACCCATCAGCCTGTTATCTGTACTATACAAAATCCTCACTAGAATTATAACATATAGATTAACGAACAAATTAGACAGTTATCAACCACCTGAACAAGTAGGATTTAGACGGGGACCATCTTCAAACAATTAGATTACTAATGGAAAAAGCAAATGAATATAAAGTCATCTTGTGGATAGCAAGGGTTGAGAATGAAAAAGCATTTGATTCCGTGGAGATTTAGGCAGTCCTTTACGCCTTAAGTAACAGCAAAGTTGATGAAAGATACGCAACTCCTCTTGAATACATATATATATATATATATATATATATATATATATATATATATATATATATATATAATGCAACATCACAAATAATGCTTGAAGAAAAAACAAATAAAATCAAAATTAAAAGAGGAGTTAGACAAGGTGACTTGATATCCCCAAAGCTATTCACGTTGACTCTAGAAGACATGCTCAAATCGATAAAGTGGGAAAATAAAGGAATACTAATGGACGGTAAACGATTAAATCATTTAAGGTTCGCAGATGATGTCACTCTGATCGCCAATACAAAAGAAGAATTGCAAGAAATGCTGATGGAGTTGAACAACAAGTCCCGAGAAATAGGTCTAAAAATAAAATTCACCAAAACCAAATATTTGAACAATGAAAGTGAAGATAACAGCCAGGAACTGTTAATAGAAGGTGAAAGAGCAGGAAAGTTAAAAACATTCATATATTTGGGACAAAAAATCGAAATATCAAATAATAATTTAAAGGCTAACTTGGATAGAAGAGTTTCGTTGGCTTGGTCTGCGTTCGGAAGGTTACAATCTACATTTAAATTAGACATCCCAAATACAATAAATGCCAGAATATTCCATCAATATGTACTGCCGGTACTAACATATGGCACTGAAATGTGGGCTTTAAATAGAAGTATAATAAATAAACTCTAGGTAACTTAAAGAGCAATGGAGAGAAGGATACTAAATATTAGACTCCAAGATCGTATTCCTAACATCAAGATACGAAGAAGATCAAAAGTGACAGATGTAATACAACGAATATGTATATTAAGGTGGAATTGGGCGGAGCATGTCGCAAGGATGAATGATTACAGATGGACATGCCGCATACATGTAGAGGTAGACCACAGACAAGATGGACGGATGACATAAAAAGATTAGCAGAACATGACTGGATGCAAAAAGCAAACAACAAAGCTTATTGGAGACAACTTGGGGAGGCTTACATCCAACTATGGATGGAATAAGCTAATACTGATGATGATGTTTCTGTTTGTTTTTTTTTACACATTTATCTTCGTATAGTACACTTCATGTGTTATTTAAGTTCTTAGTAGTAGTCTTCGTATTGATAGATTTTACACTTGGAGAAAATACCACATACACGTCGTTTTTATTTAGAAAAATGAGATTGACATCAAGCTCTGACAATAGGTACCCCAAAATATTTATTAGGCACAAATCTAGACTTTGTCTGCAATCTTGACATAAAATGTAATATATGAAACTGTTATTATATATTAAGTTATATTTTATCAAGAATACTGCAATCAATCATTAAATATTGTAATAATTTGTCGACATTTTTTATATTTCGTACTAATTTGTCATACTCTATTGTTCTTAAAAGTCTGATTAAGTAAGCGATAATTGAGATGTGTGGTTCTACATACAGAATTTAATTTTTGATAATGCCAAGCGAATAATTTAATGTTCACGTGTTTACGAGCGTTAAAATGGTCAATATTCCTAACGTAAAAACCTCCGAAGTAAATGTACCTAAAAATATTAGGTCACATTTTTTGCTGGTTTATCTCTTAGCCTTCCGGACATTTTGACATTGTACGTGCGGCCATGCCTGAAAATGAAAATGAACACTCTCATTCAGCTTTAATATTAGAGTACGAAAATAAGCCAAATTCTCTTTTAGCAGTATCTACAATCCCTAAAACAATTGAAATCTAAAACGGTTCAAGTTCTCTCTGAATTTCGAACTGGAAAAATGAGATTTATAACTTACATTTTGAAATAAATTAAATAGAATGTGTAGGAAACATCGGAAGCTTTTCAATATCATGAAGTTTCTTGTTTTACATAATTTTTACGGTATATTTTGGTTAGGAGACCAAGATCTTTTGCAAAGTTATATTGCCTTAATGTTTTTCACACATTTGTGAGAAGGTTGACATGATTATTATATTTTAATTTAAAGCATTTTAACAAAATAATAAAATTAACTTACTCTTTTTTTAATTTTTGAAAATTCTGAAATATACAGAAATGAGAAAGATACTCTAACAAATCATCATTATGATTCACTACTAAACATTACAGATTTATCATATCAATTAAAAAATAGCATTACTATCTGTCATAAATGTTACATTTTGCTTGGAAAAAGTTATTCTAAACTCAAAACATCAGCACCTAAAAATAGAAAAAGCAATGGCATATATAAGATACCCTGTAATGATTGCCAGAAAAAACGGGTAAATAATGTCAATATTTGGAAAACGGCTAAAGAGACACAAGAATAGTAAAAAAGCGGTCAACCCTTACAGTCCATAAAATAAAACATAAACATGGCTTCAATTACAATTATATAAAAATTTTAAAAAGAAAAACAAAGCAAGAAACAAAGAACTTCTGGAATCGATGGGAATCCACGAAAAGACACGGCCAATTAACTACAAAAAAGATATGAACAATCCCGAAATAATCTCTCTGTCCATTATGAATATAGTATCAGTGTTTGACTATATATATATATATATATATATATATATATATATATATATATATATATATATATATATATATGTAAATATGGAATGGAATGAATTTGCACGACGTTTCGCCAAAATCTCATTTGGCATTTTCAAGTGCTCTTGCTGCTGCTGCTACTCGATACTGCTAACTGAGTTAGCTTCCAGCGGCAGCAGCAGCAAGATTACAGTATCGAGTAGCAGCAACAGCACTTGAAAATGCTAAATGAGATTTTGGTGGAACGTCGTAAAAATTCATTGTTAGACGAATGGATTGAAACCCGGAATTTTAATGTATATATATATATATATATATATATATATATAAAATATATATATAAATATATATATATAAATATATATATATATATATATATATATATATATATATATATATATATATATATATATATATACATATACAATTAATTCGATTGATCAATTTTTAGATAGCTTGACAAAGAAATAAAAGAATTTCGAAAGCTTGGTAATAAGCAAACGAGTTTTAATTTGGTCCACACCCTGACACCAACCCTTACTAGTTTTGAATTTTATATATATATATATATATATATATATATATATATATATATATATATATATATATATAATATATATATATATATATATATATATATATATATATATATATATATATATATATATAATATATATATATATATATATATATATATATATATATATATATATATATATATATATATATATAAGATTTTGGTGATCCTTTTTTGGACACTAAAGTAATAAGAACGAGTGACAACAGTATTATACTTAACTGGTATAAAAAAACCCATAGCGTAAGGCAGATTCATGAATTATTTCTCTAATCACCCAAAAAATCAAAAATTTAACACCGTAATAGCAATGAAAAACAAGGTGATACGCATTAGTGATGATAGGTTTCTAAAAAGAAACCTAGACGAGCTGTATAACATTTTTTCAACAATGCCTATCCTAAACACATTTTGCGAAAATTAATTTATAATTCGGATAGTGTTGATGCCCATACTGACGAGACGCCTGCGCAGCATAAGATATACAGGAAGCTACAATTTATAAAGCCAATCACAAACTCAATTGTCGCCTTATTCAGAAATTTTCCAAATATAAAAATTTCGAAATATAATAGCATACGAGGTTCTGACCTGTTTTCAGAAATAAAGGATAGAACACCTATTTTATATAATAACTCTGTAGTTTATAGATTGTCTTGTTTGCAATGTGAAGCGTGTTATACTGGTGTATTAATTTTGTAGTTACTCCTGAAGAAGTTATCAAACGATAACGAAATATTGAGTTTTAAAGAAGAAAATAGTTTTATTTACAGTCCCGATAATCATATATATATATATATATATATATATATATATATATATATATATATATATATATATATATATACATATATATAATATATACATATATATAAATATATAAATATATATATATATATATATATATATATATATATATATATATATATATATATATATATATATATATATATATATATATAATTCAAAAACTAGTAGGGTTGGAGTCAGGGTTTGGACCAAATTAAAAATAGTTTGTTTATTACCAAGCTTTCGAAGTTCTTTTATTTCTTTGTCAAGTTATCTAAAAATTGATCATACAAATTAATTGCAGATCTTATAAAAAAATTGAAAGTGAACTTACAAACTGGAGTAGAAATTCCTTATATAATTACACATCACTGTATTAAATTAAGTTACGAAACATATAATTATTTTCTTTGTAACAGAAAATGAAAAACTATCTCAGGTGAAGTAAAGAATTTTGCGGGAAAATTATATTAGTATACGCATGTGTCGCCTATTTAATCGTGGGCAAATTGAAAACCGAAGCCACTCAACACTTCAGGATTGCCCAAGGGTATGATCTAGGTATGTGTATGATGTATTCGTAGTTTTCGATACAAAGAAATCAAATGTAGTTGATTTCGTTTCTAAATTAAATATCTAGTACTACTCCATTAGATCGAGAAATTGCGAATAACGATAATTGAGGCAACAGATTGCAGAACTGCCTCTACGCGGCACAACTGTTTCCTTAATAAGCAGGAGAGACGATAACGTTGTGAACCCGTCGATCGACGGACAAAATCAATTTACAACTCAATAATCAACTCGTCGTTTTTTTGTTAATAATTAACGAATTAAGTTGATTTTAAATTATAAAAAGATATATGCACGTTTTAAAATCATTATAACAATTTTTCACCCCAAAATTCAAAAACCATTTGGTTTTACAATTTCGTTTTTAGGACAGTTGAGTACAGATGAAATCGAATATTGAAGAAAGTTTTATAGAAAAAAATTGATACTCTCAAAAATGGTAAACAATTTTGTACACGTTGTGGAAACTCAGTGTAATTGCGTCTATTGATTATTTGGTTCTTTGGTTCTTCAATTTGATTTTCTTAATAGTTTAACCAAACGGAAAAGCCAGATTGTAAAACCAAATGGTTTTTGAATTTTGGCGTTAAAAATTGTAAAAACTATTTTGAAGCATGCATATACCTTTTTATAATTTTTACTGTAAAAATTTATATCTACACAGTTACACCATTTAGGTTTCTTATTTGATTTTGCTACGACAAATTAGCACTAATATTTGGTTATTTTATTTTCAAATGAAATAACCAAATAAGAAAACAAAATGTCTTTTTGGCAGCTGAAAGCATTAAAAAAACAAACTTTCACTACGATTAGCTGCATGAAAACGCACGCGCCCGGTAAGAGCTCGTGCGCGTTTGTTTATTTATCCACATCATTGCTGCAGACATTAACATAGTGCCTTGAATTTTTGATGTAATACTCGCAAATGTATGAAAAATAATCTGACATTGTTCATTTTGGCCAATTTTTTAATTAATATTGTTAATAACAAGCTAAACAAACAAATTTATCAAACAACTATATCCATAAGAACCGCACAAGCCTAAAGAGTGTTTCTACGCACAAATTAGCTTGATGATTATTGCGTTTAAATTGATTTTGTCTGTCTATCGACGCATTCACAACTTTCCACGCAATCCGGTGCCTCAATTACTGTTTTTAGATACTTTAATATTTAAAAATCATAATAAATTTAAATTTTACATATAAAGATACTAGAACGGATTTATATATTTCTGATAGCTGAATTTATTGTTAATAACATTAACTTGTCACAATGCACTTTTTGATTTATCGTTTAGTTTCTTTTGCATTGAATGAAGTTGGTTTTAAAAATGAAAGCAATCTTAATAAAAGTATAGCGAGGATCAATGGCTTAATAAACAAATTAATAAATGAATGTTTATGTTAAATATTCATCATTCCGTCTTTTTTACACGTAAGCAAAATAAAACGATTTTTTAATATATTCCAAAGTACATAACAGATAGTAGTGCAATTAATAAAATAATTAATAAGGTAGGCCTCATGTTAGTCTCTAAGGCATCAGACCATCTAAAAAATATATAAGGGAGGAATTGTAGCAAGAACTGTGTTGGGCAAACAGGAAAGTCAATTCAAAGATGGTTTAAAAAATATTTTATTTAAGGTGCGGTTGATCAGAAAAATCATGCAATGCCAAAAACGTCTATTAAATAGTTTAAGGTTAATTAAGAATATATCTGATATGAGATTCTCACACATAAGAAAATATTGAAATTATAAAATGGAAAAATATTCTAAATAAGAACCAAGGACCAATTCTTCATAGTTCTCTCGACTGGTTAATCATCTGAAACTCGTCCTCCTTCTGCGATCGGTGAGTTCCGCAAACCATAATTTGAGTACAAATAATCTAATTTTTAAAATTAGATTTTGTCGAAATCAGATCATACAAATAAATTTGTTTTTTCTACGTCAGTTAAGATTAGTGTACTAAAGTCACATTTTCCAGAAACAATTCTTTCTTTGCTAAACAGAAATGGCTTGATTTGGAAATCAAAAATTAGTACAAAGTTAGTCAACGATAGACTAAAGTTCATTTTCTCATTTGTTTCGGGAATGATGAAAATATGTTAAATACAATAGTTTTAGGGAATGTTAAGGTGCACAGTTTAAAATTATTTTTGAGTATACAGGGTACTTCAAGAAAGTGTGGCCGATATAACATATGTTTTTTTTTAAATGGAACATCTTATTTTCTAATTTATTTTTAAATTCTGTGTAAAATTTTATAACTTTTTCATTATTAATGTTAAATACCTAAACCTAGTAGTTTTTCTAATATTTCAATATTTTTAAGTGTATTAAAAACAAGGGTAAAAATTGAAAAATTCAAAATAAATCGAATGCTATTAGGTATATGACATATTTAATAAAAGCTGTAGGGTTTTGTAAAATCTATCAGAAAAAATAATAATATACAGTGTGTGCTATTTAAAAAATTTGAGATTTTTCAATTTAAAATAGTCGAAATGCATAAATTTCTTTACATATAATAATAATAATATAATAATTAATCATTAGATAAGTTAAACTATAATAAAATTATTATTAACTATTTGTTTATGTTTTCACAAAAGCGTAAGTGTATTAAAAATAAGGGTAAAAATTGAATAATTCAAAATAAATCGAAAACTATTAGAAATAGGTATATGACATGCTTAATATAAGGTGGAGGGTTTTGTAAAATCTATCCGAAAAAAAATAATAATATACAAATAAATTTGAGATTTTTCTATTGAAAATAGTCGAAATGCATAAATTTATTTTGAACACCCTAACTCAAATTTCTTTACATATAATAATAATATAATAATTAATCAATAGATAAGTTAAACTGTATTAAAATTATTATTAACTATTTGTTTATCTTTTCACAATAGCGTAGGCGTATTAAAAATAAGGGTGAAAATTGAAAAATTCAAAATGAATAGAAATAGATATATGACGTACTTAATAAAAGTTGGAGGGTTTTGTAAAATCTATCAGAAAAAATAATAATATTCAAATAAATTTGAGGTTTTTTCAATTTAAAATAGTCGAAATGCATAAACTTATTTTGAACACCCTGTAGCATCTAACTCAAATTTCTTTACATATAACTTTTTTTTCACTTCTATAGAACGCTCGTACCAATTATGAGTATTCCACCTTCAGAAACAAAGGCGCTACTGGCAATTTTTTACAAAACTGACTAGTAATTTTTTAAAAAAATTGAAGTATTAGAAAAAAACTACTAGGTTTAGGTATATAACATTCTTAATAAAAAAGTTATGAAATTTTAGGCAGAATTTAAAAATAAATTAGAAAATAGGATGTTCCATTTAAAAAAAAAAAACATATGTTATATCGGCCACACAGTACCCTGTGTACTAAAAAATAATTTTAAAATGTGCATCTTAACATTCCCTAAAACTATTGTATTTAATATTTTTTTTCATTCCCGAAACAAATGAGATAATGAACTTTACTCTATCGTTGACCCACCCTGTACACAAAGTGTAATATGTTAGAAATCGAATCAGGGTATTTTTTTTAAAAAAAAACTTACTTCGAGATTGAATAACATTGAACATAAAGAATAGAGTGAAGTTCAGAGAAAATAATTAAAGTAACTGATATTAAATGTGTGTAGATATTTTCTTGTTTGGCTAATAAATTAAAAAAAGTGATAATCCAGTCAATATGTACCAAACAAATCGGTTTCCTTGCGAAAGGTCGGGTGATTATAATTTTTGGATGTGTTATAGGGTCCAAGGTCACTAGTTATAAATCCAATTTGTGGAAACGACACCCCTGTGCAAGCAAAGTTATATTGAAATAACTCCGAAATTTTACAACTTTTTTTCGGTTTTTGCTCAATTTCTCTGTTCCTAGACATTCGAGATCAAAAGTTGTTATTATCAATATTATAGAGTATAAATTGTGCTACAACTCTTGTATTTATGATTTTTTTTCTGCGTGCAATAGTTATCGAAATACAGAGCAGTGAAAGTGTCAGACTTTTTGGAAAATTACAAAACCCGCACGTTTTACGTAGAGAAATACAAGTAAAAACAAATATTAATTATTATTACATAATATATTATCTTTGCCGTAGGCTGACAGAGAAAAAGATCTACAGGTGACGCCTTTTTTTACCCATCCCAATTCTTAGAATCAACTTGTGACAGGTGGTCTTTCAGCTCACATTAAATTTGTTGTATTACTGTGACCCGCGTTCAACACTAGTGTGTTTAAATTGCGTTTCCGTAGTTTCGTCTCATTTCCCACACAAAATATCAGTTCCATCTGGAGTACGTTTAATATGTCAGAATACTTTGGAGGAAGGCGAAGTGATTGTGACGAAAGAGAAGGGTATAGCTACTCTGAGAACGGCGAATGTAAAACGGAGCCATTCCAAAAAATGATCATTTCCTAAACGGTTTGAAACAAGCGGCAGTTCATAATTAGTGTACGAAGAAATACACTGATATAAAAATGAAAAAAATTGAGGAGCTTGCCATCAATCCTCCACACAGTACCGTTACAGTCAACATAATACGTGACGAAGAGGATTATTCAAAACCAGCTAGATTTTAAAAATGGCATCGATATTACATGTATCATGAGTTAATAATTGCATAAATATATTAATAAATAATGTATAAAAGATAATATATTATGTAATAACAATTAATATTTATTTTTATTTGTATTTCCCTACGTAATATATGCGGGTTTTGTAATTTTTCACAAATTCTGACGCTTTCACTGCTCTGTAGTTCCATAACTATTGCATGTAGAAAAAATTATGAACATAAAAGTTGTAGCAAAATTTATGCTCTCTAATACTGATAATAACAACTTTTGCTCCTCCGATGTCTAGTAACAGAGAAACTGAGCAAAAACTCAAAAAAGTTATTTCCACATAACTTTGCTTGCACAGGGGTTTCGTTTCCGCTTCCGCAAATTGGGTTTTTAACTAGTGGCCTTGGTCCCTACAATATATCCAAAAATTATAAATACCCGACCTTTTGCAAGGGAAAATGTATAATTTGACTAGAGTAGTAGTATCGGAAAACAATAATCTTCAGGAATTTTTAAGTATTATAGAAAACCATCGATCTGAATCCAAAAGAAACATTTTGCTGTACCCTTTTCTAACAGTAATTTATTAGAAGTAAGTAGTAAGTCGCATTGAAAGCTCCATCTATAGCCTTCGTGACAGTAGTAAATTATTTGTTAGGGAAAAATGCCGTAACCAAATATCAAAAAGCACAATCAACAATATACATTCAAGTACACACAAAGAAACAATATAATAAATGATTGAAAACGAAAAATATTTTGTGTTTAAAGCTCATGAAAGAAATAAGTTTGTTATAATGGACAAAAAATTATATCTAAGTTGGGAATGTGGAATCTTTGGAACAATGATACTACTCAGTATATATCACTACTACACCAAAAACACCACAGGCAATCATCGCTCCTGATGAAGCTAACATGGTTAGCGAAACGCGCGTCGAGTGGAAAAATAAAGTGTTTGGTGTAGTGGTGATATATACTGAGTAGTAAAAAATTATATTTTGAACTTATAGATAACTTGTCTGACAAAACTTTTTCTCCTACCGAAATTTAACCTAAATGTGAGTGGTCAAACCACACCAAAGTTGTATACTTGGCCAAAAATTCATAAATAAGGAAAAATAATGCAATCTATTATATCGACAGTGGGATCACACATATTTAATTTATAAATGATGGGTAAAAGAATACGAAAATGTACCATTAAGAAAGAATTCCTTTTCATTAAAAAACTCATGTGAAATCCTTATCACAATGACAAATTTAGTTCTCAACGAAGTCTAAATTTCAGCTTTTTTGACGTCAGTTCTTTGTCTTCTAGTATACGTACCAGATTGCCCATCAACTTGAGCAGGAGATTATTTGATACGTGTATATATAATTAAATCTTAAATCAATCCGGAGGCATAGGGTCGCTGGGTATTTCCAGACGGCGGCGAGCATGGCATGGAGGCGGGCGGTAGACGGTCCTGGCTTTGGGGTTGGGATGGAGAGTGGCTATGTCCAAAAATTTCAGCAGTGTGCTGCTATTGAATTCCCGGATTGTAGGCATCTGGAGATCTCTGTGGAGCTGAGTGTTTCGAATAAACCATTGGCGTTGGTGATAATACGGAGGGCCTTATTTTGGATGGTCTGGAGGGTGGATCTGCGGGTGCGTGACATCTGACACCACGCAGGAAGCCTAAATATAATAAGCTTTCCAATTATAAGTTTTAAAATACAGGCTGCCAGGGTCTTTCTTTCTCTCTCTTCATCCCGTTCACCCTTGTCAGGGTGTGGTGACACTCCACACTTGGTCATACAGGGTCTACTTAGTTAAAATTATATTGAAATAATTCATTACGCTCTATCTTGGATAAATAATAGTATGCTCTGTTATATACTTTTAGAAGCTTCAATTTTACCTTAAAATCGGTGCAAAACAAGAATTCATATAGGGTTGTTTATTCTGGAATATTTTTTACTGCATTATTTATGTGTCAGTAGCAAAAGTAAGTTTAGCAACTAAAATATTATGTAATATGTAAGCAACTGTGTTTTGATATGAGTTTGCCAATGAATATATACAGTTTTATTTTTTTTCTAGGAAAGTATTGATAACTTAACCAAAGCCTACATTTTCCTCGAGGCATAAGCGAAAACCAGGGCAACTTGTAAGGGAGTGTGATAAGTAAAAGATTCACCATTCTTTTGTTTCTTTAGAACCCATCTATCATAACATGTAATCTCTTCTAGGCCACCGACGCGTATATAATTTTTTTAGAATAGTCTTCCAATACTTTACAAATATTTTCTATTATCAAAGAATAAACGTGTATAACTTTATATGGTTATTGAGTTGCTGTTAAGTTTAAA
>CM032451.1:33931706-34007324 GCA_019049505.1 Pachyrhynchus sulphureomaculatus | reverse complement strand
ATATATATATATATATATATATATATATATATATATATATATATATATATATATATATATATATATATATATATATATTTATGGAATAGGGATTTATATCAGTTTTGCGGTTTGTAGACAAATTAACACCCAATTGTTGTTAATTCAATATTTCTTCATTATATTATGGCATCATCGAGAAAAAACTAAAATATAATACAAAACAATGGGTAAGACAAATGGACAAAAATAAAACAGTGTAATAACTTTAAAAAACAGAGTAACACACATCAACCATGAAAGTTTCTTACAAACTAATTTAAATATATTATTCAGAATATTTTGTAATAACAGGTACTCCAAACACATCCTGAGGAGACTAATTTATGATTCTAATAATTATGCTGGCCACAGAGAAGAGACTTACAATGAAGTAAAATACAAGAAACTACCGTTTATACGTGGGTTAACAGACTCTGTAATCTTTGTTTTTAAAAGATTCAGACTTATAAAGATCCCAAAAATATGATAGTGTGAGCAATTACACCTTGTATAACATCGACGTGATTTACAAATCGTCATGTTTGGGTTGTAACTCTTGCTACGTTGGACAAACCTCACAATGGCTTAAACATAGAATCACACAACATAAGAGTGATTGTCTAATAAACAAAAGATCATGTGCCGTTGTAGATCAACACCTAAAAAACGGGACATCGGTTTGATTTTCCTAATGTAAAAATATTGGAGAAAGAAAAGAATTATAAGAATCGTTTGTTCCTTAAAATATGCCATGTAAATAGGTAAAAAAAACTGTGCAAAATATAAATCGGACACGAATAAATTGAGCGTCCTCTATTGTAACGTTTTAAAATTTGATCAAAAGGAACTTTACCACTACTGACAGGTTGTGAACCATTGCACATGTTTTGAAGTAAACTATTGATAATTAATTTGCACCAGCAGAACCTTTTAGTTAGTTGATAAATATGAGCCGTGTAGTGTCCCTATTGCATTGTTTTATTTACTTTAATGTATCTAGTTAGTTAATGATCTTTGTTGCTGTGCATATACAACATACTCTTAGTTGATAAGTTCTTCCCAAGTACCGTTTGTAGTTCACCATTTGTCTGACCCATTGTTTCGTATTTTATTTTAGTTTTTTTCCTGATGAAGTCATAATATAATGAAGAAATATTGAATTAACAACAATTGAGTGTTAATTGTCTACAGACTGCAAACCTGATACAAATCCCTACTCCATATTAAAGTACGGTAGAGAAATTCACAACAAAAAATATTTATATATATATATATATATATATATATATATATATACATATATATATATATATATATATATATATATATATATATATATATATATATATATATACATATATATGTTTAATTTACGTGTTCTTGGAATTAGATCATTTAAAACTATTCTTGGATATTTTGGATGGTTGTAGCTTCTACTTGATGGAAATTTATTATAAATATATAATAAAAGATGTTTTTAGTCACTGGTTTATTTAAATTGCGATGACGCGTTTCGCTATCGAATCAATGTAAAATGTAGATCTGAAGAAGCTGCATAGACAGCGAAACGCGTCATCGCAATTTAAATAAACCAGTGGAAATTGACTAAAAACAGTCTTTTATTTTTTATTATATATTTATTGATTCAAAAGAGGTTTTTTTTCAATATTTGCTTTCTTTATATGTTTGGCCATTTCTTCTCCGTATTGATCCGTAAAGATCAATATAGAGAAGAAATGGTCAAACATATAAAGAAAGCAAATTTTGAAGAATACCTCTTCTGAATGTCCAAATGTCAATAAATACATAACAAATCCAAGAATAGTTTTAATGATCTAATTCCAAGAACACATATAAATTTATACATTTATATATATATATATATATTTATATATATATATATATATATATATATATATATATATATATGTATACATATATATACACTATTGTTAAAATAAAAAATGATGACTTTTCTGGCCAGTCATATGTGAATCTTGGAGGATTTGATGATTTTGGACTAAGACGCACAGGTTTTGCTCTGTGATATTTTGTCCACTTATGTTACAGACAGTCTCAAAACCGACGAAGTAACGGTCGGGGGATACTCATCTTAATGGCATAATATGTTTTCCGCAATGACCCTCGTCGGTTTTATATTTGCCGTGAGATGCTGGCATATTTTCAGATAATTGGTTCGACGATCTAGTGGCTTCATCCTTCATAGTGCGACATTTGAAGTACTGCTGATGTTGATCAGCAGATTCATTTTAGTTGGAGTTCATCAAATGTGTCTTAATCTCTATAGCTTCTTTATATAGGCGTAGGTAATAACTCCTTGTTCAATTGATGATCTAGGTATTCTTAATAATAATTCTGTCGTTATCCTCCCTGAAAGTAGATTCAGCAATTGCTGATTTTTTTGTGTGACCAAGTCGGCAGTCTGTTGTATCCTGTTAGTCTTATATCGATTCTACGTTGTGTTATTTCTATGCGTACTGCTGGGGATGCGGTATATACAAATACTAGAGCGAAGTTTCCTTTGAGTCTTTGCCCATTTCAGGCTTAGTTAAATGGCTTTGATTTGTTTGAAGATTGTTTTCAATTCATTATTCTCTAAAACTTTACTAACGCGGTGGGTGTCGATTTTCAAGCACGGTGAACGTGCTTTTCCTGTTAGTATGTATTGATCGTTGTTCTGCATACATCTGTGTATTCCATATATCTTTTCCCTAATAAGGCGATATCCACATGATTGAGAGTTTGCTGAAAAAACTTTAGCTTATAGATCTTCTCGGCCTGTTTGTCTAATGTTTTGATTGCTCGTCTCTTCTCCCTTAGTCAATGATTCAATTTCTTGTTTAGTTAATGATTCGTGTGAGTAAGCATTCTAAACACTTTTTAATCTAGTTTTTCGTGTGTCTATCTTTTCACGAGAACGTCTACGAAGACCATATTTCCGCCCTTCTCTGTCTTCATTATGAACTGGTTATTACAATTTATTTAATGCTGAGCAATCTGTAGCTCCTTCTCTCCATGGCTGCATATTAACAAGGTGCACCGTTATAGCGACATCAGTAAGAGCATTTCTTATCGCAAAGTCACAATGCCAGGTAATTAAAATCACTGGGATTAAGGGCTTCCCATTACAGCACCATCACTCTGGTCGTACGAATTTCTAATTCACTGAGAGCATGTTGTAATGAGACAGTGTCAAAATACTATCCTAATATCGTCGCAAAAGTCTCTGATGATCAGTGCAAGGGCATCATTGGAACCATGGTAAACATGAAGAGAGAATTTGTGAGCTAAAATTTCTTCAACAAGCTTTTTCAATTATCTGCAGGTCGTTTTATTAGGGAAGGTAGATGTGGAATATACAGAGTTAAGTAACACAAGCTGCAGTCTATACTAACAAGAAAGGCATGTTTATCGTGCTTGAAAAACTTCACAGATTGCATTTGTAAACTTTTAAAGAAAAACAAGTTGAAAACAGTCTTCAAACCAACCGAAGCCAATCAACAAAGTCTGAACTGAGCTAAGAATCCAAAGAAACTTCTCTCTATCTAATGCTGGTATATACCGCATTGGCTTAATGATCGTTTTCACTTGTAATACAGACCGTAACCAGGGTCTCTGTTAGTTGGAAACAGAGACAAGAACTATGCTTTCTCTTACATGATAGTGAGTATAGTAACAACGTTAAGCTACAGCTGATTGTACAATTTGTTCCTTTTTAATACATTATTCATGTTTCTAAATTCTAGTTCGAATTGATCTTCCAGTTACACCATACCACACAGAGAATTTTATAGACAACTTCTGCTTTTAAGCGAATTGTGTCTTTTTGTGATATCCAAAATTGTCCAAATCTTACAAATGTTGAAGATTATGCAAATGTTGGATATTTTAAGTAATATGGCTATTTGGTCGGTCGTACTGTGAACATAGGGTAAAACTGCACTATTTGATGGTGGTTTCTTATTACCAGCTTGCCTAGAAGTCAAATTTTTAAAGCAGTTAAGCTAACATTTATTATCATCAGTGTATCCATATATATATATATATATATATATATATATATATATATATATATATATATATATATATATATATATATATATATATATATATATATATATATATATATATATGTATACATATATATGTATAGTTTTTAAGGCATTAGATAGTTTATCTGTTTCTGAGTTAATAACAGATACTCTTTGAGAAGTATGATGGTGGGAACTAGCATTTAGATTCTTATTGCTCTTTCTATTCTATTCTATAGACCGAATGTCTCAAGATGTTGTTAATTTTCCTTAATATCAGGACCTATAGATAAGAAAGGGTACCCTGTGATTTAGTTTCCACTGTAAATTTTATAGCCTAATATTGTTGACATAGGTGACTCAAAAAAAGCATTATATTTTTCTTTGTCATGTGGTCAGATAACAAACATGTCATCAACATGTCTCCACCAAAATATTGGTTTTAGAGGAGATGTGCAAAGCACTTTCTTCAAAAGACTTACTAAAAAATATTCGCTACTATAGCAGACAGTAGGGAACACATGGCTGCTTCTGAACTTTGTTTATAAAATGTTGCTTATAAAATAAAGTAGTTATACGATAGACCGTTTTCAGTTAAATCTACCAAAGATGAATCAAAGTTATTATGTCGAAATATATCTGATATTATAGAAACTGAATTGTTTCATTTGAGTAATTCAGCGTCAAAACTGACTAAGTTTATATATTTAATTTATTCAATAAAATGTTGTGAGAAAACATATAGAAGACTTGTAGGATATTTATCTAAGTTGGAGAAGTTGGAAATTGACGATTGGACGGAGCGGTATATTGGCTTTATGAATTTTTGGGAATCCATAAAATTGACGAATATTTGAGTTGTCCGAATTTCTTTTCTTCAGAAGTTATACTTGAGGTATTTAATTTTTTTTTAGGTATCGTCATTTAGTCGCTGGTTAATTTTCTTCATACATTTATTTTTGTGCATTACTACCGTTGCGTTTCTTTCGTCAATTGGAATAATGAATACTGATTCATTATTGTTAGGTTTTTTAAAGTA
Organism: Pachyrhynchus sulphureomaculatus; assembly: GCA_019049505.1. Lineage (NCBI taxonomy): Eukaryota > Metazoa > Arthropoda > Insecta > Coleoptera > Curculionidae > Pachyrhynchus > Pachyrhynchus sulphureomaculatus. Next base: position 34,002,212 of record CM032451.1, on the reverse strand, counting down.
GTCATATTTTCTACAGTGAAGTTAGCTCTTAGTGGTTTGTAATGTTTCACAATTTTAACTGTTTCAAACCGAATGATAACACCATGATTAGGTAGTAGTTTTTTCATGGATGCTTCAACATCGAGAGTTCTGGCCTGTGAACAAGATACATTTTTGCACTGCAGTTAGGTCGATTACTCTATTTTGTGGAGGATCTACAGATTTCTTCTGTTTAAGTAAAGTTTGTAATTTTTTTTTTTTCGCTTTGAATGATCAGTCCTTGAATCTCCTCAGCTTGGTATTATTGATTTTACCTAGGATATGAAAAGTATTGGGTTCTAGGACGGGACAATTTTAAGTAAATTTCTACTAACTTACGAGCATTGGTATTCACTTGTATTCTTTCTCTGATTAGTGTCTTGATGGCTGACGTGTAAATACAGTTGACGCTACTTGATATAATTAATATTTTGACAAAAGCCTCTGAAGATAGTACCTTGAGTGTAGCTCCTCTAGAATCAAAATTTTGGTGGAAATATGTTGACGACACATTTGTTATCTGGTCACATGATGAAGAAAACCTAAATACGTTTTTGAATCACCTAAATCAATAATATTTCAATAGATATACGATTTACAATGGAAACTGGATTACATGGTACCCTTTCTTTTCTAGAGGTACCAAGATACCAAGGAAAAGTAATGGCATCTTGGAACATTCGGTCTATAGAAAGCCAGATTATACCTATAGATATTTGAATGGTAATTCTTACCATCAGCCTTCTCAAAAAACTAACTGTTATTAACTCAACTAGAGCTTGATCAACATGTGATGAAAACTCTTTCTTATCAGAAACAGGGAAACTGTCCAGTGCCTTAAAAAGTAATAGTTATTACAATAACGTTCGTTTAACTGCTTTAAAAACCCGGTTTTCAGATAAAATTGTAATAGGGATCCACCAGTAGATAATTTACTTTTACCCTTCATACACAAAATAGCTAAATTTTGTCAACACTTCTAAGAAAATTGGAGAATGCTTGAGATTCCCAAAAGAAACAATTAGTTTACCAACATGTGTTTGTCAACTTTCCTATTCCCATGGTATGGTACATGTAACAGAAACTGGAAGATCTATAGCAACTAGAATTAAGGAACATAAGATATGTATTAAAAAGAAACAAATCTTACAATCAGCTGTAGCTCAACATTAACACTCTACAGGTAATACCATCAATGCAAAAGATATCAAAGTTCTTTCTTCTGTTTACAATTTCTATAAGCGAAAGTTTACGGATTCAAGTACAATTTACAAACACTCTAACAGCATTAATAAAAATTCCTGTTAGGATCTATATCACACGTAGAAACGATCAGTAAACTTCGTCCGGTGATTCTTGGTCAGATATGCCAAATAATCACTAGACTACTGGTCCCTCGATCTCTCTCAAATCTCGATGAGTAAAGATCTCTGAAGCTGTCTGGTTCAATCATAGGCAAAACGTTTGAAAGTAAGTCCAATTTGATACTGTCTAATCCCAAAACCTCCGTTCCGTGTTCATCTTACGTACAACAGTTAAGTGGGCAACAGAGAAACGAATTAAAATTTAAAAATAAACAAAGATTATTTATACACTTTTGAAAATATATCATACCAAGAATTCTATACTCAAGTCCGGAAAACAGCAATGTACAGTAATATCAGAAGTTAGCCTATGGTTTGTTCTGAATCATGTTTCCTTGCATTTCAAAATAGCATTTCTTAAGCTTCTAAAAAACTATTATTTTGGAAACTAAGTTCCACAGCTACTTATACAATTAGTATAAAAAAATTCGGACACTTATCATTAAATTCATTAATTAATTAAAAAATTTGGGTAATAGAGATAACTTTAACTGGATAGAAATTTTCATCTTTTAGAGATTGTAACTCTTCTTTCATTGGGTGATTATTGAGCTTAAAATTCTAATTGCTGCACGAAGCTTTCAAGTTTATGTTAATTATACTATTTTCTTGTTTGACCGCCACTGTTCCTTTTTCAGCTGCTGTTTTTGTTTTGGGTGGAAAACTAGAAAACTTAGTTATAGAACTATTTCTGCAAAATTATAGGAAAGAATAAAGTTTTATTCCACTTTAAATTAATATACTAGAAATAATAAAGGGCGTACAGAGTTTATACAGAGAATCAACAAATTATATAAGAAAAAGATAAGACAGATCTGATATATTTGAAACAACTGTGGGCCTTAGACAGGGATGCCTCCTGACACCCATGCTTTTCTCAATAGTTCTGGATGAAGCAATGAAAGAAGCAGAGAAGAAAGGGGTAAGACCACATCAGATAGGCTAATGGAAAATAAAAAAGATAGAAATATCAAAACTATGCTATGCAGATGATATGGTTATTAAGCAAAAGATGAAGAAACGATTAATAAAAACATACGGATATATAAAGAAGCATTGAAAAAAATAAACTTGAAAATTAATAAAAAGAAGACGAAGACTATGCTAATAGGAAAAGAAAAACGACAACATGAAATAAAGATAGGAGAGGAAAGGCTGGACCAAGTAGAGAAATTTAAATATTTGGGATTAACAATATCGGAAGGATAGAGGAGGAGATCAAGGAGAGAATAATAACAGGAGGAAAATTATTTAATAGTATGGGGAATGCATTTTTAGGAAAGAAAGAGATACCAAAAAATATTAAGGTCCAAGTATTTCAGAAGGTTGCAACACTAATACTTTTATATGAAGGGGAAACATGCCCAATGACAGAAAGACAGAAGATAAAGATAACGGCTAGAGAAATGAGATTTATAAGGAAAATGGAGGACAAAACAAGGATGGACAGGGTTGGGAATATACAACTCAGAAAGAATTTGAACCTGAAACCAATGGTGGAAAGGGTTGAGGAAGCACAACTGAGATGGTATGGACACGTTGAAAGGATGCCTAAACAAAGAATAGTTAGACAAGTGTTTTGAAGCCAAGGTGAGCAAGAAAAGAACAAGAGGTCGACCCAGAAGGGCATGTAAGTTAAATTAAATTTATTAATCCACTTTTTGCCTTACACAGTAATTATAATTAATAGATTATTTTGAATATTTACACTTAACCTTCAAACAAATTATAAATATATTATATTTTTTTTCGGTTTTACAGCTGTAAAAAGAAATTTCTGACCAAAATTTTATAAATTAATTATCCTTTATAATTATGATTGAAGAGAAATATGAGGGAAAAAGCAACGGCTGCTTACTTTCTAGGCAAATTTATTTCGCTGATGATTAATTGAAAAAAACAAATTGACAAAATAAACTTTAAGTTATCTTCCCCTCAGAATGAAAGATTTACGGACTGAGCATATCAAATTTCAATGTGCAGAGCATTCCAAGGCAGTCTATAAATTTCAGTTTAAAAACTAAGGCTCCGGAGCCTTTAAAATTAAGTAAACAGAACAAAGTTAGCTGCCATGTGACGACTACACCTATGTTGCATGAAACCAAGAAAGTCTTGAAAAGAACAACCTTGACCAGTTATATAATTTATTTATTGATTCGTTACCAGAATCATTAAATGTATTGTACATTTCTGTCTTTTTAACAAAACTGGAGCAAAATCAGTAAAACAATTCGCCAAGTTGTTTTCATGGTTGGTTGGTTTGTGGGTGGGTTGGTTGTAGGAGGGGTAGGCGGGGTAGACGATTTGGCTTATTGTGCCCCCTGTTTTGGTTAAATGAGCGTCGTGCATTTAAGAGAGTTTATTAGCTTTCTCCCAAGCGCTTCATGTGGCTATTTATCGTCACGATGTAATTTTTCGAACAGTTTATGACAGTTCCGAGTTAATTCTGCATATTCCTGGATATGCATGGAGATTTTTTCCTCTTCATCACATGGACTGGCTGCCGTAGAACCATTGTAGATACCTATTTTCTGTAAATGTTATCTCCGGGGACAGTAGCCGAGGATCAGTCTCACCACTAGTGTGGTTTGAGCCCTTGCTGAATAAAGGACGTTAGTTGTTAGTTCCATTGAAGGGTCCCCAATTACCTTTGCTGCATTTCTCTGGGTAGATGTTCTGAGCCAACAAACTATATGTGGCTAATATAACCACCTATTAATGCTGAACTGCGTGTTTCCGGGGAAATACGCAGTTCTTAAATAATTACTAACTTTGGCTTTTTCATTCTAAAAAAACTTAACTGTTTCTGTTGAAATTAAAAATAATGAAAAATTACATAATTTTCAGACTGTGCTTTTTTATCGTCCTCCTCACCGCCTCTATAGGGAATTTTACCCTATTCTTTACTATATATCTGATGAAATATATTGACGCTGAAGCCTTAACATCGGTCGAAGTTGCCCAGGTTAAGGTTAAAGATCAGGCGGTAGTGCTACATGGACGTATTACATACATATATATGCAACACCCAGTCGATTGCTGGGGTTGAATCAGCCATCATCGGTTTACTAGGCTGGCTCTTAACCCACTACGCTAATGAGATCGGCAAGCGACACTAAGAGTTCTGAACATTACATATATTACGACATAGAAGAAACAAACCTACTAACTTCCTTAACCTTTTTACCTGTTATCCGTGTGACTAGCAATAATTATGCTTAAAATGTGTTGACTGTATTGACAAAAATCAAGAAAACTTAATATTATTAAAACTAATTAAAACTTATCGCCTCCCACACCTTTCATCATTTGTTACCCACCCCAAGTACTATATGTACCAAATTTAAAATGAATGTCTCATTTTGTTCTGTAGTTATAGTTTGACCGATAGACCGACAGAAATGAGAAAGTACGTATTCATAAACTAGGGGATCCAAAATATGACCAAATGCAAAAATCGCTGAACGTAATTTTTAGTGTTCCATACAAAACACTTATAAGATCACTTCGGTGTCTGTCTGTCCGTCCGTCCGTCTGTCTGTCCGTCTGTCACACCAGATTTTCTCGTGATAATTTTCGTTCAATCTACGCCCCGTGGAGAATATTCAGGAATTTTTTCAAAATTTTTAGATAAGTACTTTTCGAGATAAGGTGGTTGGATAGCGATTTTTCGCGATTTTTTAAAAATAATACAAAGAAAAGTGCGTGCAAGTATTACATTATATATACATTTTTTACTCATGTTTTCACAGCCTTTCATTTGACACCACACTCGATGACCTAGCAAAAATTTTTTTTTTCACTTCCGATTTCACCTCCCCAAACTAATCCCTTAAGTCAAAATTTAACTTTCAAAACTACCTAGCTCTGATGAGGCCATCAATTCCTATATTATTACCAAATTTCAACTTTCTACGACAAATAGTTTCGGAGAAAATCGGGTGTGACAGACAGACAGACAGACAGACACCGAACTGATTTTATAAGTGTTCCGTACGGAATAGTAAAAATTTGTGTTTAATTATTTATAAAAAATTTAAAAAACCTCTCCACATTTTGTAGAAAAAGTAATTATTGAGATTTAAAAAAAAGTTAAAAAATACTAAAAATTGACTGAGTAAGATACCATACAAAAAAGAACTATTCCAACAGGAAAACAGATAGGAAACAAAAATGAGTGACGGCCATATAGAATTTAATATCAGTAGAGATGAGGTAATAAACGCCATCGGAAGACTAAAAGATGGTAAAGCACCAGGAATGGATCAAGTACGAGGAGAGCTTCTGTAACTTACTTACAAGAACAGCTTATTGGTACCCTAGTTTATCTATTTAACGCCATCTATAAATCTGGCTATATTTCTCACGATTGGCTTATATCCACTTTTATATCTATACCTAAAATATCAATGCGAAGAAATGTGAAGAACATTGCACAATTAGACTTATGAGTCATGTTTTAAAGGTATTCTCATATGTCATCCATGAACGCATATATCCATTACTTGGGACTTCTATTGGTGAGACATAGTTCGGTTTCAGAAGTGGCCTAGGAACAAGAGAAGCGCTCTTCGGCATTCAGGTTCTACTCAAAGGGCACGCGATATGAACTGCGATGTCTTCCTATGTTTTCTCGACTTGGAGAAAGCTTTCGATAGGGTGAAGCATGGGAAGTTGATGGAAGTCTTGCTGTCTGTAGGTATAAGACGAGAAGATATTCGTATCATTTCCAACAGATAGCTGAAATCAGAGTGGGAGCCAAGCGATCTGAAGAGATCAGTATACAGAAAGGGGTTAGACAAGGGTGCGTTGTGTCCCCGTTGCTCTTTAACGTGTACTCCGAACAGTATTTCACTGAAGGTCCTATGTAGTATGCATATCAACATAAAGATCAGAATGCGGGTTTTAAGGTGCTATGTATTCTCTGTTCTACTGTATGGCGTTGAAACGTGGACATTATTCGAAACGACAACAAAGAAGCTCCAAGTGTTTGAAATGAGATGTTATCGCCGTATGTTTCTTGGAAACATTACGTTACCAACGATACCATACTACAACGGATCAACAAGGCAATGGAGATCGTATATACGGTGAAAAAACGTAAACTGCCATACTTTGGCCACGTTATGAGGAACGACAAGGATCATCTCCTCCAACTGATTCTGCAGGGAAAAGTTAAGGGGAAAAGACCTCCTGGAAGACGTCGAATCTCTTGGCTGCACAACCTTAGAAAATGGACAGGGAAAAGTAGTGTAGAATTGTTTAGATCAGCTATAAATAAAGTAATTTGGACCAGAATGATCGCTAACGTCTAAAGAAGACACAGCACCAGAAGAAGAAGAATATTGCAGATAGTGCACTGATACAGGTAACGGCCCCAATCCGACGCCAGGTCACATTTAATGCTATAACTTTCTAATGGAATGGAATTGTTATAATTTTTTTTTTGAATAATTGTTAGAACTATAAAGAATAAAAATACTTAACAAAAAATTGAATTTTTAAAAATTCCAGGTGTATGTAACCCCTTCAAAGCAATCAACGTACGGAACACTAATTACGCAAATCGGACTTGCATTTGGCCGGTTATTTCATAAATGGAATAATTTTCTTGGGTAAGTAAAAATTGAGAAAGGAAACTGACTCCAAATTAGCTACCCTTATGAGCGACGAAACAAAATTGTCACTAATTTCGTCATCGAGTATGGTGTCAAATGAAAGCTTGAAAAAACATAAGTTGAAAAATATATATAATAATAATAAACCTCGCACATTTTTCTTTGTATTATTTTTAAAAAATCGCGAAAAATCGCTGTTCCTCCTTATCTCGAAAAGTACTGAATAAAAAATTTTGAGAGAATTCTGGAATATTCTCCATAGGGTATAGATTGAACGAAAATTATCACGAGTGCATTACCAAAATTTTGTTGAAAACTCATTTGGGGTGTGTTTTGTGAAGTCATTAATCATTTTATACCTCCGTAACCAAAATTTTTATTCTAAAAGTAATCAACATACGGAGCACTAATTGCACAAATCCGATTTGCATCGGGCCATATATTTTATAAATGAAATAATTTTCTTGGGTAAGTAAAAATTGAGAAAGGAAATTGACTCTAAATTAGCTACCCTTATGTGCGACAATACAAAATAATTACTAATTTCGTTTCTTGGCAGAAATGAACTTTGCAATAATTTCTATAAAAAAATAATTTCTATCAAGCCTTCTCGATTGGGTACACCATATACTTATTGTAATCAGAAGAGAACCACCTATTCCGGTAGACAACCACCAATAACCGTTGCAGAAATATTATTGCAGTGTAAAGAGACCTAAGAAATATTTCTCTTATAGTGCGAATAGTCTTTAGGACTGACGAAAAGACGGGAAAGGTGAGAATGTTGCACCTGTTAGAAATATGTGATTCAATGGAAGAAGAAATATTAAATAACTTTAATTTAACAATAATATTATGTTGCTTGCTTTGTTGTACGATTCTAGACGACCCAATATAAAAATAAAATACCACAGGTTGACCAAATTAACCAACTAAACAATCATTTATTTTTTAAAGAGATCTTAAATCAGGATAACAATAAGCTAAATAAATATAAGTTTCATGATGAAAACTCTATAAGTGAACAATATATATAGATCTCAAGCGGAGAATAATATTGACTCTATGCTCTGTTTAAAGGTAAATATCGGCAATATTACTTTGGCTTTACATTATTATCCTTCCACGATATTAATAATGTTTTAGAAACGTAATAACGCCTGTAGCAGCACTGCCGCGTTGTCTAAAAGGGGCAGTGAAATATGTTTCAGCATTTGGAAAACGATAAGGGATATTACAACATCTTTGACGATATCCATAGGATATGGAAAAAAGCATATTTCCTATTCATTAGGGGAGGTTGACGATAAAAAAAAATTAACGATCTCATGAGTCGACTACTTATTTCCGTAACTCGAATCCGTATAATCTGTCAAGTAAGAACTTGTCCGCGATAATTTATTTTTGGTAGATGCGATTCTAGCAATTCAACAAAAAACCGGCAGAGGGAACCTTTGTCTACGACGCATTTTAGTAAAAGTATCAGTATCACGTAAAATATAAAATGGGTCACTTGGTTGCGAGTCGGTTTGAGGGAGTCTTTCTTTGCTCCCATCGAAAGGGGCCTAAATTCCGCAGCTATCTACTAAAAACTCGGTGTCGTTTGTGAAGAACTGGGTAAATTGTTTTAACGAAAGGAAAAATGTCGACGACTTACAAAAACGTGGCTCGGTAGACAAAGTCACTCCGAAAATCGAAAAACAAATCATGTCTTTGTTTTCACGGGACCCGAAATTGAGACCATTCGAAAACATTTTCGTGCTCGTGATGTGAAATTCCGAAGCACGTTGAAGAAATCTTTGCTGGGCGAAAATCATATCGCAAAATGGCTGGCTTGGGTCCACGATAAGACACTAGACTGGCATTCACAATCGCCGGACGCCAACCCTACTGAAAATGTTTAAAGAGAAAGCTCAGAGGAAAGACTCTGAGGACTTTGACTAAGTTGTCTGGCAGGGTTAGAAAAATTTACAGAGAATGCAGAAAATCTCGTCGACAGCATCCCTCGAAGATGCCAGGAGATTATAGATGCGGAAGGCGATTGGACAACTTACTAAGGCAATTGCGCCGTTGTTGGCGTACCAAAGAATACAATGATGATAAAAAATATTCTCGAAACACATTTTTGGGAAACGATAAATCTAGCATATGCTGACAAGAATTTTGCATTAGCTACCACAAAAGTAGGCAGTAGATAGTAGTGTACAGGAACATTTTTTAAGTGTCTTACCTAATTCACAGTATTTCTATTCAACATACAGAGAAAATCCTTTCAGTACTAAACTTAGTTTTTTATGAAGAAGCGGAATATGATAGCAAAAGATTTGTCACTCGTCAAATTTGGGAGATTACAAAGCCAACCAGGATTTTTTAAATTGCACCGTCTACATATAGGGACACTATTAAATAGCATTTTTCAGTCCGGTTATGATATTTCTTTTTAGTTCTTCGCGATATACAGGGCATTCAAGTTATTGAACGAAATTTTAACCATTAAGGAGCTCGTTTGATTTACTATCTTGGCATAACAAGAAATTTGTTTATTACCAAAAATTTGCCACTTTTCAAATCATATGTGAAGAATGCTATTTTAAATAACCGGTCAAGTGCAAGCTGAACTTACGCAATTAGTGTTTCGTACGTTAATTGCTTTTAAAATAAAAAATTTTGTTACGGAGGTACAAAATGATCAGCGACTTCACAAAACACACCCCAAATGAATTTTCAACAAAGTTTGTTTCCAATCTTTCATGAAAACTGATTACCTTGAAATTTTTATTTTTTTTTATATACCAGATAAATTATTAAAGGTAATGCACTCGTGATAATTTTCGCTCAATCTACACCCCGTGGACAATATTTCAAAATTTTTTGATAAGTACTTTACGAGATAAGGCGGGGGGACAGCGATTTTTTAAAAATAATACAAAAAAAAGCGCGCGCAAGTATTACATTATATATATATATATATATATATATATATATATATATATATATATATATATATATATATATATTTATATATGTATATATATATATATATATATATATATATATATATATATATATATATATATATATATATATATATATATTTTACTCGTCTTTTCACAAGCTTTCATTTGACACCACACTCGATGACCTAGTAAAAAAAAATTTTCTTTCACTTTCGATTTCACCCTCCATAACTAACCTCTTAAGTCAAAATTTAACTTTCAAAACTACACGTCTCTGATGAGGCCATCAATTCCTATATTAGTACCAAATTTCAACTTCCTATGTCAAGTTGACTTTGTAATCTGTCTAATTTGACAAGTGACAAATTTTTAGTGTTCCATACGGAACACTTTTAAGGTCACTGCTGTGTCCGTCTATCTCTCTGTCTATCTATCTGTCACATCCGATTTTCTCCGAAACTATTTGACAGTTGAAATTTGGCACTAATATAGAAATTGATGGCCCCATCAGGGCCGTGTATTTTTGAAAGTTAAATTTTGACTTAGGTGGTTAGTTTTGGGGGGTAAGATCGGAAGTGAAAAATAAGAAAATTTACCAGGTCATCGAGTCGGGTGTGAAAATGAAAACTTGTAAAAATACGATTTCAAAAATATATATAATGTAATACTTGCTCACAGTTTCCTTTGATTTATTTCTAAAAAATTGCGAAAAATTTCTGCCTCCCACTTATCTCGAATACTACTGATCAAAAATTTTTGAAAAATTTCTGGAATATTCTCCCCGGGGTGTAGATTGAACGGAAATTATCACGAGTGCATTACCTTTAATAACACAGGTATACAAAAATATTCTCTGTCTTTTAGGTGAGACACTTGTTTTCTTAAGTATTTTTTTATTGTAAATCCAAAAAAAAATCATAAAAAAAGAGATCCATAGTGTGGTTTTTTCAGGAAACACTTATATTTGCCAGAAAACTATTAAATTAAGAAAAATACATTTTAATAAATAATGTAAAATCGTATAATCATTAAAATTATAGAATAAAACTATTATTTCGGACATCTTCAAATGTTCTGAATCTACATTTATCATTAAATCTTAAAAATATTAGATTTTTAGCGTTTATGTTGAAGAAAAAACACGCGCACCTTGAATTAAGCTACGTAACAAAATGCTGTTTCAAAAAAAAACATGTGCAACCACTAAATTAAAAAATTGTTTTTAACTTTTATTAATATCAAGCAAAACTATTTCTTCCAGTGTATTTTGAAGTTCTTAATACTGACATCAAAAAATAAAATTTTACTATCAGTTTCAGCAAAAAAGTCGCTTTTAATACTTACAAGGGTGCTATGTGGTTGGTAAACAACAATTTTCTTTTTGAACAAAACTATCATTTCTAGTAGTTTTTTTAAATATCAAATTCGAATTTGATATCAAAACATGAGGAATAGTGTTTACTATTTAGGGACAAAAGTTTGCAAAATGCAGTCTAATGTATATCTCTTGACAGTTTTAAAAGTTAATTTTGTGGATAGATTGATTGAGTGAATATGGGGGAATGCGAGTAGGTGAGTGAGGTAGTTAGTGAATAAGTAAGCAAGCGAGCGAGTAAGGAAGTGACTGAGGTAGTGAGTGAGGTAACGAGTGAGTGAGTGAGTTAGCGAGCGAGTGAGTGAGTGAGTGAGCGGGCGAGTGAGTATGAAAGTGAGTGAGTATGGAGGTATGCGAATGAGTTAGTGTGTGAGTGAGTGACTGAGCGAGCGAGTGAGTGAGTGAGTGAGCAAATGAGTAAGTCAGTGTACAAGTGAGTGACTGAGTGAGTATGGGGTATGTGAATGAATGAGTGTGTGAGTGACTGAGCGAGCGAGTGAGTAAGAGAGTGAGTGAATGGGGGGGTTAGTAGGTAACTATTTGAGTACGCGAGTGTGTGAGTGATTTGTTTACTTATTTAATATTTATTTTAACTGTTTTATATAAAATTAAAATTAAATCTTTCGTTTATAAATTCTGTTTTTAATTTTATTTTATTTCGGTTTTTCATTAGATTTTTTACTTATTAGGAGTAACATTTTATTTTCTTTTTTGGTCTTTTCAATTTGTTTTGTTCAATACTGACAAAAATTAAAAATAATTTTTTAATTTAGCGTTTGCATATACTTATTTTAAATGCCATTTTCCTACGTAGCTTAGTTAAAGTTGTTGTATGCGTGTTTTTTGTTAAACATGAACACAAAAGCTAATATTTTTAAGTTTTTGTGATAAATGTGGAATCAGAACATTTAAAGATGTCCGAAAAAATTGTTTTATTCCATTTAATAGTTTTCTAGAAATTTTAAACGTGTTTTCTGAAAAAAACCTTAGAGTGGATGTCTTTTTTTATGATTTTTTATATAATCAGTGAGCCACTTAAAAGTTAAAATTCGGTTAAATAACCTGAATGCTCTGTATATTGATAACGACTGAAAATAAATGTAAAGGGTTATGAATTTTGTAAACGGACTGAAAAATGCTATTTAATGGTGTACTTATATGTAGAGGATGTCATTTAAAATATTTGATTTGGTTTTGTAAACTGTCAAATTTGACAAGTGTTAAATTTGTTGTTATCATATTTGGTTTCCTCATAAAGAACTTAGTTTAGTAGTTAAAGAAATTTTTCGATATGCTAAATAGGAAAAATAGTAAATCGGATGAGCCACTTAAAATTTAAAATTCGGTTAACAACCGAAAATAAATATGAAGTGTAATATATTTTTGTAAACGGACTGAAAAATGTTATTTAATGGTATACTCATATATAGAGAGTGCGATTTAAAAAAAATCTAGTAGGCTTTGTAAAGTGTCAAATATGACAAGTGACAAATCTTGTTATCATCACAAAAAACTAAGTTTACTCGTAAAATATTTTTTTTGATATCTGAAATGGGAAAAGAATAAATTGAGTAAGCCACTTAAAAGTAAAATTCAGTTCAATAATTTGTATGTCCTGTATATCGGTATTGACTGAAAATAAATATCAAGTGTCATATATTTTTGTAAACGGACTGAAAAATGCTACTTAACGGTGTGCTCATATGATGAGGGTGCCATTTAAACAATCTTAGTTGCTTTGTAATCTTTCAAATTTGAAAAGTAACAAATTTTTAGTGTTCCGTACGGAACACTTATAAGATCAATTCGGTGTCTGTCTGTCTGTCACAGCCGATTTTATCTGAAACTATTTGTCATAGAAAGTTGAAATTTGGTACTAATATAGGAATTGATGCCCTCATCAAAGCCATGTAGTTTTGAGAGTTAAATTTTGACTTAATGGGTTAGTTTTGGGGAGTGAAATCGGAAGTGAAAAAAAACATTTTTTACTAGGTCATCGAGTGTGGTGCTTGTGAAATCACGAGTGATATATATATATATATATATATATATATATATATATATATATATATATATATATATTTATATATATATATATATATATATATATATATATATATATATATATATATATATATTATATACCATATATGTATATATATATATATATATATATATATATATATATATATATATATATATATTTATACATATATATATATATATATATATATATATATATATATATATATAATGTTATAATTGCGCACATTCGTCTTTGTATTATTTTTAAAAAATCCCGAAGAATCGCTGTCCCCCATCCTTATCTCGAAAAGTACTGGTCAAAAAATTTTGAAAAAAATCTGGAATATTCTCCACGGGGTGTAGATTGAACGGAAAATATGTGTTTAGTGAACTCACTGATGATTTTATACCTCCATAACAAAATTTTTTATTTTAAAGGCAATCAAAGTACGGAACACTTATTGCGCAAGTTCAATTTGCGCTTGACCGGTTATTTGTTATCATATTTCGTACTGGAAGAATGTTCTTAGGATGTAAAACAGGAAAATAGTGAGTTTGGTGAGATATCTAATAAAATATCCCTGTAGAAATTTTATATTTTTTGAAACAAATACCAAAGGTAAATATTTTTAGCATGCTACAAGATATCTTTTTGAAATTAAATTTGTTTACTTTAATATATTACCAGAGCAAACTTCCTTATTTTTTTCATGATCGCACATACACTTATAGTATTAGTTGCAGTTAATAGGCATTTCTTTTCAGTCATCATTTATTCGTTAATTTATTAATAATACTGAAATAATAATTTTTGTAGGTAATACAAATCATTGGCTATGAGCAGGTTATGGTTTATTCACCACCCTGCAAATTCACATCTGAAATAATACTTAGTTATTATGATATTTTTAGCTCTACTTACTTTCTTTTTCATTTATTGTGTAGAACAGATGTGATTGTGGCCAGTAAACTAGAAAAATTGTATTGAAATATTACTTGCCCCGAAATTACATTTACCTCTACTCGTTTTACTTAAATTATATGCATAAAGAGCGTTACGAAACTCGCGTAAGAGATTCAAAGTAATATATCTCTGTATTAAATAGTTCCAATCGATAATAACACTTAAAACCATCTTAAAGGGGTAGCAAACTATTAATCGTCACTCCTGTTTATCTGACGGTGAATTGAAAATTACTTACCGATACCTATATTTTTATTTGACAATTGCTATCAGCTGACTATTTTAATTATTTTTAACCTAAATAAGTAGCAAACAACTTGTTTCTTCTCAACGATTCAAAATTTCATAGTAAAAAATTTGTTTTTTTTTTGTTTAATTAGAGAAACTATTACAAATATTAATTGTCGCTAATCTTTGGCAACATCAACGAATCATTTAGGGTAGCTTTACATTACAACTTTGCAATATTTCACGAAAAAAATATTTATTTTTGCAATATTTTCAGATGGATGTTATCACCTTTCAATTCACTTTTAGAGTTCCTTTTCTCTCATATCCAGGAATTTTAATCCTCATCTCAGCTGTGTCAGTGGCGACGCATTACTTTTTAAAATTACGCAGTCCAGGGATTTATAAAATTTTAACCACACGTGAATTTAGTAAACGATTTTCATAACACCCTCTATATATTTCTGGACGACCCTTAATATAAATCGATGCAAATAGGCGTGACAAATTTCTCTGTTGACCTTTAATATCAAGATATAATAAACTCAATTTTCCAGTCATTCTTAGCGTTTCTCATTCGCCACGGATTTAATGATATACGGTTTTTTCGACCTAAAAAAGGTTACTTGATAGATGGATGATTAAAAAGGTAAAAAAATTCGGAATTTTATTGAGCTCTGGAAAAAGCTTTTACCCTACGATTGATTGCTTTTTTAATTGATATTGTGATGTTAACAATAAATTATTTAAATTTATTTTAAATTTAACGTCTACAATTATCAGAAAACTCTGTAGAGACTTGGCACATTAAGATTGTCAGTATCAATGAAAAGTGTTTAGTGTCTGTCAATTAATTAAAAGAAGAAACAATTTCTAGTATTATAATATGCCTTTTAAGTCGGACAGCGGCAGTTCATCCCCTATTTGAAGTGATATTTCTGGATGGAGTAATGTTTGGAAAAGTTTGGGCGTGACTACATTGGTTATAGACTCGTCGCTAAAATCTTGCTGTAATTATTAAGATAATACAATCCAATCAACCAAAAAGGGTTGTGTTTGTGTGTGTATGTTTCTTGTTATTATGTTCTTAGTTGGGTAATGATTCCTAAAGTGATACTACGAAAAGCTAGCATTTATCGCCCTCTTTATTGCCTTATGAGAATTGAGAGAAAGAAAGCTTGTCGTTATCTTTTTTTCGATAAATTTGTAGGATTGTTTTGTATTTTGGTCAAGTTAATGAATTGGTACATTACGGCTTCGGTTCCGGTTCTAGCCGATAGTTATACGAAAAATATGATTCAGCACATTCCTCTTCAATTATCGTACCTAAAAACGACAACCATATAGGTGTGAGGTGAAAGTAGGGGTAGGAAAATATATTCATAATATGAAATTTCTCGAATATGCCAAAAAACACATCATTTCAAGAGTCTAGTATAAAATAAAAATATTCGAACTATTCAGATAACTTTCAAGACGATCAGCAACTTAGTTAGAAACAAAAAAATCATTAATATTTCAGTAAAATTTTGTCTACAAAAATTATGACTTCGACAGGTCACTGTTTTGAAAAGTAAGGGTAGGACGGACTTGATATTTGTTTAGATTCCTGCATTTTACCGGGCGATATTTTTTTCTTTTCGGCAAATGTTAACTATTTTGAGGTAAATTAATGTTGCTGGATATGATATTGTTTTAACTATCTGAGTAATGAAGTAAACATTTTTTTCCAAATTTGATGTTTTCTTTAGATTTTTTTACAGAACGTCGAATATTTGATTTGTTTGCCGGTAGTAACAGTTTTCGGCAACTATTTTTTTATGGGTCTAGCACACGTGCTGCAGGGAAGTCACCAAAGCGCTCCAGGAGCGGCATATGTGCGGAAAAAGCGATTCACGTTGTTCTTGAATCGCTGCAAATTGTAGTCGGTGGGAAACACAGCCCTGGGCAAGTTATTCTAAAGGGATAATGTTCTCCATATAACGGACTGCTTGAAGAGCGTTGTACACGGAGTAACAAGCTAAACCTCATACGGATGTGAAGTATTCTAACATGCACCGCTCTGAGAGGAATTAAGCTGGCTACATCCTTCGAACACTTTCCATGAAAATACTTGTAAAACAGACTCAAGTCGCCAACTGTTCTTCGATGTTCCAGCGAATCAAGGCCGCCGGTCAGTTCCGGGTCTTCAATCAGACTAACGCTCTTCTCTGAACAGAATCCAACAAATGTAGTGTATGTTTGAGAGCGGAGCCTCAAATACGGGAGTACTATTCCATAGTTGGTCGAATTTGAGCTTTGTAAAGAATTAACAGTTGTTGTGGAGTGTAAACCTTTCTTGTTCGAAATAATATTCCCAACTTTTGAGAAGCTCTCCTTGCTATGCCTGCAACATGTTCATACCAGGACATATTTGCTCCCAAAATAGCGCTCAACAAATTGAGTGACGATGCTAGGGGAATGGAGTGCCCCGACATAACTATGTCGGGTGCAGTAACGATAACTTTTATAGAAAAAACTGCCGCCTGGGTTTGTGTAGCGTTAAATTCCACTTGGTTACTCTCATCCCAAGATAGAATTTCTTCCAGGCCTTTGTTAACTTAAACGACCACCTGCTGTCTGCTGATATTCGCCGATGTCCGAGCGTTGAAAGTGAATGAAGAGCAAAACGTACTGTCATCTGCAAAGTTGTAGATTGGATTCCCAGTCTTTTCCAGCAGATCGTTAATGTAAATGAGAAAGAGAGTAGGAGACAGTATAGAGCCTAAGGGCACACCGGCGTTGATAGTGAAGGTGTTAGAAAGAAATCCGTCGACCGTAAATATCGCTCGTCACTCGTAAAGATCGCTCTCTGAGGAAACATGAGAGCCACAAACAGAACCTTTCAGACATACCATAAGAGCGTAGCTTAGCCAACAGTCCATCGTGCCAAACACAGTCGAATGCCTTGGATATGCCAAGAGCAACCGCTCGAGATTCTCCAAAGTGTTCAATTGCTTTGTACCAAACATGTGTTACATAAGTCAGAAGATCTCCTGTTGATTTATGTTTAGGAAAGCCATATTGGTGATGGTTAATAATGTTGAATCCTTCAAGATATTTTAGAAGATGCTGATTGATAACCTTTTCCATGACTTTCGATATTACTGAAAGCAGTGCGACTGGTCGGTAGTTATTTGGCAAGGTCTTCTTGCCTTTTTTAGGTATCGGCTAAACTGTGGCACATTTCCAAAAGGAAGGAAATACTCCCTTTCTGTAGGATAGGTTGAAAAGTATACAGAAAACTGGTGTTAGTTCCCTCGCACAGTTTTTGAGAACTATGGCAGGTATTCCGTCAGCGCCAGAAGCCTTTTTGGTGTCTAGCTTCACTAAAATACGCTTTATGATACGCTGTCTGAAGATAACATCGGGCATCCTTGATTGCAATATGGGAATAGGAGGCGATGTGTTTCTTTGGAAATCGCCAGTAGAATGTGAAGCAAAGAGTTCAGCCAACAAGTTCGCTATCTGGCCGTGTGAGTGGTGGTATGGTGGATTTGGTGAAATCTTGACTAACTGCCTTAGCGACTGACCAAAAGGACCTGGAATTGCTGGGACAAGCGAGAAGTTTGTTTCTAATTCGTTGATTGTGTGCCCCCTTGCTTTCGTCAATAATTCCTTTGCATCTGTCCCGGGCATGAACAAAGGTGTTACGAGATTTATGGTGTTAGAATTTTCACTCCATTGTCGGTAGGCAAGATGTTTAGAAGCAACAACTTCTTTTTTGAATTTTCGGTCAAACCAAGGCTTGCCATTGGAGGGGCGTTTCTTCGAAAAAGGGATGTAAGCTTTCATACCAGCCAAAATAACATCGGAGACCTCCCTGGCGCAGTCAGATGGGTGTCGGATCGAGAACAAACATCCATACAAGGGAAAGTTCGAAAATATTCCATGAGATCTTCCCATTTAGCAGATTTGTAGTGCCAAATCTTGCGCGGCTTAGGCGTCTCTCTGTCACTGATTGGTAGGATACTCGATGTCGAAAGCAGTTTATGGTCGGAAGAACCTAACGGCGGATTTACGGTGACTGTGTAAATCTCTGGATTAGTGGTTAAAAACAGATCAAGGAGACTGGCGAACACCCCGTCTCGATCAGAGATTCGTGTTGGTTCGTCAATAAGCTGAGTTAAGCCACAAGAGATTGAGAATGATTCAGCTATAAATATATAATATATATAATAATAATATATAATATATATATATAATAAATATATAATAACTTGAACCGTCAACATCTTTACTATACCTGCTGATTGATTACGTCATTCAAAAATGGATACCACCCCGAGAGAAAAGGCACAAGTCATTGTCCTATTGCAAGAAGGGCATAGCCAACGTGTAGTCGTTGTGCAACTACACCTGAGCATGTCAGCTGTCTCCAGAGCCTACAGACGTTAGCAAAAGACTGGCGCCTCTACATGGAGACCAGGATCAGGAAGAAGAAGGTGTACCTCAGAAGGAGACGACCGCTTCATTGTCAACACAACTCTAAGAAATCGTCAATTGATTGGCGTTGAGGACCAGCAGAACCTCCGATAAGTTCGTGGTCGGGATATCAATCAGTGGACAGCAAGAAGAAGACTTAATGAAGCTAACCTAACTCCGGAAAGACCAGCTAACGAGCCCGAATTGACAGTAGCTCATCGACAAGCGAGACCCAGAATTGCCCGAGAACATATCGACTAGACCTAAGAGAAATGGCGCTCCGTTTTATTCTCCGACGAGTCCAGAATGTGCCTACATCAGCCTTAACCTTTCAGTATTTGCGACCCAATTTTCAAACATAATTTTCAACGCGCTTCTCTCTCCCCTCTCACACAATGCATGCAATAATAATGTATTTTCAGTATTTTGATGCTAAAGCTACACTATGACCTTAATTACAAACCTTACAAAGTACCAAGAGTAAGTAAATTTATTCATATTTGGCAACACATATCTGCTGCGTTGACAAAACTAGAACCGATGCCTCCTATTGCTCTCTGTCACGTCCACCATACCGGTAGCGGCTTCGCGAGAATTTCCGAGTTGTCTCGAACATTCGGAAAGTCTGCCCAAAAGTACATAAATGCTCGTTCAATTACAGCCCATCTCAGTCGAGTTGATCCTTCTACTGTTATCGGATTTATCGTGAATATATATGTTGTAATGTACGTGTTAATTGAAATTCAAGGTATTAAGTATTTACGGCAGTAAATTTATACAGAATCATGGATAAATTTTTAAGTGGACGTAAGCGAACATTAGACGATAGTGAAGCATCAACAAGTGCACAGACGAGCGTGGTTCCGAAAATAAAATCAAGAAAGAACACTTAAATTTAGGGTTTACCAGTACTGAAGTTAATGAAGAAGAAAGGCCCCTGTGTGTTATTTGCTCAAAAATCTTGGCAGTAGACAGCATAAAACCAAATAAACTTAAACGACATTTGGAAACTCTTCATAGTGAGTACCTTAATAAACCCCGAGAATTCTTCGAATTAAAATTAAAATCATACGTAAAGCAGAAATCATTTTTTAAGAACACTTTGTTTGTGAATGAAAAAGCTTTACTTGCCTCTTACAAAGTTTCATATAAATTAGCCAGATGTAAAAAGCCTCACACCATTGGTGAAGAGCTTGTTTTGCCAGCAGCAATTAAGATTGTAAAAACTATGTTTGCAGATAATTTTGCCAAAGAGATGCTATCCATAACTATATCAAATGATACTGTTGCCCGTCGAATTGGTGATATAGCTGAAGATGTACAGCATCAGCTTTTCGGGAAGTTGCGTTACAAATTGTTTTCAATTCAGCTTGATGAGGCAACAGATAGCAATAAAGATGTTCATTTCATTGCCTATGTTCGATTTTGCGATGGTATGTCAGCAGTAGAAGAACTATTTTTCTGCAAACCAATAGAACTTAAAGCAACATCACTCGCATTATTTGCTATCTTAAATGATTTTATAAACGAGGTAAATATGGAGTGGCAAAATTGCGTCAGAATATGTACCGATGGTGCTCATTCAATGTCTCGAAGATTTCAAAGTGCACAAGCACTTGTGAAATAAAAATCTCTACTGTGTATGTGGACACATTGTATGATCCACAGAGAAGCTTTGGCTTCCAAAGAAATGAGTCCTGCTCTGAATATTGTGCTCACTATAGTTGTAACCCTAGTAAATTATATTAAAATGAGACCCCTAAAATCTAGAATTTTTTCTTCACTTTGTAAAGACATGGGTGCCGAACATTCAGCGTTACTATTTTATTGCGAGGCAAGATGGTTATCACGTGGGAAATGTTTGACACGTGTTTATGAATTAAGAAATGAAATCGCCATTTTTTTGGAAGAGGAAAACCAACCGGAATCCGAGAAGTTTCGAGATAGTTTATTTGTGATGAAATTGAGCTACTTGGTCGATATATTCGAGAAACTAAATACCTTAAACCTTCAACTCCAAGGAACAAATACACATATATTCGATACAAGTGATAAAATTAATGCTTTTTGTAGGAAATTGTAGAGCAGAAATGTAAACAAAAAAAACCTAGAAATGTTTGCAAATGTGGATAAATGTGTTAAAACATACAAGGCTGAAGAACCACATGTGAAAGCTGTTTTAGTAATCATTGAAAATCATCTAGCCATGTTGATAAAGAACTTTAAAAAGTAGTTTCTTACTGACGACAACTTGGTAGCAAGTTGCGAGTGGGTTAGGGATCCATTTCAAAATTCTCCCGAAGGGCTCTCAACTTCCGAACAAGAAATCTTCATAGACTTCATGGCAAGTGGCGAAATCAAACGATAATTTAATAACAAATCACTCTTTGAATTTTGGGCAGGGGTGAGTGATGAGCTTTCTGCACTATAAACAAGAGCATTTCGTCTACTATTACCATTTTCAACATCCTACCTTTGCGAAACCGGATTTTTTGCTGTGGCTGCTTTGAAAACAAAATGTAGATCTCAAATAAACATAGAAAAAGAACTCAGAGTGTCTATTTCTAATATTAAACCATCCTTCGAAAATCTTTGCTCTGCAAAACAGGCCCAAGGGAGTCACTAATAATTATTAAACTTGTTTTTAATTTAGTACTGATATATTAATTATTAGGTAATAATAATTTCTTCTCGCCCCCTAGTGGGGCGCGCCCCACAGGTTGAGAAACGCTGGCCTACATGGCAATGATGGAAGAAGTCGAATCTATAGGAGGCCTGGGGAGCGTCCTAGCTTACGCTGGGTTTGTTGGCGATAGCTTTGTGCTAGTGCACGACAATGCGAGGCCACATGCTGCTGCATTGGTGCGGAATACCTGGCGGAAGTGGGAATATCCACATTAGACTGGCCTGCGCGGAGTCCTGACCTCAGTGAAATCGAGCACAGGTGGGATGAGCTCAAAAGAAGGGTTCGAGCCGGAAATCCTGTTTCTGCATGGTTGAGGAACTTGATGATTGCGATGGTGGAAGAGTGGGGAAGAATCCCACCGACAGTGGTGGAAAAGCTCACGCGCTCCATGAAAAACTGGCTGGAAGCAGTAATAAGGGCTAGGAGGGTAATACAAAATATTAATTTTGGTTTTTATCAATAAATTTAATTGTTAAACTTAATATTTGTTTAACTTTTCCTTTCTCTTACCCCTATTTTCAATCCTTGTTTCCCTTGTTTCCCCTTTCAATCCTTTTGATCAGTACGCATGAGGTATGCTATTTAATTTGGTATCATTCGAAAGAGGATAGAATGGGCTTTCAAATGATACTAAAATCCGTAAAAATATATGAACATTAAATTGTAGGATCCGTGTTAAATGAAGCCAAATAGTTTGAGTCTATTTTTTTGCTCACCAGTGTATATTACAAATATTGATAGTAATTTTAATATTATATAGTTATTCCAAAAATATCAAGCTTAACTATTTAGAAAGTATGGAAATTAGTCAATATAAGAATTCAATCATGTTAAATGACCAAACAAAACTCATTAGATCTGACTTTTAAATTTACGTAATATTTCGGTGTGTATTGCTTCAGTTTTTCCAAAACACAATTTACAGACGTTTTGTTGTGGTTTATGATAACATTTTGTTTAAAATTATATAAAAACAATACTATGTTTTAATTTCCAATATATTTAAAGTCACTTGACAATTGTTTCACCATACAATGGCTTCTTCAGAAGTATGGTGAAACAATTGTCAAGTGACTTTAAATATATTGGAAATTAAAACATAGTGTTGTTTTTATATAATTTTATTATGAATTTCCAACAAGTATCGGCTAACACAATCAAAGACATTTTGTTTAGTTTATGGCTCCAAATAATACTAAGTTTTCATTGTTCACCAATAAGTTTAGTCTATATTGAACATTGTCTGATGAAGATATAATATAGCGAAAGATGTGTTACAACGAGAAATTGGTAACTCTCTCTTTATTAACAAGATACTTTTAAGATGGGATCTAAAAATATCATGTCCATGAAAAATTTATAGAAGTAAGCGGAAAGAAATTGTCTATGGAAATTATTGACCGTTTAGAAGAGGAACTGGAGAGTACTTTGGTGGATTCAGCAAACTGGTGATGAAAATAAAATATATTTATGAAAAGAATATTAGTACGTATTGTAAAATAATTTGCCACTGATGTTTTAAAATCCTTAATTATGTGCATATTCTAAAAACTGGTCAAGTGAAAGTTGAACTTGCGCAATTAGTGTTCCGTACGTTGATTGCTTTGAAAATAAAAATTTTTGTTACAGAGGTATAAAATGATCAGTTACTTTACAAAACACACCCCAAATGAGTTTTCAACAAAGTTTGTTTCCGATCTTTATTGAAAACTGACGACCTTGAAATTTTTGTTTTTTTTTATATACCAAATAG
This sequence comes from Pachyrhynchus sulphureomaculatus, assembly GCA_019049505.1. Classification (NCBI taxonomy): domain Eukaryota; kingdom Metazoa; phylum Arthropoda; class Insecta; order Coleoptera; family Curculionidae; genus Pachyrhynchus; species Pachyrhynchus sulphureomaculatus. Next base: position 33,978,760 of record CM032451.1, on the reverse strand, counting down.
ATTATTAAATGTAATGCACTCGTGATAATCTTCATTCAATCTATAACCAGTGGAGGATATTCCAGAATTTTTTCAAATTTTTTGATCAGTACTTTTGGGGATAAGGGGGGACAACGATTTTTAGCGAATTTTTAAAAATAACACAAAGAAGAGTGTGCGCAAGCATTACATTATATACATTTTTGAACTCGAGTTTTACAAGCTTTCATTTGACACTCCACTCGATGACTTAGTAAAAAAATTTTTTTCACTTCCGATTTTACTCCCTAAACTAACCCCTTTTAAAACTACACGGCTCTGATGAGGCCATCAATTCCTATATTACTACCAACTGACAAACAGACAGACAGACAGACAGAAGAACAAACGGACAGACAGACTGACAGATACCGAAGTGATCTTATAAGTGTTCCGTATAGAAAATTTAAAAAAAGAAAAAAATCAAAATCAGCGTATGTGGTAGCCAAGTGGCTCCGTAGCGTGGTACCTGCTTGCGATGCAGAAGGCCTCGGGTTTAATTCCGGCACTTGAACAACGTTGACGGGTATTACGACATCCTCGCCGATATCCTTAAGATATGAAAAAGGAGAAAATCCCTACTCAGGCGGGGAGGTGAACGATAAAAAAAAGTCCAAATTTTAAGGGGTCCGTCTACTTTAGACGTCCGAAAAAAAAAAAGGTATTTTTTACTAATTTTTCTAGCGATATTTATTGCAAATATCGAAGTAATTCTTTTTGGGCTGTATTAATACACTCTTGAAATATAAAAAAAATATATTGATTTCACATAGCTTTTTTTATGAAAAATGCGAGGCCGAATATAGTATGTCAAAAAAGGTGTGTCCATGGGGTTGACGTTTTTCAGCTTTGGCTGCTTTAAAACACAAGAATCAAAAAGATTTACAATTTGTACGTCCGTAGTTATGGCCTACTCACACTTTCATGTAACAATAAAAAAATGACGGATGTTAAAAAAAAATTGTCAAAATGTGTTTTTTTGCTATTTGCTATACGAGTAAATGACAATTTTCAGTTTATTCTGATTCAGGCCTAGAAGATCGGTTAAACGGTTTAAAAAAAACATTTAAAAACTAACCTGAGCTACTTAACTTCGAAACACGCTTCGGAATAACAGTCTAGCTAGGCCTCAAGTTCTTGCTTTCGTCCGAAAAATTCAATAAAAATGTTACTGTGAATAACAGTTTATATCTACAGTAGAGAGCAGCTCTGTTGAGGAAAATATAAAGCGAGTAAGAGGGGCAGAGCGAGAGCGCGTGCAGAGACGAGCGTTCAGATACCGATTTAATAGCGTTCTTAAATATATAAAAGGAATGCTCGGATCGTTGTAAAATTTTGGGACAACATTTTTCATGACATATACTTTCGAAAACACTCAAAAAAAATTAAAATTTTTTCAAGATGGTAAAGCAGAATGACCCCTTAAGGCTAAGTTAAATTAAATTTCTTTATATATCTAGGTTAGGCTAATTTCTTTTAAGTTTAGCTAAGGGTTAGGCTACGAACGTTAATAAACAAAAAACTTATTGGAAATTAAAATATTCTTAGACATAATTTTTCATTTATTCCCAACTTAGTTAATAATTTTTCAATTTTTGGAAAATAAAAATTGTAAAAAATTATATATTTTGTCTAAATTTTTCGTTTAGAACTTGTTTGATTCAATTTTGGCTTCAAGGAAGGACGCGAAAAAATGTCACTTTTATTTTAATTTTTGGCTATAATGCGACATGACGAGAGAAAAATAAGGAATTTAAACGCGGTTTTAGTATTTAAATATAATAGATTTTGTAGATAAAAATTAAATATGTTAGTACGAGTATATTGAAGAGTCAAATTCGATAGTTTGTTAAAAGTATTAATTCGTTTAGAAATAAGTTTTAAAAGAGGCCTTAGGATATTGGCACAGAAAATCAAGGCTTTAATAGACTTATTTATAACAATAATGTTTGATTAAAACTAACAGTATGAGACAGATGAATAATCAGCTTGATTTCGAAATATCAAAGCAACACTGCGTGAAGAAATGATTCTTATATGAACGAACAACTGTTATTGCATTACTTTTAATTTTTTTAAAATAACTATATTGTTCCGAAAATCCTGCTAAAAAATGGCTTTGAGAATTTATATTCTTCCAAAATTTTCACCAAATAAAACTCTTAAAATTTATAATTTCATTTATTTGCAACACATAAATCAAAGTGATGGAAGTAAGTCATTTATAATTCGATTTTATGTTTATAACGACTGACCACCCAGTTCCCTTTCAACAAATAATGAACAGGAGTTGTTATTAAAACCATCAATTCCGATAATAAAACGTAAATTATTCAGAAATACCTGAGCTGACTGAATGACGCATTTACTTAATTGTACATCTGCATATCTGATAGATGTATATGGGTTATTCTTTTACAAACTGTACAGCTATTTTGACTTCACATTTTCCATTTGCCTGAAAAATTTGTTATGGCTTGTGTACATACATACATATATATAGAGATTTTTTTCCAAATGCATATTTTGCAAAATATGGATGTTATAAATTCTTGTAATCCACATATTAAAAAACCGGTCAAGTGCAAGTTGAACTTGCACAATTAGTGTTCCGTACGTTGATTGTTTTTAAAATAAAAATTTTTGTTAGGGTGGTATAAAATGATCAGTGACTTCACAAAACACACCCCAAATGAGTTTTTAACAAAGTTTGTTTCCAATCTTTACTGAAAACTGGTGACCTTAAAATTTTGTTTTTTTTTTATATACCAAATAAATTATTAAAGGTAATGCACTCGTCATAATTTTCGTTCAATCTATACCCCGTGGAAAATATTCCAGAATTCTTTAAAAATTTTTTGAACAGTACTTTTCGAGATAAGGTAGTGGACAGCGATTTTTCGCTATTTTTTAAAAGTAATACGAAGAAAAGTGTGCGCAAGTCTTACATTATATATATATATATATATATATATATATATATATATATATATATATATATATATATATATATATATATATATATATTTTACTCGTGTTTTCACAAGCTTTCATTTGACACCACACTCGATGACCTAGTAAAAAAATTTTTTTTTCACTTCCGATTTCACCACTCAAAACGAACCTCTTAAGTCAAAATTTATGTTACGGTGATATAAAATGATCAGTGACTTCACAAAAAACACCCCAAATGAGTTTTCAACAAAGTTTGTTTCCAATCTTTACTGAAATCTGATGACCTTGAAATTTTTTTTTTTTTTTATATACCATATAAATTATTAAAGGTAATGCACTCGTGATAATTTTCGTTCAATCTACACCCCGTGGAGAATATTCCAGAATTTTTTCGAAATTTTTTGATAAGTACTTTTCGAGATAAGGCCCGGGACAGCGATTTTTCGCGAATTTTTAAAAATAATACAAAGAAAAGTGCGCGCAAGTATAATATAATATATATATATATATATATATATTTTACTCGTGTTTTCACAAGCTTTCATTTGACGCCACACTCGAAGACCTAGTAAAAAAAATTTTTTTTCACTTCCGACTTCACCCCCCAAAACTAACCCCTTAAGTCAAAATTTAATTCTCAAAACTACATGGCTCTGATGAGGCCATCAATTCCTATATTATTACCAAATTTCACCTTTCTATGTCAAATAGTTTCGGAGAAAATCGGGCGTGACAGACGGACAGACAGACGGACAGACAGACACCGAAGTGATCTTATAAGTGTTCCGTACGGAACACTAAAAAGCAATATTTCCGGTTCTATTTATCGTATAAACATCGTTCGTCTACCATTCTGTTGTTCTTTATATTGGCTTTCGTAAAGTATAACCGTGGAATTTTTTAATTGTTTATTTATAAAATATAACATTGAAATTGTTTTTAATAATTTTTTTATGCTTGGCCTCACAAATTATAAAATCCAAAAAAATATTCGCTATCTTTTATTCTAAAAATCCATATTTTTGAAAAGTGGGGTCTCTATTAAGACTGAAAACATTAAATAATTTCGAGCGGGAGTCATTCGGAGTTCTAACGGAGTTTCGTTCGCGTTTGCGCCCATTTCTTGCTTTTGAAAGGTCATCCTTTTATATCAGTTCTTCAATATGAAAATATATATACATTATCTGAAAAACGAACAAGTAGAAAGTGAGCCTTATTAAACTAATTTACAAGGTTTTTGTTCATGTAATAAAACATTTGTTTGGTTTATTTTAAGTTTCCTTAACTTAGAAAAATATTTAAAAATATTCAGGTCGTCAAAGTTTTAAGATATTTAATAAGAAATATTTTACAAAAAAAAAACATTTAAAGTACGAATAAACAATTAAAAATGATAAGTTTTAGCTCTTTTTTTGTAAATACTTATATCTGTATCTCTTACAACAGACCAACAGTAGTCTCCTAGCATGTTCTGGTCCAGAAAACTCTTGATAATTTTGCTCAAATAATTTTAGATCCTGATGAAGCCGCTCGCCATACTCATCACTCATACTTCCAAGGTTTTACGGAAAAAATCCAGATGGGAATGCAAAAAAAACTTCACACCCATAACTTTGTAATTCAGCAATAAATTTGCAACGATCTTGTCATTTGTTCTATTACCTAAAAAATCTCGAACTACAAGTTTGAAGGAATTCCAGGCAGCCTTTTCAACGTCTGTCAAATGGCTCTCAAATATTTTATCACCCAAAATTTTCATGAATTGATGACCTATAAACATTCCTTCTTTTAGTTTAGCCTCAGAAAGATTCGTGAATAGACTGCATAAGTACAGAAACGCTGGTCCTGTCTTATTCAAAGCTTTGACAAAATTTTTCATTAAGCCTAACTTAATGTGAAGCGGTGGTAATATAATTTTTTTAGGTTAACCAAACATGTATTTTTAATGTTCATTTTACCTGGAACAATACACCAAAATTTCTTTTTATAGCGATCCTTCTTTGCCCTCGAGTCCCATAAGCACAAAGAGAAACAGTAATTTGTGTAGCCGCCTTGCAAACCCAAAAGCATACCGGTCGCTTTTAGGTCACCACAGATATACAAATGGTGACATTCATATTTGATTAATTTAATTAATATGGACATTGTTTCATAGGTTTCTTTACAATTCACTACATGACCTATTGGGATAGAAGGCTTTTTATTTCCGTTGTGTAAAAGAACAGCTTTAAGGCTTGTATTTGAGGAATCGATAAAAAGGCGCCATTCCTCTGGGTTGTAGGGTTGTTTCATTTCTTCGAGCAGTCCATTAACATCATGACAATAAGAAAATTCATTTTCTTTTGTAAAAAAGGAGCATAGGTCTTACTCCTGGAGCGATAAATACTAACTCTTGTGTCAGGATCAAGCAACTTCCACTGCTGCATCCTTGGGGCAAGTAATTCACTTTTAGACTTAGACAAACGCAAATCTCTTATAAAATCATTGAATTTAGACTCCGTTATCAACTGTGGACCGTCCTTATCGCCGACAAAGTTATCCGAGCTGGACTGCTTACTGTCACTACTTTGGTGCAGTGGAATACTGCTCGATACAGCTGTGACATTTTGGGTTTGGTCACTTCTGCCGGGTGGTGTAGGAACTAGCAAATTCTTTGAATGAGGCACGGGCTTAGACCCTGATGGAACATCTGCATATTCCATTTTATCTTTGTTTTTCGAGTTGAAACCAAAAGTTTTAGTCAAGCAAACGTAACAGTCGGTTGCGTAGTTAGTTGGCTCTTTCCAGATCATTGGTTTACCAAAGTTCAAAGATCTGTTTTTACCTGAATATCAGTAGTTGAGGACCGGTCTGCAGTTTAAGCAAACCACATGAGGAACCCGGTATTTATCTTGATGTGACACCGGAAATCCAAAATAATGTAAATAGGCGTTTTGTAGTGAGTTTGATATAGGATAATCTCGATTTAACTGAACAATTTTGCCACAAACGTAGCAAGAACGGTTCGGATTAATTTTATACATCCTAGAATCCATTTTAGAATAACTACTGCGGGTAGGTGAAAAATAGAAATGGTTTTATCTGAGGATTATGACGTGCTAGCGGAAAACAAATATACTTTATTGACTAGCCTACTTAGCTTATTTAAAAAATATATGTTTCATTCGATGAACAAAAATAATTTTTTTTTTTTGCAAAATAGTGTTATTAGACTATCGAAAACTTAGAAACTTAATTATTTTGTACTGGAACAGAAATAAACTTAGCAGAAAAGGAAATTTAAAAAATTACATATTTTTTTTTGATGGAGCAGGTGCACAATAAAAAACCAAAAAAAAAATTATCAGTCTCACTAATCATCTGATTAGTGAGATTTTGGTTTAGCTGCTAAGTTTGTCTCTGTTCCAGTGTTCAATAATTACGTTTCTAAGTTTTCAATGAGTGTACATTTGAATATTTAGTCTAATAATAAGGATTACTTTCTACTTGTTCGTTTTTTGGATAATCTGTATATAATTTTCATATAGAAATACTGATATAAAATGACCTTTCAAAAGCAAGAAATGGGCTCAAACGTAAACGAGATTCCGTTCCGTGCCGCGCGCTCGCAATTATTTAATATTTTCCGACCTAATAGAGACCTCACTTTTTAAAAATATGTTTTTTTTTTAGATTAAAATATAGCGAATATAACGGTATTTTTTTCGATTTTATAAGTTATGGGGGCAAACATGAAAAAATTATTTAAACACTTTCAATGTTATATTTTTTTTATAAATAAACAGTTAAAAAATTCCACGGTTATACTTTGCGAAAATCAACATAAGGAGCAATAAAATGGCAGAGGCACGAAGTTTCTACGATGAATAGAACCGAAGATATTGCTTTTTTAATGTGCCGCCGATTAGTGGACTACGATAATTTTAACATCCATATTTTGCAAAACATACATTTAGAAAAAAAATCCCGATTCACGTGTCGACTAATTTCACGTATAAAAGCCATAAAAAATCGAAAATATGAAGAATTTTTTCCGCAAATCCGTAAGATTTGTAAAAAAATGACCTACATAGAAGAAATTTTAAAATTCATTTGCAGAAAAAGATTATGGGTTATTAACTTTTAATATCTATAATCGCAAATATTCTAAACTAAAAACAAATGAATGATTTTTGTTTATTTATTTTTAAGGATAGAAATTATCCTTCGTGTTTGTTGAATTTCTAAAATGAGAATAACATAGTCATCGGCCTACAGAATAGATACTGTAAAACATAAGCGTACAAATTATTTGATACTTTCAATTAACACATGAAAATGCTAAAATACAATTAAATGGTTTCTTTCGATTTTCAATTTGCAACCACATCTTCCGTACTTAATTTTAGTTATAAATGGTGAAAGTACTGAGACTAAATCTAGATCTAGGTGTTGAAAAAACCCACCCCACTAGCTGGCGTAACTTCTTGTTTTAACTTATCTTGTGTGAAATACCTTCCTGTTTTGTTTTTATTTTTTTCGTTCTCCCTTGACCAAATCTTGTCCTCTTCCTGCCCTCGTGCTCCGAGCTCTCCTTTTCTTTTCAACACTATCCCCTTCTTAAACTAAGGTAGTGTGCGATCCGTGGCAAGCTCAGAAAGGCGCCGGAATAATCGGGTCATAGGATACTAAGCGACTTCCTAAAGAAGGTAGCCCTAACGCACGATACGAAGCTATGCTCTGGTCGACCATCCTTTTCCGTGCTACCCGTCGGACTAAATCGTTTAATAAAAACGAGAAAAATAAACCATAAAAGTCAAGAACTGAATCTTCCACTCTGAGCGAGGATGCACAACGCAAGTACGCATTAAACCTCTCGAGAAAAACTAAGTATACTCTTTATATCCCCAAAGACGTATTAAAGAACTTGACCTAAACATAACCTTGATCGAATCATGGTTCTTAAATAACACAGGCCGACATATGAAAAATTTTTGAGCATTGTTTTCATTTTAATAGCTATTTTTTTTATTTCACGTGTTCTGAATTCAGAGGTATCCTCATTTTCTTTCTATCATATCTGATATTTCTACAAAATTAAAAAAACTTTTATTATAAATTTTTTAAGATAAAATCAATTATTATTTTAAAAATATATTTATTCAAACATTTACAAAGAAAATATCAATTACAATTGTTATATTACGATTATTCTGAGTGACACCTTTCGTGTTTTTCCATAAAATTACGCCTGGGAGTGATTTTTTATGGATTGCGTCTGGAATATCACGTTTTATTGACCAACAGTACTCAACCAACATATTCATATTCCATCGACCTTGGTGTTGTTTCCATAGTTTCGATATCTTGATGAAATCGTTTTCTCTGTTCTTCACTAAGATCGCCAGGATTTTCAGGGAAAAAATCCAGATGTGAATCTAGAAAATGGAGTTTTATACTTTTATTGCACCACAATTTTTGATGTTTATCTAATAACGTTGCGATCATATTTTTATAGTCAGGATGTTTGTGATTACCCAGAAAAATTACCTTCTAATTCGGTAATAATCATTGTCGCTTCAAATTCTTTATAATTGATCAAGGAGCTGATTTGTGGTCCAACAAAAATTCTTTCTTTTATTTTTGCATCAGGTAGTGAGAAAATTTTTTACACATTTAATAAACCTAATTTAATACGAAGCGGAGGTAACAAAATTTTTTTAGGATCGATTAAATTTTTTCGTAATATATTTTCAAGCTCATCCCGAGTAGTCCATTGTTTTTTTACGTAGTGTAATTGTCGTGCTCTACTCTCCCACTCACTTAAAAAACAAGGATATTTTGAATATCCTGATTGTTGACCTAATAACATACAATAACAACAATTTTAAGATCTCCACAAAGCTGCCAACCGTGATTTTGATACTGAATTCTATTTAGTAATAATTCCAAATTTTCTTAAGTCTCCTTTAAATGAACGTAACTAACACGCTTTCTCACGAGAGATCACATAACTCATGGGAAGAACGCCAAAACTTAATAGTTTTATTTTTATGAAAAAAGTGAAAATTAACACTATATGGATTTTCTTTAAAACCTGATCTGAACGATAAAACGAGTGGTGAACTCGTAATCAGTGTCACCGAATTAGTAATAAAAGTTACCATTTTAGACAATAAAAATCATGTCGGCCTATGTAATCGATTCAGAGGTTTGAATGAGGTGGGAGGAATACTGTAATATTGTACAACAACACTTCTAGGCACGTATTTATCGAAATAATGTTAAAGTTTCTCAAATTTAAGGCATCAGTACAACGCGTTTCGTAGAAATAAAAGTAAGATTAGACAACGAAGATGGTGGTAAAAGAGATTTCTTTATCGAGTCACAGACCTATCAGCACAGTATACGAGCCAGGGATCCACAAACTGTGAGTTCTATCAATCAAATCCTATTAGTAGGATATCTGAAATATCGACCCACTACAATGATGGGGCGGAGAGCGAACTCTCGGTTAACTGATTCAGCTCCGCTGTCATCGAGTCCTACGAGATTAGTTGACCTGTGTAGAACTTTTTGAGTTTTAGACACCACTGTAAAGCGACAAGTCTGAAGCACTGTGAAAAGTTTAAAAAAGCTCAGAAAAAATATACATAAATCTTACTGTGAACGCAACAGGATAACACCGGAATCATCATGATTTTGCTAAATACTCTCTGTCGTACAGAGAAGTGATCGACACTATGTATTAGTTTCGACCTTTCACATTTTTGCGGCTCCAGGCTTTACACTTGTATATAGTGAGAATATTTAATTAGGTAAGCTTCGAATATTCTCCTGTCTATGGGTTGTATCCCGGAAGTCTGATTACCAGTTACTCCTAAGGAAAATAATCGGTCAAGTGCAAGTTGGACTTACGCAATTAGTGTTCCGTACGTTGATTGCTTTTAAAATAAAAATTTTCGTTATGGAAGTATAAAATGATTAGTGACTTCACAAAATATATCCCAAATGAGTTTTCAATAAGGTTTTTTCCTATCTTTAAGTTAAAACTGATGTTCTTGAATTTTGTTTTTTTTTTTATATATACCAGACAAATTATTAAAGGTAATGCCCTCGTGATAATTTTCGTTCAATCTACACCCTGTAGAGAATATTATATTTTTTCAAAATTTTTTGAGTAAGTATTTTTCGAGATAAAGTGGGGAGACAGCAATTTTTCGCACTTTTTTTAAAAAAATTCAAAGAGAATTGTGCGCAAATATTATAATAATATAAATACGCTACAGGCCATGAAGGCCTGGGGCTTAGTAAACTTGTGTCCTTTTCCCTCTTCTCTCTTCCATCATCCGGCGTCCAAGTACTGTTGGATCGCATGTCTCCACTCTACTCTGTTCTGCGCCTTCGTCCTCCAGTCTCTGACCCGTATGGCTCCTAAATCCTCCTCAACATTTTGCAACCATCTCCCCCTCGGCCTTCCCCTCCTTCTCACACCCACAGGCTTCATCGCCAGCACCATTTTCACCAGTCTCTCTCTTGTCAAACGTTGTACGTGTCCTAACCATCTCATTCTTTGCGCTCTTATAAAAGATATGATTCTAGGTCCGTCACATAAGTCTTCCAGTTTGTCCGTCTAGACCACCCTTCCGGTGTGTAGATCACTCTTAACATCCTTCTTTCCCACCTCTCTAGCGTCTCTTCCTCTAATTTATTCATTACCCATGTTTCACATCCATACGTGACAGTAGGTCTTATGACCGATGTATAAATCGTCAGTTTTGTCTTTCTAGAGACGTATTTTGATTTCATTAAAGCATTCAGGCTCCCACATTTTTGGTTGCCCTTTGCTATTCGCGCCTTCAATTCGCTTCCCTCATGCCCGTTTTCTTCCAGCAGTACCCCCAAATATACAAATCTATCTACTCTATCAAATTTATATTCCCTTCCATCATAGGTCACTACATTAAGTTATTTTTCTTTCTTAGTATCTGTGCTTCCTGCTATCATATATTTCGTTTTCTCGGAGTTGATTTCTAATCCATACTTACTTGCCTCTCTTATTAGTCTTTTCGATCTCTTTACCAGTTCTCTGCTAGACTTTGCTATCAACGTCAAATCATCCGCATATGCTATACACTGGTGCTCTTTATTAAAAATTGTACCGTTAGCCTCTAGGCTACTCTCTCTTATTATCCTCTCCAAAACTAAGTTAAATAACGTCGCAGACAGTGGGTCACCCTGTTGTAGTCCCCTTTCCACTATAAAATCCTTTGATTCCAGGCCATTCCACATTATTTTATTGGTCGTTTTTTGTAAAGTTATTTTAACTAAGCTAATTAGTTTTGTTGGTATTTTTAAATGGAACAATGCTTGATACATTCTGTCTCTTATAATTCTGTCATAAGCCTGCCGGAAGTCTATAAACAGGACATGTAACGCTATTTTATGCTCATAACACGTAGTTTGAATTTCTTTAACAGTGAATATCTGATCTGTTGTGAATCTGTTACTTCGGAACCCCGCTTGGTATTCCCCTATTCTTTCTTCTGCATACCCGTTTAATCTCTTCCGAATATCTTTGCCAGAATCTTATAGCATATATCTAGCAGAGCTATTCCTCTATAATTTTTGCATAGCATTTTATCACCTTTTTTGTGTAGTGGACTTATAAAGGCCTTGGACCATTCTTTTGGGATTACCTCCTGTTCCCACACTTGCTCTATTAGTAGAAATAGTTTCTCATGCAGTTGTTCGCCTCCTGCCTTTACCATTTCAGCACTTATTTCGCTTTCACCTGGCTTTTTGTTGTTTTTCATTTCATTAATTATAGCTTTGATTTCTCCTCTAGTTGGCTTACTCACCATATTCCCATACCTCGATGTACCCCTTCCACTCATCCATTATTTTGTCTGGCTCACTTATTAGTAATCCTGTATTAGTTCTGAGGTAGCTGGTTCAGCTATGGTATCCTTTGTTCATTCGTTTTACCTCCTGATAGAAGCTTCTTAATTCCTTATTAACAAATCTTTTCTCTATGTTTTTCAATTTTTCTTCATTATATCGTCTCTTCAGTCTTCTGCATGTTTGTTTGAACATTCCTCGAAATTCTCAATATTCCTGAATATTATCTTCATTTGGGTTCATTATCATCGTCTGCCGTGCTTTTTTCTTGGCCTCTGCTAGTGCGCTGCACTCGCCGTCGAACCAGACTTTGGTTTTTACTTGTCTCTCGCAAATATTACATTATATATATTTTTTAACTCGTCTTTTTACGAGGTTTCACTTGACACCCCACTCTGTGACCGGACAAAAAAAAATTCACTTCCGATTTCACCCCCCAAAACTAACTCGTTAAGTCAAAATTTAACTTTCAGAACTACTTCGGAGGAAATTGAGAGTGACAGACAGACAGACGGACGGATACCGAAGTGTTCTTATAAGTGTTCCGTACGGAACACTAAAAAGGATGACTATAAAACTTTGGAGAGGCTAGTAGACAGATATAAGGGTTGGTTGTAAGCAGGGTAGGCGACTGTGCCTGTTTGTGCTCTGCAGCCTCTCGGTTTATTGTGCTTTTCCCTCTTAGTTAGGTGAGCGTGGCCCCTTTAAGGCCAAGCCCTTCATGTGGCAATTTATTGCCATGGTACAGATCTCTGAATAGTTTATGTCTGTTCCGAGTTTAGGCCATACATTCATATAGAATGTATCTTCGTCTTTACCACATAGTCTGCATGTCATGCATATGTGAATTTTTCCTCAGGTAATAGTGGTCGGTGTTTAGTCTCACCACTAGTTTGGCTTGGTCCCTTGTTAAATATAAGACGTCTGTTGATTGTCGTTCTTACTATCTATATACCAAACGAAGAGACCTAATCTTGAGTATACCAGTTCTCTGCGGAAATTAAACAGAAAATATCTGAAGTTGGTGACAGGAATCCTTACGAGACACTATCACTTGAACCGGTACCTAACTTGTGTTGCGGTTAAAGATCATTCAGACTGCCGATGGTGCTTGATGGGAAAAGAATTACCACTTCATCTAATCATGCCTTTAAGAAACATAAATTCACTCACCAACATTATAAAATATCAACAACAAAATTTTTTCCAAAGTGCCGATTTATTAAAAAGTAACAAAAAAATTTATATTTCCTATGCTGGAAAGAGGAGTTAAAAAATTCAGGTAATTAAAATATGCCCACACGCTTCAAGAAGTCATTTGATTAGATTTTGGTATACTAAATAAGTTGGTTTAATGTTCTCAAAAAAAAATTGTAATTTAAATTTCGTGACCTATATTGTTAGTCTTCCGGAAAAAGAAAGAATTTGAAAACTTGCTTAATTATTATATATAAATAAAATAGTTCTTGATTCTGAGTAATCATGCTGGTAATAAAATATTTATAAACAAAAAGGCAACCTAACTATGTATAATTTCAACTTATTCGAAGGGTGATAGTTATCGATATATTGATAGTTACCGATATACTGGTAGTTATTAACACACTGACATTAATCGATATTTCGGATGCTATGTATATAATGATAGTTATCGGTATAATACCGGATGGTTAACCATTTTTCGATAGTAAATAATACATCGATATTTATCCATGTATCAATTGTTATTTATATATCGATAGTTATTGACATACCTATAATTATTCATATATTAATATGTGTGTGTATATATTAGGAGTTATTAATAATTTACCAAAACAATAAAGATATTTCAAATAATAAAACATGTACTATTTTTTACATATATATATATATATATATATATATATATATATATATATATATATATATATATACGTATATGTGGTGATCAAAAATATCGACTCAAACGATTTTGCTTCATTTAACATCAATTTTTGAATTTAATTTTCAAACAGTGGTATTATTTATGGTATTATTAAAAAGCTGATTTCCTACTCTTTTTAGTGATGTGAAAAACATGTGGATTTCCAGAAAGCTTTACTTATTAAAACGGTTTTAATCAATAGGACCGTTTTTGCTCGCTCAGCAACGTACCCGTTGCGCGCTATTCATCCCTATAAAAACACATGCAACTGCATTCTCCTCTCATTCCTTTATCGGAACTTGAACTGCCAACATCTCTGCTATACTTGCTCCCTAATTACATCATCGGAAAATGGATACTATCCCGTAAGAAACGGCACAAGTCATTGCCCCATTGCAAGAAGGGCATAGTAGTAGACGAGTAGTCTCTGCGCAACTGCACCTGAGTCAGTCAGCTGTCTCCAGAGTCTACAGACGTTACCAAGAAACTGGCGCCTTCACACGGAGACCAGGATCAAAAAGAGGAAGGTGTACCTCGGAGCAAGACGAACCGCTTCAATATCAACACGACTCTAAGAAATCGTCATTTGAACGGCATCGAGGTCCAGTAGGAGCTCAGACAAGTGGGTGGACGGGCGGTCAGTTATTGGACAAAAGAAGACTTAAAGAAGCTATCCTAATTCCGAAGAGACCAGTTAATGGGCCCAAATTAACAGAAGCCGTGATTTGCTCGAGAGCATGTCGACTTAGAGCAATGGCATTCCGTTTTATTCGAGACGAGTCCCGAATGAATAATATATAAGATATCACATGGCAATGATGGAAGAAGATGAGTCTATAGGAGGCCTTAGGAGCGCTATGCGCAGTGCTGCATTACTGAAACGGTCGGAGGCGGTTTAGTCATGGTGTGGAGAGGCATCTCACTGGATGCGAAAACCGATTTGGCTCACCGGTACATCGAGGAGATTCTGCAGGAGCACGTTGTTCCATACACTGAGTTTGTTGGCGCAAGTTGGTGCTAATGCACAACAATGCGAGGCCACATGTTGCTGTATCGGTGCGGCAATATCTGGCAGAAGTGGGAATACCCACATTAGGCTAACCTGCGCGGAGCCCTGACCCCAATCTAATCGAGCACATGTGGGATAAGCTCAAAAAAAAGGGTTTGAGCCAGAAATCCAGCCCCAGCATTGCTAAAGGATTTAAAGGTTGCGATGGTGGAAGAGTGGGAAATAATTTTACAGTCAGTGATGAAAAAGCTCACCCGCTCCATAAACAACTGGCTGGAAGTAATAAGAAGGGCAAGGAGGTAATAAAAAATTTTGATTTTGGGTTTTATCAATTAACTTAATTGTTAAACTTTAATTTTTTCTTTCTCTTACCCCTGTTTTCAATCCTCGTTCTTCTTGTTTCCCTTTTTAATCATTTTAATCACTAAAAAACATGAGGTACGCTTTTGAATTTAGTATCATTAGAAAGAGGATAGAGTGAGCTTTCAAATGATACTAGAATCCGTAAAAATATATGTACACCAAATACTAGGACCCTTGTTACCATGTTAACTAAAGCCAAATTGTTTGAATCGATTAAAATATTAGGAAGACATGTACAAAAAGGTAGTGCTGGTTAAAAAGTTTAGTGATAGTTCTGTCAAAATTTTATGTATTTTACAACTCAAATTTTTTGCACAATAAGTTAAACTATATTGTTGAATTAGCTATTTACACAATCCCGTTTACCTCATTATGTTGGGTAGAATACTATCTTACAGCGAGCGGCCTAGGAACTTCTGTTACTCGATATTCAGTTATATTTTTCTTATCTTATATATTATGTTTTTCTTTCTTGTTGATTTAGTTAAATTTTTTGCTTGTATTTTATTTATTTTCAGTGTCTGTAAAAATTTTAAATTGTCCCTTTTTTTTAACTTTTTTACATTTCCCTATATATATATATATATATATATATATATATATATATATATATATATATATATATATATATATATATATATAAGGTATTATGGAAATCATGCACGTAACACTAACTCAAAGAAGTCACAAACTCCTGATCTAAAATCAACGCCCGGACTGTCTGGAGAAATTACGGATAGGAATAATATATTAATTATGTACCTATATCTCTTTTACGAGTGCAATTAAATGATTTCTCTATTTTATGAACACATACCAAAAATTCTGTTTAATTAACCAAACTGTCGTAAAAACTAATTTTCACTAAACTTTGCCAACATTAGTAAAACACTTAAAACACCTTTTGCATTACCAATTTGCAATAGTTCACGAAAAAAACGTAATACTTTCCACTACGTAAACAAAACATTTTGTCGCCAAAGAGATTTGAAGTTAGATGGTCGCTGACAGCGGTAATTTTCCTTCAACCCGCATTAACAATTTACGCTCTGTCTCAGCTATGATCATCTTAGCTGTGGCAAAGGGCCTCTTGATGATTTTTTAATTTACGTAGGACAGTAATTTTGTAAATTTTCAATTATATGGAAGCTTATAAAAAATAAGTATTGGGTGTGACTCCAATTGACTCCAGGAGTCACCCGTTTCAATTTGTTACTGGTATATTTTAATAATACTTTATCAATTTCTTCCCACAAATCCTAAAGTGTGAAATTTTAAAGTTAGCATTAGATGTTTCAAAACTTGCTGGAATAGATGCTGAAGGTTTTTTTAAAACCGTTTTCTCAATAATCATAACCTTAAAATTCTTAAGCTGAGTCATAAATTCCATTCCACAAAGAAAAAAATGGTTGGCGTGAATAAAAATGTGTTTTTCATTCCAAATATAGTAAAATAATAAAGGAAATTGACTGATTCTTATTTTTTTTTATGCAGGCAGAAGTGATGGCCTTTTTATCAATGAATTGTTTAACTACTAAATTTGACACAGCAAATATGACGCGAGTACAGAATATAATATTTGATAAAAAAAACCTTCTGAATCAGTTAGTCATAATCTACAAAAATTCCTAAAACTTTATTATGGGGTAGAAGAAATATCAAAGCTTTTTAATTAGGTTAAAAAACAAAAAACAATTCATAAACTTTTAGTTTATAGTGTAGTTAGCTTCAAAGAAATAATTAATAATTTTTAGAGAGATGGCGTATTAAGGTAAAATAATATAGTTTCAAAAAATATATTACATATGGGTTGCTATCTTTGAAACAATCTTTACTCTTGCCAGAGATCTATGTATAGGACTACATTAAGTAAAGTGTTTGACTAGCTTTCATCTAAACATTTTTGTTTTTTATTCTTATTAGCCTAGTTGTCAGAAGCAAATTTTGATGAAAAGCTTTCATTAAATGTTAACGGGCTGCATTTTGGCATACAGAATTGGACGTAGAATATGATAAAAAAAAGTTTGCTATTCTAAAATGTACGCTAAGACTAGAAAATTAAAAATCAAATGGAAAATCCGGTTTTTCGCAAATATCTTTAAAAATAAAAAATATATGGAAATACTAATAGCACCGCGTAAAAGAACGGGAAATTTTACAAAAAAAATAGTACACAGATTGTTTTTTTTTTAGTTCTGTCGTAAATAAAAAAAAAATAAAATAAAATAACTGGTTTAACTCCTTTAGTTGTAGTGGGAATCATAGTTCCAATATGCCGTTAAATATTTTGAAATTGGCTATTAAGGGGTTTCTCGGGGTGCTGATTAAGAAACCGGCGACAGATTTGAAAAATTCAAAATGGCGGATCAAATATGACGGCCAGAAAGTGTATAATTTATTTAATTTCTTCGAGTAATTTAAAATTTTTGCATTTTCAATAACTGTTTTCTTTGTACCTGGATGTTTAAATGAAATATAAATACTTCACACTTAAAGCTTAGGACTTTTATCTTTCATTTCCAAGCTTTAAATATATATTTTTTTTATGTTAAGTTTAAGTGCTAATAATAAGAAAAAAATACGTTTATCATGAACACTTTTTTAAGAGCAAACTTACAAAAAAAGAGAATGTTTTTTTAAGTTTTTTAATGATTTTCTGATATCAAGTATACTTTTAACTAATTAAAATAAATGTCCGACTTTTCTTGATCATTTCGTACTGCTTAAATAACACAGACAATGTGGTTTATTTTTAATTATTCTTATATTTAAACTTGAGGATACATGTACAAGGATTTTTTTCAATACTATATTTTATTAAATATTTGCTATACACTAATGCCCGTTAAAATCATGCAAACAAAAATTTCATTTTAAGTTTTACAAATTACAAAGCAACAAAAATAAAAACTATTAGTATCATTGGAAAGCCGAAAGTCTCTTCTTCAAAACATTATCTTTTAATTTTTTTTTTTACACTCTGAAAACAAGTAATATCGATTAACCTTCGAGCGGTGCGTGTAAACTTTCAAATTAATTTGTTTAGCGCGCTACACTTTTTGAATCACCTATCCGAATATATACTATTTTTTTGTAGAATTTACCCCTCTTTCAGTGGTGCCACTAGTTTTTCGATATCTTTTTTATTTTTCGAGACCTTATCAAAAAACCGAATTTTTTATTTTATTTTGGATGTTGTGGGCTTAGCGTACATTAAACTTCACCAAACATTTCTTTTATCGTATTCTGTGTCCAAAAAACTACCTTTGCACCAAAATGCAGCCTGTTAACATTTAATGAAAGCTCAAAACCCCTGGCGACTGTTCTACATCTAATCCTTTATTCTATAATCACAGCGACCACAGTTGGAAATAACATTCTAAACTAAAATATTTTTAAGACGCTTATTATTAAGGACACCCAAATATGCAAAGCGCATATATTGCATATTTTGCATATTATATACATTTTTCTAAATATTTGCATAAATGCGTTAAAAATAGCATGTATGTGCATATTTGAAGGAATTTATAATAATGTAGGTCTTTGGCAGGCGTTTTCATTCATTTTTCGGAATAAGAGTCAATGTTTAGGCCGCCGCCGCCGGCGCCGCGCCGGTGGTTTCCCCAAATAAATTTTATTATTTTATGATCAGTAAAAACCAGTCAGTAAACCCCAGACGGCCATCAGAGCATACTTGCATTATTAATTTATTAGATTTCATTTTTAGTTGTGCTTTTAAAGTGGTTACGTCGATTTGTGCTTTTTATCTTGTGAGTCGTATTTTACTACAGTGAAATGCCCAAAGCCAGTAGTGTGTCAGTGTGGATTAAACCATACAAAGAACTAAGAATAGATATGGGAAAAATCTACTGTTCGGCATGTGTTAAAATTATAAGTATAATTTTTGAATACCTATTGAACAAACAGGGTATTTCATTTTCGTTTAATATTTAAACATAACGAAATTTTTGTCAGGATTTTGCTATTTTCAATGTTATTTAAGTTCCATTTAACGAACAAAATTTCTATTTAACGAAACCACGAAATAGAGAAATACATACGTAAACGTATGTATTTCTAGGTAATCTAATTAAAAAGGTACAATGCAGAATTTTAATTTTTGCCTGCCCTAAGCACCTAGTTTTCTGTTTAACGAAATTTCTATTTAACGAATTTTTTCCTTGGGATTTTAATTAAATTTTCTTCTTTTTTATTGCAGATACCATGCGATAAAAAATTTCAAATAGAGCAACACATGAAAACTGCTTGCCATATTGCCAAATTGAGTAAGACGAAACCTGGAGATAGGCCACAACACACATTAATGCAATGTTTCCAACCAACGTACAAAAATAAAGAGCTAAATGAACAAGACATCTTTAACCGAGATCTATGCCGTGCAATGATGACATCAAACATTCCGTTATCGAAGCTACGTAATGAAACTTTACTTCCTTCCTCCAGAAGTATTGCAAATTTAATATCCCAGGTGAAACAACAATACGGAGAAACGACGTAAGCTCCTTGTATTCACAGGTAATTGAGGAAATTAAAGGTAAAATTCGCAACGAACATTTTTACATATGTATTGATGAAACCACAGATTCAAGAGGACGGTATATTGCGCATTTATTGATTGGAGTTCTTAGCGACGATATTTTGCCAAAACCTTATCTGATTGCTTCCAAGCAGTTAGAAAAAACAAATGCATTGACAGTGGCCAGATTTGTTCAAGAGGAACTATCGAAGTTTTTTCTTCCTACGCCTGTTCCAGGAGATAGTGTTTTGCTTATTTTGTCAGATGCAGCACCGTACATGATAAAGGCCGGGCAAAATTTGAAAATTTTTTATCGAAACTTAATACATGTAACATGTCTCGCTCATGCTTTAAATAAGGTTGCTGAGGAAATTAGGAATCATTTTCCGCTTGTGAATAGCTTAGTTTCTAACATGAAGAAAATCTTCCTTAAAGCGCCTTTAAGGATTCAGTTCTACAAAGAAAAACTACCAAACACTCCTCTTCCACCTCAGCCTGTTATTACAAGATGGGGCACTTGGTTGGAAGCAACATTTTTTTATTGCGACAACTTCTGTCAACTAGATGGTTTAATTGCAGAATTATCAGACGAATCTTCCCAATCCCTTACGGAACTTAAACGATTATTCAAAAACAAGGAGATAAAACAACAACTTTCCTTTCTAAAAACAAATTATAGCTTTGTTCCTAAAACCATAACTCAAATGGAGGAATCTAATTTACCATTAACCCGAAGTGTTCAACTAATAAAACAATGTGAAAATGTCGCAGGTAAAATTGGGAGCAAAATTTTTCAAAAATTTCGGAATGTTATGGAAAAAAATAGTGGGTTTCAATTTGTCAGCAAAGTAGCTAATGTTTTTAAAGGGGGATTTTACTGATTCCGTTGATTTAGATCCTATGCTATTAAATAATTTTAAAAACGCCCCTATTACATCAGTCGACTTGGAAAGGAGTTTCTCAATTTATAAATTTTTAAACAACGATAGAAGACAAGTTTTGTTAATGGAGAATTTTGAGAAACATTTAGTAGTTTATTATTTTTTATAACTAACGGCGACCCTGTCTTTTGCAATATTTGCATATTTCCGCTTACTTAGTTGCATCGCCCTGTATGTATCAAATTTAAAATGTATGTTTTATTATGCTGTTTACTACGTATATAAATTTTTATAATATGTACCTACATTATTATTATTATTATTATATGTTCATCTTTAAGTAAGGTAATAAAATACATTATTATTTATATTTATTTTTTACTTTGTATAATATTATATTTAGATTTAGTTAATTCGCCCTGTATGTTGAAAATTTAAAATGGGTTTTTTATTGCTATATTTGTATAGTACTCGTTTCATGTAATGTGAAACAATAAATTTACATTTTTCAAGCCGATTTCGATTTTTTTTATTGCATATTTACAACATGTATGTGCATATTTTAAGAAAATTATTTGCATATTTATGCGCATATTTTAAAGTTTTTCACTTGCATATTTGGGTTTCCTTACTAATTATACTTAAAAGCGGTGCGTGTAAACTTTCAAATTAATCTGTTTGGCACGCTACGCTTTTTGAATCACCTGTTCGAATTTTTAATAAATTTTCAAGCTAATAAAAAAATCTGGAAAAAAAAACCTATATACTATTCTTTGTAGAATTTGCCGCTCTTTCAGTAGTGCTACTAGTTTTTTTCGATATCTTGCTAGTGTTCCGTACGGAACACTTATAAGATGACTTCGGTGTCTGTCCGTATGGCTGTCTGTCTGTCTGTCCGTCTCTCTGTCACCCGATTTTCTCCGAAACTATTTGTCATAGAAAGTTGAAATTTTGGTAATAAGATAGGAATTGATGGCCTCATCAGAGCCATGTTATTTTGAAAGTTAAATTTTGACTTAAGTAGTTAGTTTTGGGTGGTGAAATCGGAAGCGGAAAAAATTTTTTTTACTAGGTCATCGAGTGTGATGTCAAATGAAAGCTTGTAAAAACACGAGTAAAAAATATATATAAAATGTAATACTTGCGCGCGTATTATTTTAAAAAAATCGCGAAAAATTGCTGTCCACACGCCTTATCTCGAAAAGTACTTATCAAAAAATTTTGAAAAAATTCTGGAATATTCTCCATGGGGTGTAGATTGAACGAACATTATCACTAGTGCATTATCTTTAATAATTTATCTGGTATATAGAAAAAAAAAAACAAAAATTTCAAAGTCATCAGTTTTCAGTAAAGATTGAAACAAACTTTGTTGAAAACTCATTTGGGGTGTGTTTTGTGAAGTCACTGATCATTTTAGGCCTCCGTAACAAAATTTCTTATTTTAAAAGCAATCAACGTACGGAACACTAATTGCGCAAGTTCAACTTGCACTTGACCGGTTATTTATTTTTCGAGACATTATCGAAAAACCGAATTTTTTATTTTATTTTGGATGTTGTGAGCTTAGCGTACATCAAACTTTACCAAGCTTTTTATTTATCGTATTCTACGTCCAAAAAACTACCTTTGCACCAAAATGCAGCCTATTAACATTTAATGAAAGTTCAAAACCCCTGGCGACTGGGCTACATCTAATCCTTTATTCTATAATCACAGCGATCACAGTTGGAAATAACATTCTAAACTAAAATATTTTTAAGATGCTTATTATACTCAAAAGAGAAAAGTAAAATCTAACAACTTGAACTAACTATGTCAAGAAGAACTATAGATTTGATTATGTAGTTAGGAATTGATTTTATATATATCTAAATCACTCATCCTTCGTACACCTAAGAGCCCATTGTAATTTATGGAACAGTCAAAGCAGCACAACAACACAGTTTTTAAACAGCCTCTTACGACTGAAATTTTTGTCCTCTATAAAATAAGCTAATGGTTTTCATCCTTTCGAACCTTTTTTTGCTCTTACCGAAAATGTCCCGACACGTAATCGATATATAAAAAATTACATAATATTCACGTTCTCCTAATGGCAAAATCTTCTCGCAAAGAATATTTTTACATTATTTTTCTTCATAAACAAACAAATAACTGTTTTCTTAAAATTTTTTTTTGGGATTATTTTTCATTCTTTTGCGTCACATCTCCATTAAAAAAATCCAAGAGATTTAAAAAATTTATTGTTTTGTCATTTATTAGTGATTAAAAGTAGGAGAGCCTTTAAGTCTATTCATTAGAGATATTTACCAATCATGATGTAGTAATATTTAAAAAAGATATATTTTCGGATGCTGCCAAAGTTTGATAAATTAGTATATATATATATATATATATATATATATATATATATATATATATATATATATATATATATATATATATATATATATATATATATATATATATATATATATATATATATATATATATATATATATATATATATATATATATATATATATATATATATATATATATATATATATATATATATATATATATACATATATTCCATTCTATGAAATAGAAACTGAACATCATCAGAGGATTAAAAAACAGAATAAATAAGATTTGCCACCCCTCTTTTAAAGAAAAAAATGTAAAACTGTTGGAAAACATCTTGTTGGACAATTACTATGCTAAAGCTCTAATTAAAAAGAATTTCCAAAGATCTCCCCTTCAAATCAATCCAACAGTCACCACTAATGTCAAAATTAAAATAGGAAAGTTACAATACATAGAAAGTCTTTCCCAGTCTTTGTCTTCTCTTTTTAAAAATACAAACACTAAGATTGCTAATTACAACATAAAAAGAATGAATTGTTTTTACACCAATTTAAAAGATAAAACCGATACTTTACAAAGATCTAATATAATATACGGCATTCCCTGTCAATGTGGTTTGGTCTACGTTGGACACACTTCACAAAAGCTCTCTAAGAGATTAGCGTTACACAAAAGTGATAGCAAACACAAACCTAACGCAACTAGCTTGAGCTTACACGTAAATAATACAGATCACAGAGTACAATATAACAACAGCTTCATTCTGGATGGTGAGACTAATTACTTCAGAAGAAGTTTCTTGGAAATGTGTTACATAAAAACTTGTAAAAATAATCTCAATCACAAAAAAGGCGTAGAAGGATTGAGCTCCATGTATACCTATTTACTAACACAAGACCATACCAAACCAATGAAAAAGAACGATTTTTATGAAAAAATTAGTTTCCAGTAAAGTTGACGTTTCTTTTCTGTTTCTATTATTCCTGCTTTTTATAGATTACTAATTACTTTTTCTGTGTCTTCTTGTTATAAAATTAAGTAAAAAAATTAAAAATTAAATATGATAAATAATAAATAACATCCAATATTAATATTCTCTTTCAAATATTTTAAATCGGTCTATGAGTCCCTTTGTCATAAAATTAAAGAATTAATTTTTTTTTATGGGTCTAGCACACGTGCTACAGGGAAGTCCCTAAAGCGCCACAGGAGCGACACGTGTGCGGAGAAAGCAATTCACGTTGCTCTTGAATCGCTGTAGATTTTACTCGGTGGGAAACACAGTCCTGGGCAAATTATTCCAAAGGGATGATGTTCTCCATATAAAAGACTGCTTGAAAAGCGTTGTACGAGGAGTAACAAGCTGAACCTCATACGGATGTGAAGAATTATCACGACGTGTACTTCTAACATGAACCGCTCTGGGAGGAATTAAGCGGGCCACATCCTTCGAACACTTTCCATGAAAGTACTTGTAGACTCAAGTCGCCAACCGTTCTTCGATGTTCCAGCGAATCAATAATTATAATAATTAATAATATAATTAATAATAAATAACTCGTCTAATAGTAACATTCATCAAATTTAAGTCCCTTTATTATAAAATTAAACAAATTAAAAAATTAAGTTATAATTAATATTAAATAATTTGTCTAATAGTAGCATCCACCAAAAAAATTTACCACATCCCTAACTTTAATGCTTTTTTGTGGTTTTTTGTCGACCTGATGACGACATGGACTACCAACAATATCGGGTTGAGACCCAAATATCACTAAATAAGTTACTAAACTCGATGTCAAAAAAATTTTAAAATGGAGTATCATTTCAACATCATGGTGTTTCTTACAGTTGTGTTCTGTCTTAAAAAGTGTTTTTGATTAATATTTATTGAAAACGTTTTATTTTTAATACTTGTGTAACTCTCTAAGTGTCCTTTTATCATTTTTTTGTAATCATACCTACTACCTGGCCAACAAACACGCAAATTTTATTGTCTTCACCAGCACCATTAACTGCTAAGTTTTTGTAAAGTAATTTCTCATACACCTTATAATTTATTGAATCGCATTTTAAAAACGAACGTTTTGAGTTTATTTTTCTGTACCTGGTTTGCATTTTTAGAATCCATAAGAAGATGCCATTAGGCAGCGAAAGCTCGATAATAAAAATAAAAAGCAGATACTAGAGCCATTAGATCTTTGATTGCTCATCTTTTCTCCTTATAAGGGCGTTTCCCAGTTATTAAATACGATTGTTTGTTCCAGTGCCCTGTTACTATCCTTCCTCTTTCTATATATATATATATATATATATATATATATATATATATATATATATATATATATATATATATATATACATATATATATATATATATATATATATATATATATATATATATATATATATATATATATATATATATATATATATATATATATATATATATATATATATATATATATATATATATATATACAGTCACTCCTGTGTGAAGTTAACCTTCTCTTTATGCTGTGGGACGTTTGTCCAATGTAACAGGATGTGCAGTCTTTGTATGGGATTTTGTGGACCACATTGGAAGTTTGTTTTTTGGTAATGGGTGTTTTAACTCTTGTACAAAGTTGTTTAAATCTATGTGGGATGGTTCTGGAGAAACGAATGTTTTCTTGAATGAGCTTAGGGGTGAGCCCATCTATGTGGGGAAGGATTTTGTATACAACAGTGTTGTTGAGATCAACAACACTGATTTTGAATTCGAGAGTCATGCTGGTTCTGAATGTCGATAATATTTAGATTGTGGGGTGCATTGTTAATAAAAATTAATTTGTTGAGTAAAGGGGAAGGATAAGAGTGCTCGATAAGGAGAGTTTTCAATAGATTCAGTGCATTAGATCTTTCGGGGTGATGTGACAGCTTGTAGTCTCTCTTGATAAGAGCACTAGTCAAACCAATTTTCATTTTCATTGGATGATTGGAGTGATAATTAAGATATCTTCCACTGCTCATTCGTTTCCTGTATCATCTAGTGATGAAGGTGTTGTCGAGCCTTCTGATAAGCGTCATGTCTAGAAAGGCAATGGAATTGTTTGTTTCTCTTTCTAAAGTATTTTTAATGTTGTCATCGATACTATTGAAAACTCTTCTGTTGCAGAAGGATTGAATATATCCAAAAACTTAACAATTAAACAAAGAAGTTTTAAAAGACAATTGTTTTTGACCGTATCCTCACTTAATTATTTTTTCTTTCTCACGAGTCAGTCACGACTACTTCCAAATTTACCGATGGCGAATAACTAAATCTCCTGCGCTTTGCTGATGATATTGTTAAAAAGCCAGGTGGAGCATTTTCAAAATTACAAATATTTGGGTCATGAATTATAAATTACCAAAGATAACCAAACCCATGAGATACACCGTCGTTTGGATTTGGGATGGACGGTTTGAGATATGCTGCAAGATAACGTGCTTAAAAAAGAAAGTTTATGAACAATGCGTTCTATCAGTAATCACATATGGCGCCGAGATACTCACGTTAACAAAACAGCCAGCAAACAAACTGAGAGTATCGCAACGGGCAATGGAGGGAGCTATGCTGGGTATCACAAGGAATGATAGAATAACAGACATAACTATCAGACGACGAATAAAAGTAAGACATATGATCCAAAAAATTACGCAATCTAAAGGAAGATGGGTAGGCCATATAGACCGAAGGGATGATAACCAATGGCGTAGAAGAATAATAGACTGAAGACCCAGACAAGACAGAAAGAACAGAGGCAGAGTACCAACAAGATGAAGCGATGACATTAAAAAAGTGTCAGGACAGAGATCAGTGAAAGTTGATAAAGGAGGCCTAGCAGTGTACGAGGACGGCTGATGGATGGCCGCTGAAATTATCGGTGTCAATTTTAACCTCATAAATCGCTTGAAAGTGATTTTGGAAGTAATATCGAGTGATCATAATGTCGACTTGAGAAAATTTGCAGACTATGGATATGAGACCACCAAAATTTATGTGGAGTTGTATCCCCGACATCCCATGACTTCTGTGACAAAATATTAACTCACGGTGCAACAGTAATTGGAAAGGCACTGTCCGAAGAAGCAGCAGAGGAGCGTAACGAGCACTTTCGCCTGTACCGGCAAAATTTTACTAGAAAATTCTCAAGAGAAGAATGCAATTTAGATGTCCTTAACAGATTATTTCTCAGCTCAGATCCCTTAACATCTAGCATAAGGCCAAAACCCAAAAAAAGATCTATGTCGTTTGGTAAAGAAGCAATACAAATGTTTGTTGCTGCTGAACCTGTGGGGGAATCTGTAGAAGAAGCCGAGGAATGGAGCTCGGGTGCGAGCCATGAGACGTGGGATTCCTCATCGTGAATGATTATTTTTGAATTTTTTGTTTAAATTAATATGTTTTTTTCTTAATATACTTTTTTTTATACATTAAAACGTATTTTTCTTCAAAATATGCACTCACTGCTATATTTAGAAATAAAACCCAATTTAAAATATCTGAAAGCTAAAGCTAATTTTGGTCATATAAAAAGCTGAAATACCCCTATGTGGCGATTCTTCAATAGGTTTGTACTGTATTGCCATGACAACAGATTTTATGTTTTTATATTGATCGTTTAAGTGGCAATCAAAAATATTTGAAATGAGCTTCTTTCTAAGCATTACAATTAAGTTGGAAAATGACATTTATAGCTGAAAATCTTTTCACAGGTAACTTACGTTCTGTTATTTAATTTTTTGCCGTTAATGCAAATTTATAAGTAAATGGAAGCTGTGTATGGTGGCTGTAGTTATTCTCATCGGGCAATAGCTAAATGCAATAGATTTTGACAAGAAAGGGTATTCATTAAAGATGTGAGCTGCCCAAGGTATGCTTGTGTAACAGTATCAGATGACTATGTGAAAAAGCTGAGAAGTGCTGTTAGAGAAAATAGATGCTTTAAAAACAGTTTTCTCAAATGTTATGCGTCAGTGTGTAACTATTCCATTATTCGTAGACTTTATTGTCATAAACTTGCTGCTAGGTCGATTCCATGACTGGTGAGTGGAAGAATTTACTAGCACTACAACATTTGAGATGCCACCAACGACAATGTAATGCCATTTTACTTTAAGTAATCGCCAGTAATGAGCATTGTTGTTATCAGTGAGGACCAAAAACTCAAAGCCAAAGTATAGAAGAAAACAAGAAATGTCGATCTCCATCTTCAGCATGATACATAATGGTGCTCGTGTTATTTAATTGCCAACGTGTGCTGTACTTAGATCTTAACAGTGATGAACGAAATCGAAATACCTTGGAGTGTTTACTTGCTAACACACTTAAAACAATTTACAAAACCTCTTTTCGTTCAGGAACAACACGGTTTTGTTGGGGTCGATCGAAAGCTACAAACTTGATCTTGTTAGTTCAAAATACTATTGATGCAGTGAAGACAGGTGGTCATGTTGACGTGGTTTATACGGATTTCAGCAAGGCCTTCGAGACTGTCAACCACGATGTCTTGATAAGGAAATTAAGAAGTTATGGCTTTTGTGGATCACTACTGAATTGGTTAACCTGCTACCTTAGATATAAGAAACGGTTTGTTAAAGTAAAGGGCTTTTGTGTAGAGTGAGGTATCTGTTACATCGGGTGTACCACAGGGTAGCCACGGGGGCCCATTGCTGTTGTGTTGTTGTATTTATTCATGACCTCCGTGAGGTGATTCTATTTTCAAGGTCCCTAATTTGAAATTGTTTATGGTAATTCATTCTGTTGATGATACTGTGAGACTACAAGGAGACTTGGCTAGCGTGAGTGAGTGGTGCATAAGAAACAAAATGAATCTTAATATTAAAAAATGCAAGTTAATGTCGTTCTTTCGGGTGAAAAATCAGCTTTTATATGAATACGTTATCAATAATTGTCTTCTGTCTCTTCATTATGTGACTTAGGTATTTATTTGGACACTAAGCTCGATTTTCATATTCACTATGACTTTATGGCTAACAAATGCTTAAACCTCCTTGGCTTCGTCTGTAGGAATACTAGGGATCTCCAGACTGTAGATAGCATGAATACTTTGTATAAGGCCTTGGTAAGATCTTCTGTAAAGTAGCTGCCATGTGTATGGTCGCCTTCATATGCTATACATATTGATGGAATTGAAAGTGTACAGAAGAAGTATGCTAGATACGTTTTCTTAAAAATTTAAGTGCCTATAGGAACCTGCTGCGAAGACTTCAGCTGCAATCGCTTTCAAAACGTAGAAAAGCTGCTGATATCTGTTTCTTATTTCGACTTGTAAATGATCATATAGACCTCTCCGATCTTCTGAGTTTGACAAATTTCCGAGAGCAACAAGGGACCACTCACTCTTCGCCCCGAAGTATCATAGATGTAACTATGACCTATTCTCGCCGATTACTAGAATCACTAATGGCCCCGGTGAAACGGAAACTTTTAAAAAAGAACTGTTGACAGTCCACTGAGTTCTGTGACGATATTTACTGGTGTTGTCATTGTATTGTTATAATTGTTGTATTATTATAAATTCTGTAGAAACTATGTATAAAATGGGTCTGCCCGTAAATAAATAAATAAATTAATAAAAAAAAACATCAGGGATGAACGTCTCGGTAACCTAGTAAATAGTGTCATCTTTCTGCTTTATGCTGCCTCTCCCGTGCAGCCCGAACGGGTCAGGATCTGCTGATTATAACAATCGCTACGAGGACGGCAATTCCATCCTGATGTTGAGGTGGAGTTTACTGTTAGAGACTGGTTCTACAAACAATCGCAGAAACTTTACAAGCAGGATATCTATAAATTAGTGCACCAGTCTGACTCATGCCCTAATATTAGTAGAGATTTCTTTTCAACTCATTGAAGAAAAGTGACTACATTATCTCCAAACCAGTTTCTTTTGAATAATCCTTGTACAATCACACAGGATAATTCGCAGATATTAAGCTAAATTTTTCTGTTATAAAGACATATAATTGTTTTAATAACAAGCGGAGGAAGATATTTTTTCTAAGCCAATACTGTGATCGAGAGGCTGAAGTGGAAGGGTATTGTGTGAATCTAAACGAAATTAAAACTTATGTGAAAGCGAGAACAGAGAAAGTAATATTTTTGCTACAATACTACCTAGGTGACGAGTAAAAATTTTTTTGCTCACTAGTACAAATTATTAAAAGAGGGAATTAATAAATAAATAATTTATTTGTTATAATTTATATGAGAGATACAGAATGCGTTGTCTTCGTAAAGCAGGTACACTATCTTAAGTCATATATATTCGATTTTTTTAATCTCTTAGCATACTGAAATGCTTAAAAAATAAATTCCGTACTACTGTGGAAAGATTATTTAATTTAAAAGATGAATTAGATACATTTAGGTTAAATATTTATAATTTAAAATTTTTGATACGTAAGCAAAATTGTAAGAAATATGTTTGATTCAAGGAATTAGAGATTTACTATTTTACCTGGCTGACGAGTTTTCAAATTGAGCGAAACATGTCTTAGTTTGGTGACTCATAAATATCACGCCTGGGTAGTACATAGCTTCAAAGTTTTAAGAGTCGAGAAATTCAAAAATTAGGTTGTTTTTTAATTAGTTCCAGTTCCATTTTTTTCCGAAGAAGACTTTTTCTAGGTTTCTGGTTGATGTAATTCACAAATTTTAAGCATATTATTTATAGCAAAATATATAAGGGGTTAACAGGGTGGAATAGGTTATAGAAATATGTTTGAATATCATATATGCCACACTACTATATAGAAGAGGACTCAATAAAACATTAAATAAGATGGGCCTCACGTTTCAGGAACATTTAACCTATTTGGAGTACATAGTCCAGTCGTCAGAGGCAAATTTTGACAAAAAGCTCTCATTAAATGCTAACGGGTTACATTTTGGTGCACAGGTAGTTTTCTGGACGTAGAATACGATAAAAAAAAGTTTGCTGCTTTAAAGTGAACGCTAATCCTACAAAATCGAAAATAAAATGAGAAATTCGGTTTTTTTGCAAATATCTCGAAAAATGTCGAAAAACTAATAGCACCACGTGAAAGAATGGGAAATCTTACAAAAAATTAAATCGTTCATTTCAAAAAAACCACATAAGTCAAAAAAGTAAAATTTTCAGTAGGCGAAAAAAACTTTATTAAACTAAAACTATCCTTTATAAGAGGAAAAAATTTAATTTAATTCAAATTATTTAAGTAGTTACATAGTTTATCACATAATACATGTAGTTTATTTTCGTTGTTATTAAGAAAAAAATTTTTTTTTCTTGAGACTTAGGTGGTTTTTGCACTGAATATAATTTTGAAGTTATCATTTTCCTTCTTTAAAAGAAAACAAGTCAACAAACCGCAAAAGGGTTTATTAAAAATGCTTCAAAATACAAACAAACAATAATATTCCTGATTTTAATAATTAATTAAGGCACATAATCAAACTCGTGGTCATTTTCGACATAATATTCTTCCTGGTTCTGTCCTTCCGCGGTAGGCCAGTGGAAAATCCCGTCATAAAATGGAATATGCTGTTCAAGGATACTATTTCTAACTTGCTAATATTTTCTATTTTTTTGGGGTCCCCATATCAAAGTGCGCATGAGTTGGATAGTTTGAGATCGGTTTGCCATCAATTTGACTGGTACCTGAACAGAGATAACACTTTTTTATCTCCCACTCAACTCAAACCCTCGCTAGAAAATCCGTGCAAAAACAACATAAATAAGTCTGTGACTAATGTGGTTTTTGCAACAAACGGTGGAAGTGGATAGGCGGCAATTCGTTAACCGTAAATACGACTTACGTGGCTTTTGCATATAATATGTAGGTACCCTTGAGGAGACGTTTCCTAGCAAAAACTCAATTTTGCTAAATTTTGACTTATGTGGTTTTTGAAATGAACGATTCAATTGTTTTTTAGTTTTACCGTAATTTATAAAAAATGTTTATAATTAAATAGCTGGTTTAACCCCTAGACTGATGAAAATGCGCTTTGCCTGATTTCAATTATTTTTACAATAAACCACAGGGGTAAACAGGGTGAAGTAGGGGGTTATAGGTGTTGCGTTATACATATTGCGGTATATGTTCTCTTGGACTCTAGGACTACGAAAAGTAAGTTAATTTTTCAACACTGTCAATTTTAGCAGGAAAGGGGGTGAAAGAGATAAGAGACTCTTGTGTAGTTTCAATAGTATTATGAGAGTTTTTTTGAGTTTTTTAAATGGGAAAACGTACATATTTGAAGAATAGTAATTTATAATAAAATATATAACATGGCAAGCGGGTAGAGAAGGAAAGTAGAATAGGGACTTCGCACTTATGGTGACGCTTTTTTGGAGTTCTTTTAGCTAAGGAATCGAAACATTGCATTTTTTTTTGTTTCGTTATTTTCATTGTTTTCATGGAAAGATGGAAGGGTTGGGCATAATTGTATCATTTCAATGGTATTAAGAAAATTTTTTCTGGTGCTTGATTGTATTATTGGATATTTAGCATAAAATGATTTTTTTGTAGTAAAATATATATGGGGAGTAAGGGATCAGGTAGGTGTTAGAAGGGCAACTGTGTATATATCGTAATATACTTCTATTTCAGTGTACTTAATTTTTCATTATTTTCAGCTCTAACAAAAATTCAAGTAGTATATAGAAGAGACTGAGATCTGATTAAAAGTAACCTAAAAAATGCTGAGTTCAATATAAAACAAGTTTTCAAAATACAAACGTTAAAATTGGCGGAACTCACTTATGACACAAAATGTAAATTTTTGTATTTACTTCCCTTGCTAACGGGAAATTACCCTCCGAAGTTTTTGCGTTTCTTCAGATATTAGAATTTTTAGATCACAAAAAATGTTATTTTCATTTTCGTCGGTCGGCCTACAGTCAAACATGTGTGATTTGAAGGAGGATGTTAAATGAGTTGTTTCTAATATTTCGTGTTCGTTCGTTCATTCAGGATTCTTGGAGTCCGAAATTTTAAAAAATTTGGTTATTTTTCATTCTGTTTTACTTATTTTCGATCATATATATGAGAGATTAATAAGGTAGCTGAAGGATCAGAGGGGTTCGTATATAATGTATTAATCCTTCTCATTGTTTTCGGAATCAAGGAATCTAAAAGTTGCATTTTGTTATTATGTTCAATCAAATGTAAAATATGCTAGTAAGTTAGGGGAAGAAGTTAGACGAGTTGCTTTTATGTATCGTATTGTGTATCCTTCTTAAGGTTTCTTGAGCCAAGGAATCTGCAAGTAGTTTTATTTTTAAATATTTTTAGTGTCAGAAGAAATCCAATGTCCATTTTTTTTATATTTTAGGGTTCTTATATCACGACAGAACATAATCTGTTGTCGGTCTGTTAGCAGTAATTCTTGAACGATATTAATTTCAAATTTGATAAAATTCGTAAGAGGTTAGTGGAGTTGCTTCATATATATCGGATCATATACCATTTTCAGGTATCCTGGAGTCCTAATGTCCGAAAATTAGTTTAATTTTTCATTGCTTTCAATTTTAAACAGGGTAAAAAGGTGGGGTTGTTCAATATTGTGTATAGTTTTACTAGTATTACGAACATTTGTATAGGTTTTTGGTTAAGGTAATGGACTAATTCTAGACATATTATTTATATATCAGGTGTACAAGTATGAAATGCGGATTTCAGACAACAGATGGTGCACCAATGCAGTTTGTGCTATGAAGATTTGATACTGCGCCATTTTGTTGTGTCAGCAACAAGTGTCAGACGCGCACGAGTGATAAATTGGAAAAGTGTATGCATAGTGTTGTGTTGTCGTGTTCTATATGTAGAAATTTATACCGAACAAAGAGCATTCGCGGACAGCATTAATTTTTTGTTTTCATTAGAAGAAAACTGCTGTTGAATCATACCGATAACTTCGAGAAGCTTATGGTGAACATGCTCCATCGCAAGATACGTGTGAACGATGGTTTCGGCGTTTCAAAAGTGGTGACTTCGATGTTGCAGACAAGGAACGTGGAAAACCGCCAAAAAATACGAAGATGTGGAATTGCAAGCATTGTTGGACGAAGATGATTCGCAAACAAAAAAACAACTCGCCGAGCAATTGGGCGTTAGTCAATAAGCCGTTTTCAATCGGCTACGAGAGATGGGAAAGATTCAGAAGACCGGTAGATGGGTACCACATGAGTTGAACGACAAGCAAATGGAAAAGCGCAAAAAAACACGCATTTTGCTCGCTCGGTACAAAAGGAAGTCGTTTTTGCATCATATAGTTACAGGGGATGAAAGGTGGATTTATTTTGAGAATCCCAAGTGCAAAAAATCATGGGTAGAACCAGGCGCACCATTCACATCGACTGCAAGACCGAATCGCTTTGGCAGAAAGACGATGCTCTGTGTTTGGTGGGACCAGAAAGGCGTGGTCTATTATGAGCTACTAAAACCTGGGGAAACGGTTAATACTAAATGTTACCAACAACAATTGACCGATTTGAACTGTTCGCTGCTTGAAAAAAGGCCAGAATACCGAAAGAGGCAACACAAAGTCATTTTTCTTCATGACAATGCTCCATCACATACGCAAAACCAGTTCGCGACACGTTGGAAGCACTCAGCTGGGAAGTTCTACCCCATGCGGCTTACTCACCAGAGTTGGCTCCTTACGATTCCACTTGTTTGCATCGATGAGTCACGCACTTGCTGAGCAGCGCTTTGGTTCGTACGAAGATGTGAAAAAATGGCTCGATGAATGGTTCGCAGCAAAAGGGGAAGATTTTTACTGGCGTGGTATTCATAAATTGCCCGAAAGATGGGAAAAATGTATAACAAGCGATGGAGCATACTTTGAATAAAGCACTTTTTTTTTCCGAATTTAACATGTTTATTTTTTTTTTTTATTTTTTGTTTTTTTTTTTTTTTTTTAAAAAAAATCCGCATTTCATACTTGTACATATATATATATATATATATATATATATATATATATATATATATATATATATATAATATATATATATATATATATATATACGGGGTTAAAGGGGTCGAGGAAGTGGAGAGGAGTTGCTTAGCTTATATCGTGTTTCATGTATGAAAATAATGAAAACATTTTTTTTTTTTTTCATTATTTCCAGTTTCTTTTGATCGTTCATTATAAAATCAATTCTATTGGGGAATTCTTTAGTGTGAGATAGTCAAATTTAGTGTTTATTGTAGAACTCCATGTTTGCAAGGAAAGGACAGGGTAAATCAATTTACCAATTAATTATTTAATTAAATTAAGGACAATACCTGATTATCTATTCATTTGAATAAAGATTGAAAAACTAAAGCAAGTAAAGGACAACAATATATCGGTAATTAACAGATTATACTTTGTTTTATAGATATATACAAAAAAAATAATAATGCAACTGTATCTGTATATTTGCACAAATATTTTACAAAACTCGTAATTGGTTTTAAGTCGTTTTAATAGCTTAATGTTTGTTTATTTAATTTAAGATTATAGGTTTTGTGGCCTTTTATTACCAAATCTATTATGGCAGGCCTTGACAAAAATAAACTGGTGTCAAACTCTATTTATTTTTTATAGTAGCATACTTACTAAAACATTACTAAAATAATTATCGAATTCGTGTCTACAAACCTACATTTAATTGGATGAAATACGTGTATTTAGTAAGTTATTTCATAATTATGACACATTAAATATTTTAGGACTTTAATTAACTCGAAAATTAACTCTGTAGGTAAATATGTTGGAAATATGGTAAGATAATTATGAAAATAATATCATAAACAAAATAATATTATTGTAATTCAAAAGAAGTAGATCGGCGAAAGTAATTTACCAGTTGATAGTCATGAGTTATCAGGATATGGAAAAAAACCGGTCAAGTGGAAGTTGAACTTGCGTAATTAGTGTTCCGTTTCGTGATTGCCTTTAAAATAACTCAAAATCTTTACCTGGGTTAAGTTCCTTGACATGTATATATCTTAAGATCCAATATGTATTTTCAAGAGCGACGCGCGATAATGTACGAAAAATTATCCACCTCCACCATTTTGTAGGCAAACATGGTTTTCAGTACTTTTTCATACCAAATAAGTTATCAAAAGTTATTCACTCGTGATAATTTTTGCTCAATCTACAGTTTATGTAAACTATTCCAAAACTTTTTCCAAATTTGATCAGTATTTTTTGAGATAAAGTGGGTGGATAGGAGTGTTTTTTGCTATTTTTTTAAAATAATGCAATGAAAAATGTGCGCAAGTATTACATCATATAGATTTTTGAACTCGTGTTTTCAGAAGCTTTCATTTGACATGCCACTCGGTAACCTGGTATTTTTTTTTTTGCACTTCCGATTTCACGCCACCAAGACTAACTCCTTAAGTCCTCACACGGCTCTGATTGGACCATCAATTCCTATATTTGTGCCAAATTTCACGACGAAAAATAATATCAATAATTTGCTTGGGAAATACGATTGAGATTACAATGAAAGAATATAGTGAGAGGATATTCGGCCTAATTAAATGAAATTTTGCAGTCCTTTAAACCATTTTTTAGCACTTATGGCAGTGATAAAACAACGGTTTTAAGTACTGCTGGATTTACTTTACTTAAATGTTTTTTTTTATATAATTTAGTTCGCAAAGGTTGTTTTTTTTTTTTACAATGTCTTGAGGAAATTGATGTTTTTTTATGTCAAGAACAAATAAATAATTTTGTATAAAATTATTTAAACTGTATATTATACTCATGACAATACAGAAAAAAAATGACCAAATGCAAGTTAGGCTTGCGCAATTAGTGTTCCATACGGTGAATGTTTTTAAAATAAAAAATAAAATCCTTATATAGGCTTAGTTAATTAGGTCCCTGACATGTATAATCTGTCAAGTAAGAACTTGTCCGCGATAATTTATTTTTGGTAGATGCCATTCTAGCGATTTAACAAAAAATTGGTAGGGGGAACTTTTATCTATTATGCATTTTAGTAAAAGTATTAGTCGATTCAGAACTTTCGTCGAAATCACGTAAACTCCAAAATTTCAAAAGTCACTTGTTTACGCGTCGGCTCGAGGCAGTCCTCCTTAGTTTTTATCTAAATGAGCCTGAAATGACATATTCCGCGTCCGCTAGATATGTTAAAAGATCAGTGTCATTTGTGAAGGGTGGGTAAATAATTTTAACGAGACGAAAAATTTCGACAACTTGCCAGAACGTACTTCGGTAGGCTGTCACTCCGAAAGTTAAAAAAACGAATCGTGTCTTCGTTTTCTTGAAACGCAAAATTGACGCTACGTCAAGAAGCGGCAAAATTAAGAAAATCGGGTTTGAATGTGTCCCATGAGACCATTCGACAACATCTTCGTGCTCATGATGTCATATTTCAAAGCACGTTGAAGAAACCTTTGCTAGGTGAAAATCACGTCGCGATGTGCGCTTGGGTCCATGATAAGATACTAAAGTGGGCCTCACAATCGTCGGATATCGAACCCTATTAAAAACATTTGGTTCTTTGTAAAGAGAAAGCTCAGAGGAAAGACTCTGAAGACTTTGACTCACTAGTCCGCTAGTTTCGAAAAATTTGCAAAGTACGCAGAAAATCTCGTCGACAGCATGCTTCGAAGATGCCAGGCGATTATTGATGCAGGAGGCGATTGGAAAACTTACTAATTGCTCCGTTGTTAGCATACCAAAGAATACATTGATGACACTCTCGAATCACATTTTTTTCAAGAATACGAGCGGTCACGTTCTTGTTTGACAAACTGTATATGTCTTAAGATCCAGTATGTATTTTCACGTTTTTTCTTAGTCAATAATGTATAATAGTTATAGCATTTTAGTTACCTAATAGCCAATAAATCAATCTAGTGCAAAACAAATGTTTACTACCTAAATATTTGTTTTAATTACAAACAAACAAAATAAAAAATTTTTTGTCTGGGTATCCGTGTATGTTCTGATAAGTATATTAACAAAACTTTCACCAAGGGACATAGTTTTCACAGGTTTTTTTATATCAGATAACTTATTAAATGTAATACAGTAGTGTTTTG
The DNA here is from genome assembly GCA_019049505.1 of Pachyrhynchus sulphureomaculatus. Classification (NCBI taxonomy): domain Eukaryota; kingdom Metazoa; phylum Arthropoda; class Insecta; order Coleoptera; family Curculionidae; genus Pachyrhynchus; species Pachyrhynchus sulphureomaculatus. The sequence goes on along the minus strand of CM032451.1, from coordinate 33,940,748 downwards.
CTCAATCTACACTTTATGAAGAATATTCCAGCATTTTTTCAAAATTTTTTGAACAGTACTTTTCGAGATAGGTGGGGAGGATAGGGATTTTTAGTCATTTTTTTAAAATAATACAAAGAAAAGCGTGCACAAGTATTACTTCATATATATTTTTGAGCTCGTGTTTTCACAAAACCCCCACTCAATGACCTGGTTTATTAACTTCCAATTTCACCCCCAAAACTAACACCATAAATCCAAATTTAATTTTCAAAATTACACGGCTTGAATTGGAACATCAATACCTATATTTGTACCAAATTTTAACCTTCTATTTCAAATAATTTCAGTTCCGTACGGAACACTAAAAAGTAACGTAATATAAATGAAATATACATATATACATGTCTATTGTTAGGATTTCTTAGCGTTTCGTCTGTTTGAAAGAATGCTTATCTACGGAAGAGTGAAAAAAAAAACAAACCCAGCAAAATATCTATATTCTCTCCACATTAGTGGCATGAAAAGGAAGAGCGATTGATGATATATTGACATAAATTCCAGATCTAAAATTATTGACAAGGATAGAAAGGAGAAGATAGTCAAGTTTGACAAGTTGATTGAAATAAATGTAAATAAATGTGCCGCAGGTGTGAATTGGAGTTTTCCTCACTTGATTTTTTTGATTAAATATATTGATGAGATGTATGCGAATCACTAGGTATTAAAAAATAACACAAACGTTAGGAGTAAGCTTTGATAATCCTACTGTCAAGTGTCCATATGCAGTGTGAGGTTTTCACAAACATAACTGTTTATGTAAAAAGGTTTGTATTTATTTTGGAGTGTGTTTTATTTCATTTTGTTTTAAAATTTATATTTTATGTAGTGTTTTTTAAACAACAGTAGATGAAAGTCGGATGTAAAATCTAATTACGTCCCTTGCAAAGGGGAATGTGTTATATTTTTTTTAATTTTTTTAAAACCTTAGTAAATTAAATTTTGGCGATGTTTAAACTTTCTTCTGTATCTCAGAAATTAAAAAAAAAAGTGTAACACTTTAAACGTATTTCAAATCATCCCAAAAAATTACATTTTTTTTTTTATTTAAACGACTTTATTATTCTTCTGTGTAATAGTTGCACCATTTAACAGAGACTCCCTTTATATTGTGGAGCTAAGAAATTAACTGTTTACAATAAGAAGTGGTTTTTTAAAACCCAATTTTTTAAGAGCTCTTATATAGACCATACCACATGTGAACACTGCTTTCTTATTAAAACCTGATCAAGAAGTACTAAAGTATATAAAAATTCCTTAATATTAAGACGCTTGATTGTTTCTCGTCAGGTTTCATATCCGGTTGCAAGCTTGCAGTTTCGTATTTTATTTATCTGTTAAAAGAATTATAGTAATTTTACTCTCCTAAATTATCCACTGCTGGAAAATAGCAAATATTGTAACTATTAAATTTTAATTTCGCTTCCTGCTTAGTGTCAGTCTCTCAGCAAGTCAAGAGTTTTGTAGTAGATAGAAAACAATTAAATATCAACTGCGATTTACCGGTGGAAAATAATGTTTGGAGGTCGAGTGGTAATCCAAGTCTCCAAATTATTTAGAAACTACTTTTGCAATATCTATTATATTTGCTGGACAACCAAACAAAATACTAATTATTAGATATACTTATACATTTTGCTGTGACCTTTTAAATTTCATTGCTATTGAAATGACAGAGAATATATAATATTGGTTTATATAGATAAAAAAAAACAATTATTTTAATTGCTTAAGTTATAGAGCAACTACGAAAATAGTGTTAACCCATCTTTCCACAACATTTAGTTCATTACAATGATAAAAAAGTAAATAAAGGTTAAGTGTAATGTTAGGTAATAGGAAAAAAAATATCTTTTATGTTAGAGTACTATGATATAAGGGGTGTTAGGCATAAGCTTGTCAAAGATTATCTTACTGACAGAACACAAACTGTAAAAATAGGAAATAATAATAAAGTTTGAGAGACGTGAGTGCCACAAAGTAATATTTACTTTTCCTTATTTACATTAATAATTTGTTTGAGACTCTGCCAATGGATAGAATAGTCTCGTGTGCTAATGACACTATTATTTTATGTACTTGGGAGAACTGGACAAAAACAGTCAAACAAACAAGTGCCTTTTTGGGCAAAGTATACTTGTGGTTGAATACAATTGACAATAAATACACAAGAATTAAAGAGAGTTGATGACATTAAATATTTAGGGGTAACAATAGATGCAAATATGAAATGGAAAAAAATATATAAAAAATATTGTCAAGAGAACTAGATATTTGATAAATATTTTTGCAAAAGTAGTAAAGATCGTGGATAGAGACACTTTGCTCAGGATATATCATGGCCTGGTGTTGCAAGCTATGGAATAGTGGCGTGGGGCTTTGCATATGATAATGCAATGGGACTCTTGCACGTATTCATAAAGGACTAGTAAAAATTATTAATAAAGCTAGATCAATAACCTATTAACAAAAAAACTATTAAATATAAAACAAACATATGCGCAGGAGATCCTTATGCATAATTATGTGAATTTGCGTGATAAGTACACCACTTTGAACAAGATTACCAGAAATAAAAATATTGCACTTAGAAGAGTTTATTTGGAAGTAGGAAAAAAGAGTCATGTATATATGGCAACTGAACTTTTCAATAAGCTTCCAAATGAACTTAACAATATATCGAGGAGTAATAGAGATTATCAAGAACAAACTGAAAAAATGCGTTTTTGAAAGTTGTTATAAGACAAGTATGGAAAAAAAGGTAAAAATTTGTGTTTGAAACCTTTGTGTTTCGGAATTTTGGTGCATTTTAGAAGTCTCAAACACCTCTTTTTTTTCAGTTGATATAAATTATTTTACTCATTATGTTTTTAATTTTAAGTTTAAATTTTTTTTAATTTGTTTTCTTTCATTATTAATATTAAGTTCTTGTCATGTTTTTATCCAAGCCTGCATACAGGTATGACCTACTGCGGGCTCCAGGCTTCTGAAATACTAGTAGTATAGTAAATAAAGCTAGTCAAGTTTAAGTAAAAATCGCAGATCGGGATTCAAATTTAACCCCAATATTTGTTCAATTGTAATTTTTATTCTTAAAAATTAGAAAAATTTTTTAGCTTATTTTTTATATGGTTTGCCATTTCCCTTCTAAAAAATTAGACCCACAATTAGAAAATTATATATATAATAGATATTTTGCCCTGAATTATTGGGATATAGGATCGAATGATACATATTCAAGGTAAAAAATGCTTTTAAAAATGTAAGAAGAAATCCAAGTCCGTATTAAAAAATGAAATTGATGATGGGTTCCAGTAAACGAAACGTCGAGTATCAAATCTAATTTTGTCTCTTGCAAAGGGAAAGATGTGTTATAAATTTTCAATTTTTTTAAAAACTCCTACAGTTTTTGGTTTATTTTGGAAATTTTTGAAGATTTTTAAACTTTCTTTTATAACTAAGAAAATTTTTAAAAAAAAATGTAACACCTTAAACTTATTTCAAATCACCCCAAAAATGATAATTTTTTTCTGATTTAAACGACTTTGTAATTGTTCTGTGCCACAGCTGAACCATTTAACAGAGACCCTCCATATAATGTGGAGCTAAGAAGTTCTACAATAAGAGCTGATTTTCTAAAACATAATATTTTTAAAAAGTCTTATATAGACCATACTATATGTGAATATTGTGTAATTATTTATAATCTGATAAAGAAGTACTAAGGTACAAGGTAACCTAACCCCGTCGCTGGATTGGTTCTCGTCAGGTTTTCATATTCTGTCTCGTGGTTTTATTTATCTGTTAAAAAATTTGTAGTAATTTTACTCTCCTAAATTATCCACTACTGGAAAATTGAAAATAACAGGTACTACTAAACCTTAATTTAGCTTTCTGCTTAGCTTTAGTCTCTCACTAATTCAATAGTTTTGTAGTAGATAGAAAACAATTAAACATCAACTGAGATTTACCAGTGGAGAATAATGTTTGGAGGTCGAGTGGTAATCCAAGTCTCAAAATTATTTAGAACCTACTTTTGCGATGTGTATTATATTTGCCGAACAACCAAACAAAATACTAATTATTACATATACTTATCCATTTTGTTGCAGCCTCGCAAATTTTATTGTCAATGAAATACCAGGGAATATATAATATTGGTTTATGTAAATAAAAAAATGAATATTTAAAATATCTGTTTAATTATAGAGCAACAACGAAAATAATGTTAACCCCATCTTTCCACACATATTTAATCCACAACAACTGTTAATTCTGTATAAAGCTCAAATTCGACCAACGATGGAATACCGCTTCCATGTTTGGGGTTCTGTCCCCAAACATAAAATGCATTTGTTGGATTCTATTCAGAGAGAGAGCTGGCTTACCTGATGGTAGACCCTGAACTGGCCAGCAACCTTAATTCATGGAAACATCGAAGAACGGTTGACGACTTGAGTCTATTCCACAAGTATTTTCATAGAAAGTGTTCGATGGATATAGCCCGCTTAATTTCACCCAGAGCGGTGCATACTAGAAATACATGCCGCTCTAATACTCCACTTCCGTATGAGGTTCAGCTTGTTACTCCTCGTACAGCCTTTTCAAGCAGTGTTTTATATGGAGAACTTCAGCCTTTTGGAATAGTTGGCCCAGGACTGTGTTTCTCGATCGAATACAATTTACAACAATTCAAAACCAACGTGTATCGCTTTTTCCGCAAATGTGTCGCTCCCGTAGCGCTTTAGGGATTTTCCTATAGCACGTGTACTAGGCCCATAAAAAAAATTACAACGATAGAAAAAAGTAGGTAAAAGGCTAAGTGTTTTTTTTATGGTCGTGCACACGTGCTGTAGAGAAATCCCTAAAGCGCTACAGGAGTGACATGTGTGCAGAAAAACCGATTCACGTTCATCTTGAATCGCTGTAAATTGTACACAGATCAGTCCTGGACAAATTCTTCCAAAGGGATGTGGTTCTCCATATAAAAGACTGTTTGAAAAGGGTTGTACGAGGTGTAACAAGCTAAACCTCCTACGTGGGGTATGTGAAGTATTAGCGCGACGTGTATTCTAACATGCACCACTCTGGGAGGAATTACGCGGGCTACATCCGTCGAACACTTTCCCATGAAAATACTTGTAGAATAGACTCAAGTCGCCAACCGTTCTTCGATGTTCCCACGAATCAAGGCCATCCAGTCAGTTCCGGGTCTCCAATCAGACAAACAGCTCTTCTCTGAATAGAACCCAACAAATGCAGTGCATGTTTGGGAGTAGAGCCTCAAAATGGGAGTAGTATTCCAGAGTTAGTTGAATTTGATGCTTTCTAAAGAATTAACAGTTGTTGTGGTGTGTAAAGCTTTCTGGTTCGAAATAATATTTCCAACTTTTGAGAAGCTCTCCTTGCTTTGCTTGCAACATGGTCATGCCAGGACATATTTTTGTTTGTTTGTTTTGTTTCTGTTGGGCAGGGCGCATCCACAGCTAAGATCATTTAGCTACTAGAGTAAACTAGAGTTTAAGTTTGGTTAAATACGGTTAGACATTTACAAGTTGAATTCTTTTAAGTAATTGGTTATGTTTCCTTTAGAGTGGGACAAAGATAATTATGCTGGATAGTGATGTTGGATGGGATGCCGTGGGTGTCTCTCAACGTTTTGATGTAGGGGAATGGATTCGATTAGATGTTAACACTGATAAGGGGGGAGTCACATTTAGGTCAGAGTGGGACGGGGATCTCGTCTTTACTAGATGTAACATGCGTGGAATAGGGTGTGTCCAATGCCAGTCTTCTCATTATTACATTATGTCTTCGGTTCAATTCTGTGGAGGGTTAAGGGGAGGAAATACATTGGGTTTTGATGGAACCAAATTTGTTGTTGGGATCTTCCAAGTCCCATTTGAGTTGGAAGAGAGAGCTGTGTAGGTGTTTTATGAAGATGTTAAAAATCAAGAGAAGTGATTCTCTCCATGTTCAAGCTGGCCCTTCTCTATGGCAAGGGTTAGCAAGATAATCCGCTCTGTCGTTATGAGGGTTGCCTATGTGACTGGGCAACCAAAGCAAGGATATGGTACGTTTTTTCAAGGTGGCCGTTGTACATCAGATCCCGAATTTGCCTGATATAGATGAAATTGAGATTTCTAGAATTAATGGCTTTGAGAGCGCTTAGGGAATCAGAAATTATGAGAGTTGGTTGATGTATATTGCTTGGAGGGAGTATCTGATAGCCTCCTTTATTGTCAACAATTCTGCGGAGAAAATAGGAGATGTGTTTAGGTAATTTATACATTTGGACGATATTATCAAAAGAAGGCAGCCCCAACTCCTTTTCCGTCTTTGATCCATCTGTGAAGGAAAGTAAATGATTTGGGTGGGATAGATATGGATAGTCTGTCAAGAAGAGCTTGTTATATGACTATGTTTGAATGTTCTGATGTTTTTATAGGAGTGCAAAGTTAGGTCAATGTTGGGGAGAGGGGAGAGCTATGCAACATGTTCATGCCAGGACATATTTGCTGCCAAATTAACGCCCGACAGATATACGTGACGATGTTAGAGGAAAGGAGTGCCCCGACCGCTAAACTATGTCGGATTCAGTCAGAAAAAACTGCCGCCTGGATTGTTGTAGCGTTAAATTTCATCACTGGTTACGGTCCCCCAAGATAGAATTTCTTTCAGATCTCTGTTAAGTGTCAATGACTTCCTGCTGTCTACGGATATTCGTCTGAGTCGCCGTTGTCTGAGCATTCAAAGTGAATGAAGAGATAATGGTACTTTGATCTGCAAAGCTGTAGATTGGATTCCCGGTCCTTTCCAGCAGATCGTTAGTTCTAAATGAGAAAGAGAGTAGGAAATAGTATGGAGCCTTGGGGTACCCGGCGTTGATAGTGAGGGAATTAGAAAGAAATCCATCCACTGCCACTCGTTAAAAAACGCTCTCTGATGAGGAAACATGAAAGCCACAAAGAGAACTTTTCAGACATACCAGAAAAGCGTAGTTTAGCCCTAACAATCCATCGTGCCAAACACGGTCAAATGCCTGGATATATCAAAAGCAACCGCTTGAGATTCTCCAAAGTGTTCAATTTGCATTGTTCCAAACATGTGTTACATAAGTCAAAAGATCTCTTATTCATCTATGGGTTTGCGAGAGTCATAATTGGTGGTCGATAAATAATGTTGAATCCTTCAAGATATTTTTGGAAGATGCTGATTGATAACCTTTTCCATGACTTTTGATGTTATTTGGCAAGGTCTTCTTGCCTTTTTTAGGTATCGGTTGAACTGTGGCAGATTTCCAGCAGCAAGAAAATATTCCCTTTCTGTAGGATAGGTTGAAAAGTGTACAAGACAGAAAATTGGTGTTAGTTTCCTCTCGGCACAGTTTTTGAAAACTATGGCAGGTATTCCGTCAGAGCCAGAAGCTTTTTTGATGTCTAGCTTCATTAAAATATGTTTTATGATGGCTTGCTGTCTGAAGACAAGATCGGGCATCCTGGTGCCCTTGATGTGTAATGTGAGGCAATAAGGAAAAATATTATCTTTTATGTAATAGTAAATAAAGCTAGTTAGGTTTAAGCTAGAATCGAGAAAGCTAGAGTTACGTACCTATCTTTACTACATTGATAGGAAGCTCTATTTTATTATGGAGTATAAGACACTACTACGGCGCGGCTACCCTGCCTAAAATTTTAAAACAAGCATAAATCTCTTCTAAAAATTATTATATATAGTTGCATCGTATGGCATATTCGTTTGCAAATACAGCATTATTTTCGCATATCAAAAAATTTCTCAGGCCAAATACGTCCCGAGTTGTTATGATTCTTATGGTAAAACCGTACATAGAAAGGTGTTTTATAGCTATCTAGTTGGTGAGCAAACGGTTCATGAGTTGCATTAACATCCGAAGATACTAATTTCCCCTAAAATTAAACTCACCTCCAATACAAAGTTTTCCTTGAAAAATATCGTATTACGACAACATCTAAAAGCTTTTATTTCTTTTTCTTCTTTCTAATATCCGAAGAGAAAGAAAATTAATACATCACGCTAAATTGAAGGCAGGCTAGGGCAAAAAAAACCAGCTCACTTCAGATTTTATTTCCGAAAAGTTTTCATTTGTACTACGTACGATTGTAATACTGAAATCGTACAGCTCTCCGCGTTGTTATTCTTTCCATCAAAATGCTAGGCTAAACAAGAGAATCCACCTTGTGTATTAGTTTTCACCATGGTAGGTTATCCAGTGAGTAAAAGTTTGTGTTTATAAAAAACTTTGCGATTGGTGGCTCAGACCAGTGGCATGATTTTGTGTCAAAGCATCTCCAAAGATACAAAGTTTAGGATTAGTCACAAATTTCGGTACTTGTACTATTCAAACCAAGTATTAAAGTATTAAAATTTAAAACAAGTTTTTAGGGAATAAATAAAAAATAAATTTGAAATTGTTAATTTTCCGCCATATCAGTTATCATTCATTCGTATTAAGAAAAGAAGATGGTTTTTCTTATTATTGCCAGAATATACGTAGGATAGGATTACGTCATGATTTGCTTTGCTAAATCGTCGATAACAAAACTGTGATAGCCTCGACTTTCAACATTTTACTCTAATTTAACACTTTACACTGGTAAACGCAAATTATAACTTTGTCCCGTGCATATGGACTTTTATGAATATTTTTTTACTTTAAGAGGTGGGTGGCAGTAAAAACAAACATTAAGCAAAAAAATCTGTTAGCCAAGAATTTTATTCTCTTAAGTAATTTAAAATATTTCAAAAAACAATGATACTCCTAAACCCAGAATGTGAAAAATTTTTATTGTGAAGTTACGAATCTAAAGCGTTTCTAGCAAATCTGAGATCCTGATTAATCCCTTTTTGATGTGTCCCAGTCAGTAAATCTGCCAACATATTTGGGTTCTATTTGCCCTGGTAAACGTTTTTTTCTTTTTCGAAATGTCCTGATGAAATCTTTCTCCGTGCTCATCGCTCACA
>CM032451.1:33867411-33931606 GCA_019049505.1 Pachyrhynchus sulphureomaculatus | reverse complement strand
AAAATTTTCGTTATGGAAGTATAAAAAGATTAGTGACTTCACACAAAATATATCCCAAATGAGTTTTCAATAAGGTTTTTTCCTATCTTTAAGTTAAAACTGATGTTTCTGAATTTTGTTTTTTTTTTTATATATACCAGACAAATTATTAAAGGTAATGCCCTCGTGATAATTTTCGTTCAATCTACACCCTGTAGAGAATATTATATTTTTTCAAAATTTTTTTGAGTAAGTATTTTTCGAGATAAAGTGGGGAGACAGCAATTTTTTCGCACTTTTTTTAAAAAAATTCAAAGAGAATTGTGCGCTAAATATTATAATAATATAAATACGCTACAGGCCATGAAGGCCTGGGGCTTAGTAAACTTGTGTCCTTTTCCCTCTTCTCTCTTCCATCATCCGGCGTCCAAGTACTGTTGGATCGCATGTCTCCACTCTACTCTGTTCTGCGCCTTCGTCCCTCCAGTCTCTGACCCGTATGGCTCCTAAATCCTCCTCAACATGTTGCAACCATCTCCCCTTCGGCCTTCCCCTCCTTCTCACACCCACAGGCTTCATCGCCAGCACCATTTTCACCAGTCTCTCTCTTGTCAAACGTTTTACGTGTCCTAACCATCTCATTCTTTGCGCTCTTATAAAAGATATTGATTCTAGGGTCCGTCATATAAGTCTTCCAGTTTGGTCCGTCTAGACCACCCTTCCGGTGTGTAGATCACTCTTAACATCCTTCTTTCCCACCTCTCTAGCGTCTCTTCCTCTAATTTATTCATTACCCATGTTTCACATCCATACGTGACAGTAGGTCTTATGACCGATGTATAAATCGTCAGTTTTGTCTTTCTAGAGACGTATTTTTGATTTCATTAAAGCATTTTCAGGCTCCCACATTTTTGGGTTGCCCTTTGCTATTCGCGCCTTCAATTCGCTTCCCTCATGCCCGTTGTCTTCCATCAGTACCCCCAAATATTACAAATCTATCTACTCTATCTAAATTTATATTCCCTTCCATCATAGGTCACTACATTAAGTTATTTTTCTTTCTTAGTATCTGTGCTTCCTGCTATCATATATTTCGTTTTCTCGGAGTTGATTTCTAATCCATACTTACACTCGCCTCTCTATTAGTCTTTTCGATCTTCTCTTTAAACCAGTTCTCTGCTAGACTTTGCCCCCCCCCCTATCAACGTCAAATCATCCGCATATGCTATACACTGGTGCTCTTTATTTAAAAATTGTACCGTTAGCCTCTAGGCTACTCTCTCTTATTATCCTCAATCCCAAACTAAGTTAAATAACGTCGCAGACAGTGGGTCACCCTGTTAGTAGTCCCCTTTCTACTATAAAATCCTTTGATGTTCCAGGCCATTCCACATTATTTTATTGGTCGTTTTTTTAAAGTTATTTTAACTAAGCTAATTAGTTTTGTTGGTATTTTTAAATGGAACAATGCTTGATACATTCTGTCTCTTATAATTCTGTCATAAGCCTGCCGGAAGTCTATAAACAGGACATGTAACGCTATTTTATGCTGCATAACACGTAGTTTGAATTTTCTTTAACAGTGAATATCTGATCTGTTGTGAATCTGTTACTTCGGAAAACCCCGCTTGGTATTCCCCTATTCTTCTTCTGCATACCCGTTTAATCTCTTCCGCAATATCTTTGCCAGAATCTTATAGCATATATCTAGCAGAGCTATTCCTCTATAATTTTTGCATAGCATTTTATCACCTTTTTTGTGTAGTGGACTTATAAAAGGCCTTGGACCCATTCTTTTGGGATTACCTCCTGTTCCCACACTTGCTCTATTAGTAGAAATAGTTTTCTCATGCAGTTGTTCGCCTCCTGCCTTTACCATTTCAGCACTTATTTCGCTTTCACCTGGCTTTTTGTTTGTTTTTCATTTCATTAATTATAGCTTTGATTTCTCCTCTAGTTGGCTTACTCACCATTATTCCCATACCTCGATTTACCCCTTCCACTCATCCATTATTTTGTCTGGCTCACTTATTAGTAATCCTGTATTAGTTCTGAGGTAGCTGGTTCAGCTATGGTATCCTTTGTTCATTCGTTTTTTACCTCCTGATAGAAGCTTCTTAATTCCTTATTAACAAATCTTTTTCTCTATGTTATTTCAATTTTTCTTCATTATATCGTCTCTTCAGTCTTCTGCATGTTTGTTTGAACATTCCTCGAAATTCTCAATATTCCTGAATATTATCTTCATTTGGGTTCATTATCATCGTCTGCCGTGCTTTTTTCTTGGCCTCTGCTAGTGCGCTGCACTCGCCGTCGAACCAGACTTTGGTTTTTACTTGTCTCTCGCAAATATTACATTATATATATTTTTTAACTCGTCTTTTTACGAGGTTTCACTTGAACCCCACACTGTGACCGGACAAAAAAAAAATTCACTTCCGATTTCACCCCCCAAAACTAACTCGTTAAGTCAAAAATGTAACTTTCAGAACTACTTCGGAGGAAATTGAGAGTGACAGACAGACAGACGGACGGATACCGAAGTGTTCTTTAAGTGTTCCGTACGGAACACTAAAAAGGATGACTATAAAACTTTGGAGAGGCTAGTAGACAGATATAAGGGTTGGTTGTAGGCAGGGTAGGCGACTGTGCCTGTTTGTGCTCTGCAGCCTCTCGGTTTATTGTGCTTTTCCCTCTTAGTTAGGTGAGCGTGGCCCCTTTAAGGCCAAGCCCCTTCATGTGGCAATTTATTTGCCATGGTACAGATCTCTGAATAGTTTATGTCTGTTCCGAGTTTAGGCCATACATTCATATAGAATGTATCTTCGTCTTTACCACATAGTCTGCATGTCATGCATATGTGAATTTTTCCTCAGGTAATAGTGGTCGGTGTTTAGTCTCACCACTAGTTTGGCTTGGTCCCTTGTTAAATATAAGACGTCTGTTGATTGTCGTTTTACTATCTATATACCAAACGAAGAGACCTAATCTTGAGTATACCAGTTCTCTGCGGAAATTAAACAGAAAATATCTGAAGTTGGTGACAGGAAACCTTACGAGACACTATCACTTGAACCGGTACCTAACTTGTGTTGCGGTTAAAGATCATTCAGACTGCCGATGGTGCTTGATGGGAAAAGAATTACCACTTCATCTAATCATGCCTTTAAGAAACATAAATTCACTCACCAACATTATAAAATATCAACAACAAAATTTTTTCCAAAGTGCCGATTTATTAAAAAGTAACAAAAAAAATTTATATTTCCTATGCTGGAAAGAGGAGATAAAAAATTCAGGTAATTAAAATATGCCCACACGCTTCAAGAAGTCATTTGATTAGATTTTGGTATACTAAATAAGTTGGTTCAATGTTCTCAAAAAAAAATTGTAATTTAAATTTCGTGACCTATATTGTTAGTCTTCCGGAAAAAGAAAGAATTTGAAAACTTGCTTAATTATTATTTATAAATAAAATAGTTCTTGATTCTGAGTAATCATGCTGGTAATAAAATATTTATAAAACAAAAAGGCAACCTAAACTATGGTATAATTTCAACTTATTCGAAGGGTGATAGTAGTTATCGATATATTGATAGTTACCGATATACTGGTAGTTATTAACACACTGACATTAATCGATATTTTCGGATGCTATGTATATAATGATAGTTATCGGTATAATACCGGATGGTTAACCATTTTTCGATAGTAAATGAAAATACATCGATATTTATCCATGTATCAATTGTTATTTATATATCGATAGTTATTGACATACCTATAATTATTCATATATTAATATGTGTGTGTATATATTAAGAGTTATTAATAATTTACCAAAACAATAAAGATATTTCAAATAATAAAACATGTACTATTTTTTACATATATATATATATATATTATATAATATATATATATATATATATTATATATTATTATATATATATATATATATATATGGTATTATTAAAAAGCTGATTTCCTACTCTTTTTAGTGATGTGAAAAACATGTGGATTTCCAGAAAGCTTTACTTATTAAAACGGTTTTAATCAATAGGACCGTTTTTGCTCGCTCAGCAACGTACCCGTTGCGCGCTATTCATCCCTATAAAAACAGATGCAACTGCATTCTCCTCTCATTCCTTTATCGGAACTTGAAACTGCCAACATCTCTGCTATACTTGCTCCCTAATTACATCATCGGAAAATGGATTACTATCCCGTAAGAAACGGCACAAGTCATTGCCCCATTGCAAGAAGGGCATAGCCAACGAGTAGTCTCTGCGCAACTGCACCTGAGTCAGTCAGCTGTCTCCAGAGTCTACAGACGTTACCAAGAAACTGGCGCCTTCACACGGAGACCAGGATCAAAAAGAGGAAGGGTGTACCTCGGAGCAAGACGAACCGCTTCAATATCAACACGACTCTAAGAAATCGTCATTTGAACGGCATCGAGGTCCAGTAGGAGCTCAGACAAGTGGGTGGACGGGCGGTCAGTTATTGGACAAAAGAAGACTTAAAGAAGCTATCCTAATTCCGAAGAGACCAGTTAATGGGCCCAAATTAACAGAAGCCGTGATTTGCTCGAGAGCATGTCGACTTAGAGCAATGGCATTCCGTTTTATTCGAGACGAGTCCCGAATGAATAATATATAAGATATCACATGGCAATGATGGAAGAAGATGAGTCTATAGGAGGCCTTAGGAGCGCTATGCGCAGTGCTGCATTACTGAAAACGGTCGGAGGCGGTTTAGTCATGGTGTGGAGAGGCATCTCACTGGATGCGAAAACCGATTTGGCTCACCGGTACATCGAGGAGATTCTGCAGGAGCACGTTGTTCCATACACTGAGTTTGTTGGCGCAAGTTGGTGCTAATGCACAACAATGCGAGGCCACATGTTGCTGTATCGGTGCGGCAATATCTGGCAGAAGTGGGAATACCCACATTAGGCTAACCTGCGCGGAGCCCTGACCCCAATCTAATCGAGCACATGTGGGATAAGCTCAAAAAAAAGGGTTTTTTGAGCCAGAAATCCAGCCCCAGCATTGCTAAAGGATTTAAAGGTTGCGATGGTGGAAGAGTGGGAAATAATCTTACAGTCAGTGATGAAAAAGCTCACCCGCTCCATAAACAACTGGCTGGAAGTAATAAGAAGGGCAAGGAGGTAATAAAAAAATTTTGATTTTGGGTTTTATCAATTAACTTAATTGTTTAAACTTTAATTTTTTCTTTCTCTTACCCCTGTTTTCAATCCTCGTTCTTCTTATTTCCCTTTTTAAATCATTTTAATCACTAAAAAACATGAGGTACGCTTTTGAATTTAGTATCATTAGAAAGAGGATAGAGTGAGCTTTCAAATGATACTAGAATCCGTAAAAATATATGTACACCAAATACTAGGACCCTTGTTACCATGTTAACTAAAGCCAAATTGTTTGAATCGATTAAAATATTAGGAAGACATGTACAAAAAGGTAGTGCTGGTTAAAAAGTTTAGTGATAGTTTCTGTCAAAATTTTATGTATTTTACAACTCAAATTTTTTGCACAATAAGTTAAACTATATTGTTGAATTAGCTATTTACACAATCCCGTTTACCTCATTATGTTGGGTAGAATACTATCTTACAGCGAGCGGCCTAGGAACTTCTGTTACTCGATATTCAGTTATATTTTTCTTATCTTATATATTATGTTTTTCTTTCTTGTTTGATTTAGTTAAATTTTTTGCTTGTATTTTATTTATTTTCAGTGTCTGTAAAAAATTTTAAATTGTCCCTTTTTTTTAACTTTTTTACATTTCCCTATATATATATATATATATATATATATATATATATATATATATATATATATATATATATATATTATATATATAAGGTATTATGGAAATCATGCACGTAACACTAACTCAAAGAAGTCACAAACTCCTGATCTAAAATCAACGCCCGGACTGTCTGGAGAAATACGGATAGGAATAATATATTAATTATGTACCTATATCTCTTTTACGAGTGCAATTAAATGATTTCTCTATTTTATGAACACATACCAAAAATTCTGTTTAATTAACCAAACTGTCGTAAAAAACTAATTTTCACTAAACTTTGCCAACATTAGTTAAAACACTTAAAACACCTTTTGCATTACCAATTTGCAATAGTTTCACGAAAAAAACGTAATACTTTCCACTACGTAAACAAAACATTTTGTCGCCAAAGAGATTTGAAGTTAGATGGTCGCTGACAGCGGTAATTTTCCTTCAACCCGCATTAACAATTTACGCTCTGTCTCAGCTATGATCATCTTAGCTGTGGCAAAGGGCCTCTTGATGATTTTTTAATTTTACGTAGGACAGTAATTTTGTAAATTTTCAATTATATGGAAGCTTTATAAAAAATAAGTATTGGTGTGACTCCAATTGACTCCAGGAGTCACCCGTTTCAATTTGTTACTGGTATATTTTAATAATACTTTATCAATTTCTTCCCACAAATCCTAAAGTGTGAAATTTTAAAGTTAGCATTAGATGTTTCAAAACTTGCTGGAATAGATGCTGAAGGTTTTTTTAAAACCGTTTTCTCAATAATCATAACCTTAAAATTCTTAAGCTGAGTCATAAATTCCATTCCACAAAGAAAAAAAATGGTTGGCGTGAATAAAAATGTGTATTTTTTTCATTCCAAATATAGTAAAATAATAAAGGAAATTGACTGATTCTTATTTTTTTTTATGCAGGCAGAAGTGATGGCCTTTTTATCAATGAATTGTTTAACTACTAAATTTGACACAGCAAATATGACGCGAGTACAGAATATAATATTTGATAAAAAAAACCTTCTGAATCAGTTAGTCATAATCTACAAAAATTCCTAAAACTTTATTATGGGGTAGAAGAAATATCAAAGCTTTTTTAATTAGGTTAAAAAACAAAAAACAATTCATAAACTTTTAGTTTATAGTGTAGTTAGCTTCAAAGAAATAATTAATAATTTTTAGAGAGATGGCGTATTAAGGTAAAATAATATAGTTTCAAAAAATATATTACATATGGGTTGCTATCTTTGAAACAATCTTTACTCTTGCCAGAGATCTATGTATAGGACTACATTAAGTAAAGTGTTTGACTAGCTTTCATCTAAACATTTTTGTTTTTTATTCTTATTAGCCTAGTTGTCAGAAGCAAATTTTGATGAAAAGCTTTCATTAAATGTTAACGGGCTGCATTTTGGCATACAGAATTGGACGTAGAATATGATAAAAAAAAGTTTGCTATTCTAAAATGTACGCTAAGACTAGAAAATTAAAAATCAAATGGAAAATCCGGTTTTTTCGCAAATATCTTTAAAAATAAAAAATATATGGAAATACTAATAGCACGCGTAAAAGAACGGGAAATTTTACAAAAAAATAGTACACAGATTGTTTTTTTTTTAGTTCTGTCGTAAATAAAAAAAAAATAAAATAAAATAACTGGTTTAACCCCTTTAGTTCTAGTGGGAATCATACTTCCAATATGCCGTTAAATATTTTGAAATTGGCTATTAAGGGGTTTCTCGGGGTGCTGATTAAGAAACCGGCGACAGATTTGAAAAATTCAAAATGGCGGATCAAATATGACGGCCAGAAAGTGTATAATTTATTTAATTTCTTCGAGTAATTTAAAATTTTTGCATTTTCAATAACTGTTTTCTTTGTACCTGGATGTTAAATGAAATATAAATACTTCACACTTAAAGCTTAGGACTTTTATCTTTCATTTCCAAGCTTTAAATATATATTTTTTTATGTTAAGTTTAAGTGCTAATAATAAGAAAAAATACGTTTATCATGAACACTTTTTTAAGAGCAAACTTACAAAAAAAGAGAATGTTTTTTTAAGTTTTTAATGATTTTCTGATATCAAGTATACTTTTAACTAATTAAAATAAATGTCCGACTTTTCTTGATCATTTCGTACTGCTTAAATAACACAGACAATGTGGTTATCTTTAATTATTCTTATATTGAAACTTGAGGATACATGTACAAGGATTTTTTTCAATACTATATTTTATTAAATATTTGCTATACACTAATGCCCGTTAAAATCATGCAAACAAAAATTTCATTTTAAGTTTTACAAATTACAAAGCAACAAAAATAAAAACTATTAGTATCATTGGAAAGCCGAAAGTCTCTTCTTCAAAAAACACTATCTTTTAATTTTTTTTTTTACACTCTGAAAACAAGTAATATCGATTAACCTTCGAGCGGTGCGTGTAAACTTTCAAATTAATTTGTTTAGCGCGCTACACTTTTTGAATCACCTATCCGAATATATACTATTTTTTTGTAGAATTTACCCCTCTTTCAGTGGTGCCACTAGTTTTTCGATATCTTTTTTATTTTTCGAGACCTTATCAAAAAACCGAATTTTTATTTTATTTTGGATGTTGTGGGCTTAGCGTACATCAAACTTCACCAAACATTTCTTTTATCGTATTCTGTGTCCAAAAAACTACCTTTGCACCAAAATGCAGCCTGTTAACATTTAATGAAAGCTCAAAACCCCTGGGCGACTGTTCTACATCTAATCCTTTATTCTATAATCACAGCGACCACAGTTGGAAATAACATTCTAAACTAAAATATTTTTAAGACGCTTATTATTAAGGACACCCAAATATGCAAAGCGCATATATTGCATATTTTGCATACTATATACATTTTTCTAAATATTTGCATAAATGCGTTAAAAATAGCATGTATGTGCATATTTGAAGGAATTTATAATAATGTAGGTCTTTGGCAGGCGTTTTCATTCATTTTTCGGAATAAGGGTCAATGTTTAGGCCGCCGCCGCCGGCGCCGCGCCGGTGGTTTCCCCAAATAAATTTTATTATTTTATGATCAGTAAAAACCAGTCAGTAAACCCCAGACGGCCATCAGAGCATACTTGCATTATTAATTTATTAGATTTCATTTTTGGTTGTGCTTTTAAAGTGGTTACGTCGATTTGTGCTTTTTATCTTGTGAGTCGTATTTTACTACAGTGAAATGCCCAAAGCCAGTAGTGTGTCAGTGTGGATTAAACCATACAAAGAACTAAGAATAGATATGGGAAAAATCTACTGTTCGGCATGTGTTAAAATTGTAAGTATAATTTTTGAATACCTATTGAACAAACAGGGTATTTCATTTTCGTTTAATATTTAAACATAACGAAATTTTTGTCAGGATTTTTGCTATTTTCAATGTTATTTAAGTTCCATTTAACGAACAAAATTTCTATTTAACGAAACCACGAAATAGAGAAATACATACGTAAACGTATGTATTTCTAGGTAATCTAATTAAAAAGGTACAATGCAGAATTTTAATTTTTGCCTGCCCTAAGCACCTAGTTTTCTGTTTAAAAAACGAAATTTCTATTTAACGAATTTTTTCCTTGGGATTTTAATTAAATTTTCTTTTTTTTATTGCAGATACCATGCGATAAAAAATTTCAAATAGAGCAACACATGAAAACTGCTTGCCATATTGCCAAATTGAGTAAGACGAAACCTGGAGATAGGCCACAACACACATTAATGCAATGTTTCCAACCAACGTACAAAAATAAAGAGCTAAATGAACAAGACATCTTTAACCGAGATCTCTGCCGTGCAATAATGACATCAAACATTCCGTTATCGAAGCTACGTAATGAAACTTTACTTCCTTCCTCCAGAAGTATTGCAAATTTAATATCCCAGGTGAAACAACAATACGGAGAAACGACGTAAGCTCCTTGTATTCACAGGTAATTGAGGAAATTAAAGGTAAAATTCGCAACGAACATTTTTACATATGTATTGATGAAACCACAGATTCAAGAGGACGGTATATTGCGCATTTATTGATTGGAGTTCTTAGCGACGATATTTTGCCAAAACCTTATCTGATTGCTTCCAAGCAGTTAGAAAAAACAAATGCATTGACAGTGGCCAGATTTGTTCAAGAGGAACTATCGAAGTTTTTTCTTCCTACGCCTGTTCCAGGAGATAGTGTTTTGCTTATTTTGTCAGATGCAGCACCGTACATGATAAAGGCCGGGCAAAATTTGAAAATTTTTTATCGAAACTTAATACATGTAACATGTCTCGCTCATGCTTTAAATAAGGTTGCTGAGGAAATTAGGAATCATTTTCCGCTTGTGAATAGCTTAGTTTCTAACATGAAGAAAATCTTCCTTAAAGCGCCTTTAAGGATTCAGTTCTACAAAGAAAAACTACCAAACACTCCTCTTCCACCTCAGCCTGTTATTACAAGATGGGGCACTTGGTTGGAAGCAACATTTTTTTATTGCGACAACTTCTGTCAACTAGATGGTTTAATTGCAGAATTATCAGACGAATCTTCCCAATCCCTTACGGAACTTAAACGATTATTCAAAAACAAGGAGATAAAACAACAACTTTCCTTTCTAAAAACAAATTATAGCTTTGTTCCTAAAACCATAACTCAAATGGAGGAATCTAATTTACCATTAACCCGAAGTGTTCAACTAATAAAACAATGTGAAAATGTCGCAGGTAAAATTGGGAGCAAAATTTTTTCAAAAATTTCGGAATGTTATGGAAAAAAAAAATAGTGGGTATCAATTTGTCAGCAAAGTAGCTAATGTTTTAAAGGGGGATTTTACTGATTCCGTTGATTTAGATCCTATGCTATTAAATAATTTTAAAAACGCCCCTATTACATCAGTCGACTTGGAAAGGAGTTTCTCAATGTATAAATTTTTAAACAACGATAGAAGACAAGTTTTGTTAATGGAGAATTTTGAGAAACATTTAGTAGTTTATTATTTTTATAACTAACGGCGACCCTGTCTTTTGCAATATTTGCATATTTCCGCTTACTTAGTTGCATCGCCCTGTATGTATCAAATTTAAAATGTATGTTTTATTATGCTGTTTACTACGTATATAAATTTTTATAATATGTACCTACATTATTATTATTATTATTATATGTTCATCTTTAAGTGAGGTAATAAAATACATTATTATTTATATTTATTTTTTACTTTGTATAATATTATATTTAGATTTAGTTCATTCGCCCTGTATGTTGAAAATTTAAAATGGGTTTTTTATTGCTATATTTGTATAGTACTTGTTTCATGTAATGTGAAACAATAAATTTACATTTTTCAAGCCGATTTCGATTTTTTTTATTGCATATTTACAACATGTATGTGCATATTTTAAGAAAATTATTTGCATATTTATGCGCATATTTTAAAGTTTTTCACTTGCATATTTAGGTTTCCTTACTAATTATACTTAAAAGCGGTGCGTGTAAACTTTCAAATTAATCTGTTTGGCACGCTACACTTTTTGAATCACCTGTTCGAATTTTTAATAAATTTTCAAGCTAATAAAAAAATCTGGAAAAAAAAACCTATATACTATTTTTTGTAGAATTTGCCGCTCTTTCAGTAGTGCTACTAGTTTTTCGATATCTTGCTAGTGTTCCGTACGGAACACTTATAAGATGACTTCGGTGTCTGTCCGTATGGCTGTCTGTCTGTCTGTCCGTCTCTCTGTCACCCCGATTTTCTCCGAAACTATTTGTCATAGAAAGTTGAAATTTGGTAATAAGATAGGAATTGATGGCCTCATCAGAGCCATGTTATTTTGAAAGTTAAATTTTGACTTAAGGAGTTAGTTTTGGGGTGGTGAAATCGGAAGCGGAAAAAATTTTTTTTACTAGGTCATCGAGTGTGATGTCAAATGAAAGCTTGTAAAAACACGAGTAAAAAAATATATATAAAATGTAATACTTGCGCGCGTATTATTTTAAAAAAATCGCGAAAAAATTGCTGTCCACACGCCTTATCTCGAAAAGTACTTATCAAAAAATTTTGAAAAAAAATTCTGGAATATTCTCCATGGGGTGTAGATTGAACGAACATTATCACTAGTGCATTATCTTTAATAATTTATCTGGTATATAGAAAAAAAAAACAAAAATTTCAAAGTCATCAGTTTTCAGTAAAGATTGAAACAAACTTTTGTTGAAAACTCATTTAGGGGTGTGTTTTGTGAAGTCACTGATCATTTTAGGCCTCCGTAACAAAATTTCGTTATTTTAAAAGCAATCAACGTACGGAACACTAATTGCGCAAGTTCAACTTGCACTTGACCGGTTATTTATTTTTCGAGACATTATCGAAAAACCGAATTTTTTATTTTATTTTGGATGTTGTGAGCTTAGCGTACATCAAACTTTACCAAGCTTTTTATTTATCGTATTCTACGTCCTACTACCTTTGCACCAAAATGCAGCCTATTAACATTTAATGAAAGTTCAAAACCCCTGGCGACTGGGCTACATCTAATCCTTTATTCTATAATCACAGCGATCACAGTTGGAAATAACATTCTAAACTAAAATATTTTTAAGATGCTTATTATACTCAAAAGAGAAAAGTAAAATCTAACAACTTGAACTAACTATGTCAAGAAGAACTATAGATTTGATTATGTAGTTAGGAATTGATTTTATATATATCTAAATCACTCATCCTTCGTACACCTAAGAGCCCATTGTAATTTATGGAACAGTCAAAGCAGCACAACAACACAGTTAAACAGCCTCTTACGACTGAAATTTTTGTCCTCTATAAAATAAGCTAATGGTTTTCATCCTTTCGAACCTTTTTTTGCTCTTACCGAAAATGTCCCGACACGTAATCGATACATATAAAAAATTACATAATATTCACGTTCTCCTAATGGCAAAATCTTCTCGCAAAGAATATTTTTACATTATTTTTCTTCATAAACAAACAAATAACTGTTTTTCTTAAAATTTTTTTGGGATTATTTTTTCATTCTTTTGCGTCACATCTCCATTAAAAAAATCCAAGAGATTTAAAAAATTTATTGTTTTGTCATTTATTAGTGATTAAATGTAGGAGAGCCTTTAAGTCTATTCATTAGAGATATTTACCAATCATGATGTAGTAATATTTAAAAAAGATATATTTTCGGATGCTGCCAAAGTTTGATAAATTAGTATATATATATATATATATATATATATATATATATATATATATATATATATATATATATATATATATATCTATATATATATATATATATATATATATATATATATATATATATATATATGTATATATATATATATATATATATATATATATATATATATATATATATATATATATATATATATATATATATATATACATATATTCCATTCTATGAAATAGAAACTGAACATCATCAGAGGATTAAAAAACAGAATAAATAAGATTTGCCACCCCTCTTTTAAAGAAAAAAATGTAAAACTGTTGGAAAACATCTTGTTGGACAATTACTATGCTAAAGCTCTAATTAAAAAGAATTTCCAAAGATCTCCCCTTCAAATCAATTCCAACAGTCACCACTAATGTCAAAATTAAAATAGGAAAGTTACAATACATAGAAAGTCTTTCCCAGTCTTTGTCTTCTCTTTTTAAAAATACAAACACTAAGATTGCTAATTACAACATAAAAAGAATGAATTGTTTTTACATCAATTTAAAAGATAAAACCGATACTTTACAAAGATCTAATATAATATACGGCATTCCCTGTCAATGTGGTTTGGTCTACGTTGGACACACTTCACAAAAGCTCTCTAAGAGATTAGCGTTACACAAAAGTGATAGCAAACACAAACCTAACGCAACTAGCTTGAGCTTACACGTAAATAATACAGATCACAGAGTACAATATAACAACAGCTTCATTCTGGATGGTGAGACTAATTACTTCAGAAGAAGTTTCTTGGAAATGTGTTACATAAAAAACTTGTAAAAATAATCTCAATCACAAAAAAAGGCGTAGAAGGATTGAGCTTCATGTATACCTATTTACTAACACAAGACCATACCAAACCAATGAAAAAGAACGATTTTTATGAAAAAATTAGTTTCCAGTAAAGTTGACGTTTCTTTTCTGTTTCTATTATTCCTGCTTTTTATAGATTACTAATTACTTTTTCTGTGTCTTCTTGTTATAAAATTAAGTAAAAAAATTAAAAATTAAATATGATAAATAATAAATAACATCCAATATTAATATTCTCTTTCAAATATTTTAAATCGGTCTATGAGTCCCTTTGTCATAAAATTAAAGAATTATTTTTTTTTATGGGTCTAGCACACGTGCTACAGGGAAGTCCCTAAAGCGCTACAGGAGCGACACGTGTGCGGAGAAAGCAATTCACGTTGCTCTTGAATCGCTGTAGATTTTACTCGGTGGGAAACACAGTCCTGGGCAAATTATTCCAAAGGGATGATGTTCTCCATATAAAAGACTGCTTGAAAAGCGTTGTACGAGGAGTAACAAGCTGAACCTCATACGGATGTGAAGAATTATCACGACGTGTACTTCTAACATGAACCGCTCTGGGAGGAATTAAGCGGGCCACATCCTTCGAACACTTTCCATGAAAGTACTTGTAGACTCAAGTCGCCAACCGTTCTTCGATGTTCCAGCGAGTCAATAATTATAATAATTAATAATATAATTAATAATAAATAACTCGTCTAATAGTAACATTCATCAAATTTAAGTCCCTTTATTATAAAATTAAACAAATTAAAAAATAAGTATCATTATTAATAATAAATAATTTGTCTAATAGTAGCATCCACCAAAAAAATTTACCACATCCCTAACTTTAATGCTTTTGTGGTTTTTTGTCGACCTGATGACGACATGGACTACCAACAATATCGGTTGAGACCAAATATCACTAAATAAGTTACTAAACTCGATGTCAAAAAAATTTTAAAATGGAGTATCATTTCAACATCATGGTGTTTCTTACAGTTGTGTTCTGTCTTAAAAAGTGTTTTTGATTAATATTTATTGAAAACGTTTTATTTTTAATACTTGTGTAACTCCCTAAGTGTCCTTTAATCATTTTTTGTAATCATACCTACTACCTGGCTAACAAACATGCAAATTTTATTGTCTTCACCAGCACCATTAACTGCTAAGTTTTTGTAAATAATTTCTCATACAGCCGTATAATTTATTGAATCGCATTTTAAAAACGAACGTTTTGAGTTTATTTTTCTGTACCTGGTTTGCATTTTTAGAATCCATAAGAAGCTACCATTAGGCAGTGAAAGCTCGATAATAAAAATAAAAAGCAGATACTAGAGCCATTAGATCTTTGATTGCTCATCTTTTCTCCTTATAAGGGCGTTTCCCAGTTGTTAAATACGATTGTTTGTTGCCAGTGCCCTGTTACTATCCTTCCTCTTTCTATATATATATATATATATATATATATATATATATATATATATATATATATATATATATATATACATATATACATATATATATATATATATATATATATATATATATATATATATATATATATATGTATATATTATATATATATATATATATATATATATATATATATATATATATATATATATATATATATATATACAGTCACTCCTGTGTGAAGTTAACCTTCTCTTTATGCTGTGGGACGTTTGTCCAATGTAACAGGATGTGCAGTCTTTGTATGGGATTTTGTAGACCACATTGGAAGTTTGTTTTTTGGTAATGGGTGTTTTAACTCTTGTATAAAGTTGTTTTAATTTATGTGGGATGGTTCTGGAGAAACGAATGTTTTCTTGAATGAGCTTAGGGGTGAGCCCATCTATGTGGGGAAGGATTTTCTATATAACAGTGTTGTTGAGATCAACAACACTAATTTTGAATTCGAGAGTCATGCTGGTTCTGAATGTTGATAATATTTAGATTGTGGGGTGCATTGTTAATAAACATTAATTTGTTGAGTAAAGGGGAAGGATAAGAGTGCTCGATAAGGAGAGTTTTCAATAGATTCAGTGCAATAGATCTTTCGGGGTGATGTGACAGCTTGTAGTCTCTCTTGATAAGAGCACTAGTCAAACCAATTTTCATTTTCATTGGATGATTGGAGTGATAATTAAGATATCTTCCACTGCTCATTCGTTTCCTGTATCATCTAGTGATGAAGGTGTTGTTGAGCCTTCTGATAAGCGTCATATCTAGAAAGGCAATGGAATTGTTTGTTTTTCTTTCTAAAGTATATTTAATGTTGTCATCAATACTATTGAAAACTTTTCTGTTGCAGAAGAATTGAATATATCCAAAAACTTAACAATTAAACAAAGAGTTTTAAAAGACAATTGTTTTTGACCGTATCCTCACTAAATTATTTTTTTCTTTCTCACGAGTCAGTCACGACTACTTCCAAATTTACCGATGGCGAATAACTAAATCTCCTGCGCTTTGCTGATGATATTGTTAAAAAGCCAGGTGGAGCACGTTCAAAATTACAAATATTTGGGTCATGAAATATAAATTACCAAAGATAACCAAACCCGTGAGATACACCGTCGTTTGGATTTGGGATGGACGGTTTGAGATATGCTGCAAGGTAACGTGCTTAAAAAAGAAAGTTTATGAACAATGCGTTCTTTCAGTAATCACATATGGCGCCGAGATACTCACGTTAACAAAACAGTCAGCAAACAAACTGAGAGTATCGCAACGGGCAATGGAGTGAGCTATGCTGGGTATCACAAGGAATGATAGAATAACAGACATAACTATCAGAAGACGAATAAAAGTAAGAGATATGATCCGAAAAATTACGCAATCTAAATGAAGATGGGTAGGCCATATAGACCGAAGGGATGATAACCAATGGCGTAGAAGAATAATAGACTGAAGACCCAGACAAGACAGAAAGAATAGAGGCAGAGTACCAACAAGGTGAAGCGATGACATTAAAAGAGTGTCAGTACAGAGATCAGTGAAAGTTGATAAAGGAGGCCTAGCAGTGTACGAGGACGGCTGATGGATGGCCGCTGAAATTATCGGTGTCAATTTTAACCTCATAAATCGCTTGAAAGTGATTTTGGAAGTAATATCGAGTGATCATAATGTCGACTTGAGAAATTTGCAGACTATGGATATGAGTCGGACCACCAAAATTTATGTGGAGTTGTATCCCCGACATCCCATGACTTTTGTGACAAAATATTAACTCACGGTGCACCAGTAATGGGAAAGGCACTGTCCGAAGAAGCAGCAGAGGAGCGTAACGAGCACTTTCGCCTGTACCGGCAAAATTTTACTAGAAAATTCTCAAGAGAAGAATGCAATTTAGATGTCCTTAACAGATTATTTCTCAGCTCAGATCCCTTAACATCTAGCATAAGGCCAAAACCCCAAAAAAAGATCTATGTCGTTTGGTAAAGAAGCAATACAAATGTTTGTTGCTGCTGAACCTGTGGGGGAATCTGTAGAAGAAGCCGAGGAATGGAGCTCGGGTGCGAGCCATGAGACGTGGGATTCCTCATCGTGAATGATTATTTTTGAATTTTTTTGTTTAAATTAATATGTTTTTTTCTTAATATACTTTTTTTTATACATTAAAACGTATTTTTCTTCAAAATATGCACTCACTGCTATATTTAGAAATAAAACCCAATTTAAAATATCTGAAAGCTAAAGCTAATTTTGGTCATATAAAAAGCTGAAATACCCCTATGTGGCGATTCTTCAATAGGTTTGTACTGTATTGCCATGACAACAGATTTTATGTTTTTATATTGATCGTTTAAGTGGCAATCAAAAATATTTAAAATGAGCTTCTTTCTAAGCATTACAATTAGTTGGAAAATGACATTTATAGCTGAAAATCTTTTCACAGGTAACCTACGTTCTGTTATTCAATTTTTTGCCGTTAATGCAAATTTATAAGTAAATGGAAGCTGTGTATGGTGGCTGTAGTTATTCTCATCGGGCAATAGCTAAATGCAATAGATTTTGACAAGAAAGGGTATTCATTAAATATGTGAGCTGCCCAAGGTATGCTTGTGTAACAGTATCAGATGACTATGTGAAAAAGCTGAGAAGTGCTGTTAGAGAAAATAGATGCTTTAAAACAGTTTTCTCAAATGTTATGCGTCAGTGTGTAACTATTCCATTATTCGTAGACTTTATTATCATAAACTTGCTGCTAGGTCAATTCCATGACTGGTGAGTGGAAGAATTTACTAGCACTACAACATTTGAGATGCCACCAACGACAATGTAATGCCATTTTACTTTAAGTAATCGCCAGTAATGAGCATTGTTGTTATCAGTGAGGACCAAAAACTCAAAGCCAAAGTATAGAAGAAAACAAGAAATGTCGATCTCCATCTTCAGCATGATACATAATGGTGCTCGTGTTATTTAATTGCCAACGTGTGCTGTACTTAGATCTTAACAGTGATGAACGAAATCGAAATACCTTGGAGTGTTTACTTGCTAACACACTTAAAACAATTTACAAAACCTCTTTTCGTTCAGGAACAACACGGTTTCGTTGGGGTCGATCGAAAGCTACAAACTTGATCTAGTTAGTTCAAAATACTATTGATGCAGTGAAGACAGGTGGTCATGTTGACGTGGTTTATACGGATTTCAGCAAGGCCTTCGACACTGTCAACCACGATGTCTTGATAAGGAAATTAAGAAGTTATGGCTTTTGTGGATCACTACTGAATTGGTTAACGTGCTACCTTAGATATAAGAAACGGTTTGTTAAAGTAAAGGGCTTTGTGTAGAGTGAGGTATCTGTTACATCGGGTGTACCACAGGGTAGCCACGGGGGCCCATTGCTGTTGTGTTGTTGTATTTATTCATGACCTCCGTGAGGTGATTCTATTTTCAAGGTCCCTAATTTGAAATTGTTTATGGTAATTCATTCTGTTGATGATACTGTGAGACTATAAGGAGACTTGGCTAGCGTGAGTGAGTGGTGCATAAGAAACAAAATGAATCTTAATATTAAAAAATGCAAGTTAATGTCGTTCTTTCGGGTGAAAAATCAGCTTTTATATGAATACGTTATCAATAATTGTCTTCTGTCTCTTCATTATGTGACTTAGGTATTTATTTGGACACTAAGCTCGATTTTCATATTCACTATGACTTTATGGCTAACAAATGCTTAAACCTCCTTGGCTTCGTCTGTAGGAATACTAGGGATCTCCAGACTGTAGATAGCATGAATACTTTGTATAAGGCCTTGGTAAGATCTTCTGTAAAGTAGCTGCCATGTGTATGGTCGCCTTCATATGCTATACATATTGATGGAATTGAAAGTGTACAGAAGAAGTATGCTAGATACGTTTCTTAAAAATTTAAGTGCCTATAGGAACCTGCTGCGAAGACTTCAGCTGCAATCGCTTTCAAAAACGTAGAAAAGCTGCTGATATCTGTTTCTTATTTCGACTTGTAAATGATCACATAGACCTCTCCGATCTTCTGAGTTTGACAAATTTCTGAGAGCAACAAGGGACCACTCACTCTTCGCCCCGAAGTATCATAGATGTAACTATGACCTATTCTCGCCGATTACTAGAATCACTAATGGCCCCGGTGAAACGGAAACTTTTAAAAAAGAACTGTTGACAGTCCACTGAGTTCTGTGACGATATTTACTGGTGTTGTCATTGTATTGTTATAATTGTTGTATTATTATAAATTCTGTAGAAACTATGTATAAAATGGGTCTGCCCGTAAATAAATAAATAAATTAATAAAAAAAAAACATCAGGGATGAACGTCTCGGTAACCTAGTAAATAGTGTCATCTTTCTGCTTTATGCTGCCTCTCCCGTGCAGCCCGAACGGGTCAGGATCTGCTGATTATAACAATCGCTACGAGGACGGCAATTCCATCCTGATGTTGAGGTGGAGTTTACTGTTAGAGACTGGTTCTACAAACAATCGCAGAAACTTTACAAGCAGGATATCTATAAATTAGTGCACCAGTCTGACTCATGCCCTAATATTAGTAGAGATTTCTTTTCAACTCATTGAAGAAAAGTGACTACATTATCTCCAAACCAGTTTCTTTTGAATAATCCTTGTACAATCACACAGGATAATTCGCAGATATTAAGCTAAATTTTTCTGTTATAAAGACATATAATTGTTTTAATAACAAGCGGAGGAAGATATTTTTTCTAAGCCAATACTGTGATCGAGAGGCTGAAGTGGAAGGGTATTGTGTGAATCTAAACGAAATTAAAACTTATGTGAAAGCGAGAGCAGAGAAAGTAATATTTTTGCTACAATACTACCTAGGTGACGAGTAAAAATTTTTTTGCTCACTAGTACAAATTATTAGAAGAGGGAATTAATAAATAAAATAATTTATTTGTTATAATTTATATGAGAGATACAGAATGCGTTGTCTTCGTAAAGCAGGTACACTATCTTAAGTCATATATATTCGATTTTTTAATCTCTTAGCATACTGAAATGCTTAAAAAATAAATTCCGTACTACTGTGGAAAGATTATTTAATTTAAAAGATGAATTAGATACATTTAGGTTAAATATTTATAATTTCAAATTTTTGATACGTAAGCAAAATTGTAAGAAATATGTTTGATTCAAGGAATTAGAGATTTACTATTTTACCTGGCTGACGAGTTTTCAAATTGAGCGAAACATGTCTTAGTTTGGTGACTCATAAATATCACGCCTGGGTAGTACATAGCTTCAAAGTTTTAAGAGTCGAGAAATTCAAAAATTAGGTTGTTTTTTAATTAGTTCCAGTTCCATTTTTTTCCGAAGAAGACTTTTTCTAGGTTTCTGGTTGATGTAATTCACAAATTTTAAGCATATTATTTATAGCAAAATATATAAGGGGTTAACAGGGTGGAATAGGTTATAGAAATATGTTTGAATATCATATATGCCACACTACTATATAGAAGAGGACTCAATAAAACATTAAATAAGATGGGCCTCACGTTTCAGGAACATTTAACCTATTTGGAGTACATAGTCCAGTCGTCAGAGGCAAATTTTGACAAAAAGCTCTCATTAAATGCTAACGGGTTACATTTTGGTGCACAGGTAGTTTTCTGGACGTAGAATACGATAAAAAAAGTTTGCTGCTTTAAAGTGAACGCTAATCCTACAAAATCGAAAATAAAATGAGAAATTCGGTTTTTTGCAAATATCTCGAAAAATGTCGAAAAACTAATAGCACCACGTGAAAGAATGGGAAATCTTACAAAAAATTGAATCGTTCATTTCAAAAACCACATAAGTCAAAAAAGTAAAATTTTCAGTAGGCGAAAAAAACTTTATTAAACTAAAACTATCCTTTATAAGAGGAAAAAATTTAATTTAATTCAAATTATTTAAGTAGTTACATAGTTTATCACATAATACATGTAGTTTATTTTCGTTGTTATTAAGAAAAAATTTTTTTTTTCTTGAGACTTAGGTGGTTTTTGCACTGAATATAATTTTGAAGTTATCATTTTCCTTCTTTAAAAGAAAACAAGTCAACAAACCGCCAAAGGGTTTATTAAAAATGCTTCAAAATACAAACAAACAATAATATTCCTGATTTTAATAATTAATTAAGGCACATAATCAAACTCGTGGTCATTTTCGACATAATATTCTTCCTGGTTCTGTCCTTCCGCGGTAGGCCAGTGGAAAATCCCGTCATAAAATGGAATATGCTGTTCAAGGATACTATTTCTAACTTGCTTAATATTTTCTATTTTTTTGGGGTCCCCATATCAAAGTGCGCATGAGTTGGATAGTTTGAGATCGGTTTGCCATCAATTTGACTGGTACCTGAACAGAGATAACACTTTTTATCTCCCACTCAACTCAAACCCTCGCTAGAAAATCCGTGCAAAAACAACATAAATAAGTCTGTGACTAATGGGTTTTTGCAACAAACGGTGGAAGTGGATAGGCGGCAATTCGTTAACCGTAAATACGACTTACGTGGCTTTTGCATATAATATGTAGGTACCCTTGAGGAGACGTTTCCTAGCAAAAACTCAATTTTGCTAAATTTTGACTTATGTGGTTTTTGAAATGAACGATTCAATTGTTTTTTAGTTTTACCGTAATTTATAAAAAATGTTTATAATTAAATAGCTGGTTTAACCCCTAGACTGATGAAATGCGCTTTGCCTGATTTCAATTATTTTACAATAAACCACAGGGGTAAACAGGGTGAAGTAGGGGGTTATAGGTGTTGCGTTATACATATTGCGGTATATGTTCTCTTGGACTCTAGGACTACGAAAAGTAAGTTAATTTTTCAACACTGTCAATTTTAGCAGGGAAAGGGGGTGAAAGAGATAAGAGACTCTTGTGTAGTTTCAATAGTATTATGAGAGTTTTTTTGAGTTTTTTAAATGGGAAAACGTACATATTTGAAGAATAGTAATTTATAATAAAATATATAACATGGCAAGCGGGTAGAGAAGGAAAGTAGAATAGGGACTTCGCACTTATGGTGACGCTTTTTTGGAGTTCTTTTAGCTAAGGAATCGAAACATTGCATTTTTGTTTCGTTATTTTCATTGTTTTCATGGAAAGATGGAAGGGTTGGGCATAATTGTATCATTTCAATGGTATTAAGAAAATTTTTTCTGGTGCTTGATTGTATTATTGGATATTTAGCATAAAATGATTTTTTTGTAGTAAAATATATATGGGGAGTAAGGGATCAGGTAGGTGTTAGAAGGGCAACTGTGTATATATCGTAATATACTTCTATTTCAGTGTACTTAATTTTTCATTATTTTCAGCTCTAACAAAAATTCAAGTAGTATATAGAAGAGACTGAGATCTGATTAAAAGTAACCTAAAAAATGCTGAGTTCAATATAAAACAAGTTTTCAAAATACAAACGTTAAAATTGGCGGAACTCACTTATGACACAAAATGTAAATTTTTGTATTTACTTCCCTTGCTAACGGGAAATTACCCTCCGAAGTTTTTGCGTTTCTTCAGATATTAGAATTTTTAGATCACAAAAAATGTTATTTTCATTTTCGTCGGTCGGCCTACAGTCAAACATGTGTGATTTGAAGGAGGATGTTAAATGAGTTGTTTCTAATATTTCGTGTTCGTTCGTTCATTCAGGATTCTTGGAGTCCGAAATTTTAAAAAATTTGGTTATTTTTCATTCTGTTTTACTTATTTTCGATCATATATATGAGAGATTAATAAGGTAGGTGAAGGATCAGAGGGGTTCGTATATAATGTATTAATCCTTCTCATTGTTTTCGGAATCAAGGAATCTAAAAGTTGCATTTTGTTATTATGTTCAATCAAATGTAAAATAGGCTAGTAAGTTAGGAGAAGGAGTTAAACGAGTTGCTTTTATGTATCGTATTGTGTATCCTTCTTAAGGTTTCTTGAGCCAAGGAATCTGAAAGTTGGTTTTTATTTTTAAATATTTTTAATGTCAGAAGAAATCCAATGTCCATTTTTTTTATATTTTAGGGTTCTTATATCACGACAGAACATAATCTGTTGTCGGTCTGTTAGCAGTAATTCTTGAACGATATTAATTTCAAATTTGATAAAATTCGTAAGAGGTTAGTGGAGTTGCTTCATATATATCGGATCATATGCCATTTTCAGGTATCCTGGAGTCCTAATGTCCGAAAATTAGTTTAATTTTTCATTGCTTTCAATTTTAACAGGGTAAAAAGGTGGGGTTGTTCAATATTGTGTATAGTTTTACTAGTATTACGAACATTTGTATAGGTTTTTGGTTAAGGTAATGGACTAATTCTAGACATATTATTTATATATCAGGTGTACAAGTATGAAATGCGGATTTCAGACAACAGATGGTGCACCAATGCAGTTTGTGCTATGAAGATTTGATACTGCGCCATTTTGTTGTGTCAGCAACAAGTGTCAGACGCGCACGAGTGATAAATTGGGAAAAGTGTATGCATAGTGTTGTGTTGTCGTGTTCTATATGTAGAAATTTATACCGAACAAAGAGCATTCGCGGACAGCATTAATTTTTTGTTTTCATTAGAAGAAAACTGCTGTTGAATCATACCGATAACTTCGAGAAGCTTATGGTGAACATGCTCCATCGCAAGATACGTGTGAACGATGGTTTCGGCGTTTCAAAAGTGGTGACTTCGATGTTGCAGACAAGGAACGTGGAAAACCGCCAAAAAATACGAAGATGTGGAATTGCAAGCATTGTTGGACGAAGATGATTCGCAAACAAAAAAACAACTCGCCGGGCGTTAGTCAATAAGCCGTTTTCAATCGGCTACGAGAGATGGGAAAGATTCAGAAGACCGGTAGATGGGTACCACATGAATTGAACGACAAGCAAATGGAAAAGCGCAAAAACACGCATTTTGCTCGCTCGGTACAAAAGGAAGTCGTTTTTGCATCATATAGTTACAGGGGATGAAAGGTGGATTTATTTTGAGAATCCCAAGTGCAAAAAATCATGGGTAGAACCAGGCGCACCATTCACATCGACCGCAAGACCGAATCGCTTTGGCAGAAAGACGATGCTCTGTGTTTGGTGGGACCAGAAAGGCGTGGTCTATTATGAGCTGTTAAAACCTGGGGAAACGGTTAATACTAAATGTTACCAACAACAATTGACCGATTTGAACTGTTCGCTGCTTGAAAAAAGGCCAGAATACCGAAAGAGGCAACACAAAGTCATTTTTCTTCATGACAATGCTCCATCACATACGCAAAACCAGTTCGCGACACGTTGGAAGCACTCAGCTGGGAAGTTCTACCCCATGCGGCTTACTCACCAGAGTTGGCTCCTTACGATTACCACTTGTTTGCATCGATGAGTCACGCACTTGCTGAGCAGCGCTTTGGTTCGTACGAAGATGTGAAAAAATGGCTCGATGAATGGTTCGCAGCAAAAGGGGAAGATTTTTACTGGCGTGGTATTCATAAATTGCCCGAAAGATGGGAAAAATGTATAACAAGCGATGGAGCATAAAGCACTTTTGAATAAATTTAACATTTTTTTTAGAAAAAAAATCCGCATTTCATACTTGTACATATATATATATATATATATATATATATATATATATATATATATATATATATATATATATATATATATATATATATATACGGGGTTAAAGGGGTCGAGGAAGTAGTGAGAGGAGTTGCTTAGCTTATATCGTGTTTCATGTATGAAAATAATGAAAACAATTTTTTTTTTTCATTATTTCCAGTTTCTTTTGATCGTTCATTATAAAATCAATTCTATTGGGGAATTCTTTAGTGTGAGATTGTCAAATTTAGTGTTTATTGTAGAACTCCATGTTTGCAAGGAAAGGACAGGGTAAATCAATTTACCAATTAATTATTTAATTAAATTAAGGACAATACCTGCTTATCTATTCATTTGAATAAAGATTGAAAAACTAAAGCAAGTAAAGGATAACAATATATCGGTAATTAACAGATTATACTTTGTTTTATAGATATATACAAAAAAAATAATAATGCAACTGTATCTGTATATTTGCACAAATATTTTACAAAACTCGTAATTGGTTTTAAGTCGTTTTAATAGCTTAATGTTTGTTTATTTAATTTAAGATTATAGGTTTTGTGGCCTTTTATTACCAAATCTATTATGGCAGGCCTTGACAAAAATAAACTGGTGTCAAACTCTCTTTATTTTTTATAGTAGCATACTTACTAAAACATTACTAAAATAATTATCGAATTCGTGTCTACAAACCTACATTTAATTGGATGAAATACGTGTATTTAGTAAGTTATTTCATAATTATGACACATTAAATATTTTAGGACTTTAATTAACTCGAAAATTAACTCTGTAGGTAAATATGTTGGAAATATGGTAAGATAATTATGAAAATAATATCATAAACAAAATAATATTATTGTAATTCAAAAGAAGTAGATCGGCGAAAGTAATTTACCAGTTGATAGTCATGAGTTATCAGGATATGGAAAAAAACCGGTCAAGTGGAAGTTGAACTTGCGTAATTAGTGTTCCGTTTCGTGATTGCCTTTAAAATAACTCAAAATCTTTACCTGGGTTAAGTTCCTTGACATGTATATATCTTAAGATCCAATATGTATTTTCAAGAGCGACGCGCGATAATGTACGAAAAATTATCCACCTCCACCATTTTGTAGGCAAACATGGTTTTCAGTACTTTTTCATACCAAATAAGTTATCAAAAGTTATTCACTCGTGATAATTTTTGCTCAATCTACAGTTTATGTAAACTATTCCAAAACTTTTTCCAAATTTGATCAGTATTTTTTGAGATAAAGTGGGTGGATAGGAGTGTTTTTGCTATTTTTTTAAAATAATGCAATGAAAAATGTGCGCAAGTATTACATCATATAGATTTTTGAACTCGTGTTTTCAGAAGCTTTCATTTGACATGCCACTCGGTAACCTGGTATTTTTTTTTTTGCACTTCCGATTTCACGCCACCAAGACTAACTCCTTAAGTCCTCACACGGCTCTGATTGGACCATCAATTCCTATATTTGTGCCAAATTTCACGACGAAAAATAATATCAATAATTTGCTTGGGAAATACGATTGAGATTACAATGAAAGAATATAGTGAGAGGATATTCGGCCTAATTAAATGAAATTTTGCAGTCCTTTAAACCATTTTTTAGCACTTATGGCAGTGATAAAACAACGGTTTTAAGTACTGCTGGATTTACTTTACTTAAATGTTTTTTTTTATATAATTTAGTTCGCAAAGGTTGTTTTTTTTACAATGTCTTGAGGAAATTGATGTTTTTTTATGTCAAGAACAAATAAATAATTTTGTATAAAATTATTTAAACTGTATATTATACTCATGACAATACAGAAAAAAAATGACCAAATGCAAGTTAGGCTTGCGCAATTAGTGTTCCATACGGTGAATGTTTTTAAAATAAAATAAAATCCTTATATAGGCTTAGTTAATTAGGTCCCTGACATGTATAATCTGTCAAGTAAGAACTTGTCCGCGATAATTTATTTTTGGTAGATGCCATTCTAGCGATTTAACAAAAAATTGGTAGGGGGAACTTTTATCTATTATGCATTTTAGTAAAAGTATTAGTCGATTCAGAACTTTCGTCGAAATCCCGTAAACTCCAAAATTTCAAAAGTCACTTGTTTACGCGTCGGCTCGAGGCAGTCCTCCTTAGTTTTTATCTAAATGAGCCTGATATAACATATTCCGCGTCCGCTAGATATGTTAAAAGATCAGTGTCATTTGTGAAGGGTGGGTAAATAATTTTAACGAGACGAAAAATTTCGACAACTTGCCAGAACGTACTTCGGTAGGCTGTCACTCCGAAAGGTAAAAAAAACGAATCCTGTCTTCGTTTTCTTGAAACGCAAAATTGACGCTACGTCAAGAAGCGGCAAAATTAAGAAAATCGGGTTTGAATGTGTCCCATGAGACCATTCGACAACATCTTCGTGCTCATGATGTCATATTTCAAAGCACGTTGAAGAAACCTTTGCTAGGTGAAAATCACGTCGCGATGTGCGCTTGGGCCCATGATAAGATACTAAAGTGGGCCTCACAATCGTCGGATATCGAACCCTATTAAAAACATTTGGTTCTTTGTAAAGAGAAAGCTCAGAGGAAAGACTCTGAAGACTTTGACTCACTAGTCTCGCGAGTTTCGAAAAATTTGCAAAGTACGCAGAAAATCTCGTCGACAGCATGCTTCGAAGATGCCAGGCGATTATTGATGCAGGAGGCGATTGGAAAACTTACTAATTGCTCCGTTGTTAGCATACCAAAGAATACATTGATGACACTCTCGAATCACATTTTTTTCAAGAATACGAGCGGTCACGTTCTTGTTTGACAAACTGTATATGTCTTAAGATCCAGTATGTATTTTCACGTTTTTTCTTAGTCAATAATGTATAATAGTTATAGCATTTTAGTTACCTAATAGCCAATAAATCAATCTAGTGCAAAACAAATGTTTACTACCTAAATATTTGTTTAATTACAAACAAACAAAATAAAAAATTTTTTGTCTGGGTATCCGTGTATGTTCTGATAAGTATATTAACAAAACTTTCACCAAGGGACATAGTTTTCACTGGTTTTTTATATCAGATAACTTATTAAATGTAATACAGTAGTGTTTTTGCTCAATCTACACTTTATGAAGAATATTCCAGCATTTTTTCAAAATTTTTTGAACAGTACTTTTCGAGATAGGTGGGGAGGATAGGGATTTTTAGTCATTTTTTTAAAATAATACAAAGAAAAGCGTGCACAAGTATTACTTCATATATATTTTTGAGCTCGTGTTTTCACAAAACCCCCACTCAATGACCTGGTTTATTAACTTCCAATTTCACCCCCAAAACTAACACCATAAATCCAAATTTAATTTTCAGAATTACACGGTTTGAATTGGAACATCAATACCTATATTTGTACCAAATTTTAACCTTCTATTTCAAATAATTTCAGTTCCGTACGGAACACTAAAAAGTAACGTAATATAAATGAAATATACATATATACATGTCTATTGTTAGGATTTCTTAGCGTTTCGTCTGTTTGAAAGAATGCTTATCTACGGAAGAGTGAAAAAAAAAACAAACCCAGCAAAATATCTATATTCTCTCCACATTAATGGCATGAAAAGGAAGAGCGATTGATGATATATTGACATAAATTCCAGATCTAAAATTATTGACAACGATAGAAAGGAGAAGATAGTCAAGTTTGACAAGTTGATTGAAATAAATGTAAATAAATGTGCCGCAGGTGTGAATTGGAGTTTTCCTCACTTGATTTTTTTGATTAAAATATTGATGAGATGTATGCGAATCACTAGGTATTAAAAAATAACAGAAACGTTAGGAGTAAGCTTTGATAATCCTACTGTCAAGTGTCCATATGCAGTGTGAGGTTTCCACAAACATAACTGTTTATGTAAAAAGGTTTGTATCTATTTTGGAGTGTGTTTTATTTCATTTAGTTTTAAAATTTATATTTTATGTAGTGTTTTTTTTTAAACAACAGTAGATGAAAGTCGGATGTAAAATCTAATAACGTCCCTTGCAAAGGGGAATGTGTTATATTTTTTTAATTTTTTTTAAAACCTTAGTAAATTAAATTTTGGCGATGTTTAAACTTTCTTCTGTATCTCAGAAATTAAAAAAAAAAGTGTAACACTTTAAACGTATTTCAAATCATCCCAAAAAATTACATTTTTTTTTTTTTTATTTAAACGACTTTATTATTCTTCTGTGTAATAGTTGCACCATTTAACAGAGACTCCCTTTATATTGTGGAGCTAAGAAATTAACTGTTTACAATAAGAAGTGGTTTTTTAAAACCCAATTTTTTAAGAGCTCTTATATAGACCATACCACATGTGAACACTGCTTTCTTATTAAAACCTGATCAAGAAGTACTAAAGTATAAAATTCCTTAATATTAAGACGCTTGATTGTTTCTCGTCAGGTTTCATATTCCGGTTGCAAGCTTGCAGTTTCGTATTTTATTTATCTGTTAAAAGAATTATAGTAATTTTACTCTCCTAAATTATCCACTGCTGGAAAATAGCAAATATTGTAACTATTAAATTTTAATTTCGCTTCCTGCTTAGTGTCAGTCTCTCAGCAAGTCAAGAGTTTTGTAGTAGATAGAAAACAATTAAATATCAACTGCGATTTACCGGTGGAAAATAATGTTTGGAGGTCGAGTGGTAATCCAAGTCTCCAAATTATTTAGAAACTACTTTTGCAATATCTATTATATTTGCTGGACAACCAAACAAAATACTAATTATTAGATATACTTATACATTTTGCTGTGACCTTTTAAATTTCATTGTTATTGAAATGACAGAGAATATATAATATTGGTTTATATAGATAAAAAAAAAACAATTATTTTAATTATCTGCTTAGTTATAGAGCAACTACGAAAATAGTGTTAACCCATCTTTCCACAACATTTAGTTCATTACAATGATAAAAAAGTAAATAAAGGTTAAGTGTAATGTTAGGTAATAGGAAAAAAAAATATCTTTTATGTTAGAGTACTATGATATAAGGGGTGTTAGGCATAAGCTTGTCAAAGATTATCTTACTGACAGAACACAAACTGTAAAAATAGGAAATAATAATAAAAGTTTGAGAGACGTGAGTGCCTCAAAGTACTATTTACTTTTCCTTATTTACATTAATAATTGGTTTGAGACTCTGCCAATGGATAGAATAGTCTCGTGTGCGAATGACACTATTATTTTATGTACTTGGGAGAACTGGACAAAAACAGTCAAACAAACAAGTGCCTTTTTGGGCAAAGTATACTTGTGGTTGAATACAATTGACAATAAATACACAAGAATTAAAGAGAGTTGATGACATTAAATATTTAGGGGTAACAATAGATGCAAATATGAAATGGAAAAAAATATATAAACAATATTGTCAAGAGAACTAGATATTTGATATATATTTTTGCAAAAGTAGTAAAGATCGTGGATAGAGACACTTTGCTCAGGATATATCATGGCCTGGTGTTGCAAGCTATGGAATAGTGGCGTGGGGCTTTGCATATGATAATGCAATGGGACCTCTTGCACGTATTCATAAAGGACTAGTAAAAATTATTAATAAAGCTAGATCAATAACTATTAACAAAAAACTATTAAATATAAAACAAACATATGCGCAGGAGATCCTTATGCATAATTATGTGAATTTGCGTGATAAGTACACCACTTTGAACAAGATTACCAGAAATAAAAATATTGCACTTAGAAGAGTTTATTTGGAAGTAGGAAAAAAGAGTCATGTATATATGGCAACTAAACTTTTCAATAAGCTTCCAAATGAACTTAACAATATATCGAGGAGTAATAGAGATATCAAGAACAAACTGAAAAAATGCGTTTTTGAAAGTTGTTAATAAGACAAGTATGGAAAAAAAGGTAAAAATTTGTGTTTGAAACCTTTGTGTTTCGGAATTTTGGTGCATTTTAGAAGTCTCAACACCTCTTTTTTTTCAGTTGATATAAATTATTTTACTCATTATGTTTTTAATTTTAAGTTTAAATTTTTTTAATTTTGTTTTCTTTCATTATTAATATTAAGTTCTTGTCATGTTTTTATCCAAGCCTGCATACAGGTATGACCTACTGCGGGCTCCAGGCTTCTGAAATACTAGTAGTATAGTAAATAAAGCTAGTCAAGTTTAAGTAAAAATCGCAGATCGGGATTCAAATTTAACCCCAATCTTTGTTCAATTGTAATTTTCATTCTTAAAAATTAGAAAATTTTTTTAGCTTATTTTTTAAATGGTTTGCCATTTCCCTTGTAAAAAATCAGACCCACAATTAGAAAATTATATATATAATAGATATTTTGCCCTGAATTATTGGGATATAGGATCGAATGATACATATTCAAGGTAAAAAATGCTTTTAAAAATGTAAGAAGAAATCCAAGTCGTATTAAAAAAATTAAATTGATGATGGGTTCCAGTAAACGAAACGTCGAGTATCAAATCTAATTTTGTCTCTTGCAAAGGGAAGATGTGTTATATATTTTCAATTTTTTTAAAAACTCCTACAGTTTTTGAT
Organism: Pachyrhynchus sulphureomaculatus; assembly: GCA_019049505.1. NCBI lineage: Eukaryota > Metazoa > Arthropoda > Insecta > Coleoptera > Curculionidae > Pachyrhynchus > Pachyrhynchus sulphureomaculatus. The sequence continues at coordinate 33,900,085 of CM032451.1, read as the reverse complement.
TTATTTTGGAAATTTTTGAAGATTTTTAAACTTTCTTTTATAACTAAGAAATTTAAAAAAAAAAAATTAAACATCTTAAACTTATTTCAAATCACCCCAAAAATGACAATTTTTTTCTGACTTAAACGACTTTGTAATTGTTCTGTGCAATAGCTGCACCATTTAACAGAGACCCTCCATATAATTGTGGAGCTAAGAAGTTCTACAATAAGAGCTGATTTTCTAAAACATAATATTTTAAAAATTCTTATATAGACCGTACCATATGTGAATATTGTGTAATTATTATAATCTGATAAAGAAGTACTAAGGTACAAGGTAACCTAACCCAGTCGCTTGATTGGTTCTCGTCAGGTTTCATATTCTGTCTCGTGTTTTATTTATCTGTTAAAAAAATTTGTAGTAATTTTACTCTCCTAAATTATCCACTACTGGAAAATTGAAAATACAGGTACTACTAAACCTTAATTTAGCTTTCTGCTTAGTTTTAGTCTCTCACTAATTCAATAGTTTTGTAGTAGATAGAAAACAATTAAACATCAACTGAGATTTACCAGTGGAGAATAATGTTTGGAGGTCGAGTGGTAATCTAAGTCTCAAAATTATTTAGAACCTACTTTTACGATGCGTATTATATTTGCCGAACAACCAAACAAAATACTAATTATTAGATATATTTATCCATTTTGTTGCAGCCTCGCAAATTTTATTGTTAATGAAATACCAGGGAATATATAATATTGGTTTATGTAAATAAAAAAATGAATATTTAAAATATCTGTTTAATTATAGAGCAACAACGAAAATAATGTTAACCCATCTTTCCACAATATTTAATCCACAACAACTGTTAATTCTGTATAAAGCTCAAATTCGACCAACGATGGAATACCACTTCCATGTTTGGGGTTCTGTCCCCAAACATACAATGCATTTGTTGGATTCTATTCAGAAGAGAGCTGCTTACCTGATGGTAGACCCGGAACTGGCCAGCAACCTTAATTCATGGAAACATCGAAGAACGGTTGACGACTTGAGTCTATTCCACAAGTATTTTCATGGAAAGTGTTCGATGGATATAGCCCGCTTAATTTCTCCCAGAGCGGTGCATGCTAGAAATACATGTCGCTCTAATAGTCCACATCCGTATGAGGTTCAGCTTGTTACTCCTCGTACAGCCCTTTTCAAGCAGTGTTTTATATGGAGAATCTCAGCCTTTTGGAATAGTTGGCCCAGGACTGTGTTCTCGATCGAGTACAATTTACAACGATTCAAATCCAACATGTATCGCTTTTTCCGCAAATGTGTCGCTCCCGTAGCGCTTTAGGGATTTTCCTGTAGCACGTGTACTAGGCCCATAAAAAAAAATTACCACGATAAAAAAAGTAGGTAAAGGCTAAGTATTTTTTTTTATGGGTCGTGCACACGTGCTGCAGAGAAATCCCTAAAGCGCTACAGGGAGTGACATGTGTGCAGAAAAACCGATTCACGTTCATCTTGAATCGCTGTAAATTGTACACAGTCCTGGACAAATTATTCCAAAGGGATGTGGTTCTCCATATAAAAAGACTGTTTGAAAAGGGTTGTACGAGAAGTAACAAGCTAAACCTCCTACGTATGTGAAGTATTAGCGCGACGTGTATTTCTAACATGCACCACTCTGGGAGGAATTAAGCGGGCTACATCCGTCGAACACTTTCCATGAAAATACTTGTAGAATAGACTCAAGTCGCCAACCGTTCTTCGATGTTCCAACGAATCAAGGCCCTCAGTCAGTTCCGGGTCTCCAATCAGACAAACAGCTCTTCTCTGAATAGAACCCAACAAATGCAGTGCATGTTTGGGAGTAGAGCCTCAAACATGGGAGTAGTATTCCAGAGTTAGTTGAATTTGAGCTTTCTAAAGAATTAACAGTTGTTGTGGTGTGTAAAGCTTTCTGGTTCGAAATAATATTTCCAACTTTTGAGAAGCTCTCCTTGCTTTGCTTGCAACATGGTCATGCCAGGACATATTTTTGTTTGTTTGTTTTGTTTCTGTTGGGCAGGGCGCATCGACAGCTAAGATCATTTAGCTACTAGAGTAAACTAGAGTTAGTTTGGTATAAATAGGTTAGACTATAAAGTTGAATTCTTTTAAGTAATTGGTTATGTTTCCTTTAAGTGGGACAAAAGATTTTATGCGGATAGTGATGTTGGATGGGATGCCGTGGGTGTCTCTCAAGTTTTGATGTTGAATGGATTCGATTAGATGTAACACTGATAAGGGGGAGTCACATTTAGGACAGAGTGGACGGGGATCTCTCTTTAATAGATGTACATGCGTGGAATAGGTGTGTCCCAATGCCAGTCTTCTCATTATTACATTATGTCTTCGGTTCAATTCTGTGGAGTTAAGGGGAGGAAATACATTGGTTTTGATGGACCATAATTTGTTGTTGGGATCTTCCAAGTCCCATTTGAGTTGGAAGAGAGAGCTGTGTAGGTGTTTTATGAAGATGTTAAAATCAGAGAAGTGATTCTCTCCCATGTTCATGCTGCCCCTTTCTATGGCAAGTTTAGCAAGATAATCCGCTCTGTCGTTATGAGGGTTGCCTATGTGACTGGGCAACCAAAGCAAGGATATGGTACATTTTTTCAAGGTGGCCGTGTACATCAGAACCAGAATTTGCCTGATATAGTTGAAATTGAGATTTCTAGAATTAATGGCTTTGAGAGCGCTTAGGGAATCAGAAATTATGAGAGTTGGTTGTTGTATATTTGCTTGGAGGGAGTATCTGATAGCCTCCTTTATTGCCAACAATTCTGCGGAGAAAATAGAGATGTGTTTAGGTAATTTATACATTTGGACGATATTATCAAAAAAGAAGGCAGCCCCAACTCCCTTTTCCGTCTTTGATCCATCTGTGAAGGAAAGTAAATGATTGGGATAGATATTGGATAGTCTGTCAAGAAAGAGCTTGTTAATGAATATGTTTGAATGTTCTGATTTTTTATAGGAGTGCAAAGTTAGGTCAATGTTGGGGAGAGGGGAGAGCTATGTAACATGTTCATGCCAGGACATATTTGCTGCCAAATTAACGCCCGACAGATTAAGTGACGATGTTAGAGGAAAGGAGTGCCCCGACGTAACTATGTCGGATTCAGTCACAAAAAACTGCCGCCTGGATTGTTGTAGCGTTAAATTTCACTTGGTTACGGTCACCCCAAGATAGAATTTCTTTCAGATCTCTGTTAAGTTCAATGACTTCCTGCTGTCTACGGATATTCGTCTGAGTCGCCGTTGTCTGAGCATTCAAAGTGAATGAAGAGATAATGGTACTTTGATCTGCAAAGCTGTAGATTGGATTCCCGGTCCTTTCCAGCAGATTGTTAGTTCAAATGAGAAAGAGAGTAGGAAATAGTATGGAGCCTTGGGGTACACCGGCGTTGATAGTGAGGGACTTAGAAAGAAATCCATCCACTGCCACTCGTAAAAAACACTCTCTGAGGAAACATGAAAGCCACAAAGAGAACTTTTCAGACATACCAGAAAAGCGTAGTTTAGCTAACAATCCATCGTGCCAAACACGGTCAAATGCCTTGGATATATCAAAAGCAACCGCTTGAGATTCTCCAAAGTGTTCAATTGCGTTGTTCCAAACATGTGTTACATAAGTCAAAAGATCTCTTATTCATCTATGTTTGCGAGAGTCATATTGGTGGTCGATAATAATGTTGAATCCTTCAAGATATTTTGGAAGATGCTGATTGATAACCTTTTCCATGACTTTTGATGTTATTTGGCAAGGTCTTCTTGCCTTTTTTAGGTATCGGTTGAACTGTGGCAGATTTCCAGCAGCAAGAAAATATTCCCTTTCTGTAGGATAGGTTGAAAAGTCTACAGAAAATTGGTGTTAGTTTCCTCGCACAGTTTTTGAAAACTATGGCAGGTATTCCGTCAGAGCCAGAAGCTTTTTTGATGTCTAGCTTCATTAAAATATGTTTTATGATGTGCTGTCTGAAGACAATATCGGGCATCCTGGTGCCCTTGATGTGTAATGTGAGGCAATAAGGAAAAATATTATCTTTTATGTAATAGTAAATAAAGCTAGTTAGGTTTAAGCTAGAATCGAGAAAGCTAGAGTTACGTACCTATCTTACTACATGATAGGAAGCTCTATTTTATTATGGAGTATAAGTCACTACTAAGCGGCTACCTGCCTAAAATTTTAAAACAAGCATAAATCTCTTCTAAAAATTATTATATATAGTTGCATCGTATGGCATATTCGTTGCAAATACAGCATTATTTTCGCATATCAAAAAATTCTCAGGCCAAATACGTCCCGAGTTGTTATGATTCTTATGGTAAAACCGTACATAGAAAGGTGTTTTATAGCTATCTAGTTGGTGAGCAACGGTTCATGAGTTGCATTAACATCCGAAGATACTAATTTTAATTAAACTCAAATACAAAGCTTTCCTTGAAATATCGTATTACATACATCTAAAAGCTTTTATTTCTTTTTCTTTTCTAATATCCGAAGAGAAAGAAAATTAATACTTCACGCTAAATTGAAGGCAGGCTGGCAAAAAACCAGCTCACTTCAGATTTTATTTCCGAAAAGTTTTCATTTGTACTACGTACGATTGTAATGAAATCGTACAGCTCCCGCGTTGTTATCTTTCCATCAAAATGCTGGCTAAACAAGAGAATCCACTTACTATTAGTTTTCACCATGGTAGGGTTCTATAAAAGTTGTGTTATAAAACTTTGATTGGTGGCTGACCAGTGGCATGATTTTGTGTCAAAGCATCTCAAAGATACAAAGTTAGGATAGTCACAAATTTCGGTACTTGCCTATCAAACCAAGTATCAAAGTATTAAAATTTAAAACAATTTTAGGGAATAAATAAAAAATAAATTGAAATTGTTAATTTTCCGCCATATCAGTTCATTCGTATTAAGAAAGAAGATGGTTTTCTTATTTTGCCAGAATATACGTAGGATACGTCATGATTTGCTTTGCTAAAATCGATACAAAACTGTGGATAGCCTCTACTTTCAACATTTTACTCTAATTTACACTTACACTGGTAAACAAAATTATAACTTTGTCGTGCCATATGGACTTTTATGATATTTTTTACTTTAATAGGTGGTTGGCAGTAAAAACAAACATTAAAAAAAAATCTGTTAGCCAAGAATTTTATTCTCTTAAGTAATTTAAAATATTTCAAAAAACAATGATCTCCTAAACCAGAAATGTAAAAAATTTTATTGTGAAGTTACGATCTAAGAGTTTCTAGCAAATTTAGATCCTGATTAATCCCTTTTGATTGTCCAGCAGTAATCTGCCAACATATTTGGGTTCTATTTGCCCTGGTAACGTTTTTTCTTCTTAGAAATGTCCTGATGAAATCTTTCTCCGTGCTCATCGCTCACAGCCCCCAAATTCTGAGGAACAAAATCCAGGTGTGAGTCTAAAATGCTTGATAAGCCAACAATAGCTCGCTAACCAACTCTCTGTAGCTCTCACTCTTATGGTTACCCAAAAAATTTGCAACAATATTCTTAAAAGATTTCCATGCTGGTTTTTCTAAATCGCTCAATTTTTCTTCGAATACCGGATCTTTTATTAACTCCTGATTTGAGGTCCTACGAAAATACCCTCTTTTATCTTTGCATCACTTATTTTGGGGAATTTTTCTTTTAGATACAAAAATCCACTCCCATTGCGATCCATTGCCTTTACAAAATTTTTGATCAGGCCTAATTTGATATGCAATGGTGGAAGAAATACTTCAGATGGCTCTACAAGGGGTAAATACTTCACATTTTTCTGTCCAGGAATTAAGGATGCACGCGTAGGCTATATTTTTTTATGATAGTGGTTTGTTCTGTCTCGACTGTCCCATTCACATAAAAAGCAGCAGAATTTAGTATAACCCAGCTGAAGTCCGAGTAATAGGGCAACAACTTTAAAATCTCCACAGATTTTGAAAGAATATGTACTGTACTTGATTTTTCAAATAATACAGAAGGAAGTATATTTCCGTTATGCAGTAACACTGCTTTTAGACTTGTTTTAGAAGAATTAATGAATAAACGCCACTGGAAGGGATCAAAATCGATTTCCAAAATCTTCATAACCCCATTTATATCAATACAATACAACAAGTCCCCGTCGTGAGAAAAGTATGATCTGAAGTGTTGATCACGATTTGGAAAATAGCTGATTTTAGTTTCATGATGTAGCAAATTCCATCCTTTTAATCGAGATCCTAATAGTTCTCTCTGCTTTTTTGACAAATTTAAATCGCGAACCAAATCGTTTAGGTCTCCTTGAGTTATCAAGTGTGGTTTGGTTAGAATTTCTTCAAACTCAGAGTCATCGTCCTCATCAACACATTGGCTTGAAGTAGAGGACTCAGCGGACGCAGATGCAACTGGTATAGGCAAATTTTCACTATGAGGGGACTGGTCTAATGGCTGAAGGTAAATTAGGGTAAATAACTTTGTGTTTTTTCTTGAAATTTATACCATTTACGTCAGTAAGACAAAAATAGCAGTCCGAAATGTGATCTCTTGGTTCGGTCCAAATCATGGGTACAGCAAACGGCATATGACGGGACCCTTTCTTCCAATCGGTTACATTCTTCACACACGTTATACAACAAATATGAGGGGCCCAGGATTTATCTTGATGGGCCACAGTGAAACCAAAATACCGGTATTAACTCTCCAAGACAAGTTTTGTGAAATTTCGTCTTTGTTTTTTGAAAGTCAGTTCACCAGAAACATAACAAAAAGAGTTAGGATCGTTACTACACTTTCTCGACATGTTAACGCAGTTAATAAATCACAATATTTTGATGAAATCACAGACAAATAGTTTTATGACTATTTCTTCGCGAACGTTCCTTTGCTTTGATTGCCGTAGTACTAGTTATAAGTATTACTGTATCACAAGAAAACTGAGGCTAATTGAAACAAAACAACTACAGTTTAATAATGAGGGTAGTTAGCTAAAACAGTATTAGCTATCAAAGTTCGTGTGGCATGACTAGTGTTGACCAGTGTTATTATTCCGATTTACGTATACCTAAAAATTCTTATTGTGACACTAAAAAATCATCTAAATTCTAATATACTCAAAATACTAATATATTTCTTTAAGATTTTACAGCATTATATACACATAGTACATACATTGCAGATATAGAAGTCGTCATTAAGATATCAAAAAGGTATATTACATGATAAACATTTACACAAACAATATATGTAAACATTTAATTAAAACTTTATTAGTCAGTATACGCTAAATTAAGCACATGTTTATTAAATTTCACTTTAATTAAATTTACTTCACTTTTATGAAATTTAAATTAAAGTGGAATTTAATAAACAAATACTTAATTTACCGTACACTTATTAGTTATGGAATTCCACCAAGTAAAGGCAGAATGAATTCAAAACTTTATTAGCTTTACACTTAGTGGAAAATTTAATATTTTAGTGGTAACCCGGAATTATGATCCTGGCCCGCTAAAAAGTCTCATATGGCGTAGTACGGCCTGGCAGATACGTTATTTTTAAGCTTTTTTTTGAATTTTGAAACTTCCATATTACCTTAGTATACCCTCTCTCTCTCTCTCTCAATTCTTTCACCCCAATAGGAGTATCGGTGACACTATGCAGTTGCTGCCTTAACAGTCATTCTCCGAGCATTTCGATCCTGCGTGACCTGACTTGACTCGTACATACCCACACCAAGTAGAGATTTTACTCGGTCGGACCATCCTGTTGGAGACCGTCTCCTTGATCTTCTACCTTCCCCGTTACTACTAGCTTTTCAACTTTCCTCATAATGTGACCCAAATATACGATACTGTCTATTAATTCTATTTGAATGTCGGTTATTTATACTAAGCTCTTCAATAAATAGATACATTAGTACGGTCTTCAGTATATGATACTCTGAGGATTCTTTGATATGCCCACATCGCAAATGCCTAAGTTGCTATGGAGAATATAAGGCTGAATTAATATACCCAGTTAGTGAGTATATCTTAACTCACACACCTTCTGGATCGTTCAATGTGTCACTCAAACAATACTGAAGGAGGTCTAGATTATTTTTTGCTTGTATTAACTGAAGGTAATTGGTCAGTAAAATTTCTGATGTTACTTTTTTACATAAGTTGAACATTTTAGTAGGTACCAGGATCGATTGAAACGTTCGCGGCCTCACCAAAAAATAATTATAATATTTTTATTGTTGTACCCTCAATAAGTTCATACTTTCTTTGGTTGTCACAATGTAAAATTTTGTTGCTGTAGAATTTGTGGTTTTTAGGTTAGAACGAGTTTAGTGACACCAAGTGCAGCGTTTCTGGAAAAAATTGAACAACGTGCGGTCATCAAGTACCCGTTTAAAAAAAGATTAACACCAAAGGAGATCCACGATGATATGAAAACACTAGGGGAATCTGCTTCGTCATACATCATTGTGAAAAAATGGACTGCAGAATTTAAACGTGGACGAAAGAGCATCGAAGATGACTCTCGCTCCGGCCGGCCCACGACGTCTACCACTGAAGAAAACATCGGCAAAGTGTGTAATCTCATATTGAAAGACCGTAGATTAAATATCAGGGAGATTGCAGATACTATAAGCATCTCGTATGAACGAACACAAAACATCATTTCCAACAATCTAGGATTTTCCGTTTCCGCTAGGTGGGTCCCCAGATTGCTTTCAGTTGAACAAAAACAAATTCGATTCACGATTTCTCGCCACTATTTGGAGATGTTTAAGGCTGCTGATCCTCAAGATTTTCTTAACAGGTTTGTGACAATGGACGAAACTTGGGTTCACCACTAAACTCCAGAGTCAAAACAACAATCCACGCAGTGGAAAAAATCAATCTGGTGAACCGACCCCAAAGAAAGCGAAGGCAATTCTGTCGGCTGGAAAAGTGATGGCATCAGTTTTTTGGGATGTTAAAGGTATTATTATGGTGGACTATCTTCCGAAAGGCGAAACAATAAACTCGACTTACTATTGCACCCTTTGGCGTCGCCTACGCCAAGAAATTAAAGAGAAACGTCCAGGATTACTGAGAAAGAAAATTTTGTTCCATCAGGACAACGCTCGCGATCACACATCTGTTGAGTCTGTGGCTAAAATTAGTGATTGTGGTTTCTAATTATGGCCCTACTAGGCTTATTCTCCTGATGTGGCACCTTCGGACTTTCATCTGTTTCCAAACCTAAAAAAATACCTCAGTGGCCAGAAATTTTCATCCAGTGAAAAAGTCGAAGCTGCTGTAAGATGTGAACTTACCCGCTTTTTGAGGCGTCATTTTGTAGCCTATGAAAAGGTGTTTAATTGCGCCCCACTTTAATTTCTGATAATGAATCGAGTGAACCCTGATTTTAAAAGAACTAAAGAAATTAAACACACACTAGCTCAGTTTTCTTTGGTAGAAAGATATGGGTAAGAGATAATTTTTGTACGTCTTTTTGGATTTATTTTCTATTTTTAAAAAGCTTTAGCTGTACGATTTTTTTGGGCACCATTCATTTTAAAATAGAAAGGATCTAACTTCAGCTAAAAAAAATGAAAAAATACTGAAGGGTTTTATGGTTATTAAATAAAAAGTTAGTTTGGTACAGCCGTCCTTATCCTGAAAAGAAAGATAGGTATTCAGTGAGACACTAGCTTTAATCAACAAAAAGAAAATTTATTCATGTTTTTAAAAATAAAAAGTTCTAACCTTTGCAGTTCTACAAAAAAATTCTAGCCTAACTAGTAGTTATTACATTTAAATTCTGAACTATGACAACCCCCGAAGACGAAAAATAGTGCTTTTCACTTCGCTTTTTAGTCAGTTTTAAATTACTGTTAAGGCACTACTCAGGGACAGGTCTATTGAAGTATGCTTTGGTAACTTACTGTTCTTATTCCTGCTTTGATGGAATACGACCGATTTCACACTTTTCTAGCAAACACTTAGAGAGCCCACTACGGCTTTTCGTTAAGAAACTGGTGCTTTACTTAGCTCGCATGATGGTTGTTATGAGCTTTTTTTCTGTAGCTCAGTCGAAGGAAGCCTACTTGGCGGCTCCGATGAAATTAGCCTCGCCTACTCGGCGGCTGGATGGAAATTGCCAAGACAGTCGTTTCTCGGACCCTTAAATAAACCATGCAAACTCTGCCGGTAATATGGCGACGCCGGAACCAAAACTGCGGATACACACATTTCACCAATCGCGGCGTAGCGGTAGGTTCGGTCAGGAACCCGCACTGCACAGTATATACCGAACGTCTTGGAATCTCTGTTTAATATACCGTTCGATACAAAAATGAAAATAAGTACAATTTGAAGTGAAAAATCAGTAACATTACATGGTCTTAAAATCTAGGAAAAAATGAATGTTACATTTACCCCCTTCCAAAAAGAAATAGACTACACTAGTCTATTAAACTTAGGCTACTTATGAAAAGGTACAAAGTGGTACACTATCACTTAATACTAAGGTCAGAACTTAAAACAAAAGTACAGACTTCGGACCTTACTACTAGACTTAATTGAATTAAGCACTAATATTAAGTACAATGAAAACCAAATGAAAATCTTTGCATGATCACAAGAATCTTATAACTAGACTTAACTTAATTAGACACTAAGGTTAAGTACATCAAAAAGCAAATAAAAATCCTTGCATGAACATAAGAAATACCTTTCCAAAATAACAATCGCGGTCTTCTTATATAAAAGAATCAGCTCTGTTATTGTTACCAAAACAAAAAATATAACTTTGTCTAGACTCTTGTCTAAATCAAAAAAAGTGAACTGAAATAAAATATGAACACCCCCCTTAAAACATTTTAAGGATTGTCTGAAAATTTTCTATTTCAGCAAAAGAAATTTATAAAAATTCTTAAATAAAGAAAAAAAATAAAAAAATGATTCTAGTGCAAACACTTACACTAAAAAGAAAAAGTCTTGTCAGACCATTTAGCACTAGGCCAAAAAAAAATAAATATCTGGATAAATATCCAGAGAAACGCTCGGGAAAAATCGCCATCCATGCTCTAGCTCATCGCTAAGAGAACATTCTAAATCTAGTATCACTACTAGTCGCACTCGGAAAATAATCGCACTCTATCGCGCAATGTCGACGTCCTAAGACATCTAGACATGCTAAAATCGCTAGAGAAAACGCTCTGGTTGATCGCCAGAAAACACGTCAGCTTATCGCCAACAAAACACTCTGGTATATCGCCAGAAAAAACTCGGCTCCTTGCCAAGAAAACACTCTGGTATATCGCCAGAAAAAAGCCTCGGCTCCTCGCCAAGAAAACATTCTGGTACATCGCCAGAAAAAAGCTCGGCTCCTCGCCAAGAAAACACTCTGTAAATAGTCCTCTACTACACAAAGCCTGCGTTCTAAAAGAACAATCTCGCCTTTAACATAGTGAGCAGCTATAAAAGCTAACAATATCACTATAGGCACAGTGAATAGCTATAAAAGCTAAAATTCACCAAACTGAATGATCCTGCTTCAAAAAGCAATGTTCACTAAGAACAGAATGATTAGTCTGCGCACAACTAACATTCAAGGAAACATTCCTGTATATATTTCGGTGGATGTTGGTTGCCTGAGGGCATGTGCTCAAAATGCGAGATTTTGAGTCGTTTTGCTTATGGACTCCTATATTTAGGATTATGACTTTAGGGAGGTCCTATTTCGAGACTTGCTGTCTCATATAGTTATGTTGGGAAACATTCCCAACATAACTATATGAGACAGCAAGTCTCGAAATAGGACCTCCCTAAAGTCATAATCCTAAATATAGGAGTCCATAAGCAAAACGACTCAAAATCTCGCATTTTGAGCACATGCCCTCAGGCAACCAACATCCACCGAAATATATACAGAAATATGTACAGAAATATATACAGAAATACATACAGGAGTTCAAATCCCAAACTCTTGGTTATGATAACTCCATACTGAGCTTGGTGAAAGCTCTTAGCAAAAGCTAATCAAATCTTCGGCACATCGCACCAAAGTGACAAATCTGCCTAGAAACATGAGCCGGAAAAAAAAAAAAACGCCCTCCGTCATTCTTCAGGGTGGCTACACAGAGATATAAAACTTAACCAGCATTGCGCTTCTCCAAGTTGCATGAAGAACCCTCGTGTACTGGTCTCGCCCTAGAACAACAACGAAAAACATTCAATCCATCCCACATAACAGGAGACAAACACCTCACCACGATATACTGAATGGTGGAGACAATAAAATACGGAAATGGTGACCCTGGAGTCCACCAACAAAAGGGAGTAGATTATAGCATCCACTAAACTGAAACAGTGTCTACCACACCACCATAAGTCAAAAAAAATTAATCAATAGGGTGTTCCGAAACACACTACTGCCAACAGCCTGTCACCACTAATAGGCTAATTGGAGCTGAGGTCGACTACAGTAGCTAGGCTCTCCTTTGGCTCAAATAGAAATAGCCATTGGGTAACAAAACCTCTAAAGGTCCCAAAGGTCAAACGTTCGCCTCCCATAGACTACCCTTCCAATCAGTCTGTTCCTCAGGAAGACTAACTCCCTGCCAAACGTCGTAACGGCATCTGTTAGCACCCGGTGCATCACAGCCTGTAAAAACAAATAACTCATGGGATACAACCTAAAAGGTTTACAAGGTTGACTTAACCAAGCTTCTAACGGAAATTTCCAAACTACGAAAATGAGCTTAAAAGGCTACATGAAGCAAAAATTTCTCTATTTTTCGGTGGCAACGCAACAAAACTTTTGAAGACGACAAGAGCTTTTCCAGCTTAATCAGAAACAAGAAGAAAACATCGTTGACAGCTAGAATATTCGATCATGGTGTTAATCGTCTTCCTAGACAATAGCCTCTAGAAGAAACTGCTACAGGTATCAGGCATAACCGTTTTCTGTCAGCCCAAACTTCTAGATTATCTGGTGAAAATCTAAAAATTCGGTTAGGAATCTTCCTTCACTGCGCTTAGCCTCTCTTGACAAGGTTCTCATCTCGGTATCAGATTTTGATCATTTCTTTGTGAAGCGACTGTCTTACTCTGCTCTCATTTCTTGTAAATGATCAGCCTTTAGTTCTCCTGCAGGACTTCAATATCCTATCAATCTGATAGTAAACCGAAAAAACTCAACATACGCCTATGAGTCTATGCAAAAAATTTAAAAAAGTTAGTGACTCAAAGGTAACGTTTAAACGGCCCTGAAAAAAAATAGAAAATACCCTCAGTTTGTCAATTCAGAAGAAGATCTAAATCAAATTAATCCAAGTCCTAGACTTACTGGATAACCAAAATCAATTTACTCTTAATTGCACCCAACATATACCACTAAGGTAATAGAAATACACCCACTCGGGTAACAAACTTTGAAATTGCTCATTAAAATTTTGACTCTACATCACACTACACGAGCTACATCTTGCGCTTGTCCTAACTCAAGATCACCTTGGATTGCCTCTAATCAAAATTTCGCTTCCAAGTGTCAAGAACTGGATATTATTTGGGGTCATAAGCAAATCAAATCCCGCGACCACCGACATACCAGTCTTATGATATATCCTGAGTGTGACTCCTTCGCAAGCTCGCTAAAACTGAGTCGATGCTAAACATCAACCACAATCAACCTAAGTTTGGGATATGGCCAATACCCAAAACCTTAGCATTAAACAATAAAAGTAAGCTATACTCTGCTCAACTTTTATAACAGTCAAAAAAACGAGGTCGTCACCTCTACAGAGCAACATCAAAAAAAATAAAGTAAAACAATTAAGATAATGTAAATATAAATTATTCTTCTTCTGACAAACTTTCATTAGGGTTAGGTTCATTGAATGGTTTTAAGTCTTTAATATGCCATCGTCCTATTTTAGTCCCATCTAAATTAACTAAACCATAAACTAAATCTGAAATCTTTTCTCTAATCACGCAATGCACATACTTAGGTACCAACTTAGTTGTGAATTTATCAGCTGCACTGGAAAGAATTTTATTTTTTCGCCAAACGTGATCACCTATCTTAAAGGAAAAATCCCTTTTTCTAAGGTTGTAAGACTTACTGTTCCGTTCATAAGCCTTATGTATCCTACTACGCACGTCGGTGAAAATCTCTTTTAAACCCTTTAAATTTTCGGCGTACGCGCCCCTGTTACCCGGAACTATTTCGCTGTCAACATTGATATCCAAATCCAAATTCTTATAATACGATCCAGCTAGAGGTATGTTATATGTCTGCCGTAAACTAAGAAAGACGGTGTAAACCCTGTTACTTCGTGTCTTGCGGTGTACACGGGATTAAAACGGATGTTAAAACCATAAGTTTCACTTAAGCTCTTAAAACTTTTAGAGGTAAACTGAGTACCGTTATAGCATATCAAGAGCGATGGAACACCGTGGATTAGAAAGACATTATTTTCCAAAATTCTCTCTATATGTTCAGCTTTAGAGCTTTTCAAAGGAAATAGCATGGTATACTTTGTAAACCAGCAAGAAACCACGAGGAGCCATTTATTTCCCCTTTTTGAACGTGGGAATGGGCCTACTAGATCAGCTGCTATGACTTGAAAAGGGTAATTAACCGTTTTCTCTTTTCCCATCAGTCCCATAGGTAGTGTATTTGGAGATTTCTGCGCTCCACATACTTCACAAGTCCTCACAAACTTTAAGATATCAAAACGCATTTTTGGCCAATAATACTGTTCCTGAACCCTGTAAAGAGTTTTATAAAAACCGAAATGACCAGAAGTAGGAGGAGTGTGACACATGTCTATAATTTCCTCTCTCTGTGGTTTAGGAACTAGAATTTTCCACTCGGGTACATTAACTTTTAAAGGCAACTGGTTTGGGATAAATTTGTACACGAAATCATTTTCCACCTTCCACTGCGGAAAATTTTGAGGAAATTCTTTAATTTGCTGCCGCAAATTATCGTACCATGGATCAATGCGATCTACATCAACTGTATCAATTCTTACGTCAATTTGTGCTTTAAGGCTGTTTTTCGTCCACTGTATGATCTGGGATTCTTGACAAAGCGTCAGGAATAACATTGTGGACTCCTCTTCTATGAATTAAATTAAACGTATGTTGTCTCAACCTAATCGCCCAACGCGCTAGTTTGCCACTAGGGTTTTTAATTGAATTAAGCCACAATAAACTATAATGATCTGTTATGACCGTGAAAGGAACACCTTCTATGTAAGGTCGAAACTTTTCGATGTTAAAGAGTACTGCTAAACATTCTTTTTCAACAACCGAATAGCTACGTTCAGCCTTTGATAAAGTTCTACTGGCATACGCTATCACTCTTTCCTCACCATTGATTTTCTGTGTTAGGACGCCCCCTAAACCGGCATTAGAAGCATCACTAGAAATATAAAACTGTTGGGAAAAATCTGGTTGGGATAAAATTGGAGCTGAAACCAATAGCTCTTTAATCTTTATAAAAGATTCTTCGGCTGCCTTTGTCCAATCTATCGATTGTCCTTTTTTTCGTCCTTTCAAAAGATCATTAATAGGCGACAACAGGTAGAAAAATTCTCGATAAAACGTCTGTACCACGAACACATTCCTACGAAGCGCTTAACTTCCGTAGTATTAGTAGGTCTTGCATAATTAACCATGCTTGCTACTTTATCCGGATCGGTACGCAAGGAATTTGAGCCTACAATATAGCCTAAAAACTTTAGAGAAGTTTTGAAAAAATCACATTTGCTCAAATTTATCGTCAGTCCGGCCTCTTTCAATTTATTTTTTACTTCTTTAAGTAAGCGAATATGCGATTCGAAGTCTTCCGATTTTACTAAAATATCATCTAGATAGGTAAAAATATGTGGCTCATATTTCGGACCAAATATAGCGTCCACTAAACGTTGCTGAGTTTGAGCAGCGTTCTTTAGACCAAACGGCATAGTGACGAACTGAAATAGACCTCGGCCTACTACTGCAAAAGCGGTCTTTTCCTTAGAGGATTTGTCCTAAGGAATTTGCCAGAAAGCCTTTCTAAGGTCTATCGAGGATACATACTTAGCATTCCTGAGTGATGTCAAAATTCTGTCGATGTTCGGTAAGGGATAGTTATCAAATTTGCTGACCTCGTTGAGCTTTCTACCGTCAAAGCATAGACGATATCACTCCGAGTTTCAACATTTCGTCTAACTCCTTACAAAATTCTGTCGATGTTCGGTAATGGATAGTTATCAAATTTGCTGACCTCGTTGAGCTTTCTTCCGTCAAAGCATAGACGATATCACTCCGAGTTTCAACATTTCGTCTAACTCCTTATTTAATACTTTTGACATGTACGGAGACATGGCGATGGGCCTTGTCTTTACAGGACTGGCATCAGCCGTATCTATAGACATGTTGATTTTATTCGTTCGGCCTAACCTATCTTTACTACTTATTTCTTTGAAAGAGCTTATTACGTTTTCTGCGTTTAAGCGTTCCGTCCGCGAGAGATCATCTAGGGTACATAGACGCGAGAAAAGGTTTTCTATAGAACTTTCTGAATAACAATCTTTAAAACTTGTTTGAGAATTGACTTCTAGGGACTGTGGATACCACGAATTATCTTTAAAATTTACTAAAATTCCGAATTTTTGTGCAAAATCACATTCTAAAACCAAAGTATGTGATAGAGAGGGTACTACTAGAGCAGAGATTACTAAACAATGACCATTGCAGACTAGCGGCAACTCAACCGTACCTAAAACTTTTAGACGGCTGCCATCTGCAGTGGTAACACTTCTATTTTTGACATGGCATATTTTTATACTTAAACGACTTAAAATTTTAATACCATTCTGACCTATAACGGAGGCATTTGCACCAGAGTCAAATAAAGCCGAGAAATGGGCACCTAATAGATTTATCTTGATATGCGGTCTGTTATCTGAATATTTATGCACGAATAAAGGAGACATGTGACCATTTGGAGAAGCAGGAGTTTTAACTTGAGAAGGAGGATTTTTATTAGACTTAAAAAATCAGAAACTTTTTGCAACTATTTAGTCCAATCTGATCTATTGGAATATTTCTTTACTTAAGATCCTCGTTAGAATCTTTCTTTTATCCGCGACCGGACGTTCTGAGAAAGTACGACGGATTTTCAGTTCATAGTCTAATTCATATTCCAGTAGGTGACTTTAAAATTGAATGCTTCCATGATAAATGTATAAAATTTAAAAGAATTGTTTAAAAAATCGTAAAAATATTTCTCCTGTGCTCCCAATAGTCTAAATAAAATCAAAATATGTAAAGGCACTTAAAATATGTAAACTTCTTTACCAAACATTTAAAAAATCTTCAACAATTTCAAAAAAAATTTCTAAGTATTGCCTTCTATTAAAATTCTTTTACCAAATATGTTAAGAATTTTCAACAAAAAATCTCCAAATACCGTTTCGTATCAGCAAAGTATTTTTAATATTCATGCAAAACATCGGTGAGAAGAAAGAACAGTTTTTTGTTCGGTTAACCGCAAAATAAATCTAACACTGCAAAAAATTAAAATAAACCAGCACATCTGCTAATCTGAACTATAAAGCTAGCTTTTAAGAAAAAAGTAGGAATCTCTTATCTTAGAGTCGGTTAACAAAATTCAAATATCTAAACCACCATCGGATAAATTGAAATAAATAATTCTACAAATTTCCTGCTTTTGTCTTATTGCTATAGTGTAGTTTCGTTTAATAAATATTATGAAATAAAAATATCTGAAAAGTTAGAGCTTTTTACTTTGTTCGAAAGCTAGTACACTGAACCCTTTTTAAAAAATAAAATTCCAAAAGCCCCGCGTTGACAGCGCTATTTTGTAAGATGTGAACTTACCCGCTTTTTGAGGCGTCATTTTGTAGCCTATGAAAAGGTGTTTAATTGCGCCCCACTTTAATTTCTGATAATGAATCGAGTGAACCCTGATTTTAAAAGAACTAAAGAAATTAAACACACACTAGCTCAGTTTTCTTTGGTAGAAAGATATGGGTAAGAGATAATTTTTGTACGTCTTTTTGGATTTATTTTCTATTTTTAAAAAGCTTTAGCTGTACGATTTTTTTGGGCACCATTCATTTTAAAATAGAAAGGATCTAACTTCAGCTAAAAAAAAATGAAAAAATACTGAAGGGTTTTATGGTTATTAAATAAAAAGTTAGTTTGGTACAGCCGTCCTTATCCTGAAAAGAAAGATAGGTATTCAGTGAGACACTAGCTTTAATCAACAAAAAGAAAATTTATTCATGTTTTTAAAAATAAAAAGTTCTAACCTTTGCAGTTCTACAAAAAAATTCTAGCCTAACTAGTAGTTATTACATTTAAATTCTGAACTATGACAACCCCCCCGAAGACGAAAAATAGTGCTTATCACTTCACTTTTTAGTCAGTTTTAAATTACTGTTAAGGCACTACTCAGGGACAGGTCTATTGAAGTATGCTTTGGTAACTTACTGTTCTTATTCCTGCTTTGATGGAATACGACCGATTTCACACTTTTCTAGCAAACACTTAGAGAGCCCACTACGGCTTTTCGTTAAGAAACTGGTGCTTTACTTAGCTCGCATGATGGTTGTTATGAGCTTTTTCTGTAGCTCAGTCGAAGGAAGCCTACTCGGCGGCTCCGATGAAATTAGCCTCGCCTACTCGGCGGCTGGATGGAAATTGCCAAGACAGTCGTTTCTCGGACCCTTAAATAAACCATGCAAACTCTGCCGGTAATATGGCGACGCCGGAACCAAAACTGCGGATACACACATTTCACCAATCGCGGCGTAGCGGTAGGTTCAGTCAGGAACCCGCACTGCACAGTATATACCGAACGTCTTGGAATCTCTGTTTAATATACCGTTCGATACAAAAATGAAAATAAGTACAATTTGAAGTGAAAAATCAGTAACATTACATGGTCTTAAAATCTAGGAAAAAATGAATGTTACACTGCATTTAACCAGTATTTGAAGACTTTGAGGAATCTTTTTTCAAACAGGTGTGGAAGCTTTGAAAAGCAGGTGGAAGAAGTGCATAGAGCTAGTTAGAGATTACGTCGAAAAATAAAAATATCTTGGACGTATTTAATTTTGTTTTCTTGATTAGGCCGCGAGCTTTTCAATCCATCCTGGTTTATCGCGATAACTGTTAGTATTTTCAACTCATTTCAAATCGAGGTTTACATGTGTCTCGCCGAGAGCAACCAGTGATTTGTCTGATCTATAATTTTTTGCGATATTAGCACTGAGCTTATTGATGAAGCCTTAGCACAGTTTTGAGTATACAAAGCCATAATATAAAGCCACAAACGTGTCCCTATCAGCCCAGTCCGCAGGTGGCGAATCTTCACGGAGCCTTTACAAGATAGTTTTTAATCATTATTTTATTTTCTTTTAACAAAAATCATGGCATGTGAGTCTGGAAGATTTAACGACCGATCAATTTCATTAGACCAGTTTGAATTTTTTTCTATTGCAGGAGTACAAAAATTCATCATTTTCTGCTCTTAAAATCTGGTAGAATTATCAGCGGAAAAACTGGAATCATCGTGGAATTAGCTAGAAACCCAAGATTTTTTTATGGCCATAGAAAGCTTACTGAAGGAAAATCCTTAAAGCGCTACACCAACGACGCGTGTGTGGAAAACGATTCATGTCTTGACTCACTGTAAATTATACTCGGTGGAAAATTCGCTCCTAAGCAAATTATTCCAAAGGGGTGTGATACTCTTTATAAAAGGCTGCATGAAAATGGTTGTACGAAGAATGACAAGCTGAACCTCATAGGGCTGTGAAGTATTAGTGCGACGTATAGTTCTAGCATGCACCACTCTGAGAGAAATTAGGCGGGCTACATCTATTGAGCAGTTTCCATGAAAACTCTTTAGAATAGACTTAAGTCGCCAACCAATTTTCAATGTTCGAAGGAATCAACCTTGCTAATGAGTTCTGGGTCTCCAAACAGGCAAACAACTTTCTTCTGAATAGAATCCAACAAACGCAGTGTATGTTTGGGAGCAGAGCCCGAACATGGAAGGAATAGCCCATCGTTGGTCGGATTTGAGCCTTGAGTTGTATAGTGTAAATATATCAGTTGTCGTGGAGTGTAAAGATTTCTAGTTCGGAATAATATTCCCAGCTTTTGAGAAGCTCTCTTTGCTATAATGATATAATTGTTTTCAAATTAACGCCCAGCAAATTGAGTGACAATGTTAGCGGAATGGAGTAACCCGATATAACTATGTTGAGTCCAGCAGCTAACTTTTTTGGAAAAAAATGCTGCCTGAGTATTTGTAGCTTTAAATTCTACTTGATTACTGTCAACTTGCCAATGTTCGAACGAGAATAAAGAAATAAGCGTACTATAATCTGCAAACTTGTAAATTAGATTCTTGGTATTTTCCAGAAGATAGTTGTTGTAATTAAGAAAGAGGAGACGAGACAAGATGGAAGCTTGGGGAGCATAGGCAATGATAGTAAAGTATTAGAAAGAAATCCGTCGACTGCCACCAATCCTTCACACCAAACGGTGTCAAATTCCTTTGATGTATCAAGTGAAATCACACGAGTGTTCAATCGCGTTCTACTATCCATAATTTAGAAAATCTCCTGTTGATCTTTGTTTACGAAATCCATACTAATGGTCACTAATAATATCCTTCTTGATATGTTAGAAGGTGCTAATTGATAGCCTCTTCCATAATTTTCGATATTATTGAAAGCAGTGCGACTGGTCAGTAGTTGTTTGGCAAGGTCTTTTTTTGGGTATCGGCTGAACGGTAGCGTATTACTACCAGGAGGAAATGTTCTCTTTCTATAGGATAGGTTGAACAGTCTACAGAAAACTGGTGTTAGTACTCTTGCGCATTTTTTAAGTACTATGGCAGGTATTCCATTCCATTAGTCAGAAGCTTTTTGGTGTCTAGCCCCATTAGAATAAGGTTTATGATAATCTGTTTGGAGACAGTATCAGGCATCCTTGACTGCACTTTGAGAATAGTTGGTGTTGTTTTTCATTAGCAATTGACAGTGAGATATGAAACAATGAGTTCAGCCAACAAATTGGTTTTCTCAACAGGTGTTGTTGCAAGAGCATTATCTATCCGTGAGTGGTGGTCGAGTGAAGTTAGTAAAATTTGCACTAACGGACTTAGCGACTGACCAAGAAGATGTGGTGCAGACAAGCAGTTTGTTTTTAATGCTTTGATTATGTGTCTTCTTAGTTTTGAACCAAGACTTGCCGTTAGAAAACTGTTTCTTCGAAAAAAGGATGTAAGCTTCTATACCAGCCGAAATTATATCGGAAACGTCCTTGGCTCACTCGAATGGGTAGTTGCATCTAAAACAAATGTCTAATTAAGGGAAAGGTCGAGAATATTTCATGACTTCTGCCTATTTAGCAAATTTGTATTGGCAAATCTATCACGGTTTAGGCACCTCTCTGTCACTAATCGGTAGGATATTCAATGCCGCAAGCAGTTTATGGTCGGAACCTAACGGCAGATTTACGGTGACAGTATAAATTGGTGGTTAAAAACAAGTCCAGAAGACTAACAAACTCTCTGTCTTGATCAAGGATTAATCTAAGATCGTTATTATAAACGAAAAAACAATGGCTTTCTTGTAGAACGTCTATGGTATTTTCTAAATGCTCTAATTTTATCACATTTTTAAGTTTGACAACTTGTGTATGACAATAAAATTACGTAATTACTTTGGTATTTATGTTTACATGATGAACAGATGCGGGTCTATTACGTACTAAAACAGTTGTTAGAGGACGGAATTTGCTACGTCTAATTGACTATTCAGTAAATTTATATTATGGTCCTTTGAATGCCCGTAAATTTTTATGAATTCTAAGAAATTTAGTTTTGACCCTTTAGATGCCGTGTGGAGTATTTGTAAACAATTGGCATTGGGAAATGGATGGACTGTTTCTAAGAAATGTTTAGCAAAGTGTGATTTTTCGTTTTATAGCCTATAAGAGGTATTGTGTTCTGCGAATCTTGTTTTGAAATTCCGTTCCGTTTGGCTTACAAAACAAGACTCACAGGACACAGTACCTCTTATAAGCTAAAAAATAAAAAATCACACTTTGCCAAACAATTCTTAGAAACAGGCGTAATAGGCCCACATCTGCGATAACGCAATTATAAACTCTTTACAAATATATTTAGTAACAAACAACATTACAACAAAGTAATTAAGTTATTTTATTGTTAAAATGTACTGTCACAAAGTAACGGACCAATCAATCAACTCTTTATTTGTGTATGACCTATTAGAAATTATTGTAGTGATTCAAGAGATATACTTCTTACGCCTAGTCGATCCGGTTTACAAACTAGAATACCAAAATTCATAGCATCAAATTGAATGCTCGACTGTTGTCGAAATTCTTAAGATACTTACAGTTATTCAGTTGAACTACATGTAATAGAATTATATAAGGGCATTTGAGGAGTGCACCAAGAATGAATAGACTACAACGCCATCTATACTTTTAGGGTATATATTTAAATAGTCTTTGAAAGAGGCAATCTCCATGAAAATGAAGTTAAAAAGTCAATAAAAACCTTTTTGTAAAAGATGCAAACAAATTTTCAAGAACTTTAATATTTTGGTCAAAAAATTAGGAAAAGACCATATTTAAAAATACTGGGTTTTAGAAAAATACATACCTTCAGTCTTAATGCAAAAATAAATAGCAAGGTAATCTATTAAAATGTCAAAATGGAAAATAGAAAGATATGGAATATCAACATATGTCAAAGCATAATAGAGTCATAATACCCGTCACCTTAATCAATTGATCAGTCCTACACTTAAACACTAGAGAAAATTGTCATCCAATTATCCAGCTAGATACAGTACGACAAGTAAGAAGGTGACCGCTTGTAATCGTGAAAAAATGTGTTTCGATAATATTTTGTGCCATCAATGTATTCTTTGGTGTGCCACACGGCACAATTACCTTAGTAAGTTGTCCAATCGCCTCCTGCATCAATAAACGCCTGGCATTGTCGAGAGATGCTGTCGACGAGATATTTTGCATACTCTGCAAATTTTTTCGAATTTCGCGATATAACTGAGTCAAAGTCCTCAGAGTTCTTCCTCTGAGCTTTCTCTTTACGAGGCACCAAATATTCTCATTAGAGTTGACGTTCGGCGATTGTGAGAGCCACTCTAGTATCTTATCGTGGGCCCAAGCGAGACGGTTCGTGACGTTATTTTCGTCCTGTTTCTTCAACGTACTTCGGAATTTGACATCATGGGCACGAGGATGTTGTTGAATGGTCTCATGGGACACATTCAAACTATATTTTGTTAATTTTGCCGCTCCTTGACGTAGCGCCAAGTGAAAACACACGATTCAGACTTTCGGAGTGACTTTGTCTACCGAGCCACGTTTTGGCAAGTCGTCGATATTTTTAATCTCGTCAAAATGATTTACCTTCTTCTTCACAAACGACAATAAGTTTTTAATATATTTGGGGGCCGCGGAATGTGTCTTTTTAGGCCTCTTTAGATGGGAACAAAGAAAGACTGCCTCGAGCCGGGACTCATTTTGGATTTTACGTGATTTCGACGAAAGTTCGGAATCGACTGATACTTCTACTAAAATATGTAGTAGACAAAGGTTACCTTTACCGATTTTTTATTGAATCGCTAGAATCGCATCTACCAAAAATGAATTATCGAGGACACATTCTTACTTGACAGACTGTATGTGTTATCAAGTCGAATTAGAAATTCGTAGAAACTCCAAAGAAATAAGTATCAAGAACTGGTGTTTCTGATGTCATAGATTCGTCAAGAATTATGAATCGGATAAAATAAAATTCTTAAAAAGTGAAAGTAAACACAGATGATGGTTTCTCTAACGAAAGATGTAGCGCATGTTGTATGTTGAATACCATGTGAAGAAGCACATTAAAGAAGAATATTTAAGTATATAGGAAAGATTCACAATTTCAAACTGGAAAAAAAATGAAGTTAATGAAGTAAAGAAAAATCGTCCGAAACAGTTTATAGTGAACAATTATTGTTAGAAACCGGCCAAGTGCAAGTAGGACTCGCCCAATTAGTGTTCCGTATCGTGATTGTTTTTTAAACTTTTTTTTCCGATTTTTGTTTTTATATACAAGAGAAATTACACAGGCCAACATTTTTCAAACCCTGAGACCAGACTACTTTTTCGAAGGTTTTTGGTGCACCGAATCCAAATCCAACCTCAGAATTGCTTCATCATATCAGGTTTTCCAGATATCCTAACCTACGGTTTCTCATTATATTCGGGATTATATTACACCACGAATTATTTTTTCTCCACAAAACTCGTTACGGCATCTGAAAATACTTCCTCTTCAAAATCCATTTTGAACTTTTCAGATATTTTATTACTTCTCGGAGAAATCGCCCGTTGAAATTAATTGGTTTGGCGTTTTTGTCACAACCATACCAATCTAATTAAGAGTTTGTTCGTTTGCCTTTCTGTGTTAAATTTTGATTCTTTTAGGATTTGAGAATATAATATCTTTTATCAATCTTCACTCGACACCTGAGGTTATGTTAGGTTCATTTACCTTTATGCTTGTTCGGGGATTAAGAGTGTAATGTCTTGTAGCAATGAAGTATTGAAGAACGGAGTATTATCGATAAAAAAAATTTCGTACAGAAGTTGTGTATTTTTAATGGGGAAACATGATGCCGACATAAAATGTATGGGTTCCCATTTAAAAAAATAAAAGTTGTCCTTCAAATGATCTTCCAAGGTCATCACAATTATATCATTTTATTGTACCTTCAATTTTTGTCTGCAACTTTTTTTACTAAAAGTTGACATAAAAAAATTAAGAAGCCTGGTACATTAAATGGGACACCATGTATGATAACAAATAAACAGTGTTGCTACAAGAAAGATGATTTCTCCGAAAAGAAATAAGATATCTGAAAAATTGAAAATGCATTTGGATGGGGAAGGGTAGGATAATATTTTCGTATGCCGCAACGATTTTTGTGGAGAAAAATTAATTCGAGGTGTAGAATAGAATGAAAAACCTTATTTTTTGCATTTTTGAAGAAGGATATCTCCAAAACCTGACGTGATGGAACAATTCTGAGTCGAACTGGGATTGAGCGCACCAAAAACCTTCGGGAAAGTATACTTTGATCTCAGGGTCTGAAGTTTCGTCCAATTTTGTCTGTTTGTGTTATCAAAGGTAATGCACTCGTGATAATTTTCATTCAATCTACACCTTATGGAAAATATTTCAGAATTTTTTCGAAATTTTTTGATTAGTATTCTTAGAGATAGGGTGGGGGAACAGCAAATTTCGGCAACTTTTTTTTTTAAATAATGTACATTAAAGTTTGCTTGTCTATTAAATCATATATATTTTTGAACCTGTGTTTTCACAAGCTTTCATTTCACTCTCCACCGGACGACCTTGAAATTTTTTCCCTTCCGATTTCACCACCACCAAAACTAACTCCTTAAGTCAAAATTTAACTCTAAAACCACACGGTTCTGATTGGCTCATCAGTTCCTAGAATTATGCCAAATCTCAACTTTCTATATCAAATATTTTCGGAAAAAACAGGATGAAACAGACAGACAAACAGACACCGAAGTGATTCCATAAGTTTTCCGCTTTTCAGTTTTGATACGGAACACTAAAAAATCAGATAAATTATAGGACATCAGCTTTTGGCCTAAATTTACAACCACAAATGAGATTTATTTTAATAACCAGCCATGCCCGCGGCTCCGCTATTCACTATTATCGTCACTGCGTATTCCTTATGTTACCTAACGTAACATATAACATATATATTTTATAAAAATATACGTAAATCGGATAAGTGGTTCTTGAGTGCCAAGCGTACTAACGGACAAGCGTTGTGTTTTTATATATTATAGATTTTGTTTTTAATAAATATTAAGGTAAAAGTTAAAAAAAATCACGTAAATCTGATAAGTGGTTCTCGAGTGATAAGCGCACTAACGAACAGACATACAGACAGAGAGACCTTGCATTTTATATATATTATAGAAGATTATAGATAACCTGGCCAGAGAACAAATGTATGAATTAAAAAAAAAAAAACATGAAATCGGATAAGTGGTTCTAAAGTCATAAGCGCACTAATGGACAGTCAGACAGACAGAGAGACATTTTATATATATTATCTTCTTTGCTACATGATATTGTTTCTTATTATTATTGTTTTATACAGTGGATTGCAAGAACACGCGGCAAACTTTTTTCCGGCTTCATTCCCTATTATTGTCACTGCTTATTCTTATGTTACCTAACGTAATAAAATATAGCCTGGCCAGAGAACATATATATGTTTTAAAAAAAAAGCACGTAAATCGGATAAATGGTTCTCGAGTGATAAGCGCACTAACGGACAGACAGACAGATAGACAGACAGAGAGACGTTGCATTTTATATATATTATAGATCATACTGGTCGAAGGCTAATTCATGTTAAATTTTGACAATGGTAATTGTGGGTGGGGTGGTTACAAAATTTTTAGCTGTAGTATTCAAAATCTGAAAGAATTTAAAGTTAAACCTTACTCAGACAATGCTAAGGGATTTTTATCGATCGTATAGAATGACTGATTGTTGAGATGTAAAGTAGTATATACATAATATAAAAAAATTAAAAGAATTTATATCTGAGAAAGAAAAAGAAAGCAGTAACAAGTAAATCCAGCTCAAAAACGGCCTAAAACAAAATATTTGATAATTTTCTCAGTCAATCAATCATACATAAACTTTTCAATATTGTTGAGGTTAGATCAATCAGAGTAGCTAATAGATAATATTTATCTTCCATTATACGATATTTAAAATGATCATTCGTTCCCTTGGAGTTTTCCTAAAGCCCTGAAATCCTTTACGGTTTTAGCAGCCAGAAAATGAAGTGTCGATTTCCAAATATTTTATTAAACTTTTTGTAGGTTTTTAAAGGACCAATTTATAATAAGATATTATCGCTTTTAAGCTGTCAGAGTGTCTTAAAAGATCATCCGTTTGGTTTCCTTAAAAGTATGCTATTTGAGCTGGCCACTTTCAAAGTAAAATCTTAGAATTGATTTTTCTAGTTCTAGGTATTGAGACAGCTGGTTGTTCTTTTCCTCTTTTAAAGGTTTTAGGAATAATAAAACATGAAAATTATGTTTACTCAAGTATTAAACTTTAGTCTGGGAGGTAAATGTTTAGAACTTCAGCGTTTTTATTTTTAAGCGTGAGCAGCAAATCTCTATTACCATTAAAGTTGAAGAGTGTTTCTGTCTATATTAAACGTTAAAAAGAATTTTAGGTGGAACAGCTTTTCTTATTATATGTTAATAGATTGAGAAACGGTTGGCTCCTGACATCGATTTCTGAGATCCTTAATGATACTTCTGGCATTATGCTAGATGAAGTTCTATCTGGACTATCGCACAATCCTTCAGATGTCGTTAAGAATATTGCATTATGGCTCGGTATATTTAAATTTCCTATTAGGCAATTTAAAAATGGTATGTGTTCAAATTTTATGGCCACAAAGCCCTATACCGTGCTGATAAGTACCGAAGCTTCGACTTTACGACTAGAGGGGTTATATTTTCGGTATATCATATTTTACATGATATACCGAAAAAATTTTTTAATCACTTTATGCTTTTTGGGCGTCGAAACATGTCTTTTTACTTTCCTTTCTTTCTAAATAGAAGTATTGTATTCGTGTAATAACTCTGTCTCTCATATAGAACCATCTGACTACCATACAGACATAGCATAGTTTTAAATCAGGTTTGAATACTTCGTCTTGTTTTTCCATTAACGGACATCCTTTATCGAATACTTGTACTTTTGCTGTTACTGCTGAACTCCCTCATAATAAATTCAGTATAGAGACTGAGGACCCAGTTTTTAGAGAACATTTCATTTCTATTTTTTTCATTTTTAACATTGCTCTTGTAATAACGTTTGGACATAAATGTAAATTTTTTGATAGATGCATCCTAACTATAGAGTTTCTTTACGGGCAGTAAAGATATTATATCCAAAACATTTGACTGTACTGGCGTTATTATGAACAAATACAGTCCATACAATAAATAAAAATAAGTTGTAAAATTATTTTTCAAAAAGTGATCTACAATTACCTCCTAATGAAAAGTTATGTTAATTTGAGAGAAACATAAGGGAAATAAAGGTCTATTTATTTATATAGTTATGAGAAAAAAAGGTAGTGTAAGTCAGAAATTGGATCTTTTAAGGTTTTATGTTTTGATTTATCATAAGCATATTTAAAAGGTTAAAAGGAGTAGTTATTTAGCGGCCCATAGACGGTCAATATTATTGTGCAATATGGATTGCACAATATTTTGACAGCTGTCCATAGACGATCAATATTATTGCACAATAATTGGATTTGTACAATAAATAGAATCATATGGAGGCGTAATTGATGGATGTGAAATACTTTACGCAATCACCAGTACAGACGTACAATGTGCTTGGCAATATTATCAGTCTCCGCCGGTATCGTAAAGTGAAGTCATGTTGAGTGACACTCTTGAGTTCTTTCCGGAAGTTTGTCCGCAAAGAATTTACTTTCTTTACATCTTGCTTCTCGGCATCCGGATGTTTTTCACTATATTTCTCTACCAGCACGTCATATTGCTTACCTTTTTTAACACGATTAGTATAATCTTTGCATTTAACATCCCATAGAGCCGGAAGTTCATAGTAACCTTCAATAAATTCCAAAATGAACTGTTTATCCAAATTTTATCCGCCATCACGACGCGTTGGCTACCACCTGTTGATACCGACTGACGGGATATTACACAATCCTGCCCACAGACGACACAGTATTTTTCAGGTTGCGCAATATATTCCAAAAAATTTTGATTTCGTACAATCTATTGCACAACCTTTCAATACTGTCTACACACGTTTAGTTATATTGCACAAACCCAATTATTGCGCAATAATATTGACTATCTATGGGCCGCTTTGATAGTGTGAAATATTAAAAATAACCGGTCAAGTGCAAGTTGAACTTGCACAATTAGTGTTCCGTACGTTGATTGCTTTTAAAATAAAAATTTTGTTACGGTGGTATAATATGACCAGTGATTTCACAAAACACACCCCAAATGAGTTTTCAACAAAGTTTGTTTCCAATCTTTACTGAAAACTGATATACCAGATAAATTATTAAAGGTAACGCGCTCGTGATAATTTTCGTTCAATCTACACCCCGTGGAGAATATTCCAGAATTTTTGCAAAATTTTTGATCAGTACTTTTCGAGATAAGGTGGGGGACAGCTATTTTTCGCGATTTTTTAAAAATAATACAAAGAAAAGTGTGCGCAAGTATTTAATTAACACATGGGCTGAAAAGTCCCGGGCCTAACACATAGATGGCGCTAGTTTTAATGCAGTCACCTTTTTTTCAGTTAATACTAACCTTCAAAAGACAGCTGTTAAAATTTCATGATATGCTATTCATTAGTTTGTGAGTTATTGTGCTAAGAGTGACGCTACTTTTGTTATTTTCAAAACAATGGATCAAAAACAATTTCGTGTTTTAATTTTACACTGCTTCTTGATGGGAAAAAATACCGTTCAAGCGAAGCAATGGCTTGAAAAGTGTTATGGGGACTCCGCTCCATCAGACACAACAATAAAACGTTGGTTTGCTGACTTCAAACGTGGTCGTAGAGACACCGATGATGCAGAACGCAGTGGACGTCCAAATGAGGCGGTAACACCAGAAAACATCAAAAAAATCCATAAAATCGTTTTGAATGATCGAAAAGTGAAGTTGCGTGAGTTAGCTGACATCGTAAAGATATCAAAAGAACGTGTTGGCTTTGTATTGCATGAGCATTTGACTATGAGAAAGCTCTGTTCAAAGTGGGTGCCGCGTTTGCTCACTGTTGATCAAAAACAAGAACGTGTTTGATGATTCTGAGCAGTGTTTGGCCATGTTTAAACGTAACAAACCGGAATTTTTGCGTCGATATGTGACAATGGATGAAACATGGATTCATCACTTCACTCCGGAATCAAAACGATCGTCATCTGAGTGGACAGCAACTGGTGAACCTCGTCCAAAGCGCCCGAAAGCACAACAATCGGCTGGAAAGGTTATGGCCTCGGTATTTTGGGATGTGCGTGGTGTAATATTCATCGACTATCTTGAGAAAGGAAATACCATCAACAGTGAATATTATATAGCGTTATTGGAGCGTTTGAAGGCCGAAATTGCAAAGAAACGACCGCCTATGGCAAAGAAAAAAATTTTGTTTCATCAAGACAACGCACCGTGTCACAAGTCAATCAAAACAATGGCAAAACTACATGAATTGAACTTCGAATTGCTCCCACATCCACCGTATTCGCCAGATTTGGCTCCCAGCGACTACTGGCTGTTCGCAGACCTGAAAAAAATGCTCGCCGGTAAGAAATTTCGCACGAATGAAGAGGTTATCGCTGAAACTGAGGCCTATTTTGAGGCAAAAGATAAATCGTTCTACAAAAGTGGTATTGAAATGTTAGAGCGGTGCTGGAATGATTGCGTTGCTCTTGATGGAGATTACGTTGATGAATAAAGCTAATTTTGAACCAAAAAAACCGTGTTTTCTTTGTTAGGCCCAGGACTTTTCAGCCCATGTGTTATATATATATATATATATATATATATATATATATATATATATATATATATATATATATATATATATATATATATACATATATTGCTCGTGTTTTCACAAGCTTTCATTTGACACCACACTCGATGACCTAGTAAACAATTTTTTTTTTCACTTCCGAATTTACCCCCCAAAACTAACCCCTTACGTCAAAATTTAAGTTTTAAAACTACACGGCTCTGATGAGGCAATTCTTATATTATTACCAAATTTCAACTTTCTATGATTAATAGTTTCGGAGAAAATCGGGTGTGACGGACAGACAGACACCGAAGCCATCTTATAAGTGTTCCGTACGGAACACTAAAAAAACGAAAATGGCGATCCCTATAAGGATCATAGGTAGGGTATATATTTCTTGCTCTGGTTCGAGTAAAGCATTTCAAAACAAACCGGTTGGTCGGGGAATAGGGGGTGGGAATGGGATACGTAAAATAAAATCGTGACTCGTTGCCGTTGGAATTAACCATTCATGTTACATTTCGTAGTTTGCGGAGGCACGTAACGAGTAATTAACCTTAAAATAGGAATCTCTACCCTGCTGTTAAAGTAGCTTGTTGCAAAAAAAGCAGAGTAAAGTAACAACCTTTATGTAAAAAAACTGATTCCAATTCCACGATAATTCTGTCTTTATTTAGGTGTATTTTTTCAAAAAAATATTTTATCCTAAATCAGTACGACACTGTCGGTTCATTCTGAAAAATGCCCTATTTAGAAAATTACAATTGTTTTGTGCCTACGCCAGTTATTAGCGTCTTTTGGATAGTACTTCTTATTGTTTCTAATAAATTAAAGAAAGAAAAAGAGCAACGAAAGCTCCTTTTTGAAGGATTATTACCGCTAAAGAGAAAATTGGCTTTTATTTATTAGTTTACAGCCGTGAGTTTTGTTAACCAAATCAGACATCCGATTTCTTTTGTGAAGTTTAGGTTAATCTATAGTACAGCTTTTTTAATTCTTAAAACTCCCTTCTAGAGTACTTTATTTTTAAAACAAGTTATATAACAGGAGATTGAAGTGTTATGATTCCAGAATTTCAAATGTTTTCATTGAACAAATAATATTTAAAATAATTTTACTGTACCTTTTTAGGGACAACTTGTATTAAAACATACAACTTTAAGAAAAATTTAAAACTGCACCATTAAGGAATTATTTTTTGATTGAAAATATAACTATTACTTTTCATAAATGAAACTTAATATGAACCCATAGTTAAAACACTTCAAAATTGATGAGGCAGTGCTGTCGCTAATAGCGGGTTGCTAAATAATACTGAAAGAATAAGTTTCTTCAGAGCTTTTAGAGTCTCGAAGATCTTAAAACAAAATAACAAGCAGAACTGCTTCAATTTGGGTGGCCAATGTGTGAAATTTTTAACGCGTATGTTTAGGTAAAATTGTCAGTCTCCTATATTATCTAAAGTTAAGAAGAAAGAGTAAATTAAAAAAAAAGACAGAATATACTAAGAGACTGATTTTAAACGATTTAGACGTAAAACTTAACGTATCATTCCCTAGTAATTAACGTGTAGAAAACAAAAGGGTCCCGATGTAATCAATTTGACGTTACAGGAAAATTCAATATTGATTTAGTCAAGGAACCCATTTGTTTCTTCATTTTAGAGTTCGGCATTTACCCTTCAAGCAGATCATTATGTTATTAGTATTCTACGTAATAATTCTAATCGCTGATAAATGTTCTCTACTGTTTTAATTTCAAATATTTTCATATTTCAATTTTACTTGGGGTACACATAATTGGTTCAGTGTTAATTTAGAAAAGACCTCGAGATTCATCTTAAATACAAACAGAGAGGGCTTGATAATTTAATGTTCTTAAATTCAAGAGGAACGCTTTTAAATATTGTATTTACTTAACAGGTTATTAC
>CM032451.1:33857411-33864911 GCA_019049505.1 Pachyrhynchus sulphureomaculatus | reverse complement strand
GGTCCCAACCTAGGACCAAAATATTGGCTAAATGAACATTGTGTGAACACCTGTTACGCCCCTTGCCGAGTTCCCCAACTAATTTCATATTTAAGAATTTTGTTAGATACGGCAACCTTATCTTTGCTTTCTTATATTATATTATATATATATATATATATTTATATATATATAGGAGGACAGTAACGGGGCTACGGGGTAACAAACAAACTAAATACAATTTAGCAAAAAACCTGTAGGATTACCCCAAATCTATTAGAGGTAAAGTAATGATATATATAATATATATATATATATATATATATATATAATATATATATATATATATATATATATTTATATATATATATATATATATATATATATATATATATATATATATATATATATATATATATATATATATATATATATATACATATATTTATACATATATATATATATATATATATATATATATATATATATATATATATATATATATATATATATATATATATATATATTATATATATATATATATATATATATATATATAATATATATATATATATATATATATATATATATATATATTATATATATACATATATATATATATATATATATATATATATATATATATATATATATATATACCACACACCACAAGGTTCATCTGTATCCTGTATCGACCACCAAGTGATACCAATTTTCGAACACTTTTCGCTTCTCTTGCAGACACCATCGATCATTTACAAAGTAACTATCCAAGTGCCGAAATTGCCATCCTGGGCGACTTTAATGTCCACAATATCAACTGGCTCAAATATTCAAATACTACCGACGAACAAGGTCGTGAAGCTGAATCATTCTCAATCAGTTATGGCTTAACTCAGCACCGTAAATCCGCCGTTAGGTTCTTCCGACCATAAACTGCTTTCGACATCGAGTATCCTGCCAATCAGTGACAGAGAGGCGCCTAGGCCGCGCAAGATTTGGCACTACAAATCTGCTAAATGGGAAGATCTCATGGAATACTTTCGAACTTTCCCTTGGATGGACGTTTGTTTTCGATCCGATAACCCATCTGACTGCGCCAGGGAGGTCTCCGATGTTATTTTGGCTGGTATGGAAGCTTACATCCCTTTTTCGAAGAAATACTCCTCCAACGGCAAGCCTTGGTTCGACCGAAAATGCAAAGAAGCTGTTGCTTCTAAACATATTGCCTACCGACAATGGGCGTGAAAATCCTAACACCTTAAATCGAAACATCTTTGTTCATGCCCGGAACAGATGCAAGGGAATTATCGACGAAACCAAGGAGGCACACAATCAATGAATTAGAAACAAACTTCTCGCTTGTCACCCCAACAATTCCAGGTCCTTTTGGGCAGTCGCTAAGGCAGTTAGTCAAAATTTTACCAAATCCACCATACCACCACTCACACGGCCAGATAATTCCATTGCAACCACACCTGTTGAGAGAGCGAACTTGTTGGCTGAACTCTTTGCTTCACATTCTACTGTCGATTTCCAAGCAAAAACACCACCTACTATTCCCATATTGCAGTCAAGGATGCCCGATGTTGTCTTCAGACAGCGCATCATAAAGCGTATTTTAATGAAGCTAGACACCAAGAGGCTTCTGGCGCTGACGGAATACCTGCCATAGTTCTCAAAAACTGTGCAAGGGAACTAACACCAGTTTTCTGTAGACTTTTTAACCTATCCTACAGAAAGGGAATATTTCCGTCCTGCTGGAAATGTGCCACGGTTCAGCCGATACCTAAAAAAGGTAAGAAGACCTTGCCAAATAACTACCGACCAGTTGCACTGCTTTCAATAATATCGAAAGTCATGGAAAAGGTTATCAATGAGCATCTTCTAAAATATCTTGAACGATTCAATATTATTAGCGATCACCAATATGGTTTTCGTAAACATAGATCAACAGGAGATCTTCTGACTTATGTAACACATGTTTGGAACGACGCAATTGAACACTTTGGAGAATCTCGAGCGGTTGCTCTTGACATATCCAAGGCATTCGACCGTGTTTGGCACGATGGACTGTTGGCTAAGTTGCGCTCTTATGGTATGTCTGAAGGTTCTGTTTGTGGCTCTCATGTTTCCTCAGAGAGCGTTCTTTACGAGTGGCGGTCGACGGATTTCTTTCTAACACCCTCACTATCAACGCCGGTGTGCCCCAGGGCTCCATACTGTCTCCTACTCTCTTTCTCATTTACATTAACGATCTGCTGGAAAAGACGGGAATAGGGGCGGGAGGGGGGGAGGGCGGGGGGGGGGGAGAATCCAGGAATCCAATCTACAGCTTTGCAGATGACAGTACGCTGTCTCTTCATTCACCTTGAACGCTCGGACATCGCTGGAACATCGAAGAACGGTTGGCGACTTGAGTCTGTTCTACAAGTATTTTCATGGAAAGTGTTCGAAGGATGTAGCCCGCTTAATTCCTCCCAAAGCGGTGCATGTTAGAAATACACGTCGCGCTGGTGCTTCGCATCCGTGTGAGGTTCGGCTTGTTACTCCGCGTACGACGCTTTTCAAGCAATCTTTTATATGGAGAACGTCATCCCTTTGGATAATTGCCCAGCGCTGGTGTTCCCATCGAGTACAATTTACAGCGATTCAAGAACAACGTGAATCTCTTTTCCGCACTCGTGCCGCTCCTGGAGCGCTTTAGGGACATCCCTGCAGCACGTGTGCTAGACCAATAAAAAAAAAAAAAATATATATATATATATATATATATATATATATATATATATATATATATATATATATATATATATATATATATATATATATATATATATATATATATATATATATATATATATATATATATATATTTATATATATAAATATAAAAAAAGCATTTGAAATTGCATAGTTTATATACAGCAATAATAAGATTCTATTCTCTCTGGGGTATCACCAGGAGTATTGTCCTGAGTTTTGGACATCGAAAAATTTGTGCTCTTTTGTTTATAAACAATTGAACTTTCAAAACGCGTTTTTTGAGCTTAAAATGCGAATTTTAAGCTCACTCCTTCGCAAAATCCGTAAACACATGAGGATGTCAGCATATTCCTCGTTGGTATACGTTGCCATATTCACAAGCAGAGATCAAAATCCAGTTACGAGCCAATTCACACAGTCAGAAGATGAAACACAGATATTTTTGAAAAGCACGGTATAGCACATCTACCACGGACGAATCGCATGAGCAGACTAAAAATCATTCAATAATGTTTAGTGAACAGAAAATGTCATTCGCACAGAGAGTACCCCGACCGGAAAAAAAATGCTTACCCAACCCTTTTTATTGTTTGAAGGTGCGGTTATATATGTCGGATCGAGACAAAAAAAAATCAATAACAACAAATGCGTTTTTTCGCAAATTTTTTACATCTGGTAGAGAATTGCGGACCTTTATTTAAAAAAAAAAAAAAATCATTCGTTAACAATTTTCTTTTTCAAAACATCAAATGTTGTTATTTGATTAATAAACAATGTAAAAAAAAAACGGTAGATATGACTCCAAAAAAATGTTTTTTTAGCTAGCATCAGAAAGCTAACGTCAAGACCTAAATTTTGAAAAAAAAAAGTTCAACTTCAGACAAAATGGCATAAAATTTTCAAATTTTATATAACAAATTCAATTATGTCTAATGGGTTCAATATTTTTGTACCAAAACTTTAGGGTATTTTTGCTATAACAAAGGAATATTTTCTGAAAGTTTCAAGCCGTTCAATTTACTTAGTCGACCTGTAGAATAAAATGAAAAAAAAAACAGATTTTTGCATGTTATTTCAATTTTGTAGGTTATGTACACATTTGAGCGATTTAAAACAACGAAGATTTGTTGGAAATTTCATTACGAAAAGTTTAGTTTTTTGTTTGTCTCGATCCGACTGATATAACCGAAGTTATTTGCATTTTAAGCCCAAAAAACGCGTTTTGAAAACTTCAATTGTTTATAAACAAAAGAGCACAAGTTTTTCGAGATCCAAAACTCATGGCAATACTCCTAGTGATATCCCAGAGAGGATAAAATCATAATATTGCTGCTTCATTATTTTGACCTTTTTTTACTGCACTATAAATAGTGTTCTGTACCGAAAAGCTTCTAATAAAACTGAAAGTCCTAAATCCAAGTACCAGTTTTCAACGTAACAACGTTTCGCTAGTTTACCTAAAATTCCTTGCTAGTGGGCCAGTCAGAAGATTACTACAATGTTGGGAATAACCAATTGCTGTCAGGATAAGAATCAACCCCTCACTGCGCTTGGCCTCCCTGTCAAGAATCCTTTGCGGAGCTAATAACTAGTCCAAAACCCCAAATTCGAAGAATTGCTTAAAATTCAAGAACAATCTGCACAGACTATCGCCCAGACATCTCGGTTCTTTAGGTTATCTTATCAAATACCTACGACCTAAAATTGCTAACTTAAACTTAGGTCTTAGGTTCGATTTTTTGTTTTCCCTGTTAATTTGATCTTTATTTTTACATAAACCGGAAGGCGCAACCGAAGTTTTATTTCTAATGAAAATGGCCTTGCAGGCATTGTAGGTGGCCAGAGATAACAAAAATAAATGGAAAAAATGAAAACGTTTGTTCACTGATAGTTTATTTTAAAAGAGAGGAAATTAAATATAGTACGAAACAAAGTATATATTTTAAATGAAAGAAAGTTCAATATAGTATAAAACAAAGTATCTATTTTAAATGAAAGAAAATTCAATATAGTACAACACAAAGTATCCGTAATAAAAAAAATAAAGCTCAAACTCTATTCTTGTAATAACGTGCCTTATATTAAATATATCAACTAAGGTTTACTTCTAACAAAAGGTAAATTCCTAAATCTCGTCTTGCAAAGAGCATCTTGAGCGTACAACAATAGCATAAATTGAAATGAATAATACGTATTCCAAAATAGATAAATGACTGCGGAATGATTGAATAGTTAAATTTTTGAATTATGGAAATGAATGTTAAATCTGTAGTGTTAACAAAGGTATCGTTCTTAAAAATAAATATAAAGGTAATATATTTGTTATCAAAATGGCGACGAAAATTAATTCTGTAAATACTCGGAACCACGGGTAATCTGATACTTTTGACTCAAGCTAAGGGTATATTAACAGTAAATTTTTCCGTTGTGTTTCGTAGACTTACGAATACTAAAAACCATAAATTTTACAGTATAACTGATCTCAAATTGTTCCAATATGTCCCTAAGCGGATGGTACAGGTGGAAGTACTAATGGAGACACCAAAGATATTGGCTGGCACAAGGCTATGTTCTGCTCAATAGACGGTGCAAAGAACGATGGCTCTAACGTGACTCCAGCATGTGGTGGATTTCCTTGTAGAGACCGAAATGCTGGGTTGGCACGTGGATTGCTCGAAACCAAAGTTTTCTGGTAGTAAGTCCAGAATTACCTTCAAACCAAAAGGTAACCAGAAGGAAAAAGCAAAAAAGACAAAACGTAAAATAAAAACCCTGGACCAAACAAACATTCTAGTTTAGGATATTATATTCCAGTCAGTGTGTAAAAATTCTCGAAGAGAACCTGATTGACACAACAACACAGAAAAAATTAAATACCATTAGATGATTACTCACCTCGAGTATTTACAATGCTCTCCTGCAATTT
This sequence comes from Pachyrhynchus sulphureomaculatus, assembly GCA_019049505.1. Taxonomy (NCBI): domain Eukaryota; kingdom Metazoa; phylum Arthropoda; class Insecta; order Coleoptera; family Curculionidae; genus Pachyrhynchus; species Pachyrhynchus sulphureomaculatus. The sequence goes on along the minus strand of CM032451.1, from coordinate 33,859,240 downwards.
CGGGAAGAAAATATATCGCCTTTAAATGGATGGCTCGCGACATCTTATTCAAATTTGTCAATGATACTGTAACGGAAACTTTAGTTTTCCATCAATCAGCACTTGGCCCGTTTTTTTGAAAAAACTTTATTGAAAATACTGAACACTTCATCGAAAGTCTAGTAGCAGAGAGCGAAACAACTAACGTCGTTTTCCTTTAAATACAATTGCCCACTACGGAAATTTATTTCCGCTTCCTGAGGACAAAACATATGCTCCTTTTAAAAAATAATCACCAAAAAATCATTAAATTTCAGATGCTAGTTTGCGTCGAACATTACAGGAAAAGAAAGATAACTCGAGGTTATATCTTATTCATCTCATGTCTCGAGATGAATAAGAAATCCATTTAACAACGTGGATGCGGAAATCTTTAGGCAAACAGTTATGTTTTAGGACATGTAGGCATCCGACTTTTCCTTCAGATGTCAACTTACCCTTGTTCATTAAAATAGGAAACGTCTCTAAATTTTATCCAAATTTTCGTAATTATTCCCACTGGATACGATGAAAATCATATAATAGTTCCTTACATTTTAATGGTAATAATTATAAGAATTCTAGTAAAAAAAGGTTATGTTATTTATCAATGTAAATACAATGAAACCGAATTAATTTCCACTTGAAAAATCGTTAATAACGAAACCAGGTATTTCCATTTATGATTTTTTAATTGAAATAATTTAACATATAATTTAATTTGTATGTTTAACTAATTAATTGGAACTATCAGAAAACATGTATAAATTAATATTTGAAACTTAACCAACGAGTATTAGTATTAAAAACAACTAGGGAATACTTATATTTAGAAGTTACATCTTTATCATAAAGATGTAAACAAAATTAATGTCAAAAAAGTCTCCATACACTCAAGAACTGCATTGAAAAAAAAACACGTTATAACGAGCCGCATTTTATCGAGCTAACTATTGCTCGCTAAACTGAAAATAAATGAATAATTTTCGGCCATACTTTATAATCTGTCACTTGTTGCTAGTAATTTTGCAGTGGGTTTTCAAGGTAGTATTAAAAATAAGCAAAAGAAATTGTGAAATTCCATTTCAAGTTCGAAAGATTATAATTGATTTGAGGAAAGATGGAAAATCGTACAGAAATATAGGAAAAACTGTAAGAAAGTCGCATGCTACTGTTCAGTACATTGAAAACCAGTATAAATCAACGGGTTTCTATAAAATTCGCCCACACTCCAGTCGTCTCAAGAAACTGACTCCACGTGAAGAAGCCAGTATTGTTAGAGAAATAATTATAGATTCCAAGAAAAGTCGCCAAAATTAAAAGAAGAAGTGCAGGAACTATCGAAAAATGTTTGTTCGCAAACAGTGAGAAATTGTATACACAGGGTAGGCTATAAGGGATGTGCAGCCATGCAGAAGCGCTTAATATCGGAAGCTAATCGCAGAAAGTGGTTAGCTTTTGCTAGAGCATACGTTATTAAACCTCCTGAATTTTGGAAACTTTCTGGGTCTGATGGCAGAACTAAAGTTTGGAGAAAGAAGAATACCACACTCGATATTAAAAACGTTTGCTCCATGGCGAGACAAGGGGGTGGTAGTGTTCGGCTTTGGGGAAGCAAGTCCGCTGGAGGGGTTGGAAATTTACATTTTATTAACGGTACTCTGTATCAGCAAATTTATCTGAACATTTTGAGGGACAATTTAAGAGAAAGTGTCCAAAATTGGAATTCGAAAAAAGATACATTTTTCAACAAGGCAATGATCCAAAACATACCGCAAACTTGATGCGGGAATGGATGATCCATAATGTGT
>CM032451.1:33688214-33854811 GCA_019049505.1 Pachyrhynchus sulphureomaculatus | reverse complement strand
TTTTTTTTTTTATGGGTCTAGCACACGTGCTACAGGGAAGTGCTTAAAGCGCTACAGGAGCGACACGTGTGTGAAGAAGGCGATTCACGTTGTTCTTGAATCGCTGTAGATTGCACTCGGTGGGAAACACAGTCCTGGGCAAACTATTCCAAAGATATGATGTTCTCCATATAAAAGACTGCTTGAGTAGCGTTGTACGAGGAGTAACATGCTGAACCTCATACGGATGTGAAGTATTAGAAAGACGTGTACTTCTAACATGCACCGCTCTGGGAGGAATTAAGCGGGCCACACTTTCCATGAATGTACTTGTAGAATAGGCTCAAGTCGCCAACCGTTCTTCTATGTTCCAGCGAATCAAGGCCGCCGGTCAGTTCTGGGTCTCCAATCAGACGAACAGCTCTTCTCTGAATAGAATCCAACAAATGCAGTGTGGGAGCGGAGCTCCAAAACATGGGAGCAGTATTCCATAGTTGGTCGAATTTGAGCTTTATAAAGAATTAACTGTTGTTGTGGAGTGTAAAGCTTTCTGGTTCGAAATAATATTCCCAACTTTTGAGAAGCTCTCCTTTGCTATGCCTGCAACGTGTTCATGCCAGGACATATTTGCTCACAAATTAACGCCCAACAAATTTAGTGACGATGTTAGAGGAGTGGGGTGCCCCGACATAAACTATGTCGGGTTCAGCAACGTTAACTTTTTTAGAAAAAACTGCCGCCTGGGTTTTTGTAGCGTTAAATTCCACTTGGTTACTGTCACCCCAAGATAGGATTTCTTCCAGGTCTTTGTTAAGTTGAATGACTTCCTGCTGTCTGCGGATATTCGTCTGAGTAGCTGATGTCCAAGCGTTCAAAGTGAATGAAGAGATAAGTGTACTGTAATCTGCAAAGTTGTAGATTGGATTCTCGGTCTTTTCCAGCAGATCGTTAATGTAAATGAGAAAGAGAGTAGGAGACAATATGGAGCCTTGGGGTACACCGGCGTTGATAGTGAAGGTGTTAGAAAGAAATCCGTCGACTGCCACTCATAAAGAACGCTCTCTTAGGAAACATGAGAGCCATAAACAGAACTTTTCAGACATACCATAAGAGTGTAGCTTAGCCAACAGCCCATCGTGCCAAACACGATCGAATGCCTTGGATATGTCAAGAGCAACCGCTCGAGATTCTCCAAAGTGTCCAATTGCGTTGTTCCAAACATGCGTTACATAAGTCAGAAGATCTCCTGTTGATCTATTTTTACGAAAGCCATATTGGTGATCACTAATAATGTTGAATCCTTCAAGATATTTTAGAAGATGCTGATTGATAGCCTTTTCCATGAATTTCGATATTATTGAAAGCAATGCGATTGGTCGGTAGTTATTTGGCATGGTCTTCTTGCCTTTTTTAGGTATCGGCTGAACGGTGGCACATCTCCAGCAGGAAGGAAATATTCTCTTTCTGTAGGATAGGTTGAAAAAAGTCTACAGAAAACTGGTGTTAGTTCCCTCGCACAGTTTTTGAGAACTATGGCAGGTATTCCGTCAGCGCCAGAAGCCTTTTTGGTGTCTAGTTTCATCAGAATACGCTTTATGACACGCTCTCTGAAGACAACATCGGGCATCCTTGACTGCACTGTGGGAATAGTAGGTGGTGTTTTTCCTTGGAAATCGACAGTAGAATGTGAAGCAAAGAGTTCAGCCAACAAGTTCGCCTTCTCAACAGGTGTTGTTGAGAAGAATAGAATTATCTGACCGTGTGAGTGGTGGTTTGGTGGATTTGTTGAAATTTTGACTAACTGCCTTAGCGACCAACCAAAAGGACCAAGAATTTTCGGGACAAGCGAGAAGTTTGTTTCTGATCCGTTGATTGTGTACCTCCTTGGTTTCGTCGATAATTTCTTTGCATCTGTTCCTGGCACGAACAAATGTGTTACGATTTATGGTGTTAGGATTTTCACGCCATTGTCGGTATGCAAGATGTTTAGAAGCAACAGCTTCTTTGCATTTTCGGTCAAACCAAGGCTTGCCGTTGGAAGGGCATTTCTTCGAAAAAGGGATGTAAGCTTCCATACCGGCCAAAATAACGTCGGAAACCTCCCTGGCGCAGTCAGATGGGTCATCGGATCGAAAACAAACATCTAACCAGGGGAAAGTTCGAAAATATTCCATGAGATCTTCCCATTTAGCAGACTTGTAGTGCCAAATCTCGCGCGGTTTAAGCGCCTCTCTGTCACTGATTGGTAGAATACTCGATGTCGAAAGTAGTTTATGGGTGGGAAGAACCTAACGGCGGATTTACGCTGACCGTGTAGATCTCCGGATTGGTGGTTAAAAACAGATCAAGAAGCAGAGAGCTAGCGAGCTCTCCGTCTCGATCAGGGATCCGTGTTGGTTCGTCAATAAGCTTAGTCAAGCCACAACTGATTGAAAATGATTCGGCTTCATGACCTTGTTCGTCGGTAGTATTTGAATATTTAAGCCAGTTGATGTTGTGGACATTAAAGTCGCCCCGGATGGCAATTTCGGCATTTGGATAGTTAATTTGTAAATGATCGATGGTGTCTGCAAGAGAAGCGAAAAGTGTTCTAAAGTTAGTATCACTTGGTGGTCGATAGAGGATACAGATGAACCTTGTGGTTGGTTGAGCCGTTATTCTTAACCATATAACATCAAAGTTCGGGGACTCCAGAGCCTCTTCTCGTTCGCAAGAGAGGTCGCAAAGTTGCGCCTAAATCGGGAATAGAAGTCGTACCCAGGATATAGATAGTTTACTGTGCTGGTCGATGAACGGACCTTAGTTTCACAGAGAGCGAGTACATGAGGTTTATCTGATTGTAGGTGTTGGTGCACTGAATTTATATTCGAATTTAAACCTCGCATGTTGCAAAAATCCATTTTGAAATTCTGTTCTCCGCATGACGACGTCCCTGAATCAGCCCCCACCCGGAGATCCGAACGGGGGGCTATTTTTCCCTCCGGAATTTTTTGTATCCAGGTGCTTCATCATGTTCTTTGATCCCACAGTCCGGGACATCGGCACAGCCACGAAACGTTAAGCAACTTCACGCAGCTTAAGCCGATGCGATGGTATCACACCGGGCGATACTGGTGGGATCAGGGCATTTACCAACTAGGGATGTTCTTTAAGTCGCCTACTACGACAGGCAGAACATACCGGGGGAGATATTCTATCCCGCCCCTCACGGGGTATATATATATATATATATATATATATATATATATATATATATATATATATATATACATGTATATATATATATGTATATATGTATATAATATATATATAAATATATATATATATATATATATATATATATATATATATATATATACATATATATATATATGTATATATGTATATATATATATATATATATATATATATATATATATATATATATATATATATGTATATATATATATATATATATATATATATATATATATATATATATATATATATATATATATATATATATATATATATATATATATATATATATATATATATATATATATATATATATATATATATATATATATATATATATATATATATATATATATATATATATACACAAAAATACAAAATTCACAAGTCCAGAATTAAAATTTTCCATTTTACAGACGTCCTGCAGAGTTTGTTCAAAATTTTTTATTATAAAAATATATATGTATGAAGTGTAACAATTAAATTCTGTTTTTTTTTTTTCGTTAAGTAAACACACTAACACTAAAATTTTTCAGCGATCCAACGCCAGCGGTTCTTTTATTATTCAAAATTATTCTATAACTCTAGAATATATTTTGTTCGATGGCTTAACCTTCCTTTCGTACTTAGACATTTTTCACCTATTTTTGAAACGACGAGTATCAACACATTTTTGATAAGTGATGTTTCTGGTACACACAAAACAACTCCTGGAAGTTTCAATTGGTGCTAATATTTATGAATAAATAATATATTATGACCTAATATTCCACATTCCATATTCAATTATATAAATGACAAGAATATTGTAATCGAAACGACAGTCCTGAATACGATAAGTATTAGCAGTGACCATCGGATGCTCAGAGCAAAAATAAGAATAATTCTGAAGCAGGAGAGACGTATATTGATAACGCATACAAAGATAAAGACACTATATTATATTATATTGTATTGTATTGTATATTGTATTATGTTATTATATTATATTATATTATATTATATTATATTATATTATATTATATTATATTATATTATATATTATATTATATTATATTATATTATATTATATTATATATTATATTATATTATATTATATTATATTATATTATATTATATTATATTATATTATATTATATTATATTATATTATATTATATTATATTATATTATATTATATTATATTATATTATATATTATATTATATTATATTATATTATATATATTATATTATATATTTATTAGTTATATTATATTATATTATATTATATTATATTATATTATATTATATTTATTATATTATATTATATTATATATTATATTATATTATATTACATAATGATAATTAATAATACATATTTAGTATATTTATAGTAGACTAATAAAAGGAGTATCGGGCGAGCTACGTAACGGTCGAGGACGTCGAGGGAAATGGCGGCTCAACCAAAACGATGAAGACCGGGCAACCGAAAATGGACCTACCAAAAGTGTTGTGCCGGCGAGTAAGCCGACGCCCACCAAGGCGGGAAAATCAAAGCAAAGCATGAGTTGCACTACAGGAACCAACGCACACGTTATGCGTTGCTATAATAAAATCACAAAACCTGACAAAGAAATCACTGAGAAGAGAATCTAGAGATCTAGGACACCTTACCCATTTTATAAAAGGGAACGCGTCCAAACGTGTCACACAGGGTGTAAACAAGATCAAATCCAAATCTCCCAACCGAACACTGCCAGAAATTCTTGATACTTTGAAACAAAAACTATCCGTATATACTGCAAGACTCCGTAGATACAAAGAATCAAACGAGAGGACGCGAACAAATTCTTCCGCGAAAGAGAAAAACAGTTCTACCGAAAAACTATGTACAACGAACAGACAGCAGTTACTGAACCACCAAACAAACAAGAACTCACAAATTATTGGAAAAGTATCTGGTCAGAACCTAAAGTACCCAATAATAACACCCCCTGGTTCAAAGCCGAAGAAGACAAACATAAACATGTGACAGAATAAGAAAATTTCACATTAACTACACATGAAATTACAGAAACAATCAAACACACACACAACTGGAAATGCCCTGGAATAGACAATATACACAACTTCTGGTACAAACAGTTTACCACCACATATGAAGTACTCACACACCAAATCAACAGAGCCATTCTACAACCACCCACATTTCCCACTTTCTTTACACAAGGAATAAAACCCGTCAAACTACCGACCTATCACTTGTCTTCCAACCCTATACAAGATCATCACAGCCACAATTTCCAAGAAAATAGAACAACACCTAACAGACAACAATATTCTCACAGAAGAGCAGAAGGGGTGCAGGAAAAATTGCCGAGGATGCAAAGAGCAGCTGATCATAGATAGAAAATTAAAGTAAAAAATAGAGAAAAAAAACAAAAAGAATACATACTCACATGAATGAAAGTTTAAGACAACGATTTCTGTCACCATAGTAAAGAAACAGTTATTTTTAATATGTTGGTTGTATCACAGATAATATTAGTTTACATTTTTTGAGTTTATGATAAACCGAAAGGCAACAAACAACTTATACATATATTAAAATTTTTAGGTAGTTGGGTTGAAAAACGTTAGAAGAAAAAGATTACCACAAAATAAAAGAGCATTAAAAAAAGGAAAAGCAAAAGTCACCAATTGTTAATTTTGTAATCATCAGTGAATTCGAAATATGTTAAAAATCACTGCTTGATAAGGTTTTTCACTTAATCGTTATAAATGGGTTATGAATGGGTTACTCTCATCAGCTACATTAGTTATCTTGGACCTTCCTCGAATTTCTTCATTAGTCAGCCTATCCCTCAATGATATTCCTAACATCCTCCTTTCCATCGCTCGTTGAGCTATTTGTAGGCGATTTATGATTTCTTGATTCAAAGCCCATGTTTCCGTTCCGTATGTCAATACTGGCAACAAGCAATGATTAAATATGTTTGCTTTTAATGTATTTAGGACATTGGAAAGGAAGATGTTCCGGAATCTGCCCAACGTCGACCAAGCCAATGATATTCTTGATAAATCTTCTTACAAGTTTTCTTTGGGTATTACTATTTTTTGTAAAAGATATAATTATTGCTAAAACCCCCTTAACATGGCGAAGTAAATATAGTAGATATTATTTAGGTAATCTGTATTCTGTTGGCTAGCTAACATCATTATCTCAGTGGCAACGCATTGTCATAAATCTTCAAATTAGGCTGAAATTATCAGGAACGAACACAGTTTAAAAAGGAACTGGTAACATTATGGGTACTTTGCCAGGTTTGATCCATTATTAGTACCGGTAAAACTGGAATTTTACTGATAATTCTAAAACCTTACTGGGGAGTCGAAAACCATATATTTTTCGCCGATCTAATTTTCAACAATTATAAATCTGGTTGTATCAACCAAAACGATTACAATTTAAGAACTCGTGAATGCGAAAACAGTGAACTGGTTTTTTCAGTTCTTGGAGTATGTGCAGTTATATTTCAATTTCAAGTTTAGTAAAGTCCATTTGTTTGGATTTGATAGCGCAAAACATGGGTTATAAACATTAAGATGTCATAAACCATAAGCGTCCGAAATTTCTCTACCAATTATTTGCATTTTTAATTTTAATCACCTTTATTTTCTATCTCTATAAAACAGTGCGACCTTTTTCTAAAAAATATTTTATTATATGCCTTCTAAACTTTATAATAAGCGTCCCTCCATTTATAATTTTTTTTTTCTATCATTCCAGCTATTTAAAAAAAAGTAACTTCCTACCTTAAAGCTTAGGTTTTTACCATTTATCAACTTGTAGCATCTTTAAATTTGACATTTTGTGCTCTATTAGAGAGATAGATTTGAATGCATTCAAGCGCAGTTCCACGAGATCCAAAGGACTTAAGAACTTTAAGAAGGTGGAAGTAGCAAACTGTGTGAATGGCTTTTTTTAACTCTATAAATGTCGCCAAGGAAGATTTTTTATCTAAGGCTTTACGTATGTTGGCTGTTAGACAGAATATATTATAGCACTTTGTGTTTACCGACCATTATCTAAAACCAAACTGCCTTAGTGATAAAACATTATACTTTTTAGGGTAGCTTGTAATAAGTATTTTTAATATAGTGAATATTAGTAAGTTTGATAAAAGATACATAGGCCTATAATTTCATCAAACCCCTCCATGGACGTAATTTTTAACTTTTTTATAACAGTTAGAAAAATGTCACATTCTAATAACGTGTTTATAATATGTACCATTGGATCTTTTGTGAAATTAAAAGTTGATTTGAAAATTTCTGTTGTAAGGTCATCGTCACCTGGAGACGTAATATATTTTAAATTAGGTACAAGTGTACTTACCTTCTATTTATTTACAGGTTTCAGAAAAATTGTTTGCCGTATTCTTTTCCTAGACAGTTTATTATTTTATTTGTCATATTTCGTAATAAAATATAAAAGCCAATTTATTTCCGATGCTTCTAAACTATTCCCAAAAGTTTCAGCAATATGTTTGTTATTTTCGTTCCTTTTTTTGTACCGTATGCAAGTCCAAAGAGCTCTTAAATTGTCGGGATAATTTTGTATGTTTTTGTTAAAAACAAATTGATTTGGCCTCAATAGAATTTTAGTCTTAAAAAACTGTTAATTAACTGAATTCATTTGGCCGATACTTGGTGGAGATCCATTACGTTTAAGTTAGGTGAACAGTAAAACAACAATTGTTTCATTTACTGGTAAAGTCCACATTTATTTTAATATTTCAACTCCGCCTGCAGTGTTGATGGATGGATTGAGTAGTTCATCAACACTGTTGCCGGTCCCAAGCCCGGATAAAGGAGGAGGGTTGTGGCATTAGGAGTTAGCACCCTAACACACGTAAAACCTCAACTGGGAAATGCTAGTTCTTTTTGAAATGTAGGATGAAAAATCACAACATAAGCAAAAATCCCCGGGTGGCAATCCACACCTTCGAAGAAGGGAGCCCCATCGGATACGGGGGGGGGCAATTCTACTTCAAAGCGAATAGTTAACCCAAGCTTAAAACTCAGCCAAACGAAGAAATCCCGAAACAGAATAGCTGCTCTCGGCACCTGGAATAAACAGGGATGGAGGACAAAGAAGATCGAAGTCATACAAGTATTTAAGAAGATGAACATAGACATTTTAGTAATAAGCGAGACGAAGAAAAAGGGAAGGGGAATAGAAGAAATAGATGAAGTGATGCATTGTTGGAGTGGAGTAAAGAAGGAAGAAAGAGCAAAGGCCGGAGTTGGAATATTAGTAAAAAAGAAGTGGAAAAAGAAAATAACATCTTGGGAACCCATCAATGAAAGAATCATAAAACTAAATATAACAATGCTAGGAAAAGACATGGTAATATTAGGAGTATACGGCCCAACAGAAGACAGCACTATAAGAGAAAAAGATAATTTCATGGAAGCACTAAAAATAGAAACACAAAAAGTAAAGAAAAACCAAGAATTAATAATAAAGGGGAGATCTGAATGGGAGAATAGGAAGGAAAAACAAAGGACAATACCGTAGGACCATTCAGAGAAGACATTACTAACGACAACGGAGAGAGACTAATAGAGCTGTATGAACTAAACGGCCTCAACATAACAAACGGATTCTACAAACACAAAGACATCCACAAATATACTTGGATGCAAGAAACACGAAACTTAAAATCACTAACTAGACTACGTTATAATTAAAAACGATACCACTATCAAAATAAAAGACGTAAGAGTAAAGAGAGGGGCAGAATGTGGAACAGACCATAGACTATTAATAGCAAATATAAAAGTACCGTGGCACAAGAAAATAAAGCAAAAAGAAACAATAGATTAAGAAAACAGAAATACTAATGAGATAACAGAAAAAGCAGACAAAGAAATAAAATACAAAATACACTTACTGCAAGACGAAACGATAAGAGACCTATATAGACGACGATTAGTTCAAAAATTAAATGAATTTAACTACGACAACCTCCAACAGATGTATGACCACATAAAAGAATGCATCAAACAGGCGTCCCTAGAAGCATTAGGTAAAGAAGACAACGAGAATGAGAAACATAAAATTAGAATCTATGAAAAAACCAAAGAATCTATAAAGGAGAAAAAAAGACTATACGAAAAATGGCTGAATACAAAATCAGAAGAAGATCTACAGAAATATAAAGAGAAAAATGCAGAAACGAGGAGGATGATAAACAAAGAAAAGAACGAGAGATGGGAAAAATCGTGCGAACATGTAGAACAGTATATAGGAGGAACTAGAAGTACGGAGTCATGGAGAATAAATAAAGCATTAAGGACTAACAATAGAGAGAAGACGTATATAGAGTACATCCCAGAAAGCGAGTGGGAAGAATATTATAAGAAGCTGCTAGCAGAAGATAGACAAGAATTCCAAGAAGAGAACCCTGAAGAAGAACAGAATAAGGAAATAAAAGAGATAGAACTAAGCTATGAAGAAGTAAAGAAGACAATAAAAAACACTCAAAAATAATAAATCTGCAGGGCCTGGGGGTGTGGTAAATGAAATGATTAAGTACGGGTCTAATAAATTACATCGAATGCTGAGAAACATGTTCCACAGAGCGATAAATGGAGAAAAAAATACCAGAGGAATGGTCAAAAGCTTATATAGTATCTATATTTAAAAAGGGAGACCGCAGAAAATGCACAAACTATAGAGGCCTAAGCATAATATCGAGTATGGGACGTTTGTATAGAAAAATTATTAAAAATATCATGGAGAAAAATATTAAAGGAAAAATTGGAGAAGAGCAAGCAGGCTTTACGGCCGGAAAATCATGTATAGACCACATATACACTATAAAACAAACAATGGAAAAAGAAACTGGCAAAGAATAGAGAAGTTCATCTAGCCTTCATAGACATAAGAAAGGCCTATGACTCAGTACCAAGACAAAGATTATGGAACGCAATGAAAGAAATAGGCATTGACAAAGAACTAATATACGCAGTAAAAGCTCTCTACGAAAACAACGCAGTGAACATAAAAATAGGACATAAAATAAGGAAGAGACTCCAAACATCAAAAGGCCTATTCCAAGGATGCTCTACATCCCCAACACTATTCAAAATAAACCTCGAACAAACATTAAAAAAATGGAAGCAAAAATGTAGTGGAATGGGAGTCCCAATACGAGAAGATTACTTATATACTCTAACTTTCGCAAGATGAGGAAGACCTCAGTTATATGGTAAGAAAACTGAAAGAAGAATACACTAAAGCAGGATTAGCAATAAACTTTGATAAAACGGAATATCTAACAACAAAGGAGGGAAACGTGGAGAATTTAGAAGTAGATAACGAAACAATAATCAAAGGAACCGATAGATTTAAATATCTAGGAACCATCATTTCAAAAAACACAACATGAGAAGAAGAGATTAAAGCTAGATTAGGACAAACGCGAACATGCATAAGACAATTAAATTCGATCCTGTGGGACAAGCACATTACAAAGAGAAACAAAATACGCATATACAAATCAATAATACAAAGCATAATGACATACGGGTCAGAAACTTGGACGATCAACAAAAGAAATAAATCTAAAATTAACGCCGTAGAGATGGAGTATTGGAGAAGATGTTGTAGAGTGACACGTATGGAGAGAATAACAAATGAAGAAATAAGAAGCAGAATGAACATCAAAGAGAACGCAATAAACACCACTGAAGAAAAACGATTAAAATGGTATGGACACATAAGACGAAGCGAAGATAATAGGTGGATAAAGAACATAACGGAGTGGAGCCCTATAGGGAGAAGAAAAAGAGGAAGATCCAGACGATCGTGGAGAGATGGGAGTCTAACAGATGGAGACTGGGAAGATAGAAACGGATGGAATCAAAGGCTGAGAGAAGGAAAACAGCGTCAGCTGTAGAAAATCCTTGTTTTATATATATATATATATATATATATATATATATATATATATATATATATATATATATATATATATATATTTCAACATGTTTCGCTATCACTGTAACTTTATCAAGAGTAAAATTTTACTCTTAACAAAGCTACAGTTATTTGAAACAATCGGTCTTCAGTTGGAAATGATTTTATTACACTAGTCGCTATTTATGAAGTTTTTTTTTTTATTTTTTGCTTTACGAAATCTGTTTTATATTATTTAATATCTCAGTAATTATTTCATTAATAAGTAGATTAGTGGAAATATTATTGTTATTTTCGTTGTACATTTCCTGCCAATTTTCTAGAGTTTATTCAATACCTGGTTAACTTTATAAATATAAGTTTCGATAAACCTTTCATTAGTTTTTGAAAATATCAATTTAAAGATTATTGTAAAATGGTCTGTTATGCTGCTTTAGTAAACTATAAAAATGGTTGTTTGAATTAGATATTTTCCTAAGTATTTAAGTTTTAGTGTTGACCATGAATGTGTAATTCATTGCATGAAGTATATTTAGATAATCTTTAGATACATCCTCCCTTTGTAACAAGTATATATTTATCTTTAAATGGATTAAGTGTTCTTTAAATCTTTACTTAATCGATCTTTTTGTTTGCTTTATATACTTCTTGTTACAATATTTACAGCTTATCTCATAAATTACAGTTCTTTCACATTCGTAGGTTATATTCTTCGAAATTCTTAAGATATTTTTTAAGTTGTCTGATGACTTACAGACCAATGTGAGATCTACATTAATAAGCAACTTATTAAATAAACTGGTATTTTTGGATTATTAATTAGTATTGTAACATATTTTTTCTTATTCTGCTCTCGAGTAGAATTATGAGTACTAAACCTAATCTTACCTCTATTTATTAACTTATTCAATAAGTTCTCATCATAGCCATTGATTCTAGCTATATTCCTAATCAGATTCCTTCCATCTTTGAATCTGACTTCATTCAACGGAAAAGTGACGAAATGATGAACCAAACATTATAATGCCGTACGCAATGAAGCTACGATTGCTACGGTATCTTTAACATGAATTTCTAATTCTAATTTATTTTTATATTTAATTAAAATTTCCAGGAATGTTAATTTCTCGTTTACCTCAATTTCATAAGTAAATCTAGAGAAGTCTCATCGACTATTTAATTTAGAAATACTTTAGAATACATTATCTACATACCTATATAATACTCTTGGAAGTTACTCAAATTCCGGACTGGCCTAGTTTTTAATTTTACTCATGAAAAAATTTGCCATAAAGGGTGATAAGCAATAACCCACTGCTGTGCCTTCTTTTTGAATAAAGAATTGCTTATTAAAAAAAATTCTATGAGAAGTTCGGACAAAATTATGAACACACGAACAATTTCTTTCTCAAGGACATTCATTCGCAGCAACTCCTGGAGGTATTGCAACGTTTTTGGTATTGGCATGTCTGTCTACTCTCAGTATTTTTGGATTATTTAGTATTGTAACATATGTCTTCTTATTCTGTTCACGAGTAAAAAAGGTAGAATTACGAGTATTAAACCTAATCTTACCTCTATTTATTAACTTATTCAGTAAGTTCTCATTATAACCATTGATTGTAGCTATATTCCTAATCAGATTCCTTCCATTTTAGTGTTTCGTACGGAACACTTATAAGATCACTTCGGTGTCTGTCTGTCTGTCTGTTTGTCATACCCGATTTTCTCCGAAACTATTTGACCTAAAAAGTTGAAATTTGGTACTAATATAGGAATTGATGGCCTCATCAGAGCCATGTAGTTTTGAAAGTTAAGTTTTGACTTAAGGGGGGTGAAATCGGAAGTGAAAAAAAAATTTTTTTACTAGGTCATCGAGTTTGGTGTCAAATGAAAGCTTGTGAAAATACGAGTAATATATATATATATATATATATATATATATATATATATATAATGTAATACTTGCTCACACTTTTCTCAGTATTATTTTAAAAAAATCGCGAAAAACCGCTGTCCCCTCACCTTATCTCGAATAGTACTGATCAAAAAATTTAGAAAAAATTCTGGAATATTCTCCACGGGGTGTAGATTAAACTAAAATTATCACGAGTACATTACCTTTAAGAATTTATCCGGTATATAAAAAAAAAACAAAAATTTCAAGGTCATCAGTTTCCAGTAAAGATTGGAAACAAACTTTGTTGAAAACTCATTTTGGGTGTATTTTATGAAGTCACTGATCATTTTATACCACCCTAACAAAATTTTTTATTTTAAAAACAATCAACGTACGGAACACTAATTGTGCAAGTTCAACTTGCACTTGACTGGTTATTTGAATCTGACTTCATTCAACGGAAAAGTGACTAAATGATAAACCAAATATTATAATGCCGTACGCAATAAATCTACGATATATTACGGTATCTATAACATGAATGTCTAATTTATTAATATATTTAATTAAAATATCCAGGAATGTTAATTTCTCGTTTACCTCAATTTCATAAGTAAATCTAAAGAAGTCTCATCGACTATTTAATTTAGAAATACTTTAGAATATAATACTCTTGGAAGTTACCCAAATTCCGGACTGGCCTAGGTTTTAAATTTACTCATGAAAAAATTTGCCATAGAGGGTGATAAGCAATAACCCATTTCTGTGCCTTCTTTTTGAATAAAGAATTGCTTATTAAAAAAAATCCATGAGAAGTTCGGACAAAATTATGAACACACGAATAATTTCTTTCTAAAGGTCATTCATTCGCAGCAACTCCCGGAGGTATTGCAAGGTTTTTGGTATTGGCATGTCTGTATACCCTCAGAACTGACGTCAAAAGCAATTAAAATTTTGCCTTCGCTGAGAACTAGATCTTTCGTTTTATTAGTTTAAATATATTTAATTTTAATGAATTTCTAAGGAGTTTTCCACAGAAGAAGTATTTTCTATTAAAGGTAAATTTTTAAATTCCAACCATTGAAAAATATGTCGGTGATCCTATGTCGACACAATAAGTTGCATTGCTTTTTCAAACAGTACAACTTAGGTGTGGTCGGATTAATCAAATTTAGCTAAAATTTTAGCAAAAAGATTTATGAATTTTGCTGTCATTTTAGGCAATAAAGACTCTTATTGAGAAATAATAAAAATCAATTGCCTCAAATGAAAGAAGAAGTCAAAACTCTATATAAAAATATAAAAAGCTAATCTTCGACTCTCTAAAATTCGAACTAAATGTGAGTTATCCGACCTTACCAAAGTTGTAGTATTGTTGTGTTTTTCCATAAACTTGGAAAAGCCATGCGACCTATTGAGTCGACGTAAGATTACTTATATATTTAATTTCTAAATGGCTGGTAAAAGAATTTGAAAATATACCTTTAGGAGAGAAAACCTTTTTAGTCAAAAAGTCTTTAGTCAGTCAGTGCCTTGTTCTCTAGTATACTAATACCACGACCCATACAATACCTTGAGGAGTTGCTTAAAATGAAGGACCTGGGTCAAATTGAACAAAATTATTTTCAATATACCAATAATTTTTTTATTCAAAAAGAAGTTAAAACAATGGCTAATTCTCTCATGAAAATTTATTCATGAGTAAATCTGAAATCGAGGCCAGTCAGGAATTTGACTACTTTCAGAGAGTATAGTATAAGTATGTAGATGGTATATTCGTGATTTTCGACAGAAACAATCCAATGTAGAACATTTTTTATGAATTAAATAGTCGATGCGACTGGATTAGATTTCCTTGTGAAATTGAGAAAAATTACCATTTTTAAATATTTTAATTACTACAAAATATTAATAATTTAGAAATGTCTCATAGGAAAGATACCGTAACAGATAGATATATGTATGCCTAGCGATTGATTTCATTTTAAACAACATAAACTTGCCTCATTAAATTTTTTTGGGTCATTGTTTAGTCACTTTCTCGCTGAATAAAGTCAGATTCAATTAAAGATCAATGGTTAGGATAACAACTTAATAAACAAGTTAATAATACGTAGGATTAGGTTAAATAGTCATAATTATGCTACTGATGAGCAGAATAAGATAAAATATTTTTCAATACAATATAATCCAAAATATATTAGAGAAGATATTAGTGATGTAGGTCCCATGTTAGTCTATAAGTCATCAGACAACTTAAAATGTCCTAGGATTTTTGAAGAATAAAACCACGGATGAAACAGAATATAAATATATATATATATATATATATATATATATATATATATATATATATATATATATATATATATATATATATATATATATATATATATATATATATAAATAACGAATATATTTTCAATTTCTTGGGCTGTGGTTTTCAATCAATATATATTTTTCCTCCCTTCTTAACTTTTCTTTGACTATGAATTTTGATTTTACAGGATTGTTTTGAATATTCAGTAGAATGCACAATTTTTTAATTATGAATATGTAAAATTTTTAAACTTATAATACACTGTAAAAAGTGAAATAATAAAAATACACATAAAAATATATACATAAAAACTTACATGTGTGGGTTGAAACGAAGGCACACTTAACGTTCTTGAAAAGATATTACCAGGACGGTCACAATGTACATTTATTGAAAATTTTTAAATGAACTGAAAAAGCCTACAAATTAAGCGAAACGTTTTCAATAAACTTCTAACTAGAACATAATGTAATTTCTCTACCCTTAAAACAAAAAAAAAAACCCATAAAGCCCAAGAAATTGAAAATATATTCATTATTCCAAGGTTCAAGAAAGAATTCTACCCAATATATATATATATATATATATATATATATATATATATATATATATATATATATATATATATATATATATGTATATACTACTGTGATCAAAAAAATAGTAAGACTTTTAAATTTAAATTGCCCAGGCATTTCCAAATCGGTTTAATTTTTTTTTCGTTAGGTTGGTAGGACCTTAACTGCCAAATTTTAAGACCATATTGTCAGTAGTTAATAAGATTCGCCTACATTCGTTCAACAACAAAAGTGCGTTTTTCGATTTTAAATATGAGTGAAAAAATTCAGCAAAGAAGTTGCATTAAATTTTGTTTTAAAATGATTTTTCGGCTTCCCAAACGTTCGAAGGGGTCGGAATTATGAGCCAATTACTCTTGGCTTTTTCATCACGATTATGTACCTTCTCATACAGCATTGGTTCTTCGCGACCATCATATCATTCTGCAATCGCCCTATTCGCCTGATTTAGCTCCGTCGGACTTCTGGCTATTCCCTAAACTCAAAAAACCGCTTCGAGGACATCGTTTTGAGTCGATTGAGAAATTAAAACCGAATCGAAGAAGGCTTTAAAGGCCATTCCAGAAATCGAATTCAACAACTGTTTCGAAGACTGGAAAAAACGTTGGCATAAATGCATTGTATCCAAGGGGGATTATTTTGAAGGGGACGAAATAAATTTGGAAAAATAAATAACCCGTTTGCATTTTATTTCAAAAGTCTTACTATATATATATATATATATATATATATATATATATATATATATATATATATATATATATATATATATACCTATATTGAAGTGGCGGCACATGTTTCCGTGGCGTAGTAACTTGCTTGCGGTGCAGAAGGTCTCGGGTTCCAATCGCGTCAGGAAATGCAATAACGTCCGTGGCAGCACTACTGCATTGTATAAAAAGTGCTGTGAAATACAAAAATGTATGTTTCGGCACCTGGACAACGTTGACGGGTATTACGACATCCTCGCCGATCTCCTGTGAGATATAAAAAAAGGGTAAAATCTCTACTTAGGCGGGGAGGTCAACAATAAAAAAAATTGCACGGTAAAATAGAAAAATTAAGTATTCCCAAATATGATTTTGAAATATAATCATACATACTTTAGTATAGTTATTCTTAAATTTAGTAAATCTTTACCCCCGATCACATGGTTAACAAAACACGCGTCGAGTGCAAAAATAAAGACATTGATAATATTACATCTTTTAAGTATTTACTCAAACCTAACATATATCCATTTGGACATGATGACGGCGTTCTGTAGATACGGATAATTAGGTAATTATTGTTCAAGTATAAGACAGTTAGATCGACAGCACTAATGTAAACTATTTTAATAATTATATAATTGTAGTTGAACTTGAATTAATATATATAACTATAACAAAACCATCGTTTTGACTAAACTAGTTTACTATAAAATACATTATAACTTTCCATTTGGTGCAGAACTATGTCATCAATAATCAACGTTTCCGACAACACTATACATTTAAAATCATATGGGAGTTTATTCACAATTCAACAACTTAGATTTATCTAGATTCTTATTTAGACTTCTCACTTTCATATGTATGAATTTAAGACTCTTTGTTTTTACTTGCAATCATCGGTAAAGACGGCTATTTAGTAGGTATATCGGTGACTTTAAAATATTTTATGTATTAATCTATATTACTAATTTTTGTTAATTATAAATAAGTACAAAATTTTATTTGTTCTTAGTAATTTAGCATAGGAATATTTTTTAATAAGCACAAAAGTATATCGGGTGGTCAAAAAGATTACTAGCCAAGCTGTTATTTCAACATAGAAAAATATATTAAATTTAAATTTTGTGATCTTATATGGTTCCAATAAATGCAGAATTTAACCGCAAAAACAAGTTATTGTGCCTTCCGGTCTAGCCAAAAACGAAATCAAATTTATTATTTCTTATGAGACACTCTGTATATTACATCGTTTTTGAATGCAACGAAAAAAACAATTTCTACACATAGATCATCTTCTTAACAATTTTTGGAAGCATGACAATTGAAAATGTGAAATAATGCATCAATATTGTATTTTTGACAGAAAACAAATGAAGACATGAACAAAATAATACGTTGTTTGTTCTTTTATTAGTAGTGTTGATATCACAAAGTTTCGGTTCAATTGAAAGAATGCCAGAAATCAATTTTTAAGCACACAAAATTTTAATGAAATAATATATAGTAGAGATGAGCGACATTATCATATCTGTGACTTAACTATTCACAGGTAATACCTGCGACCCAATTCTTTGCAAAGCAGCGACTCTAGTCGCTGTTTTAAATACTCGCTGCATACGCAGATGTCGCATATCCGCCCGATCTGAACTTAACCGACAACGGTGCCTATCGTCTCGTTACAGACAAGGGTCGCAATCGGCCGACGATCGACGATTGCGACCGTTAGAAGGCAAAACCCTGTTAGCTCAGTAAAATTTTGTTGTATAAATTTATATGTAAATACTTTGGTAAATACTTATATACGTATATATTGGCAAAGAGATGTTAATAAAAAAAACTAATAAAACAACAAAAGTACTCTGAAAATGAATAAAAAAAAAAGTTAAATAACAGTATACATGCATCAAAATATCAGAAATAATGTGTCATAAAATTGGCTTGCTGGGACAGGCGTTATTGTCGATCATTAGACAGGAGTAATTTCGGATTTCCGAAGGTTTTAGACGGAGTGAAGCAGCTACTTAAGTCGTTATTAGAAGAAGCTGTGACTTATAAATCACCGTCGCAGGTATACCTATGACCTAAAAATCGTTGTTAAACTCATCGCTAATATATAGCACATTCGCCAGGGGTTTTGAGTTCTAATTAAATATTAATAGGCTGCATTTTGGTACACAGTTAGTGTTTTGGAAGCAGAATACGACAAAAAAGAGTTTGTTAAGATATAATATACGCTAATTCCACAAAATCCAAAATAAAATCAAAAATTCGGTTTTTCGATAATATCTCGAAAAATAATAAAAAAAAATATTGAAAGACGGGAGATTTTACAAAAAAATATTAAACAGATTTTTTTCCAGATTTTGTTATTAGCGTGAGAATTTATTAGAAATTCGGATAGGTGATTCAAAAAGTGTAGCGTGGCAAACAATTTAATTTGAAAGTGTACGCCAGGGGTGCTCAAACGGTCGATCGCGATCGACAGGTCGATCGCGAGTGCTTTTTGAGTGGATCTCGAGAAAAAAATTCCGATATAGAACTATTCACAGATTTTGTTTTAGGTAATTAAAACAAAATGTAATGAATAAACTACTAAAATTTATTCGATCCACAATTAGGCCAGAATAACCCCCTCATCACTTTCTTTTATCGTAATAACCCCCTGCTAGCGGCAAAAGGCGGCTTTATCAAAGGAACGCGCGGTACTTGTCAAAGAAAAGCCGCGTTTTTGATTCCCGCCGATTTTTCTAGAAACTTCGGGCGGCGGGTTTGACGGGAACATTCGAGACTTCGTTCGCGCCGATATAAATGTTGCGCCTGTAGGAATAGGAGTCAGTCTGAGTTGTAACTTGAAGGCGATACATCGATACAAAGTTTATTAATAGATAGTCCAAAATGAGTGCGGCGAAGAAAAGTAAAACTTATCATTTTAATAACGATTGGGAGGAAGAATTTTTCTTTTGTATGGTAAAGGATAAGTGCATTTGTCTCATTTGCCGTGCGTCAGTTGCAATACCTAAGCGTGGGAACTTAGAGAGGCATCATAAAACGGTTCATAAAAACTATGAAAAGGATTTTGCGTCACAGAGTGAATTAAGAAAACGAAAAGTACGTGATTTGATAACTTGTTTGAAAAAAGAACAAACCATGTTCACAAGACCAGCCAAACAATCAAAAGCTGCAACGATCGCGTCATTTAAAATATCTCATATATTGGCGAAACACAAGAAACCATTTGACAATGGATTGGTTGTGAAGGAAGCATTTATTGAAGCGGGTGAGACTTTATTTGGAGATTTTAAAAATAAAACAGATATTATGTCTGCTATTAGAGAACTTCAGTTATCTCGTCCGACTGTCACAAGGCGTGTTGAAGTCATGAGTCAGGACATGGCAGATAAACTAAAACATGATATCATGGAATGTACATACTTTTCTTTACAGTTCGACGAATCCACCGATATGACAGACACTGCCCAGCTGTGTATTTTTATTCGAATGGTATTCAATGACATGTCGGCTAAGGAAGAGTTTTTGATAATGATTCCTCTGAAAGGAAAGACCCGTGGCGAAGATATATATGACGTTTTCTTCAATTTTGTAACAAACTACAAGCTACCAATATATAAACTAATGTGCCTTACAACCTATGGAGCACCAGCAATGACTGGAAACAAAAACGGTTTTGTGGCATTGTGTGGAGCTAATGATGATTTCCCTTCATTTTTTTCCTTCCATTGCATTATACATCAACAAGTTTTGTGTTCAAAAGTTCTAAACATGGAGGAGATTATGGGCATTACAATAAAAATTGTGAATTCTATCCGTGCACGTAGCTTGCAACGACGGCTCTTTAAATTGTAGTTGGAAGGTCAGGTGGTTGAGTCGCGGAAAATTCCTAGAAAGGTTTCAAGAATTATTGCCCGAAATAACAGCTTTTCTGGACGAAAGAGGTGATGACACTCAGATGCTGAAAAACGGAAAATGGCTGACTGATTTGGCATTTTTGACAGACATCACAATGCATTTAAACACCATTATTTGGTGCTTCAATGTGAAGGAAAAAACTATTATTGAGATGATTAGCGCAATAAACGCATTCAAAAGTAAATTGCAACTTATGATGATCAGCTGAAAAGAAAGGATCTGAAAAATTTTCTGTCTTTGAAAGCAAGGATTCCTCAGTTGAATTATGATATTTATGAGGCAGAATTATCAAATATTTTTTGCCAATTCGAAATACGTTTTTATGATTTCAGTAAATTGGCAAATATCGCATCATTTATGAGTTATCCTTTTTCGTGTAAAAACATTGAGAATTAGCTACTGAAATAGCAAGTCAGTTTAACATGGACTCATGTTCTGTTGAAAATGAGAGTGCAGATTATATCAGATATACATCTCAAAGCCACAGCATCTGATACAAAATTCTGGTGTTTTATATCTGAAGATAAATATCCGAATCTAAGGCAAATCGCCCTTCAACTGACGGCAATGTTTGGGTAAACTTACTTGTGCGAGTCTGCATTTTCTGAAATGAAGATAATTAAGTCAAAATATCGCAATCGACTAACTGACGAACATATGTCATCATGCATGCGATTAGCACTCGGTAATTACGTACCATCTTATGAAAAGTATGCTGAGGACATGCAGTGCCACGCTTCAACATCCAAAGTCACTCTTTAGTTAAGTTTAGACACTAGAACTCGTTCGTTTGTAAGAACAAATAAACTCGCAATTTTGAATAATTATGAGTTTTTTCATTGACATTTTAGAGCAGACCTATACTTACCTTGACTAAAAAAATGCATATTGTGCGGAAAACTAATATCTATGCCACGATACACCCTACCTAGACGACAATCCTGCATCACACTTACTTGCAGCCTCTCAGAGTCGATCGATCGTAGTCTAACAATATTGAGGTAGATCGCCAGCAGTTCAAGTTTGAGCACTCCTGGTCTACGCGCATCGCTCGAAAGTTAATCGATATTAATTTTTTTCCAGAGCGTAAAAAAGAATTAAAAGATAGCTTTTTTGAAGACGAGACTTTCAGGTTTCCGATGATATTAACAGTTTTTATTTTCGTTGCTTTATAATTTGTGAAATTTAAAACGAAATTTTTGTTTGCATTATTTTAACGGGCATACCGTAAATTACAAATATTTAATAAAATGTACTGAAAAGAAATCTTTGTGCATATATCATTACTATATTTTAAGTTTCAATATAAGAATAATTAGAAATACCCACATTGTCTGTGTTATTTAAAAATTGAGTGTTAAAATATGAAAATTATTATCTGCTGTAGTGCGCCACCGGCAATTTTACGTTCAAAGCAGTACGAAATGGTCAAAAAAAGTTGGACAATTTTTTTTCAGTTACAGTTAAAAATATACTTGGTAATAAAAAATCATTAAAAACTTTAAAAAAACTTTGTTTTTTGTAATTCTACTCTTACAATAGTGTTTATGCTAAATCTATTTTTTGCTTATTATTAATCATACGACTTAAACTTGAAATAAAAAGAAATATTTAAAGGTAGGAAATGAAAGATAAAAATCTAAGCTTCAAGCATAAAGTATTTATATTTCATTTAAACATCTAGGTACAAAGAAAACACAAAAATTCCAAATTACTCAAAGGAATTTTTTAATGGCAATCGGAGAAAAAACGCGGGCGCAGCGCCACCAGCCCGATTAGTTTTCTGTCATCTGTGCGACGCTCTCATAGTTTGTATACTGTATTTGCAGGTACAATAATGGTTGTCTAATCAACTCGTGCCAAACAATTGGGGTTGGAAAATGGAGGACACCAACTCAAAAATATTAACACCTCTAAAAATGACGAAAATGCCAGCCCATGCATCCCTGTTCGCAATTATGTTTTGCAACTGTAAGAAAGGTTGTGAAAAAAATTGTAGCTGCAGTGCATGTCTTCTGCTTTTCTTCAAAAGGTTGCACAAATTTACCTATTATTCCATCATTACAAGAGGATAGTGATGATAAAAATTGTGAACAAATTGAAAAAGAAGAAAATGGCTAAAAAATAATGTTTATTATTTTGTAAATATTTCTGTTATACACATTTTGTAATTTATTCTTTATTTTAATGTATTGTGTTGACACAATTGTTGTTAAATATGTTCATTTTTTATAAAAATAAATACATTTTCATTTTTTTATATACCCATTAGTAGACACTTTAAAAGAAAATTGGAAAATTAAATGAATTACGTGCTCTCTGGCCATATTGGATCCGCCATTTTGAATTTTTTCAAATCCATCATAGGATTCTTAGTCCTTTAATCCCGAAAAACCCTTTAATTGCTAATTTCAAGATATTTAGCGGTATACAAAAACGTTAATTTAACCATAAATGAGGTTGTACGCATGATCCCCACTACAACCGAACGGGTTAAACCAGAAATTTTATTTTAAATAATTTTTTTAAATTACGGTAAAACTAAAAAAAAAATAATCTATATAATACTATTTTTTGTAGAATTTCCCATCCTTTCACGCGGTACTATTAGCCTATCGATATCTTTTTTATTTTTCGAGATATTTGCGAAAAATCAAATTTTTCATTTCATTTTCGATCTTGTATGCTTAACGTACATTTTAGAGCAGCAAACTTTTTTTTTATCATATTCTTCGTCTAAAAAATTAAGTGTATGCCAAAATTCAGCCTATTAACATTTAATGAGAGTTTAATTTCGTCAAAATATGCCTCTGACCACTGGGCTAATACAATTTGTTAAATATTTATATTTTTCAGAGAATTTTAAATAATTTTTACGAACATTTTTTCGTAACTAAAATTAATAATTTCTGAAATATTAAGAATTAACGATTCTGCTGCAATCTACCTTTCAACCAGTCAATCTAAACAATACTTTAATGCTATGCTTTAATCTAAGATGAGAATGCTTATTGAAGGGTGTGAATTTGACTAATTTCATTTGTTTTATTGCGCCATTATTATGGCGTAATTTAAGCTGTTTTTTGGCAGTCGTGGGTTATAAATGTACGAAATATTCTAATTATAAGTTTCGTTGCTTTAAGTTTAATTAAAATGTCTGTTTTTATCCGAGAGCAAGAAATTTATGTTTTATTAATATACGGAGGGGCCAGAAAGACGTAGAGAAGCAAAAGCATCGTGTGTTCTGCCGTACTTAGAGCAGGATTCGCCAGGAAAAAATATCATTTTTGGTTAGAAAATCATTTAAAATAAAAAAAATTATTAATAATGAGCGAAGGAACAGAAATAAATATATTAGATTGTGATGAAGTCGATTAAATAGTTTCCCTACGACAAACTGCTGGTGACTTAGGGATATTACGCGAAAGTGTGAGAAAGATTTAACATGGGTTCAGATCTTATAAATATTAGGTCCACCACCACTTATATAAGGGCGATTACCTACGAAGATTGGACTTGACAAATTGGTATCTTTAAGAGTGGCATGAACAACCACATTTAAAATATTTTATTTCTCGTTTCAATAATATGGGAATGTATAACAAAAATAATAGTAGGTATTTGTAACCGGAAAATCTTCATTTAGTGAGAGACGCTGCTTTCCAGGTAATATTTGGAATTAACATTTTGTTTAGCATAACAGGAGGGCGAAAAAGAAAGAACAATTTTTTACGAAGATCATTTAAATACAATATGTAATTTCTTTTTAAAAACCAAATTGTAAATTTTATAACCTTATTTTTGAAAATTTGTGTTACCGAAGTCACACAAATTATTTATCAACAAATAAATAATTCCATTGCAATGGAATATTGCAACTATCGTCATTATGCATAAAAAAGAGATAGTTCAGACCTTACAAACTATCGACCCATTAGTCTCCTGAGCCATGTATACAAGTTATTCACGAAAGTACTTACCAAAAGTCTTGCAGATAAATTGGAGTTTTTCCTTTCAAAAAAACAGGCAGGTTTCCGCTCGGGGTATGGAACAAACGACCATCTGCTTACAGTTAAAATCATCATTGAAAAATGTATAGAATATAAGAAGCCTCTTGTGCTCATATTGGTGGACTTCGAAAAGGCTTTTGATTCTGTAAATCAGCAGAGACCTTTGGAAGCGCTTGCTGAATGTCATATTGATCATCGATATTCTAATGTAATTAAATACATATATGAAAATGCCACTGCTCATGTTAAAATACAAACTAACCAATCCACCAGCTAATTTCGAATCGAAAGAGGAGTACGGAAAGATGGTACGCATTTTCCCAAGCTTTTCGTAACACTTCTAGAAAGTACTCTAAATAAATGAATAAACTGGGAAAGAATGGGACTTAAAATTGACGGTGAAAAGTTAAATCACCTCTGTTTCGCCGACGACATTGTCTTAATAACAGACAGAATACGAGAAACACAAACTATGCTACAGATGCCTCAGGAAGCTTCAGGAAAAGTTGGTCTAAAAATTCAATTTTTCCAAGACCCAGTTTATGACAAATCTTGTACTAAGCGACTCTATAAAACTGAATAACGTAGAGATCGAGCAAGTGGACCAATATAAATACCTGGGACATGAAATCAGCATAGGACGAGATAACCAAACACATGAAATTCAGCGGAGAATAGGTCTCTCCTGGACTGCATATGGCAAACTAGGCTATGTATTCAAATCTAACCTTCCTATGTGTTTAAAAAGAAAAGTATTTGACAAATGCATACCGTTCTTACGTATGGAGCCGATACTCTCATAATGACGAAGAAAAACATCAATAAAATAGGTGTCATGCAACGAAAGATGAGAGAGATCACATCCCAAATCATATTATCAGGAAGAGAAGAGGGGTACAAGACACAGGCAAATTCGTTCTACACCTTAAATGGAACTGGGCTGGGCATATTGCTAGGTTTATGGATGGACGATTGAGAAAGAGAATTACAGAGTGGCGACCAAGATCCGAAGTCTATCGGAGTAGAGGTAGACCACCAAGTTGGTGGACCGATGATTTGAAAAGAGTAGCTGGGAATTGGGTACAAGCAGCTCAGAACAGAAAAAAATGGTAAGACTTGAGGGAGGCTTTCGTCCAGCAGTGGACGGTATAAGCTGATGATGATGATGATGAATTATCAACCCCCCTGCGTCCCTGCCTATACTACCTGAGTAGAAGTTAACTATTTAAATTTAACTTTTGGAGATCTTAGTATATGTACCATGTACCAATAGTTCAGGTCACCAGACTTTATGCCTCTTGTTTTCTTCTAATGGGGTTACATGAAAGAATTTGTATTCAAGAGGACATCGGAAACTATTTAAGACCTTAGAAATATGTTTATTTAAATCAATAATTCTATTACGCCACTCCAAATGGAATTTCAAGAACGAGTTCATTGATGCCAGGAGATGAATAGGCAGCGATTTAAAAATTTAAAGTATGAATTAGGTATATGACATGAA
The DNA here is from genome assembly GCA_019049505.1 of Pachyrhynchus sulphureomaculatus. Classification (NCBI taxonomy): domain Eukaryota; kingdom Metazoa; phylum Arthropoda; class Insecta; order Coleoptera; family Curculionidae; genus Pachyrhynchus; species Pachyrhynchus sulphureomaculatus. The sequence goes on along the minus strand of CM032451.1, from coordinate 33,828,671 downwards.
TAAATCATCAAATCTCGGCATATTTACATTAAAATGCTATGATACATCTAACCTGGCCTGAAAACTGCTTGACTTGGTAACATGTGAACACATCAGTCAACTGTATAGTGTTGTTATACTTCAAAAATTTAAAAAATCTTTGGTTCACTGATGTTCTCAATGTCATTAAAAGTTCAATCTAATGAAGTGCATAATTTAAGCTAATATAGAAGAATTGTTTAATGTTTGATGTTTATAGGAAACAGCTGACAGACTAAATTTTTCCTTTACATGTAACCACATCTAATATGTTACTAAAATGCAGGTTTTTACTACCAGATCACGTGCAATCATTCAATTTTCAGCGTAATAAGATAATTTCTCGAATAAAACAACGTTGCAAATTCGCCTAGTGTTTTCTATGTGTCATTATCGATCATTAATTTGACGGGAAACGAATTTATGGATTTTTTTTCTGGGCGTCGTACACGTGTTGCTGAGAAATCCCTAAAGTACTACAGGAGCGACGCGTGTACGAAAAAAGCGCTTCACGTTGGTTTTAAATAGCTGTAAGTTGTACTCGATGGGAAACACAGTCTCAGCAAATCATTTCAAAGGGATGATGTTGCACAAGAAGTAACAAGCTGACTCTTATACGAATGTGGTGTATTAGAGCGAAGTTTGTTATAGTATGCGACGCTTTGATAGGAATTAAGCGAGCTAGCTACATCTATCGAACACTTTCCATGAAAATACTTGCAGAATAGACTCAAGTCTGGGTATTCAGTTGGACGAACAAATCTCTCCTGAATAGAATCAAATAAATGGAGTGGGAGTAGAGCCTCAAACACGGGCGCAGTTTCCATCGTTGATCTAATTTATGCTTTGTACAAAATTGACAATTATTGTGGCGTGTAAAGCTGTTTAGTTCGAAAAAGTATTCCCAGCTATGCCAAGACATATTTGCTCCCAAGTTAACGTCCCTCAACTTGAGTGACGCTGCCACAATAATGGAGTGTTCCGACATAACTATGTCGGATCTCACAAAGTTACATTTTTTTTGAGAAAAACTGCCTCCTGGCTTTTTGTAGCATTAAATTATACTTGGTTAAGGTCACGCCTAGATAAAATTTCTCCAGGTCTTTATTAAGTTGAACGACTTCCTGCCCTATTTGCATAAATACTCGATGCTCGATGGTTCAAAATAAATGAAGAAATAAGCATAGTGTGATCTGTGAAGCTGTAGGTTGGATTTATGGCCCTTTCCAATAGATCGTTAATGTAAATGAGAACGAGAGTAGGCGACAGTATATAGTCTTGGGACACACCGGCGTTGATAGTGAAAATATTAGATAGAATAATAATATACTTTGTCTACTGGTAGAAGGCTTTTAGACACGATGCATGTTTTAGGATTAGTCTTTTTCCTAGAGTTCAAATATAATATAATATACTGGGTGTTCCACAATAAATAACGAAATTGATTTCGTTTTCGACTGAACCGATAGTGACAGTCACTTTTTTTTTAGGTACCTAAAATTTAAACTTCTTATCTTTTTTTTATCTTAGGAGCTTAGTGAGTTATCTCGTAGTAATTTCTAACGCAAATTTTATTAATCTCTGTGGACAAATCGATTTGCATTAACAAGAAAGCTTTTTAAGATTATATTATACTGTATTACATTATATTATAGGGGCCAATTTAAATACTAAAATATGCTACTAACAAATATTGTCAGGTCATAACAAAGAAACACATCTCATTAATGTGAATTTTATATGCCAAAAATAGCACCGGTAAAGTTATATTAAAATAGCTTTTCCTTTAACTTCGTGAAAGGACATAAACTTTTCATACAAACAGCCTTTCTAAAACTTAAGCTTACTAGATTTTCAGGATTGTGGGTTAAAGTTTAAAAATGAAATCTTTTGCGAATGCCTTAAACCCGGTATCTTTCGAAAACTTGAACAATAATATTAGCGTAAACTTTTCTGTCGACTTTGGCAATTTGACAGAGGTCGTAAAAATAACTTCTTCAATATTTTTAAGTAGATTCTTATAAATCTCGGTTTGAGAAAATTTTCAATTTTTATGTGTAAATTAAAGCATCTTCTGCTTTGTGTTTCTTGTCTTAATTTCATAAAAAGGAATATTATAGACAACAGTTTTTCTATTGATATCTAAAGACGTTCGTTTTACCAGTTTTTGGTCCATATGCAAATTAATTTTCTCAATCGAATATAATTTATTTATCCCAGAATGGAAATTCGATGGGCTAAATAGATTTAAGTAAAATTTTGTTATTTAGAATCACATACAGATTGTATAATAGTTAAAATAATATCTTCCTTCTTATCGAATATGAAGTGTTCTTTTACTAATAATAATAATATATATATATATATATATATATATATATATATATATATATATATATATATATATATATATATATATATATGTATATATAGTCCAAAAAGTCTTCATAGACCATATGCTTTCTATATTATTTTTCTCTTATGTTTAATTAATTAATTGGAACTATGAGAAAACATGTTTAAATTAATACTTGAAACATATCCAACGAGGATTAGTATTAAAAAAACAACTACGGAAAATTTTATTTAGAAGTGACATCATTTTTGTAAAAATGTAAACAAAATTAATGTCAAAAAGTCTCCATATACTTGACAATTACCAATAATATTTTGACGGAGTTTAACGGAAAATAACAATTTTAAACTAATATTTAGTGGGACCGCCGTTGGCCTTGATAATCTCCTTTAACCTTTTTGTCATGCTTGCAACCAGCTTTCTAGTAACTTCTGCTGACATGTTCTCCTATTCGTTCAATATTCTGTTTTTTAATTCTTCTCTATTTGAAATATTATGTTTGCGAACGCGCCGTTTAGGTTCCTCCCTTAAATGCTCGATGGGGTTAACATCGGGTGATTGCGGAGATGTATGAAGCTGTCGAACACTATGGATCATCCATTCTTGCACCAAGTTTTGCGGTATGTTTGAGATCATTGTCCTGTTGGAAAATGTATCTTTTTTCCAGTGCTAATTTTTGGACACTTTCTCTTAAATTGTCTCTCAAAATAATCAGATAATTATGCTGATCCATGGTTCCATTAATAAAATGTAAATTTCCAACCCTTCCAGCAGATCCCCAAAGCAGAACACTGCCACCCCCTTGTCTCACCGTGGAACAAATGCTTTTAATATCGAATGTGGTATTCTTCTTTCTCCAAACTTTAGTTCTGCCATCAGACCCAAAAAGGCTAATTGTAGTTTCATCACTAAAGATTACGGATTCCCAAAATTCAGAAAGTCTAGTGACGTATTCCCTAGCAAAAAGTAACCGCTTTTTGCGATTAGCTTCCAAAATTAACGGCTTCTTCCTGGCTGCACACAACCTATTGCCTGCCATGTGTAAACAATTTCTCACTGTTTGTGAGCAAACATTTTTCGAAAATAGTTCCCATACTTCTTCTTTTAATTTTGGTGCACTTTTCTTAGGATCTATAATTATTTGTCTAACAATACTGGCCTCTTCACGTGGAGTCAGTTTCTTGGGACGACCGGAGTATGGTCGAATTTTATAGGAACCCGTTGATTTATACTGGTTTACAATGTACTGAAGAGTAGCATGCAACTTTTTAACAATTTTTCTTGTATTTCTATACGATTTTCGTTCTTTCTACAGATCAATTATGATCTTTCGAATTTGAAATGAAATTTTACAATTTTGCTCATTTTTCATACTGCTTTGAAAACTCCCTGCAACAAGTGACAGATTATAAAGTATGGCTGAAAATTATTCATTAGTTTTCAGTTTAGCGAGCAATAGTTAGCTTGATAAAATGTGGCTAATTATAAGGTGTTTTTTTTAATTCCGTTCTTGAGTGTATGGAGACTTTTTTGACATTAATTTTGTTTACATTTTTATAACAAAGATGTAACTTCTAAATAAAATATTTCATAGTTGGTTAAGTTTCAAATATTAATTTAACCATGTTTTCTCATAGTTGCAATTAATTGGTTAAACATAACAGAAAAATAGTATGGAGACTTTTTGGACTGGCTGAATACATATATATATATATATATATATATATATATATATATATATATATATATATATATATATATATATGTATATATATGTATATGTATATATATATATATATATATATATATATATATATATATGTATATATATGTATATATATATATATATATATATATATATATATATATATATATATACTCGTATATATATATATATATATATATATATATATATATATATATATATATATATATATATATCTATATATATATATATATATATATATATATATATATATATATATATATATATATATAAAGATTGTGCCTCATATCCCACAACACGAATGTTGAGACGAAACTGATATTTTTGATGGCAACTGTAGCTTCGATGTAACATATATTCATACAGTTGGGTTCCTTTGAATTAGAGTCTGAACTCGGGTGATTCGGGTTACTCGTGGCTAATTGTACATGTAAATACAAGAGTTTTTTTTTAAACTCTATATAGGCTATGCTTGGCGCAAGACGCCGATTTAAATTTAATATAAAAAATGTCCTGGTAATTTAAAATAATTATTTGAGGCCTTTATTAAGAGTTTCTATATTGGGAATTGTTTTAGGTAAACAATTAATATGTATACAATAAACTCTGATACAACGAGCACTCAAGGAACCGCAAGACTTGTTCGTTATAAACGAGTGCTCATTGCAAACGATATAGATAATAAGCTTTAAAAATATGTAATTTTAATTGTATATTGTATATTATTAAAATAAATTTTGTTTATTTTGGTACAAAATAATTAGAAATTTATTAATTAAGTTAATCAAGTTCTTGGTTATAACATCAACAACTGTAACAAAATTCCTTTATTTAAAATAAAATCAATTACAAACAATAGAACGATTTTGCAACGCTTCTTTTGGTAGGCCACTGCCTTTATATGTATTTGAGGCATGCACCCACCGTATGGAGCTTATGAAGTAGTAAAAGGAAAAAATTAAATATAAGAACTCAGCTGTTATCGTTATTTAAAGCATGCGCCCACCATTTGGAGATTGCGCAGTATTGAAACAAAATTAGAGAAACCTTTATTAAGGATAACGATTTTCCTTATTTAGGAACTTATAAGAGAAGTTCTTTAAAGTTCGTTGTCACTGACACCAGTTAATTAGTGTTCAGATTATGTTGGCATCTTGGAATCTTTGGCACAATGGCATTACAGTGTGTGTAGTGCTAATTTCAAATGAAATTTTATTTATGGCACATTCATATTACTTATAAAATACTGAAGGAAGAGATAGAAACATGTTAGACCCAACTTTAATATAGAAACTTGTGCTGACCCATCAAATACTTATAACCGGTGTACTTAACCATGAAATGAATGAAAAAAAAAATCACAAGTTTATAAAAGATGAATACTAACCTAACCTTGCGCATGCTTAAGTTAAACATAAGGATAAAGGTATATGAAAAATAAGCCTTGCAAAATCTCTCTAATGTTTTAACGATAATGTTTAAAAAATAGAGAAGTGATTTACTCAACATTTTTGCGGAAAACTCGAAGTTCGGAAATGATCACTAAAAATTAACACTCTCTTATTGGAAAAACACTTAACCGAAGCTTTTTAACATAACTTTTGATATGTACTCAGTGGTGATATATTAACAAGAAAGGGTCAGAGAGCTAACGAAAAAATAACATTATTTCTTTGAAGAGCCCTGGAAAATACATAAATCTCCCGTACCCTCCTTTCTTACTGAAAATAATATAGGTGAATCTAATTTAAAATCATTCGTGTCAATATTCCGATAAACCGTCAAACAAACAGTCAGAGATATGGAAATGGCAAACTTTTCCTTATTCTATGAATATTCCATATGAAAAAAAAAAAAACCGTATCGCAGGATGATTTTTTTCACGAATAGAATACTTTTCTTTATTAAAGGCAATAAAAAATGCGGATAGGTTTTTAGTGTTCCGTCCGGAACACTTATAAGATCACATCGGTCTGTGTCCGTCTGTCTGCCTGTCTGTCTGTTTGTCTTTCACACCCGATTTTCTCCGAAACTATTTGACATAAAAAGTTGAAATTTGGTACTAATACAGAAATTGATGGCCGCATCAGAGCTGTGTAGTTTTGAAAGTTAAATTTTGACTTAAGGAGTTAATTTTAGGGGGTGAAATCGGAAGTGACAAAAAAAATTTCCAGATGATCGACTGGGATGTCAAATGAAAGCTTGTAAAAACACGAGTTCAAATATATATATATATATATATATATATATATATATATATATATATATATATATATATATATATATATATATATATATTGTAATACTTGCGTACACTTTTCTTCGTATTATTTTTAAAAAATTGCGAAAAATCGCTGTCCCCCCTTATTTTGAAAAGTACTGATCAATTTTGAAAAAATTCTAAAATATTCTTCACCAGATGTAGATTGAACGAAAATTATCACGAGTGCAATACCTCTAATAATTTATCTTTCAAGGTCATCAGTTTTCAATAAAGATCGAAAAAAAAAACTTTATTGAAAACTCATTTGGGGTGTGTTTTTTGAAGTCATTGATTATTTTATACCTCCGTAACAAAAATTTTTATTTTATCATAAAAGCAATCAATGTACTTAACACTAGTTGCGTAAGTCCGACTTGCACTTGGCTCCCTTTTTAATACTTACAAGAGTTTGGGTGATGTATAACTTGAAAACGAATTAGAATTTTTTCTTTTAGGATTTATGCTGGGTTTGAAGGTAAAATTATTTAAATCATTTGCACCATAATTCCCAAACAAAGTTCTTAAAACCACATGAATGAAAATCGAAATAAAGTCTTTTGTATAGTACATAATGAATGCCTATTTTTAGCTGTTACTTTATATCGATATACCTTTTTTGTTGTGAAAATGCACACGTACAAAAATCAATATCGTCGTTTTAGAATATAAACACTGAAAGTAACTAAAAAGGATAAATTATTGATTAACAATAAAATGTGTTTAAGGTGGAGAAAGCACTATTAAAACCTATAACTATAATATTTGTTTTTGTGTGCATCATCTACATATGCATTTTCATAAGAACTTTCAAACACACATTAACTATAACAGTTAATAATCCTAACAATAATAAATCCTAACACCTTAAAACCTTTGTTCGTGACCAGAACAGATGCAAAGAATTTATCGACCAAACCAAGGAGGGACACGATCAACGAATTAGAAACAAACTTTGCGCTTGTCCCAACAATTCCAGGTTCTTTTGGTCATTCGCTAAGGCAGTTAGTCAAAATTTCACCAAATCCACCATACCAGCACTCACACAAATAACTGTATTGCAACGATACCTGTTGAAAAAGCGAACTTGTTGGCTGAACCCTTTGCTTCACATTCTACTGTCGATTTCCAAGGAAAAACATCACCTACTATTCCCATAGTGCAGTCAGGGAAGCCCGATATTGTCTTCAGACAGCGTATCGTTAAGCGTATTTTAATGAAGCTAGACACCAAAAAACCTTCTGGCGCTGACAGAATACCTGCCATAGTTTTCAAAAACTGTGCGAAGGAACTAACACCAGTTTTCTGTAGACTTTTCAACCTATCCTACAGAAAGGGAATATTTTCTTCCTGCTGGAAATGTGCTACAGTTCAGCCGATACCTAAAAAAGGCAAGAATACCGTGCCAAATAACTACTGACCAATCGCACTGCTTTCGATAATATCGAAAGTCATGGAAAAGGCTATCAATCAGCATCTTCTAAAATATCTCGAAGGATTCAACATTATTACCGATCACCAATATGGTTTTAGTAAACATAGATTAACAAAAGTACTTCTGACTTATCTAACACATATTTGGAACAACGCAATTGAACACTTTGGAGAATCTCGGGCGGATACTCTTGACATATCCAAGGCATTCGTCTGTGTTTGGCACGATGGATTGTTGGCTAAGCTACTACTCTTCTGGTATGTGTGGAAAGTTTAGTTTGTGGCTCTCATATTTCTTCAGAGAGCGTTCTTTATGAGTAGCAGTCAACGGATTTCTTTCTAAAACCTTCACTATCAACGCCGGTGTGCCCCAGAGCTCCATACTGTCTCCTACTCTCTTTCTCATTTACATTAACGATCTCCTGGAAAAAACCTGGAATCCAAGCTACAGCTTTGCAGATGACAGTACGCTTATCTCTTCATTCACTATAAATGGTCGGACTTCGGCTACTCAGACAAATATCCGCAGACAGCAGGAAGACATTTAACTTAACAAAGACCTAGAAGAAATTCTATCTTGTGGCGACAGTAAACAAGTTGAATTTAACGCTACAAAAATCCAGGCTGAAGTTTTTCTAAAAAAGTTAACGTTGCTGAACCCGACATAGTTATGTCGGGGCACTCCATTCCTTTAAGTCAATTTGTTGGGCGTTAATTTGGGAGCAAATAAACACGTTTCAAGCATAGCAAAGAGAGCTTCTCGAAAGCTGGGAATATTATCTCGAACCAAAAAGCTTTATACTCCACAACAACTGTTAATTCTGTACAAAGCTCAAATTCGACCAAATATAGGATACAGCTCCCATGTTTGGGGCTCTGCTCCCAAACATACACTGCATTTGTTAGATTCTATTCAGAGAAGAGCTGTTCGCCTGATTGGAGATCCGGAACTGACCCGCGGCCTTGATTCGTTGGAACATCGAAGGCAGTTGGCGACTTGAGTCTATTCTACAAGTATTTTCATGGAAAGTGTTCGATGGATGTAGCCCGCTTAATTCCTCCCAGAGCGGTCCATGTTATAAATATATGTCGCACTAATACTTCACTTCCGTATCAGATTCAACTTGTTATTCTTCGTACAAACCTTTTCAAGCAGTCTTTTATGTGGAGAACCACATCCCTTTGGAATAATTTGCCCAGAACTGTTTTTCCCATCGACTACAATTTACAGCGAATCAAGACCAACATGAATCGCTTTTCCTCACACATGTCGCTCCTGTAGCGCTTTACGGATTTCTGAATATCTGATTGTTTGACGGACTTAATACGGAAAAGTGCCTACATGTCTACCGATAGCAAAGTGCGATATAGAATCGTGGTAAGACCGATTCTGACGTATGCAGCAGAACTAAGAACAGAAACATCTAAAACAAAAAGCCTTATGGGAGCTATAGAAATGACAACACTGCACACTATCAAAGGAATAACCCTGAGAGGGACCAGTTACTAAGCACAACTATACGACAAATACACAAGATTCAAAACGTCGTCCGTTTCGCCAGATCAAGACGTCGATATTAGAGGGATCATGTAAGTAAGATGTCAGCTAATAGCTGGCTAAGATGGGCAAGAGATGGAAAACCAGAAACAAGAGGACCTTCCGGTCGACCAATAAAAAGATAGACATCTACGTTACAAGAGGTTTAAAAAGACCTTGTCTTATAGGAAGAAGAAGAAGAAGAAAAAATAACACAGTTTTATTTCAAGAAATATATAAATTATACTTATTAATATTAAACGTCTTTCACCCCTTCCCTGGAAAATAGTATCACTCAAACACTATAGGTTTCTCTCTTGGTTCAAGTGATAAAGGCGTATCAAATTTGAAATCGTTCATATCAACACGTCGACAGGCAAGCAGAGTGACTAACGGAAATGGAAAGCTAGGATTCTCGTAATCTATTGACGTTAAAAATATATCGGAGGGATATTTCAGCACAATTACAATGCTTCCGTTTAGCAAAAAAAAATGAAAAGGCGAGTAGGTGTTTTAATAACTGCAAGAATCTACAGGATATACTCTCAGTGTTCATGCTTGGTCTGACATCGACATCCTTCATACGATTTACGCCATAATTGCAAATGAAAGTTCTTAAGATATTTCGAGTAAAGGTCTTAATAAAGCCTTTTATATAACAATATAATTCCCAATAAATATCTATTTTTAGCTATTATTTGATATCGAAATACTATACGGGTAAAAGATCTTGTAGTTAAACTTCAATCCACACTAGTAATAATACAAATAATATTCAAGAGACAAATTGATGATTGTACAGAGAAAAATTTGCCCGACGTTTCGCCAAAATCTCATTTGGCATCTTCAAATGCTCTTGCTGCTGCTGCTACTCGACACTGTGATCAAGAGTTAGTTACACGAACGGATTGAAATCCGGAAATTTCATGTAACTACAATATTTATACACGGATTAGATATATTCCAGAATTTTTTCAAAATTTTTTGATAAGTACTTTTGAAATTTGGTAATAATATAGGAATTGATGGCCTCATCAGAGCGTGATAAGGCGGAAGTGGACAGCGAGTATTTTTCGCGATTTTTTTAAAAAAAAAATTCAAAGAAAAGTGCGCGCAAGAATTACATTATATACATATTTTTTTACTCGTGTTTTCACAAGCTTTCATTTCAAAACACCCCCACATTCGATTACCTAGTAAAAAATTTTTTTTTTTATATACGCTTCCGATTTCACCCCCCGTGGAAAACTAACCCCTTAAGTCAAAATTTAACTTTTTTCAAAACTACATGGCTCTGATTAGGCCATCAATTCCTATTCCGATTAATACCAAATTTCAATTAGGCTTTCTATGACAAATAGTTTCGGTTTCGGAGAAAATCGGGTGTGACAGACGGACGACGGGCAGACGGACAGACAGACGGACAGACACCGAAGTGATCTTATAAGTACGGAACACTAAAAATCGCGAAAAATCGCTGTCCACCCGCCTTATCTCGAAAAGTAGTTATCAAAAAATTTTGAAAAAAAATTCTGGAATATTCTCCACGGGGTGTAGATTGAACGAAAATTATCACGAGTGCATTACCTTTAATAATTTATCTGGTATATAAAAAAAACCAAAATTTCAAGGTCATCAGATTGGAAACAAACTTTGTTGAAAACTCATTTGGGGTGTGTTTTTGTGAAGTCACTGATGATTTTATACTTCTATAACAAAATTTTTTATTTGAAAAGCAATCAACGTACGGAACACTAATTGCGCAAGTTCAACTTGCACTTGACCGGTTATTATTTTGTCTAGGTATTAAAATGTTGAAACATAAAACAAATAAATATGAACAAACCATTAAATAAATAAAACAACGTACGAAATTGTGAGTTAGTCCTCGAAATCAAAACTCAACATCCCGATTTTTCTACACGAACTGAGGGTAAACAGCCTCGGTGCATATGTGTACTGAAGTGAATTCCAAATGAACGGAAAAACAGCAAAAGAAAAATACTTTATTTACTTATTTTATACCAAGGTATTTTAATAACTACAAAAGTTTATAGTGTTTCTCTGTGTTAATGCTTGGTCTGACGTCGAAATTCTTCATACGATTTATGCCATAATTGGAAATGATGGTTTTTAAGATCTTTCGAGTAAAAGTCTTAATAAAGCCTTTTATATAACAGTATCAGTCACACTAAATACGAGTATCTATCTTTAGCTATTATTTGATATCGAAATCCTAAATGGGTGAAAGATCTTGAAGTTTAATCGCTTCCTTCAATCGACACTAGTAATAATACAAATAATACTCAAGAGGCAAATTGATCATTGTACCGAGAATTTTCAGCAATACTGTTCTCAATATGAATGGTTACAGACAAAGGCAGAAGTTGAAATATGTTAGAATATTTGGAGAATATTGCCAGTTGTTGAAATGAGCTACGATTTTAATCAAGATCGCACGGGTTAAAATTATTATTTCTTCCCTAGGTCTCTCGAGAGTTAAAATGAAAGTTATAATTACTAATAGGGATTATTGTTTTTTAAGAGAACGCATACTTAAACTCGGTGGCAATAAAATTTTGTCCCTCTCATTAGGTACGAAGAGAACATTGCGAAACGAAATGTAAACGTTTAGCTCGTTTCGCGTTGATATTTACAGTAATAGCCTAAACCGAATTTTTAAATAAGAAATAGAAAAATAGGATATTAAAACTGGTTGCTTCTAACCCTGACTGTAGAACATTTACCGTAAAATTGAAAATGTAACACTTGGGGTCAAGTTAGGAACAAGTCCAAGTCGTAATTTCCTTCTATTTTGTAAATAGCCTACGGGTTTTGGTTTGCTTAAACCACCATTGGGGCAATAGTTTTAAAGATTCTAGATAAAAGAAGATAAATAGATGAAGATTATATTTTACGTAGCATAAGAATTAAAATTAACATTTAAAATACAGTCGGTCAAGTAAGAACGTGTCCGCGATAATTCATTTTTGGTAGATACGATTCTAGAGATTTAACAAAAAATAGGTAGAGGGAATCTTTATCTACAACGTATTTTAGTAAAAGTATCTGTCGATTGCGATGTTTCGTCGAAATAAATTAAAATCCAAAATGAGTCCCTTATTTGCGCGGCTCTTCGTGGCAGTCTTTCTTTGTTCGCTTCCGAAGGGGTCTAAAAAAGTCGGTGTTGTTTTTGAAGAAATGGGTAAATCGTTTTAACGAGACGAGAACTGTCGACGACTTGCCAAAACTTGGCTCGGTAGGCAAAGTCACTCCGGAAGTCGAAAAACGAAACGTGTATTTGTTTTTTGCGGGATCCGAAATTGATGCTGCGTCAAGGAGCAGCAAAATTAAGAAAATCGGGCCTGAATATGTCCCATGAGACAATTCGAGAGCATTTTCGTGCCTATGATGTCAACTTTCGAAGCACGTTGAAGAAACCTTTGCTGAGCTAAGCGGCTCGCTTGGGCCCACTATAAGATACTAAAGTGACCCTCACAATCGCCAGATGCTAACTTTATTGAAAACGTTTAGTCTCTTGTAAAGGGAAAGCTCAGAGAAAAGAGTTTGCGGACTTAAACAAAAAAATAAATTTGCAAAGTATGCAGAAAATCTCGTCGACAGCATGCCTCGAAGATGCCATGAGATTATTAATGCAGAAGGCTATTGGAAAACTCACTAAGGTAATTGCGCCGTTGCTAGTATACCATTGACAGCAAAAAAATTTCTCGAAACATATTTTTTCAAGAATACAAGCGGTCACGTTCTTACTTGATAGACTGTGTATACAAAACAAGCTGAAAATTGAAAAAAATATTGAAGAGATGCAGAATTGTGATTTAATGATTTTAAATAAATGATAAGATTTGCCATTTTCAATATTAGATATAACTGATTTTAGGATTTGTTGTGGCTTAAAGAACGGCTTTTACTAAATTTTCATTTTTAAATATTTATTACTAATCGTAATTGCTACCGTAAACTAGCCTTTTTTATCATTAGCAAGCGACAACTATTCTTGATTAAAAATTTCAAGCTTCCTTAAGTTAATATCTTAGAACTGATTTACTTCAAACCCATAACAGACGCATCGTTATTTCTATTATATTTCGCCATACAGTTTTGACTGTATAAACTATTTTTCTAATTTATTGATGTAATAAATTTCAGTCTAAAATGCGTTTTGTAATTGACGAGAGATGATATTTTATTGTGTAAATAATTTTCGAGGAAAAGCTGAAACATACATATATGTTAAACAAAATTTATGTGTAACCATAAATTATTAATTTATAATAATAAATAAAGTAACAAGGGTAACCTTTGATATTTTTATATTTATGGGAATCTCAAAATTAGAAAGTTTGAACTTTAATATTTTTAAATGTAGATCTGATAAAAATTCATGGGTTTTTTCAATTATATCCCGGGACAAACTACGGATTTCCAAAACATCCATTGGCTGTTAACACCATAATGTTTGATTGTAGATCCTTTATGTTATTGAAAACAACAAACAAATAGCTTCCTTTCCTTATTATGAGAGGTAATTTATTTTTCCTCCGAATTTAATTTTTACGCACAATTTGCTAAAGTATGAAATCCATTTATTTTTATTTTTTTGTTTGTTCCAAATACTTAAATTTTAATTAAGTAAATATCTTTATCAGGAAAAACAGGTTAGAATAAATGTAAATTAGTAAATTTTATATTTTATTAGATCTTTCATCAAAGACAAGGGACCAGATTTCAGAAATTTGGGGAATTTTCATTTTTTATGTACTTTTAAATTAAAATTAACAAACTTTAATATTTATTATAAATAGATTGCCATTAAAATACTTAAAATAGAAAAAAAAAACAAATTTGAGACTCGATCTTCTCCTTGAGAAATGACCCCAGAAACGGTTCACTTTGTTGAACGAGAATATAAGATTTGTTTACAATCATATTAGTAAATTAGCATATAATTAAGATTCTTGACTGAAACTTAATAAGAATAATCACATAAATATGTATAATATGGTATAACTTGTTACGGTTCAATTTTGCAGGACAAAAATTAAAACAATATAAACATTAAGGAATCCCAAATTTGTTTATGTTTATAATTACCACATCTTAATTCGCCTATCCCCATTCATTAAAACCACAGAGTATAATGTATATAATCCCATTATATCGTAATATAACAGTTAATTCGGAACACTTATTTTCAAAATCCCAAAAGTCTTACTAGGTTACTTAAAATTAAATAAAATCGGCCTTAGTTTATCATTTGTACGTATATTTAAGTATCAGAGAGAACTTCTGAAAAGTTATGCATAATGAATCTTCAGAGCCCGCTATAGCGTACTGGTTAGGGTGTCTGCTATCTACGCCAGCGACTCGAGTTCGTATCTCGGTTCGAGAAATAATAATAATAAAAATAACATTTACAATGAGAAGGCAATGGCAAACCACCCGTAGTATCATGCCTAGTAATCAAGCATAGACAAAGGCGAGAAGTACGTCTACGTCCGAATCAGATATGGTATTTCAAGAAGAATGAATCTTTAAACTAAATGAAGTATCTTGTTGTAAATTAATTTTTTTTAAAATAATATTTTTCTTAAAATTTGTTCAAACATTGTTTTGACTATCTATCAAAAATATCAAACTGTCACATCTAGCTACAATAATAACATTATTAGCAGTCCATGATCGGAAAATCACGAGGAGAAAACGAAAATTCTTCTTCTTTCTTCAGCCGCTCTCTACCCACTGTCGGGTATAGGCCTCTCTCAAATCTTTCCATTTTTCTCTATTGGTGTCTTCGTTACTCATGTACTTTGTCTTGGAGAAATTTATGTCAAGTCCCACTTTTCTTGCTTGGTGGTGGAGATCTGTGATCATCTGGATCATTTCATTCTTATTGTTTGCTATAATTACAATGTCATCTGCGAATCTCAGGTTGTTTAGCCGATCGCCAGCTATCAGAAGGCCATTTTCGTCCCAATTCAGTTCTTTTAATACATCTTCTAAGATCATTGTAAATAACTTAGGCGATATTACAACGCCCTGCCTTACTCCTCTGTTCACTGGGACCTTGTTTGTCAGTTCTTGGTTTACCATAACTTTGAGTGTTGCTCGTTCATGTATTCTGGCTATCAGTTCGCTGTATCTGTAGTCTGTAGGAGCATTTTTAAGAGTTCTTATAAGAGCCCATTTTCCACTGTGTCGAAAGCCTTGCGAAAATCTACAAATATGAGCCACATTGGTATATTATATTCGGTGGCCTTCTCGATTAGTATTCTCCATGTGTGCAAGTGCTCAATCGTACTGAAGCCTGATCTGAATCCAGCTTGTTCTATCGATTGGTATAATTCCATTTTGTGTTCCAGTCTGTTTGTTATGATTCGTGAGAACAGCTTGTAAACTTGGGAAAGTAAACTAATTGGCCGGTAGTTTTCTAGGTTTTCGGGGGACCTTTTTTGTATATTAAGATGACTATGGCGTTTTCCCAGTCTTCTGGTATATTTCCATACATATTAAAAAGATCTTTTAATTCATGCATTAGGGCTTCACCTCCGCATTTTAGCATTTCAGGTATAATATCATCCTCTCCAGCCGCCCTTCCACTTTTCATCTGTTGTAAGGCTTTTTTAACTTCATCCATTTCTATGTCAGGAATTTCTTCTGAGGTGACATTAATTACTCTTTTGTCTGTTGATGAGTTGTCCTTTTCAACTACGATATTTTGGACTTTTGAACTGTAGAGGTCTCGATAGAAACTTGTAATTCTCTTCTGGATGTTTTTCTTGTCATTAATTATGTTTCCTTGTTGGTCCTTCAATTTAACTATCTCACTTTTGCAGACGTTTGCTCTTCTAAAAACTTTTAATCCTTTGTTTTTCTCTATAAGATCTTTAACCATGTTTTCCTTGTATTTGTTTATGTCTTCTTTAGCGCTTTTCTTACTGTCTTATTCAATTCTGCATATTCGACAGTTAATCACTTTCCTTCGTGTATAAGTTGTCTTCGTTGTTCCAACATTCTTTTTGTTTCTTCACTGAGCTTGTTATTCTTTCGCCTAGTAGGTTGGGGACCTATTTTTTTTGCGGTAGTCTTGAGTGTTTCAATTATTTTTCTGTTTCTTTCGTATATACTTGCTCTTTTAGTTAATGTGATGTTATTAAGGTGGGCCGTAATCTGTTTTTGGTATTGTTCTACGTTGTTTATCTTATTTGTTTTCTTGTTGTGTAAACGTTTTTGTTCGAGTCTTTTGTTAAAAAATACCTTTGCTCCGACCAGCCTATGATCACTACCCGTTGTAAATCTATTTAGGACCTTCACGTCTGTTACTATGTTCTTATGTGTTGTTAATGCATAATCAGTTTCATTTCTTGTCTCACCATCGGGACTAATACATGTCCATTTCCTATTCTCCTTTTTCTGAAAGAAAGTGTTCATATTATAGAGTTTCTCTCTTTCCAGAAATGTCATCAGCATATGTCCTCTGTTGTTCCTCTCTCCAAGGCCAAAATTTCCTATATAACTCTCTGTATTTTCTGCTTTCTTTTCTATCATGGCGTTAAAATCTCCTATTACCAATGTATACTTTGTTCTGTCTTCGTGAAGCGCCTGAGATATTTCCTCATAAATTTCTTCTGCTTCATGATCTTCATGACTTGTCGTAGGAGCATAGACCTGTATTACTTTTAGTGTTAAGGTGTTGCTCAACCTTATTGTTATGTATATAACTCTATCAGATATTGCTTGGAATTTCTCAGTATATGGTATTAGCCTTCTGTGTATCAATAATCCAGTTCCTCCATTACTGTTGTCTTCGTAGCCTTTGTTGAAGAGCAAGTGTCCCGTAGGTAACTTCAAGCAGTATTCTACTCTTCTTCTTGTTTCTGAAATTCCTAATATGTCTTATTTAATATTTTTAACTTCATGGTCAAGTTCTTCTAATCTTTCCTCACTTCCAATTGTTCTCGCATTATAGGTCGCTATGTATAGTTGGCAGCCTGGTCCAACCGCTGCCTTGGTCGGGGCTACTCAAACTGTTGGGGACTGGGGGCCTTCTATAAAGTTTTCATTCCATAGATTTATGAGAGGTTTTGGCCATAAAACACCACGTGGGCCAGATGTGTTGGTGAGTGGAAAGAAAAATAGGATTTGGGAAGGAAACTGGTAATTTATGGATATAAAACGTTGGGACAAGATTCCCCTTCAAGAAAGGCGTGAAAGAGAATCAATCATATATATATATATATATATATATATATATATATATATATATATATATATATATATATATATATATATACATATATATATATATATATATATATATATATATATATATATATATATATATATATATATATATATATATATATATATATATATATATATATATATATATATATATATATATATATTGTAACATTCATTTTTTCCTAGATTTTAAGACCATGTAATGTTACTGATTTTTCCATTTCAAATTGTACTTATTTTCATTTTTGTTCCGAACGGTATATTAAACAGGGATTCCCAGACGTTCGGTATATAGTGAGTTGTGCGGGTTCCTGACCGAACCTCTCGCTACGCCGCGATTGGTGGAATGTTTGATCGGCAGTTTTGATTGGAGCGTCGTGATATTACTGGCAAAAGTCGCACGATTATTTAAGGCTCCGCAGACCGTAAATCGGTGTGGTTTTCCATCTAGCCGCAACCAGGCAGTACCATCAAGCCGCTGCCGGGCTGTTTTCCCGCATCTAGCCGCAGCCAGGCAGTACCGTCTAGCCGAAGTAGGCTAATTTTCATCAGAGCCGCTAAGTAAAAGCACCAGTGTCTTAAATAAAAGCCGTAGTGAGCTTTCTAAGTGTTTGTTAAGAAAAAGTGTGAAATCGGGCGTAGTCGATCACAGCAGGAATAAAAAACAGTAAGTCAACAAAACTCCCTTCAATAGACTTATTCGAGAGTAGCGCCTTAACTGCAATGTAAATGAGACTAAAAAGTGAAGTGTAAAGCACGATTTCTCGTCTTCGGGGGTTATAATAGTCTAAAATTTTAATGTAACAACTACTAGTTAGGCTAGAATTTGTTAGGTAAAACTGTAAAGGTTAGAACTTTTCATTTTAAAAACAAGAATAAATTTTCTTTTTTGATTAAAGCTAGTGTCTCACTGAATATTTATTTTTCTTTTCAGGATAAGTTGTACTAGACTAATTCTTTTTAGTAATACCCATAAAACCCTTCAGCATTTTTCCATTTTTTTAGCTGAAGTTAGATCCTTTCTATTTTAAAATGGATGGTGCCCAAAAATTTGGTACAGCTAAAGCCTTTTAAAAAAGAATAGAAAAAAAATCCAAAAAGACGTAAGAAAATTATCTCTTACCCATATCTCTCTACCAAGGAAAACTGAGCTAGTGTTTCTTTAATTTCTTTAGTTCTTTTAAAATCATTAGTCACTCAATTCATTATCAGAAATTAAAGCGGGGCTGCAAGAAAATTGTGCTCAAGCTTGGGGTGTCCAATATTCAAACGGTACAAAATGACGCAGTGTACGTGGGGCGCAATTAAACACCTTTTCATAAGTTACAAAATGACACCACAACGTGCGGGCAAGTTCCAATGTTACAAAATTGCGCTCAAGCGTGGGACAAACAACTTCTCACAAGGTACAAAAAAAAGATGCCTCAAACTGAGGACATTTTTTCACAGGTTACAAATTACGCCCAAGCTTGGGGCAACATTTTTTTCACAGGCAACAAAATAGCGCTGTCAACGCGGGGCTTTTGGAATTTTACTTTTTAAAAAAGGGTTCAGTGTACTAGCTTTCGAACAAAATAAAAGCTCTAACTTTGCAGATATTTTTATTTCATAATACTTATTAAAAGAAACTACACTATAGCAGTAAGACAAAAGCAGGAAATTTGTAGAATTTTTTATTTCAATTTATCTGTGGTGGTTTAGATATTGAATTTTGTTAATCGACTCTAAGATAAGCGATTCCTACTTTTTTCTTAACAGCTAGCTTTATAGTTCAGATTAGCAGATGTGCTGGTCGACTTTAATTTTTACACTGTTTATTTTGCGGATAGCCGAGGAAAAAACGGTACGTTTTTTTCTCACCTATATTTTGCATGAATATTAAAAATACTTTGCTGATAGACGAAACGGTATTTGGAGATTTTTTTGTTGAAAATTCTTAAGATATCTTAGTAAAAGAATTTTAATACAAGGCGATACTTAGAAATTTTTTTTGAAATTGTCGAAGATTTTTTTAATGTTTAGTAAAGAAGTTTACATATTTTAAGTGCCTTTACATATTTTTTATTTAGACTATTGGGAGCACAGGAGAAATATTTTCACGACTTTTTAAACAGTTCTTTTAAATAGTATTCATTTATCATGGAAGCCTTCAATTTTAAAGTCAATCACCTACTGGAATATGAATTAGACTATGAACTGAAAATCCGTCGTATTTTCTCAGAACGTCCGGTCGCGGATAAAAGAAAGATTCTAACGAGGATCTTAAGTAAAGAAATACTCCAATAAATCAGATTGGACTAAATAGTTACAAAAAGTTTCTGATTTTTTTTAGTCTAATAAAAATTCTCCTTCTTAAGTTAGAACTCCTGCTTCTCCAAATGGTCACATATCTCCTTTATTCGTGCATAAATATTTAGATAACAGACCGCATATCAAGATAAATCTATTAGGTGCCCATTTCTCGGCTTTACTTGACTCTGGTGCAAATGCCTCCGTTTTAGGTCAGAATGGTATTAAAATTTTAAGTCGTTTAAGTATAAAAATATGCCACGTCAAAAATAGAAGTGTTACCACTGCAGATGGCAGCCGTCTAAAAGTTTTAGGTACGGTTGAGTTGCCGCTAGTCTGCAATGGTCATTGTTGAGTAATTTCTGCTCTAGTAGTACCTTCTCTATCACATACTTTGGTTTTAGGATGTGATTTTGCACAAAAATTCGGAATTTTAGTAAATTTTAAAAATAATTCGTGGTATCCACAGTCCCTAGAAGTCAACTCTCAAACAAGTTTTAAAGATTGTTATTCAGAAAATTCTTTAGAAAACCTTTTCTCGCGTCTATGTACCCTAGATGATCTCTCGCGGACGGAACGCTTAAAAGCCGAAAAAATAATAAGCTCTTTCAATGAAATAAGTAGCAAAGATAGGTTAGGCCGAACGAATAAAATCAAGATGTCTATAGATACGGCTGATGCCAGTCCTGTAAAGACAAGGCCCTTCGCCATGTCTCCGTATATGTCAAAGGTATTAAATAAGGGGTTAGACGAAATGTTGACACTCGGAGTGACATCGTCTAAGCTATGACGGAAGAAAGCTCAACGAGGTCAGCAAATTTGATAACTATCCATTACCGAACATCGACAGAATTTTGACATCACTCAGGAATGCTAAGTATGTATCTTCGATAGACCTTAGAAAGGCTTTCTGGCAAATTCCTTTGGACAAATCCTCTAAGGAAAAGACCGCTTTTGCAGTAGTAGGCCGAGGTCTATTTCAGTTCGTCACTATGCCGTTTGGTCTAAAGAACGCTGCTCAAACTCAGCAACGTTTAGTGGACGCTATATTTGGTCCGAAATATGAGCCACATATTTTTACCTATCTAGATGATATTTTAGTAACATCGGAAGACTTCGAATCGCATATACGCTTACTTAAAGAAGTAAAAAAATAAATTGAAAGAGGCCGGACTGACGATAAATTTGAGCAAATGTGATTTTTTTCAAAACTTCTCTAAAGTTTTTAGGCTATATAGTAGGCTCAAATTCCTTACGTACCGATCCGGATAAAGTAGCAAGCATGGTTAATTATGCGAGGCCTACTAATACTACGGAAGTTAAGCGCTTCGTAGGAATGTGTTCATGGTATAGACGTTTTATCGAGAATTTTTCTACCTTGTTGTCGCCTATTAATAATCTTTTGAAAGGACGAAAAAAAGGACAATCGATAGATTGGACAAAGGCAGCCGAAGAATCTTTTATAAAGATTAAAGAGCTATTGGTTTCAGCTCCCATTTTATCCCAACCAGACTTTTTCCAACAGTTTTATATTTCTAGTGATGCTTCTAATACCGGTTTAGGGGGCGTCCTAACACAGAAAATCAATGGTGAGGAAAGAGTGATAGCGTATGCCAGTAGAACTTTGTCAAAGGCTGAACGTAACTATTCGGTTGTTGAAAAAGAATGTTTAGCCGTACTCTTTAACATCGAAAAGTTTCGACCTTACATAGAAGGTGTTCCTTTCACGGTCATAACAGATCATTATAGTTTATTGTGGCTTAATTCTATTAAAAACCCTAGTGGCAAACTAGCGCGTTGGGCGATTAGGCTGAGACAACATGCATTTAATTTAATTCATAGAAAAGGAGTCCACAATGTTATTCCTGACGCTTTGTCAAGAATCCCAGATCATATAGTGGACGAAAACAGTCTTAATGCACAGATTGGCGTAAGAATTGATACAGTAGACATAGATCGTATAGATCCATGGTACGATAATTTACGGCAGCAAATTAAAGAATTTCCTCAAAATTTTCCGCAGTGGAAGGTGGAAAATGATTTCGTGAACAAGTTTATCCCAAACCAGTTGCCTTTAAAAGTTAATGTACCCGAGTGGAAAATACTAGTTCCTAAACCACAGAGAGAGGAAATTATAGACATGTGTCACACTCCTCCTACTTCTGGTCATTTTGGCTTTTATAAAACTCTTCACAGGGTTCAGGAACAGTATTATTGGCCAAAAATGCGTTTTGACATCGTAAAGTTTGTGAGGACTTGTGAAGTATGTGGAGCGCAGAAATCTCCAAATGCACTACCTATGGGACTGATGGGAAAAGAGAAAACGGTTAATTACCCTTTTCAAGTCATAGCAGCTGATCTAGTAGGTCCATTTCCACGTTCAAAACAAGGAAATAAATGACTTTTCGTAATTTCTTGCTGGTTAACAAAGTATACCGTGTTATTTCCTTTGAAAAGCTCTAAAGCCGAATGCTTTTTGAAAATTTTAGAAAACGATATTTTTCTAATCCACGGAGTTTCATCGCTTTCGATATGCGATAACGGTACTCAGTTTACTTCTGAGTGTCTTAAGAGCTTAAGTGAGACATATAGTTTTAACATACGTTTCAATCCCGTGTGCCCTCTACAATATAATTTCGTTCAAAATAATATTCGTTGATTCACGTGATAATTCGGGATAAAGGAATTTCAAAGATTCAAACACGAAGTAACCGGGTTTACACCGTCTTTCTTAGTTTACGGCAGACAGATACCTCTATCTGGATCGTATTATAAAAATTTAGATTTGGATGTCAATGTTGACAGCGAAATAATTCCGAGTAACAGGGGTGCGTACGCCGAAAATTTAAAGGGTTTAAAAGATATTTTCACCGACGTGCGTAGTAGGATACATAAGGCTTATGAACGGAACAGTAAGTCTTACAACCTTAGAAAAAGGGATTTTTCCTTTAATATAGGTGATCACGTTTGGCGAAAAAATAAAATTCTTTCCAGTGCAGCAGATAAATTCACATCTAAGTTGGTACCCAAGTATGTGCATTGCGTGATTAGAGAAAAGATTTCAGATTTAGTTTATGGTTTAGTTAATTTAGATGGGACTAAAGTAGGACGTTGGCATATTAAAGACTTAAAACCATTCAACGGACCTAACCCTAGTGAAAGTTTGTCAGAAGAAGAATAATTTATATTTACATTATCTTAATTGCTTAAATTTTTTTTTGATGTTGCTCTGTAGAGGTGACGACCTCGTTTTTTTTGACTGTTATAAAAGTTGAGCAGAGAATAGCTTACTTTTGTTGTTTAATGCTAAGGTTTTGGGTACTGATCATATCCAAACTTAGGTTGATTGTAGTTGATGTTTAGCATCGACTCAGCTGTTGCGAGCTTGCGAAAGAGTCACACTCAGGATTTATCATAAGACTGGTATGTCGGTGGTCGCGGGATTTGATTTGCTTATGACCCCAAATAAAATCCAGTTCTTGACACTTGGAAGCGAAATTTTGATTAGAGGCAATCCAAGGTGATCTTGAGTTAGGACAAGCGCAAGATGTAGCTCGTGTAGTGTGATGTAGAGTCAAAATTTTTAAGAGCAATTTCAAAGTTTGTTACCCGAGTGGGTGTATTTTTATTACCTTAGTGGTATATGTTGGGTGCAATTAAGAGTAAATTGATTTTGGTTTATCCAGTAAGTCTAAGACTTGGATTATTTTGATTTAGATCTTCTTCTGAATCGACAAACTGAGGGTATTTTCTATTTTTTTTCAGAGCCGTTTAAACGTTACCTTTGAGTCACTAATTTTTTTAAACATTTTTTTTGCATGGACTCATAGGCGTATGTTGAGTTTTTTCGGTTTACTATCAGATTGATAGAAAATTGAAGTTCTGCAGGAGAACTAAAGGCTGATCATTTACAAGAGATGAGAGCAGAGTGAGACAGTCGTTTCACAAAGAAATGATCAAAATCTGATACCGAGATGAGAACCTTGTCAAGAGAGGCTAGGCGCAGTGAAGGAAGATTCCTAACCGAATTTTTAGATTTCCAAGAGGTAATCTAGGAGTTTGGGCTGACAGAAAACGGTTATGCCTGATACCTGTAGCAGTTTCTTCTAGAGGCTATTGTCTAGGGAGACGATTAACACCATGATCGAATATTTTAGCTGTCAACGATGTTTTCTTCTTGTTTCTGATTAAGCTGGAAAAGCTCTTGTCGTCTTCAAAAGTTTTGTTGCGTTGCCACCAAAAATTTGAGAAATTTTTGCTTCATGTAGCTTTTTAAGCTCATTTTCGTTTTTTTAAAATTTCGTTAGAAGCTTGGTTAAGTCAACCTTGTAAACCTTTTAGGTTGTATCCCATGAGTTATTTGTTTTTACAGGCTGTGATGCACCGGGGCTAACAGATGCCGTTACGACGTTTGGCAGGGAGTTAGTCTTCCTGAGGAACAGACTGATTGGAAGGGTAGTCTATGGGGGTGTGAACGTTTGACCTTTGGGACCTTTAGGGGTTTTGTTACCCAATGGTTATTTCTATTTGAACCAAAGGAGAGCCTAGCTTCTGTAGTCGACCTCAGCTCCAATTAGCCTATTAGTGGTGACAGGCTGTTGGCAGTAGTGTGTTTCGGAACACCCTATTGATTAATTTTTTTTGACTTATGGTGGTGTGGTAGACACCGTTTTAGTTTAGTGGATGCTATAATCTACTCCCTTTAGTTGGTGGACTCCAGGGTCACCAATTCTGTATTTTATTGTCTCCACCATTAAGTATATCGTGGTGAGGTGTTTGTCTCCTGTTATGTGGGATGGATTGAATGTTTTTTCGTTGTTGTTCTAGGGCGAGACCAGTACACGAGGGTTCTTCATGCAACTTGGAGAAGCGCAATGCTGGTTAAATTTTATATCTCTGTGTAGCCACCCTGAAGAATGATGGAGGGCGTTTTTTTCTGGCTCATGTTTCTAGGCAGATTTGTCACTTTGGTGCGATGTGCCGAAGATTTGATTAGCTTTTGCTAAGAGCTTTCACCAAGCTCAGTATGGAGTTGTCATAACCAAAGGTTTGGGATTTGAACTCCTGTATATAGGTCTGTATATATTTCTGTATATATTTCTGTATATATTTCAGTGTATGTTGGTTGCCTGAGGGCATGTGCTCAAAATGTGTGATTTTGAGTCGTTTTGCTTATGGACTCCTATATTTAGGATTATGACTTTAGGGAGGTCCTATTTCGAGACTTGCTGTCTCATATAGTTATGTTGGGAATGTTTCCTTGAATGTTAGTTGCGCGCGGACTAATCATTCTGTTCTTAGTGAACATTGCTTTTTGAAGCAGGATCATTCAGTTTGGTGAATTTTAGCTTTTATAGCTATTCACTGTGTTTAGAGTGAATTTTAGCTTTTGTAGCTATTCACTGTGCCTATAGTGATTTTGTTAGCTTTTATAGCTGCTCACTATGTTAATGGCGAGTTTGTTCTTTTAGAACGCGGACTTTGTGTAGTCGAGGACTATTTACAGAGTGTTTTTCTCTTGGCGAGGAGCCGAGGTTTTTTCTGGCGATGTACCAGAATGTTTTCTTGGCGAGGAGCCAAGGTTTTTTCTGGCGATATTCCAGAGTGTTTTCTTGGCGAGGAGCCGAGGTTTTTTCTGGCGATGTACCAGAGTGTTTTCTTGGCGAGGAGCCGAGGTTTTTTCTGGCGATATACCAGAGTGTTTTGTTGGCGATAAGCTGACGTGTTTTCTGGCGATCAACCAGAGCGTTTTCCCTAGCGATTTTAGCATGTCTAGATGTCTTAGGACGTCGACATTGCGCGATAGAGTGCGATTATTTTCCGAGTGCGACTAGTAGTAATACTAGACTTAGAATGTTCTCTTAGCGATGAGCTAGAGCATGGATGGCGATTTTTCCCGAGCGTTTGTCTGGATATTTATCCAGATATTTTTTTTGGCCTTGTGCTAAATGGTCTGACAAGACTTTTTTTTCTTTTAGTGTAAGTGTTTGCACTAGAATCATTTTTTTATTTTTTTTTCTTTATTTAAGAATTTTTATAAATTTCTTTTGCTGAAATAGAAAATTTTCAGACAATCCTTAAAATATTTTAAGGGGGGTGTTCATATTTTATTTCAGTTCACTTTTTTTGATTTAGACAAGAGTCTAGACAAAGTTAAATTTTTTTTTTGTTTTGGTAACAATAACAGAGCTGATTCTTTTATATAAGAAGACCGCGATTGTTACTTTGAACAGGTATTTCTTATGTTCATGCAAGGATTTTTATTTACTTTTTGATGTACTTAACCTTAGTGCTTAATTAAGTTAGGTCTAGTTATAAGATTCTTGTGTACTTGCAAAGATTTTCATTTGGTTTCCATTGTACTTAATATTAGTGCTTAATTGGATTAAGTCTAGTAGTAAGGTCCGAAGTTTGTAATTTTGTTTTAAGTTCTGACCTTAGTATTAAGTGATAGTGTACCACTTTGTACCTTTTCATAAGTAGCCTAAGTTTAATAGACTAGTGTAGTCTATTTCTTTTTGGAAGGGGGTAAATGTAACATTCATTTTTTCCTAGATTTTAAGACCATGTAATGTTACTGATTTTTCCATTTCAAATTGTACTTATTTTCATTTTTGTTCCGAACGGTATATTAAACAGGGATTCCCAGACGTTCGGTATATAGTGAGTTGTGCGGGTTCCTGACCGAACCTCTCGCTACGCCGCGATTGGTGGAATGTTTGATCGGCAGTTTTGATTGGAGCGTCGTGATATTACTGGCAAAAGTCGCACGATTATTTAAGGCTCCGCAGACCGTAAATCGGTGTGGTTTTCCATCTAGCCGCAACCAGGCAGTACCATCAAGCCGCTGCCGGGCTGTTTTCCATCTAGCCGCAGCCAGGCAGTACCGTCTAGCCGAAGTAGGCTAATTTTCATCAGAGCCGCTAAGTAAAAGCACCAGTGTCTTAAATAAAAGCCGTAGTGAGCTTTCTAAGTGTTTGTTAAGAAAAAGTGTGAAATCGGGCGTAGTCGATCACAGCAGGAATAAAAAACAGTAAGTCAACAAAAACTCCCTTCAATAGACTTATTCGAGAGTAGCGCCTTAACTGCAATGTAAATGAGTCTAAAAAGTGAAGTGTAAAGCACGATTTCTCGTCTTCGGGGGTTATAATAGTCTAAAATTTTAATGTAACAACTACTAGTTAGGCTAGAATTTGTTAGGTAAAACTGTAAAGGTTAGAACTTTTCATTTTAAAAACAAGAATAAATTTTCTTTTTTTGATTAAAGCTAGTGTCTCATTGAATATTTATTTTTCTTTTCAGGATAAGTTGTACTAGACTAATTCTTTTTAGTAATACCCATAAAAACCCTTCAGCATTTTTCCATTTTTTTAGCTGAAGTTAGATCCTTTCTATTTTAAAATGGATGGTGCCCAAAAATTTGGTACAGCTAAAGCCTTTTAAAAAAGAATAGAAAAAAAATCCAAAAAGACGTAAGAAAATTATCTCTTACCCATATCTCTCTACCAAGGAAAACTGAGCTAGTGTTTCTTTAATTTCTTTAGTTCTTTTAAAATCATTAGTCACTCAATTCATTATCAGAAATTAAAGCGGGGCTGCAAGAAAATTGTGCTCAAGCTTGGGGTGTCCAATATTCAAACGGTACAAAATGACGCAGTGTACGTGGGGCGCAATTAAACACCTTTTCATAAGTTACAAAATGACACCACAACGTGCGGGCAAGTTCCAATGTTACAAAATTGCGCTCAAGCGTGGGACAAACAACTTCTCACAAGGTACAAAAAAAAGATGCCTCAAACTGAGGACATTTTTTCACAGGTTACAAAATTACGCCCAAGCTTGGGGCAACATTTTTTCACAGGCAACAATATATATATATATATATATATATATACATATATATATATATATATATATATATATATATATATATATATATATATATATATATATATCATATGTATGTATGTATATATAATAATAAATATACGGATTATCAACGGCTAACGCCGAATCTCCGTCCCCAGTTTCCAATTTCTTCTATTATAACACATCTCTGTCTCCAAGTTTCTAGTCTTCATGATCTCCTCCACATCCTCTCGCCACCTTCCTCTCGGTCGTCCTCTTTTTCTTCTTTCAGGTGATATCCACTAGAGTATTCTTCTCGGCCATCTGTTTTGATCCATTCTCTTAGTATTTCCAAACCATACCAATTGTCTTCTTTCGATTTCATCTGCGACTGTCTGTTCCTTGCCTATTATCTACCTTATCTGCGAATTTTGAACTTTTTCCATTCTAGATTTCCCGCAGCTCCTTCGTAAAAAGTCCATCTCGGTCGCCAACAACTTCTGTCTGTTCTGTTTACTAACATCCCACGTTTCGCATTCATAGAGCATAACACTTTCTACTAAGCTCTTATATATTCGTTCCTCAGTCTCCTTTTAAATATCTTTCTCCCAAATGAGCGACTTTAGTGCTCCTCTCTTTTATCTCATCCCTGCTATTTTCCTTGCTTGTTCAGGGTAATCCCTAAGTATTTGTATTTTCCTACACCTTGTATTTCTTCCGTTTCTAATTGTAGGTTACTGCATTCATTATTACCCACCTCTAGGTATTCGCATTTACTCATGTTCATCTTTAGCCCCGCTCTTTCGTATTCTTCTTGGACTTTTCTTATGATGTATTCTAAATCCTCTTAATCTTCAGCCACTACAACCTGATCATCGGCAAAATATAGACTGTATAATGTGTCGTCCCCAACCCTAAGTCCCATATTCCTATATTTATTTGACAATCCTCGTAAGACTCTGTCTAAGTAAATTTTAAATAAGGTTTGTTACATGCAACATCCTTGTCCGAGCCCTTTCGTAGTATTGAATGCCTCTGTTAAAGTGCGATCAATTTTTATTTTAGCAGAATTATTTCCGTAGTATTCTCTCGTGGCGTTTATCAAGGTAGGTCTTAGGTCGAAATGTTCCATTGCTTTCCATAGTTGTACTACAGATACGCTGTCATACGCTTTTTCTAGGTCAATCAGTGCAATATGTATTTCTCTATTTCTCTGTATACGTTTTTCGAGGACTATTTTTAGAGCGAAGATATTATCCATTGTAGATCGTCCAGCTCTGAATCCAGCCTGTTCTTCCGGTTGTTTTCTTTTATGTCTTCTTCGCTAATAAATTCCGGGTAGATTCCTCCAGGTCCTGGAGATTTTTTTAGCTCGTTTGTTTTAATAGCTTGCTTGACATGGGTATCTTTCAGTTGTATTCTATTATCGGTATTGGAGATAGCATTTTCCTGTTGATATGCGGGTCGCCTTTCTTCTAAGGGTTCTTTGAAATATGATATCCATTCGCTGTCTGATATAATGTTCGTGTTTATTCCTTGTTTTTGTGTTGTTTTTATATATTTCATTGTTTTCCAGGCTTATGAATTTTTCGTACCTCCCAGTTGTTGGTCAATGAAATCGCATTTCTTAAACCATGCTGTATTTTTCTTTTTAAGAACTTCTTGCTTCACCTTCCTGTTGGCTCTTTTGTATTTTTCCTTTCTATGTGGATCCCCTTTCTCTATTAGTTCTTTATTAGTTCTTCGTAGACTTCCTTTTTTTCTTGAATAAGCTGTTCTATTTCACCAATATGTTTCAGGTTTCCTTTTCTCTGTACCAGTGCTTTTTTAGCTGCTTCTGTTATACATCTTTTTATGTATTGATATTCATCTTCTGTAGTTCTACTGCTTTCTTCTAAGAATTTTTGTTCTAGGCGCTTGCGATATAGGTATTTCGTGCTGTCATGGGTCATAATATCGAGGTTGTACTTTATTATTTCTATTTTTTCGTTTCGTGTGTTATCAACATCTTTACTTCGATGTATCTTTACAAACGGCATATATATTTTGGATGTGACCAGGCAGTGGTCTGATCAACAATCGGCTCCCCTTCTCACCCTAACGTCCTGCACCTTGATCCCAGATTTTTTTCGTACTATAAGATAATCTATTATTGACTTGAGCCCTCATGTATGTTGATATCATGTGTATTTGTGGATGTCTTTATGAGGAAAGAAGGTGTTCGTTATTTTTAAGTCAAATTGTTGACATGTGTTTATAAGTCTCTCTCCATTATTATTTAAGGTATCCTCTCCATGCATGCCTACTATGGAGCTGTTTGCCCTTTTACCGACTCTGCTGTTTAAGTGGCCAGCTATTATAATTTCGTTATGGTTAGGAATTTGTTCTCCAGCATTTCTTAGTGATTCTTCAAAATTATCCTTTCGTTGGACAGTCGCATCGTCATTTATTCCGTATACTCCTAAAATTGCGATTAATCTTCCTCTAATTTGACAAGTCGTTTTTATTATGCGTTCACTTATTGATTCCAGGATTTGATGTATTTTTGTAACTTTCTGTTGATCAAAATAGAGACACCCGCCTGAGCTTTTTGGTCCTTATCAACACCCGTATATATGTGTATAAAGTTTTTATTGTTTTCACTTCCATATATATATATATATATATATATTATATATATATATATATATATATATATAATATATATATATATATATATATATATATATATATATATATATATATATATATATATATATATATATATATATATATATATATATATATATATATATATATATATATATATATATATATATATATATATATATATAGAGAGAGAGAGAGGAAACGGCTACTCTTGACCGACTAGTTAAACAGCAGTATTATGATCTTGGGGTAAGCGGTCTTTGGAAAAGAACTAAAAAGTTTTTTGACACCTTTTTAACTACGCCAAGCTTTCGAAAATCAAAATAGAGACACCCGCCTGAGCTTTTTGGTCCTTATCAACACCCGTATATATGTGTATAAAGTTTTTATTGTTTTCACTTCCATATATATATATATATATATATATATATATATATATATATATATATATATATATATATATATATAATATATATATATATATATATATATATATATATATATATATATATATATATATATATATATATATATATATATATATATATATATATATATATATATATATATATATATATATATATAGAGAGAGAGAGAGAGAGAGAGAGAGGAAACGGCTACTCTTGACCGACTAGTTAAACAGCAGTATTATGTTCTTGGGGTAAGCGGTCTTTGGAAAAGAACTAAAAAGTTTTTGACACCTTTTTAACTACGCCAAGCTTTCGAAAATAAAAAAAAAAATTTCTTCATTAGGGCTACAATTATAGTAGATGATCAGTATTTTTAAGATTAAAAGTAAAGAACACCCGATTTTATATGTAACATTAAAGTACTTACTGCTAAAAGTAGTGTGTTCAAAATTTTTTCTTTGTGGGGGCACTTTATTACACTTATTCATCAGAAAAAACATGTGAAAAACTTGACATACTCATCTCTGGGAAATATAATAAACTTTTACTTCATTTTGTTAGTATGGTACAAACAATTGTGTGGTTGTAAAGTGATTTTAATTTATAAAGGATTCTTTTGTTATGTTTTCTTGTCATTTTGCTAAGGGCAGTGTGTTTCTATCTCTTAGTTAGGTTGTGGTTAATTTATATTTGAAAATAGAATGACGTTGACATTTTGTTTGATCGTTTTAAAGTTGAAAAGTTAGTGAAAATCAGTGGGATTATTATCAAAGAAATATGTCAAATATCTTGTAAGAGTTTTCATTTTGACTGCCTGTTTGTAACAGATTGGAGAAAATTAAACTCAGATCTTCAATGTCAGTTTTTTTATTGATCGAGTTCGGTTCAAGGTGGATTTCCACCATCTCCCTAAAGATTCTCCTGCCGAGATTTCTCTCTTTACATAGGATTTTGGTTTCAGCAAAAGTAAATTCATGTGAAAATTGGCTACTATGCTGGGCAAGCGCACAAGAGTTTTTCTTTAATCTGCAATCAATTTTGTGGGAAGTGATTCTGTCTTTTAGGACTCTAGGTGTTTGTCCTATATAGATTTTTTCACATTGAGAGCAAGGGATGCTGTAAACTACTTCTGAAACTTTTGTGATTTCATCTTTGTCTTTTAGACAAGTGAAAATATTATTGATAGTTTTTTTTTGTGTTTAAAAGCAATTTTTAATTTAGGTAATTTGTTGAAAAGTTTAGTTGTTTTGGTGGAGATTTCTTTTATGTATGGAAATGAAAAATAACATTTTATTCAGTTTTCAGAGAGGAAAGCACTAATATCCGGTATAATATTGTTATTTTGTTGTACGGGGGGTGTGGTTGAGGTAAATAATAATTTATTTATTAATTGAATTGGATAGGAGTTGGTGCGTAAAGTGTCTCGTAGTTTATTTAGATCCAATATCATGTTTATTTTGATTTTGGTGCTATGAGAGGAATGAAAGTTCATGTATCTTCCTGAGTAGGTTGGTTTGGTATACCAATCTACTATGACGAAGTTATCTTCTTTTCTGACTAGAAGAGTGTCTAAAAAGGGGACACTGTCGTTTGTTTCCTCTTCAATGGTGACCTGTAGTTTGGGATGAAAGTCATTAAAGATTCTGAGAATTTCATCCATTTTATTGTAAGGTATCGAGGTAATGATATCATCAGCAAATTTTTTTATAAATGGTAAGTTGAAGGAGAGTTTAGGGAAAGATTCCTTGAGGAGGTCGTCCATCACATATTGTGATATGATAGGAGAGAGAGTAGCCCCCGTTGGAGCACCCAATATTTGCTTATAGAAAAGTTGATTGAATTTACAATATGTGGACTGAAAAATAAAGTTTAAAATTTCAAGAAAGTTGACGAGTGTTAATTTCGTGTATTTGCGAATAACAGTCCAGTGCTCTCTGATGCTTTTGATGACTAATTGTAAAGGGATATTACTGTATAAAGAGACAGCATCCAACCTTATTAGTACGAAGCCAGGAGGGAGCTTCATGCCCGTTATAACATTAGTGAAATGAAATGAGTCCGTTACATAGTAGTCATTTTCTTTTACATAAGCATTGGCTAAAATTTCAGACAGGAACGTTGATAACTTGTTGTTAGGGGCATTGAGAGAGGATATAATGGGTCTCATTGTGGTTTGTGGATTTTAGGAAGCCCATAGAATTTTGGTGATGTGTGATTATAAACCATAAGAGACTTCGCCAGCTCCTCTGTTAATCTTCTTTGATTCTTAAGTTTGGTTACTAACTGATTAGCTTTTTGTTGAAAGGTAGAAGTAGGATCTCTGGTAAGCTGAGTGTAGTAGTTCTGATCTTGTAAGATGGTGTTGCATTTTTCGAGATATGTGTCTTTTTTTAATATAACTGTGATCTGTGATGTTACCTTTATCAGCCCTATTGACAATCAGCTCTCCATTATCCTTAAGAAATTATATATATATATATATATATATATATATATATATATATATATATATATATATATATATATATATATATATATATATCTTTATGAGTGGCGGGCGACGAATTTTTTTTTAATACCTTCGTTATCAACGGTGTGCCCCAAGACACCATACTGTCTTCTATTTTCTTCCTCATTTACATTAACGATCTGCAGACGAGGCTTATTTTTTCACTCACTTTGAATGATCGAGCATTGGCTGCTCATGTAAGTGTCCCCAAACAGCAGGAAGTCGTTGAACTAAAGAAATTCTATCTTAAGACAGTAACCAAGTAGAATTTGAGGCTTCAAAAATCCAGGCGGCAGTTTTTTCTTAAAAAGTTGGTGTTGCTGAACCCGACATGGTTATGCCAGAGTACTCCATTCTTCTAACATCGTGATTCGATTTGCTGGGCAATAATTTAAGATAATTTGGGAACAAATATGTCTTGGTATGAACATTTTGCAAGCTAACATAGCAAAGAGAGTTGCTCAAAAGCTGGGAATATTATTTTGAACTAAAAAGCTTTACACTCCACAAAAGCTGTTGATTCTGTACAAAGCTCAAATTTGATCAACAGTGGAATACTGTTAATAATATTTTATGTTAAACTTGTTATGCCAATATCTGATGCAACATGGTTTGAAATTTATAAAATTGTATTTAAAACTACATGTCCATATAACAACATATTTTGCTTGTATATATATGGAATCCTTTTGCAGAAATTTCTTTCGTAAATACAACTACAAGACGGTTAGTTTTTGAGTTACTTTCTAAATGTTGAAGAAATGACATACTCGTCAAGATAGAGGGCTCCAGCTCAAAATACGTTCTGAAGTTTGTTTTTAAACTATGAGAATTGAGGATTCTTAAGTATACAATTTCATTTCTCTCCTTCCAATTTTATGCGGTTAAGCCCCGTTTACTCTGACTTGTGTAAACCATTAATTTTATTTAATAGAAAGTTTGTTCATAAACACTATAGAAATACTGTAACCACAACAGTGAACTTTGTAACTTTTAATATAGTAAATTTCTTAGCTTATATAGAATTAAGTTTTAAGATAAGGAGTTACGTGGCTGTAAAACAACCCTAAGCCGGTTGCCCTCTAAAATGTTCTTTTATGTGTGCCTTTACTTTGATTTACCCTTTGCTATTTAATTTTTGTTGAGTTAAAAAATGCCATTTCCACTGAGACTCGTAAAATTTGAATAATGGAAAAATAATCGTAAGAATATCTAATTAGGAAGGAAAATGGTTGGTTTAAACGTATGTACTGGTAGAATACAAATTCTGGGAATTTCCAGAATAATTGTGAAAATGGTCAAAATTGCTAATTTAAAAATCTGAAGTTCTTATATGCTGCGTTTTTTTTTATCGCCATAACACTTGTGCTACTGGAAAATCCCCAAAAGCGACACAGGAGCGACGCGTATGCGGAAAAAGCAATTCGCGTTGGTCTTGAATCGTTGTAACTTGTACTCGGTGGGAAATATATTTCAAAGGAATGAGTTTCTCCATATAAAAGGCTACTTGAAAAAGATTGTACGAGGAGTGCTAAGCTGTACTTCTTGCGGATGTAAAGTACTAACGCGACGTGTATTCCTAGCTTGCATCGCTCTGAGAGGAATTAAGCGGGCTACATCCATCGAACACTTTTCATGAAAATAGTTGTAGAATAGACTCAAGTCAACAACCGGGGTGCTCTAAAACATATACTGCATTATTGCAGGTTGCGCACTTAAAGTTAATATCTGCTTGTTGCAAGACGACAGAACTACTTATTCAAGGGATGCCAAATAAACAAATTAAATAAATTAAAAGAAAATATTGAAACTTACCTCGTCTAGTGCTGGAGGAATATTGAGGATCACTTAAGTGTGAAGACCCTTGTTGCTTGACCAGTATTGAATTACAAAATTTTCTTATGTGTCGATAAAGATTGTCATGTCTAGTAAAATTTCTATTACACGTTTTGCAGTTGTGCATGGTTATGAATCACGAGTAAAGCTAATTCGAAATCGAAAAAAGAAATCTTATATATTACAAAAATAAAAGAAAAGAGAAGGAGATAAAATTAAAGAGTATTATTTGCCTATTCGTTGAATTTTAATCTATCCTACATGATCTGTTCTTCATTACAAACTTTCGAAATTTATTATAAGAATTTAATACAGTAGATAGATTTTTTAAATTTGAAACTAATTTTTGAGAAAACCATGATAGAATCCTTAGTTGCCAAGGAATATGACGAGAAAGTTTGTGTTTCGCGATCTTTACAACTAACATTAGTTTGAGTTGAAAGAACTGAAAGAGTCGTATTCCATCGTTGGCCCGATTAATCTTTGTACAAAATTAACAGTTGTTGTAGAGTATAAAGAGTTCTACTTCGTAACAATATTCTCAGCTTTCGAGAAGTTCTCTTTGTTATGCATGCAACATGTTCATGTCGCATTAAATTCTACTGGGTTACTCTCACCCCAAGATGAAATTTCTTCCTAGTCTTTATTAGGTTGAACTAGTTCTTGCTGGAGGGGGGGGGGGGGGGGATATCTGCATTAGTAGCTGATGTTCGAACATTTAAAGTGAATAAAGAAATAGATGTACTGTCAAAAACTATGTATTAGATTCCTGGTCCTTTCCAGTAGATCGTTAATGTAAATGAGAAAGAAGATAGAAGACGGTATGGAGCCTTGAGGCACATCGACGTTGATAGTGAGGGTATTAGAATAATATTTGTCGACTGTCACTTGTAACAAACGCTCTCTGAGGAAACACAGGAGCAACAATTCGTCATGCCAAATCGGTCGATTGCCTTGGATATATCATTGTGCAACCTGTCGAGAGTCTCTAGAATGTTCTGTTTCCAAACTATGCATTGCCTAATAAGATTTTATTTAATAAACAAATGTACTGTTTTGCTGCTCTCTTAATCAATTAAAAAATATATTTGCATTGTTTATTTAGTTCATTCACAATTTAGATTTTTAAAACTTGTGTTTTATTACTATTTGTGGGAACAGCCAATAGTGATATATGAAAGGTTAAGTACAAAATATAATTTTTACCCTTTTATGATGTTAGTATATTAAAATGAAAAATAAGAAAAAAAATGTTTAAAAGTATGTGGCATCTTCATCGAATTAAATCCCATTTAATATCAACTGATATTACTTATAAATGACTGATTATTAATAGATAATACGATATTTCTGTCAGTAATACACAGACTAGTACGCAAATAGTATAATAAACTGACTCAAAGAGTCGACAAAAGAGGCTTTTTTTTTTGTCAACTCGGACCTTTCCGCAATTTTGCAAAAGTAACGGTTTACCGGCCTGAACTACCGGCATTGCTTCGATAAAAGTGGTTGCAATATTTCATTTTTTGATGTTAATATTAGGCTAAAAAATATTTGAAAATTCAAAAATAAACCAGAGAACAATAAAAACTAAATAACACAGTAATATTATTGTCTCGTGGTTCCCCTGCTCTGTTACAGCTCTTCATCTAGGAATGCTTCTACGATTTTTGCTGCTAACTACTCTGATGAACATTGCGTTCCATGGTCTCATCATCATCATCATCATCATCAGCTTATACTGTCCACTGCTGGTCGAAAGCCTTCCTCAAGACTTGCCACCTTTTTCTGTACCGGGTCACTTGTACCCAATTTCCAGCCACTCTCTATCAAGTTATTAGTCCATCGACTTGGTAGCCTACCTCTACTCCAATATTATATATCCGATATTATATATATTATCCGATATTATATATATTATATATACCACTGATTCCCTCAAGATTCTTGGCCTAACCTTTGATAACAGACTAACCTGGAACACACACATTAAACAACTCAAAGCAAGAACCTCTCCAACATGACATGGTGGGCCAATCTCCCATCCCTTCATATTATATATAAATTCCTCATTTTCTGAAAGCTCGCATACTGAGATTTTATATATGATGCTGCGAGTAATACCATTAAGAAACAGCTAGATTCTATTCAGAATCAAGCTCTCCGCTCGATCACGGGGGCCTTTCACATGTCACTTATTCCCAGTCTGCAAAGTGTAACTTTCATCCCTCCCCTCAACCTTGCCAGACAATACTCTCTCCTAAAGTTCTATTCCTCTTCACTATTCCGACCCAACTCCAAATATGCTTTGAACCTATTCAGAGCACATTGTCCAAATCAAGTCTACCCGATAAACTCAATACCGAGCAGAATCTCAACTCTACTATCATTACACAACAATTACCTACCGAAATATGATTTTCCTCTACAAACCACTTTTCCCCCATGGCTCTCTCCTTGCTCACCTATTGATCTCTTCGTGCATTCATATAAGAAAACAGAATACTTCAACGTCCAATTAAATAAAATGCTTCTAGAAAGAATTTCAGCTAACTATCCGTACTAGACTCTCATTTACACAGATGGTTCAAAAATAATAAACGGCGTGGGAGCATCATACATAACTCCAACCGTTACCAAAATATACAAACTTCCCTCTTACACTTCCATCTCTGCCGCCGAACTTCTAGCAATTAAAGAGACCATGCGTCATGCACTAACAGCTAGATCAACAACACGTACTCTAATTATCTCCGACTCTTACAGTGCCGTCACTTCCATCAAATCCAGAAATCTTGAACATAAATACATTCGCCAAATATTGGATCTTTGCTACACAACAAAATTAGAGCATCGTCATATATCGTTTCTCTGGATATCTAGCCATACTGGCATTAGTGGTAACGACAAGGCAGATCAATATGCAAAACCAGCAATCGTGAGAGGCATCACCGGGTTGGGAGAGAACCACATAAAGGACTTCAATAACCATCTCAAAACTACATTTCTTTCATTGTTTTAACTCAGCTGGGATCTGACTAATCCTGAAAATAAGTTGTGGTCGATCAAAGCGCTGGTGAATCCTGCCCTAAATTCTCAGACAATGACAAGAAAGGAAAATGTACTTATGCGAAGGTTAGCTGTTGGGTATACTTTCAGCACTCATTATTTTCTATTAAAAAATGAACAAGCCCCTACTTGTCCCATTTGCGGATCTCTTCTAACAGCAGCCCACATAATTGGGGCCATACATTATAAAACTATCATAGATAAACATCCATCCAATTTGAAAACAATTATAGACACATTTGAAACAATAAGGGTGAATCTAAAAAATTATCTAGAGAAATTGACTTTACAGCATAATTTCCCCATAACCACCTATGAGGGGCGCTAAATGACCTAATTGTCGATACGCTCAGACTACTTCGATAGGCTTCGAGTCTTGATCACCACTCTATAATTTTTTTTGTCCATAGTCCATCCTTAAACCTAGCAACATGTCCAGCCCAGTTCCATCTAAGATACAGAATGAATTTACGCTCTTATACCCCCGTTCTTTTCCTGATAACGTAATTTGGGAGTAACGCTTAACATTGAGCTCTCCATTTTCCTTTACATGACATATATTTTGTTGATATTTTTTTGTTCAGTGTGAGAGTATCGTACGCATTTGTTAAAAACTTTTCTTTTTAAACACATCGGAAGATGAGATTTAAATATATAGCCCAGTTTGTCACATGCCGGTCCAGGAGAGACCTATTATCCGCTGAATTTTATGTGTTTGGTTGTCTCGTCTTATGCTGACTTCATGTCCTAGGTATTTATATCGGTGTACTTACTAGATCTTCAGGTTATTCAGTTTTATAATATCATTTTAATACAAGATTTGTCATAAACTGAGTCTTGGATAGATTGATTTTTAAACCAACCTTTCCTGAAGCTTCTTGAAGTATGTGCAGGATAGTTTGTGCTTCTTGCATATTGTCTGTTATTAAGACAATGTCGTCGGCAAAACAAAGGTTATTTATTTAACTTTTCATTTTCATAGATGTATTTAATTACACTGGAGTATCGATGATCAATAGGACATTTAGCAAGCGTTTCCAAGAGTCTCTGCTGGTTTACAGAATCAAAAACCTTTTCGAGGTACACGAATATGAGCATCAGACGATTGTTATATTCTATATATTTTTCGATGAGGACTTTAACTGTAAGCAGATGGTCGTTTGTTCCATACTCTGCGCGGAAACCGGTCTGCTCTTTGAAAGAAAAAACTCAAATTTATTTGTTAGGCGTTTGGTAAGTATTTTAGTGTATATATGACTCAGATCATGGTCGATAGTTTGTAAGATCGGGGGTATTTCCTTTTTTGTGCATAATGACAATAGTTGCATTATTCCACTGCGATGGAGTTATTCCTTCCAGGAGATATTTATTAAATAACATTTTCAGAGCTTTGATAATTTGTTGTTCTTATTTAGTTTTATGGTCTATAGAACATAA
Source organism: Pachyrhynchus sulphureomaculatus (assembly GCA_019049505.1). NCBI lineage: Eukaryota > Metazoa > Arthropoda > Insecta > Coleoptera > Curculionidae > Pachyrhynchus > Pachyrhynchus sulphureomaculatus. Next base: position 33,789,028 of record CM032451.1, on the reverse strand, counting down.
TTCTTTAGTTTACGATAGTAATTTTAAAAATGTTAAAAAACATATTAAGTCACTTCCGAAAATCATAAAATAGTAAAAGTGCTCCTCTAAAGCATTGATCTTTAGACCAAAAAACTTAATACAAATAAATGTTTCATCTTTTAGAGTATAGTAGGCCAAAGTCTGTCTAAGTATTTTACTTACAGGCCTGATTTACATAATTAGATTAGCCAACAGTGAATAACTAAATACCTGTACCATCTTGATGATTTATTAATATTGGTGCCGATACAGTAGACCAAGTTGACTTTTCTGTCTGTATATTATTTTAAAGTTTCTAAAGTAAAACCGTGTAGAAAAATATTTTGAAAGTGTCACAATACCTAACTTATGAGTATTCTGGTTATTATGAATTAGATTTTTTTTTTAATGTTGCATAACGTTTTTGACAGGGCTAATCATTTAATTGCACCTTTTTTAATCTAGTAGTTTTTAATCTTATAGTTAGTTCTCGGTGGTTCTATTGTTGACTATAAAATTAAATAAATATGATTCTGTAGATTATAGTCTCCTCTGTGCAACGCTTCATTATTACTGCTTCTCTGACGAGGCAATAGAGCTTCTCCGGAGCAATTTGGTGAATAGGAGACAAGTTGTTAAGATAGATGACAAGACTTCGCAGCCTGGGGTCAAGAACAGTGGCGTACCACAGGGCTCTATTCTGGGACCATTACTTTTTATGATATATACCATGGATCTGGTTGAATCAGTTAAGGACAATTGCTTAATCCATCAGTTTGCTGATGATACATAGGTGTATGCTAGTTACAATAGGGATAATGCTGAGCAAGTGTTCCATCGCATGAATGCCACACTCAAGAATATTCTGTAATATTCGGAGAGGCAGAGTCTTAAGTTGAATCCATCTAAATCAGTGGCAATTAATTCTGGTAATGCGCTGGCGGGACTTGACTTGGGTGTTGTTGTGGATGGTGTTCCTGTCCAATTGAGGGAAACTGTAAAAAGTCTTGGGCTTGTGATTGACAAGGACCTGCGGTTTAGAGGTCATGTTAAGCTTATAATGCAGAAGGCATACACAGCTTTAAGGAACTTATATCGAAATAGAACTATTTTGACCAGAAACATAAGGAAGAGGCTCTGCGAAGCATTAGTCTTGAGTCATGTTAATTATGCGAATGTGGTTTTTGGGCCATGTCTCGATGTTCGTTCCAGTTCCAGAATACAAAAGATTCAGAACTCTTGTGTTAGGTTTATTTGTGGATTGCGGAAGAGAGATCATGTTTCTCCTCAGTTGGTGGGGCTGGGCTGGATCAATATGTTTAGCAGGCGAAAATTGCACAAGACTCTATGAACAAAACACCGCCAGTTTGTTCATAGAGTCTTTGAAACGGGTTGTCCTCTCTGTCTTAGACAGAAATTGAGGCATCGAGTAGATGTGCACGGTTTAAATACTAGAAATATTCACCTTTTAGAAATACCAAAGCACAGAAAGGCGATTTTTGAAAGATGTTTCAGCTGTGCTGCAGTGAGTGTTTACAATTCGGTACCGCATGCTATTCAAAGCAGGTCAGTTAATGATATCAAACTGATTTATAAGAACTTTCTCCTCAGGGATGCAGCTTGACTTTAATTTTTATTCTTATTTCTATTGGTCCTATCTTTTGGCGATGGATTGCCGTTGTCTTCTCCTTCACTTCTGTACGTTACGTTATGTTTGTTGTTTTGCTGATTGATTGTTGTATGTTTTCTTCTTTTTTTTCTTCCAGTACTATGTTAACTTGTATTTTTATTTTATATGAATATTATTATTATTATTTTCTTTTCTCTATAATGATGTAATATTATTGCATGTATTTTTATTTAGTATTTAGGCATTACTTGAATGTTGCATTATTGAATTTATATTCATATCTTGTATGCTTGGCTACTGTCTCGGTGGAGATGAGCAGTTCTTAACTGGACTTCGCCGAGTTAAAAATAAAGACCTTTTATTATTATTACGGTTCTGAGCTCTGTTTGATGTGAGTCTTATTATTATGACTGTTCTCGTTCTTCTTTCTCACATTTGATCAATGTGGTTCCATGTTTGGCTGACGGGCCAAAACCAAGTCAGCACAAACGCTATTACCATTCCGTATTAAGGAATGACCTGACAATGTTACATGTTTTCAAAATCACTGACTTCTGAATGTTTCTGTGTATGTCCGTGTTGAGTCCCAATTGCACTAAATGTGGTGTGAATGTTATTGGTGTAAGGCCTGTGGCTGATATAATGAGGGGGACAATGATGACTTTTTCCTGTCTCCATAGCCTTTTTATTTCCGTTGCAAGGTCTGTGTATTTGGAAATTTTTTCTGTGTATTTCGCTTGGATGTTTGTGTCGTTGGGGACAGCTATGTCAATCAGATAGGTGACTTTTCCTTTTTTGCACTGAAAAGTAATATCGGGTCTATTGGCGGAGACTGTTTTATCTGTATGGATACCGATATCCCAGTAGAGCTTGTAATCTTCATTTTCAAGTATGGATGTTGGCGTGTATTTGTAGTAGGGATCTGTGTTTTCTATGAGTCTGTATGTTGTGGCCAGTGCTTGGTGAACCACTTTGGCAGCTGAATCATGCCTGGCTGTGTACTCCGTTCCGGCCAATATTTTACATCCGCTCGTTATGTGTTCGATCGTTTCTTTCTGCTGGTGGCATTTCCTACATCTGTCCTCTGCAATAGTCGGGTCTTTGATGATATGCTTTTGGTAGTTTCTGGTTAATATGACTTTATCCTGGATGGCAAGTAAGAAGCCTTCAGTCTCAGGGAATAGCTGCCCATCCCGTAACCAGGTGTATGATTGTTTCTTATTTACGTGGTCTTGTTCTATGTGGTATCTGTGCCTTCCGTGGAGTGTTTTCTCTGACCACGTTTTCATCTTTTCCTGTTGTAATTGGGTGTGACTGTGTGTGTCTGCTGAGTGGTCTGCCCGGGCTAAGTCGAGAGGTGTGTAGTTTTTGTCTGCTTTCACTGTCGCTGTGTGGAGGCTGGTTTGCTTGCTGTGAAAGAATTTCCTAAGTGTTTGTATTTGTGTTTTGTGTGTAATGATCTGATGTCTATAATTCCTCTTCCTCCTGCCTTCCTCTCGATGGTAAGTCTTTCTTTGCATGCGTTGGGGTGTAATTTCCTGTATTTAGTGAATTGAGACCGTATAAGGATGTGAATATTTTCTATGTCTGTTTGTGACCATTTGATGATACCAAATGAATATGTGAGTATAGGTATAGCGAACGTGTTGATGGCTTTAGTGAGATTCTTAGAGTTGAGTTTTGTTTGCAAAAGTTTCGTCAGTCTGTTTTTGAATTCGGTTCTGAGCTCTGTTTTGATGTGAGTGTGGTTGAGTTTGGTGCTTTGTTGGAAGCCGAGATATTTGTATGTTTCTTTATCGAACATGTTATCGAGCGTTTCATTGTTTTATTATTATTACAAAAAGTTCTTCTTTCTCACATTTGATCAATGTGGTTCCATGTTTGGCTGACGGGCCAAAACCAAGTCAGCACAAACGCTATTACTATTCCGTATTAAGGAATGACCTGACAATGTTACATGTTTTCAAAATCACTGACTTCTGAATGTTTCTGTGTATGTCTGTGTTGAGTCCCAATTGCACTAAATGTGGTGTGAATGTTATTGGTGTAAGGCCTGTGGCTGATATAATGAGGGGGACAATGATGACTTTTTCCTGTCTCCATAGCCTTTTTATTTCCGTTGCAAGGTCTGTGTATTTGGAAATTTTTTCTGTGTATTTCGCTTGGATGTTTGTGTCGTTGGGGACAGCTATGTCAATCACATAGGTGACTTTTCCTTTTTTGCACTGAAAAGTAATATCAGGTCTATTGGCGGAGACTGTTTTATCTGTATGGATACCGATATCCCAGTAGAGCTTGTAATCTTCATTTTCAAGTATGGATGTTGGGGTGTATTTGTAGTAGGGATCTGTGTTTTCTATGAGTCTGTATGTTGTGGCCAGTGCTTGGTGAACCACTTTGGCAGCTGAATCATGCCTGGCTGTGTACTCCGTTCCGGCCAATATTTTACATCCGCTCGTTATGTGTTCGATCGTTTCTTTCTGCTGGTGGCATTTCCTACATCTATCCTCTGCAATAGTCGGGTCTTTGATGATATACTTTTGGTAGTTTCTGGTTAATATGACTTTATCCTGGATGGCAAGTAAGAAGCCTTCAGTCTCAGGGAATAGCTGCCCATCCCGTAACCAGGTGTATGATTGTTTTTTATTTACGTGGTCTTGTTCTATGTGGTATCTGTGTTTTCCGTGGAGTGTTTTCTCTGACCACGTTGTCATCTTTTCCTGTTGTAATTGGGTGTGACTGTGTGTGTCTGCTGAGTGGTCTGCCCGGGCTAAGTCGAGAGGTGTGTAGTTTTTGTCTGCTTTCACTGTCGCTGTGTGGAGGCTGGTTTGCTTGCTGTGAAAGAATTTCCTAAGTGTTTGTATTTGTTTTGTGTGTAATGATCTGATGTCTATAATTCCTCTTCCTCCTGCCTTCCTCTCGATGGTAAGTCTTTCTTTGCATGCGTTGGGGTGTAATTTTCTGTATTTGGTGAATTAAGATCGTATAAGGATGTGAATATTTTCTATGTCTGTTTGTGACCATTTGATGATACCAAATGAATATGTGAGTATAGGTATAGCGAACGTGTTGATGGCTTTAGTGAGATTCTTAGAGTTGAGTTTTGTTTGCAAAAGTTTCGTCAGTCTGTTTTTGAATTCGGTTCTGAGCTCTGTTTTGATGTGAGTCTTATTATTATGACTGTTCTCGTTTTTCTTTCTCACATTTGGTCAATGTGATTCCATGTTTGGCTGACGGGCGCAAACCAAATCAGCACAAACGCTTTACCATTGTGTATTAAGGAATGACCTGACAATGTTACATGTTTTCAAAATCACTGACTTCTGAATGTTTTTGTGTATGTCTGTGTTGAGTCCTAATTGTACTAAGTGTGGTGTGAATGTTGTTGGTGTCAGGCCTGTGGCTGATATAATGAGGGGGACAATGATGACTTTTTCTTGTTTCCATAGCCTTTTTATTTCCGTTGCAAGATCTGTGTATTTGGAAATTTTTTCTGTGTATTTCGTTTGGATGTTTGTGTCGTTGGGAACAGCTATGTCAATTAGATAGGTGACTTTTTCTTTTTTGCACTGAAAAGTAATATCGGGTCTATTGGCGGAGACTGTTTTATCTGTATGGATACCGATATCCCAGTAGAGCTTGTAATCTTCATTTTCAAGTATGGATGTTGGGGTGTATTTGTAGTAGGGATCTGTGTTTTCTATGAGTCTGTATGTTGTGGCTAGTGCTTGGTGAACCACTTTGGCAGCTGAATCATGCCTGGCTGTGTACTCCGTTCCGGCCAATATTTTACATCCGCTCGTTATGTGTTCGATCGTTTCTTTCTGCTGGTGGCATTTCCTACATCTGTCCTCTGCAATAGTCGGGTCTTTGATGATATACTTTTGGTAGTTTCTGGTTAATATGACTTTATCCTGGATGGCAAGTAAGAAGCCTTCAGTCTCAGGGAATAGCTGCCCATCCCGTAACCAGGTGTATGATTGTTTTTTATTTACGTGGTCTTGTTCTATGTGGTATCTGTGTTTTCCGTGGAGTGTTTTCTCTGACCACGTTTTCATCTTTTCCTGTTGTAATTGGGTGTGACTGTGGGTATCTGCTGAGTGGTCTGCCCGGGCTAAGTCGAGAGGTGTGTAGTTTTTGTCTGCTTTCACTGTCGCTGTGTGGAGGCTGGTTTGCTTGCTGTGAAAGAATTTCCTAAGTGTTTGTATTTGTTTTGTGTGTAATGATCTGATATCTATAATTCCTCTTCCTCCTGCCTTCCTCTCGATGGTAAGTCTTTCTTTGCATGCGTTGGGGTGTAATTTCCTGTATTTGGTGAATTGAGATCGTATAAGGATGTGAATATTTTCTATGTCTGTTTGTGACCATCTGATGATACCAAATGAATATGTGAGTATAGGTATAGCGAACGTGTTGATGGCTTTAGTGAGATTCTTAGAGTTGAGTTTTGTTTGCAAAAGTTTCGTCAGTCTGTTTTTGAATTCGGTTCTGAGCTCTGTTTTGATGTGAGTGTGGTTGAGTTTGGTGCTTTGTTGGAAGCCTAGATATTTGTATGTTTCTTTATCGAACATGTTATCGAGCGTTTCATTGTTGATGGTTTCTGTCTCATGGTGATCCTTCCATTGGCCTTTGTTGATGTGGAGCACTTTGCATTTACTTATACCAAATTCCATATTGACATCTAAGGTGAATATTTCTGTGATTTTGAGGAGTTCTTTCAGCTGTGTTTGTGTAGCAGCGTAGAGTTTTATGTCGTCCATATATAGGAGGTGGTTTATTTTATGTTGATTCACTTTTTGGTGTCTGATATTGAAACCATGCTCTGTTCTGCTTAGTATATTTGAGAGTGGATTGAGACAGAGGCAAAACCATAGAGCACTGAGCGAGTCTCCCTGAAATATACCCCGTCTGATGTACAGCTCTTCTGTTTGGATCCGTTCGGTTTGTGTTTTCTAGGCGTATTTTGGTTTTCCATGTTTTCATAATTTGCGCGAGAAACTGCCTGAGGTGTTGGTTGATTTTATAGATTTCTAGGGCCCTAATTAACCAGCTGTGGGGTATGGAGTCGAAGGCTTTTTTTAGTCTATGTAACCGATGTGAAGGTTTCTGTGTTCTTTTCTGGTTTGTCCCATAATCACGCTATCTATAATCAGCTGCTCTTTGCATCCTCGACTATTTTTCCTGCATCCCTTCTGCTCTTCTGTGAGGATATTGTTGTCTGTTAGGTGTAGTTCTATTTTCTTCGAAATTGTGGCTTTTATTATTATGACTGTTCTCGTTTTTCTTTCTCACATTTGGTCAATGTGGTTCCATGTTTGGCTGACGGGCGCAAACCAAGTCAGCACAAACGCATTACTATTGTGTATTAAGGAATGACCTGACAATGTTACATGTTTTCAAAATCACTGACTTCTGAATGTTTTTGTGTATGTTTGTGTTGAGTCCTAATTGTACTAAGTGTGGTGTGAATGTTGTTGGTGTAAGGCCTGTGGCTGATATAATGAGGGGGACAATGATGACTTTTTCTTGTTTCCATAGCCTTTTTATTTCCGTTGCAAGATCTGTGTATTTGGAAATTTTCTCTGTGTATTTCGTTTGGATGTTTGTGTCGTTGGGGACAGCTATGTCAATTAGATAGGTGACTTTTTCTTTTTTGCACTGAAAAGTAATATCGGGTCTATTGGCGGAGACTGTTTTATCTGTATGGATACCGATGTCCCAGTAGAGCTTGTATTCTTCATTTTCAAGTATGGATGTTGGCGTGTATTTGTAGTAGGGATCTGTGTTTTCTATGAGTTTGTATGTTGTGGCCAGTGCTTGGTGAACTACTTTGGCAGCTGAATCATGCCTGGCTGTGTACTCTGTTCCGGCCAATATTTTACATCCGCTCGTTATGTGTTCGATCGTTTCTTTCTGGTGGTGGCATTTCCTACATCTGTCCTCTGCAATAGTCGGGTCTTTGATGATATGCTTTTGGTAGTTTCTGGTTAATATGACTTTATCCTGGATGGCAAGTAAGAAGCCTTCAGTCTCAGGGAATAGCTGCCCATCCTGTAACCAGGTGTATGATTGTTTTTTATTTACGTGGTCTTGTTCTATGTGGTATCTGTGTTTTCCGTGGAGTGTTTTCTCTGACCACGTTTTCATCTTTTCCTGTTGTAATTGGGTGTGACTGTGGGTGTCTGCTGAGTGGTCTGCCCGGGCTAAGTCGAGAGGTGTGTAGTTTTTGTCTGCTTTCACTGTCGCTGTGTGGAGGCTGGTTTGCTTGCTGTGAAAGAATTTTCTAAGTGTTTGTATTTGTTTTGTGTGTAATGATCTGATGTCTATAATTCCTCTTCCTCCTGCCTTCCTCTCGATGGTAAGTCTTTCTTTGCATGCGTTGGGGTGTAATTTCCTGTATTTGGTGAATTGAGATCGTATAAGGATGTGAATATTTTCTATGTCTGTTTGTGACCATTTGATGATACCAAATGAATATGTGAGTACAGGTATAGCGAACGTGTTGATGGCTCTAGTGAGATTCTTAGAGTTGAGTTTTGTTTGCAAAAGTTTCGTCAGTCTGTTTTTGAATTCGGTTCTGAGCTCTGTTTTGATGTGAGTGTGGTTGAGTTTGGTTATTATTATTATTGTTCTCGTTTTTCTTTCTCACATTTGATCAATGTGGTTCCATGTTTGGCTGACGGGCGCAAACCAAGTCAGCACAAACGCATTACTATTGTGTATTAAGGAATGACCTGACAATGTTACATGTTTTCAAAATCACTGACTTCTGAATGTTTTTGTGTATGTTTGTGTTGAGTCCTAATTGTACTAAGTGTGGTGTGAATGTTGTTGGTGTAAGGCCTGTGGCTGATATAATGAGGGGGACAATGATGACTTTTTCTTGTTTCCACAGCCTTTTTATTTCCGTTGCAAGATCTGTGTATTTGGAAATTTTCTCTGTGTATTTCGTTTGGATGTTTGTGTCGTTGGGGACAGCTATGTCAATTAGATAGGTGACTTTTTCTTTTTTTGCACTGAAAAGTAATATCGGGTCTATTGGCGGAGACTGTTTTATCTGTATGGATACCGATGTCCCAGTAGAGCTTGTAATCTTCATTTTCAAGTATGGATGTTGGCGTGTATTTGTAGTAGGGATCTGTGTTTTCTATGAGTTTGTATGTTGTGGCCAGTGCTTGGTGAACTACTTTGGCAGCTGAATCATGCCTGGCTGTGTACTCTGTTCCGGCCAATATTTTACATCCGCTCGTTATGTGTTCGATCGTTTCTTTCTGCTGGTGGCATTTCCTACATCTGTCCTCTGCAATAGTCGGGTCTTTGATGATATGCTTTTGGTAGTTTCTGGTTAATATGACTTTATCCTGGATGGCAAGTAAGAAGCCTTCAGTCTCAGGGAATAGCTGCCCATCCTGTAACCAGGTGTATGATTGTTTTTTATTTACGTAGTCTTGTTCTATGTGGTATCTGTGTTTTCCGTGGAGTGTTTTCTCTGACCACGTTTTCATCTTTTCCTGTTGTAATTGGGTGTGACTGTGTGTGTCTGCTGAGTGGTCTGCCCGGGCTAAGTCGAGAGGTGTGTAGTTTTTGTCTGCTTTCACTGTCGCTGTGTGGAGGCTGGTTTGCTTGCTGTGAAAGAATTTCCTAAGTGTTTGTAGTTGTTTCGTGTGTAATGATCTGATGTCTATAATTCCTCTTCCTCCTGCCTTCCTCTCGATGGTAAGTCTTTCTTTGCATGCGTTGGGGTGTAATTTCCTGTATTTGGTGAATTGAGATCGTATAAGGATGTGAATATTTTCTATGTCTGTTTGTGACCATTTGATGATACCAAATGAATATGTGAGTACAGGTATAGCGAACGTGTTGATGGCTTTAGTGAGATTCTTAGAGTTGAGTTTTGTTTGCAAAAGTTTCGTCAGTCTGTTTTTGAATTCGGTTCTGAGCTCTGTTTTGATGTGAGTTTATTATTATGACTGTTCTCGTTTTTCTTTCTCACATTTGGTCAATGTGGTTCCATGTTTGGCTGACGGGCGGAAACCAAGTCAGCACAAACGCATTATCATTGTGTATTAAGGAATGACCTGACAATGTTACATGTTTTCAAAATCACTGACTTCTGAATGTTTTTGTGTATGTTTGTGTTGAGTCCTAATTGTACTAAGTGTGGTGTGAATGTTGTTGGTGTAAGGCCTGTGGCTGATATAATGAGGGGGACAATGATGACTTTTTCTTGTTTCCATAGCCTTTTTATTTCCGTTGCAAGGTCTGTGTATTTGGAAATTTTTTCTGTGTATTTCGTTTGGATGTTTGTGTCGTTGGGGACAGCTATGTCAATTAGATAGGTGACTTTTTCTTTTTTGCACTGAAAAGTAATATCGGGTCTATTGGCGGAGACTGTTTTATCTGTATGTATACTGATGTCCCAGTAGAGTTTGTAATCTTTATTTTCAAGTACGGATGTTGGTGTATATTTGTAGTAGGGATCTGTGTTTTCTATGAGCTTGTATGTGGTGGCTAGTGCTTGGTGAACTACTTTTGCCGCTGAGTCATGTCTGGCTGTGTATTCCGTTCCGGCTAATATTTTACATCCGCTTGTTATGTGTTCGATCGTTTCTTTCTGTTGGTGGCATTTTCTGCATCTGTCTTCTGTAATAGTTGGGTCTTTGATAATATGCTTTTGGTAGTTTCTGGTTAATATGACTTTATCCTGGATGGCAAGTAAGAAGCCTTCTGTTTCTGGGAATAGCTGCCCATCCCGTAACCAGGTGTATGATTGTTTTTTATTTACGTGGTCTTGCTCTATGTGATATCTGTGCTTTCCGTGAAGTGTTTTTTCTGACCACGTTTTCATCTTTTCCTGTTGTAATTGGATGTGACTGTGTGTATCTGCTGGGTGGTCTACCCGGGATAAGTCGAGTGGGGTATAGTTTTTGTCTGCTTTGACTGTTGCTGTGTGGAGGCTGGTTTGCTTGGTGTGAAAGAATTTCCTAAGTGCTTGTATTTGTTTTGTGTGTAATGATCTGATGTCTATAATTCCTCTTCCTCCTGCCTTCCTCTCGATGGTAAGTCTTTCTTTGCATGCGTTGGGGTGTAATTTCCTGTATTTGGTGAATTGAGACCGTATAAGGATGTGAATATTTTCTAAGTCTGTTTGTGACCATTTGATGATACCAAATGAATATGTGAGTATAGGTATAGCAAACGTGTTGATGGCTTTAGTGAGATATTTGGAGTTGAGTTTTGTTTGTAAAAGTTTCGTCAGTCTGTTCTTGAATTCGGTTCTGAGCTCTGTTTTGATGTGAGTATGGTTGAGTTTGGTGCTTTGTTGAAAGCCTAGATATTTGTATGTTTCTTTGTCAAACATGTTATCGAGTGTTTCATTGTTGATGGTTTCTGTCTCATGGTGGTACTTCCATTGGCCTTTGTTGATGTGGAGCACTTTGCATTTACTTATACCCAAATTCCATATTGACATCTAAGGTGAATATTTCTGTGATTTTGAGGAGTTCTTTCAGCTGTGTTTTTGTGGCAGCGTAGAGTTTTTATGTCATCCATATATAGGAGGTGGTTTATTTTATGTTGATTCCCTTTTTGGTGTCTGATATTGAAGCCATGCTCTGTTCTGTTTAGTATATTTGAGAGTGGATTGAGACAGAGGCAAAACCATAGAGCGCTGAGCGAGTCTCCCTGAAATATACCCCGTCTGATGTACAGCTCTTCTGTTTGGATGCGTTCGGTTTGTGTTTCTAGGCGTATTTTGGTTTTCCATGTTTTCATAATTTGCGCTAGAAATTGCCTGAGGTGTTGGTTGATTTTATAGATTTCTAGGGCTCTGATTAACCAGCTGTGGGGTATGGAGTCGAAGGCTTTTTTATAGTCTATGTAACCGATGTGAAGGTTTCTGTGTTCTTTTCTGGTTTGTCCCATAATCACGCTATCTATGATCAGCTGCTCTTTGCATCCTCGACTATTTTTCCTGCATCCCTTCTGCTCTTCTGCGATAATACTGTTGTCTGTTAGGTGTTGTTCTATTTTCTTGGAAATTGCGGCTGTGATGATCTTGTATAGGGTTGGAAGACAGGTGATAGGTCGGTAGTTTGACGGGTTTGTGGTGTCTGAGCTTTTGGGTTTAACGTATGTTATTCCTTGTGTAAGGAAAGTGGGAAATGTGTGTGGTTGTAGAATGGCTTTGTTGATTTGGTGTGTGAGTGCTTCGTGTGTGGTGGTAAACTGTTTGTACCAGAAGTTTTGTATATTGTCTATTCCAGGACATTTCCAGTTGTGTGTGTGTTTGATTGTTTCTGTAATTTCTTCTGTAGTTAGTGTGGAATTTTCTTGTTCTGTCACACGTTTGTGTTTATCTTCTTCGGCTTTGATCCAGGAGGTGTTATTATTATGTAGTTTGGATTCTGACCAGACAGTTTTCCAATAATCTGCGAGTTCTTGTTTATTTGGTGGTTCAGTTACTACTGTCTGCTCGTTGTACATAGTTTTTCGGTAGAACTGTTTTTCGCTTCTTCGGAAGAGGTTGTTGGTGTCTTTCCTCTCGTTTGATTCTTTGTATCTACGGAGTCTTGCAGCATATACGGATAGTTTTTGTTTCAAATTATCAACGATTTCTGGCAGTGTTCGGTTGAGAGATTTAGATTTGATCTTGTCTACACCCTGTGTGACACGTTTGGATGCGTTCCCGTTCATAAACTGGGTAAGGTGTCCCAGATCTCTTCTGATGTTGTTGATCTTGTTTTCTATTCTTATTTGCCATTTAAATTTGGGTTTTCTGCTGTTGGGGTCTCTTTGTCGTTGCAGGAGTTTTTGATTATTTTGTGTTATAGTGGTGATTGCTGCTGCATATATTATTGTGTGGATGTCTTCGATCGTGCTGAAGTCTGTTATGTACTGTGGTATTATGTGCTTGTTTATTGTGTTGAGGATCATTTGAGTGCTCTGTTTGAAAATTAAACGAGGGATGGGATTTCTTGTTGTAGGGTCGGTGCCTGACCATTGAGCTAGATGTGACTGCATTTCTGCTTTGAGTGTTTGTATGAGAGGTGATTCGGGGTGATGTTGTATAGATGTTGTTGAGTGTCGTGTGGTGCTTGCTATTTGCTCTGAAATATTATTTTGAGTTATGCTCCTGCTGGGTGGTGGGTCTTGTTGTTTTCGACTGGGTGGTTGTGTGTGTGAGATTGGTTCGGTATCTGCTCTACTGTTTCTATTGTTTAGTTGGTCTGTGTTCAGTTCAGCAGCTACCTGGTCTGCGTTAAGTTCAGCAGCTACTGTATCTTTGATGGTTTGCAATTCGAAAGGTGTGAGGCGATTGTTCTTGGTAATAACTCTTTTTTGGTCTATTACTCTCTGTTCTGTAACAAGTAATTGCAGATGTGGATATTCGGTCAAGAAAAGTCTGTGTAGTTCCAGTCTGTAGCCTGATGTCACTGTTTCTAGTTTGGTGGCGGTGTAGTAACAGCGCATCACTGTTTTATTCATTTCATCTGTCCACTTTAACCGCTGTCTTGGCTTGCCAGCCTTGGTAGTTGCATGTTGTCCTTGCAAAACATACGCAGTTTGGCCTGGCTTTGGTGGTTGTATTTGTCCCGCATTTACGTCGGTTGCGCTTGGGATTGGTGGTGGTGGGTCCAAGCGGCGAGTGATTCTCTTGTCAGTGATTTCTTTGTCAGGTGTGATTTCATTACAGCAACGCATGGCGTGTTCATTAATTCCTGTGGTGCAACTCATGCGTTGCTGTGACTTTCCCGCCTTGGTGGGTGTCGGCTTACTCGCCGGCACAACACTTTGGGCAGGTCCATTTTCGGTTGCCTGGTCTTCATCGTTTTGGTCGAGCTGCCATTTCCCGCGACGTCCTCGACCGTTACGTCGCTCGCCCGATGCTTCTTTTATTGGTCTGCTGTTGTCTGGAATGTTTTGTGGTGTCAGAAGCTCAAAGTGTCCCGACATTGGGTTGCCTGTTAGTAGAAGGTAAATAGTTTTGTTGTATTTTCCCGTGCTTATTATTGTTGGCCTGTCCGTAAAAGTTATTTTTGTATGTCTTGTTCTTCGTTGTTTTGAGAAGATATGAAAGTTGCTATTTTGTGTTTCCGAGAGGGCAAGTATCTCTAGGCTCGTTCCATAGGTGCCATTTTTCCTCATATAATTATAGTAGTTATTGAAGTCTTTTATATCGTCGACTTCAATTAATGAAAATGTGTGAAGTTCCGACCAGTTTTGTTGTAAATATCTTAGAGCAACCTCTCGGAGTTTCTCATGATGGTTTTGGTGGCCATACAAGTGTAAGCTAACTGCACGAAAAAGGCAATTTTCATCACCTACAATGTCGGATCTGGTAAAACTATCGGGAGTAGTTTCGGCTGAGGCGGTTGTTTGGGTCGTCTGTGGTTGTTGTTGTTGTGGTGTTGCTATAGCTGTTTGTACGACCGGGGTCCGCCTCCGCAACACCCTTCCATTATCATTACTATAATTATTATTCTTTGACATACAATTCCCACGAGTATCCTAGGAAAGAGGGGTCGACTGCGGCAGAGCCTGGATGCCACAGCAAGGCTACTTACTCCCGGAGGGCGCCCGGTATCCGGGGGAACCGTTCGCGACTCATAAACGCTGAGCCATTCATCTTCTCGGCACGGTAAACACCTTAAGATTGCGTTTTTGTTACACATAATCTGGACAACACAAGACGGCACAACATGACTCAGGTACCTCGGGATCGTCAATGCCCGTACTAGGAGAATCCTGGGATTCCCCTAGCCCCTGAGGGATTATTATTATTATTATTATTATTATACAACCTGACCAAAGAACACATGCATGAATTTAAAAAAAGACACGCAAATCGGACAAGTGATCCCCGCGCGATAAACGCACCAACGGACAGACAGACAGACAGAGAGACACCGCATTATATATACATTATAGATTATAGATTATAAATACTCTCTGCCACATAACACGGCTCCACATTCAATGGTCCAGGCTACGCGGTGCAAGGGAACGCGGCAGCGCAAACCTACTTCCGACCTCATTCGCTATTCTTATTATTATTATTACAAAAAGTTCTTCTTTCTCACATTTGATCAATGTGGTTCCATGTTTGGCTGATGGGCCAAAACCAAGTCAGCACAAACGCTATTACCATTCCGTATTAAGGAATGACCTGACAATGTTACATGTTTTCAAAATCACTGACTTCTGAATGTTTCTGTGTATGTCCGTGTTGAGTCCCAATTGCACTAAATGTGGTGTGAATGTTATTGGTGTAAGGCCTGTGGCTGATATAATGAGGGGGACAATGATGACTTTTTCCTGTCTCCATAGCCTTTTTATTTCCGTTGCAAGGTCTGTGTATTTGGAAATTTTTTCTGTGTATTTCGCTTGGATGTTTGTGTCGTTGGGGACAGCTATGTCAATCAGACAGGTGACTTTTCCTTTTTTGCTCTGAAAAGTAATATCGGGTCTATTGGCGGAGACTGTTTTATCTGTATGGATACCGATATCCCAGTAGAGCTTGTAATCTTCATTTTCAAGTATGGATGTTGGCGTGTATTTGTAGTAGGGATCTGTGTTTTCTATGAGTCTGTATGTTGTGGCTAGTGCTTGGTGAACCACTTTGGCAGCTGAATCATGCCTGGCTGTGTACTCCGTTCCGGCCAATATTTTACATCCGCTCGTTATGTGTTCGATCGTTTCTTTCTGCTGGTGGCATTTCCTACATCTGTCCTCTGCAATAGTCGGGTCTTTGATGATATGCTTTTGGTAGTTTCTGGTTAATATGACTTTATCCTGGATGGCAAGTAAGAAGCCTTCAGTCTCAGGGAATAGCTGCCCATCCCGTAACCAGGTGTATGATTGTTTTTTATTTACGTGGTCTTGTTCTATGTGGTATCTGTGTTTTCCGTGGAGTGTTTTCTCTGACCACGTTTTCATCTTTTCCTGTTGTAATTGGGTGTGACTGTGTGTGTCTGCTGAGTGGTCTGCCCGGGCTAAGTCGAGAGATGTGTAGTTTTTGTCTGCTTTCACTGTCGCTGTGTGGAGGCTGGTTTGCTTGCTGTGAAAGAATTTCCTAAGTGTTTGTATTTGTTTTGTGTGTAATGATCTGATGTCTATAATTCCTCTTCCTCCTGCCTTCCTCTCGATGGTAAGTCTTTCCTTGCATGCGTTGGGGTGCAATTTCCTGTATTTAGTGAATTGAGATCGTATAAGGATGTGAATATTTTCTATGTCTGTTTGTGACCATTTGATGATACCAAATGAATATGTGAGTATAGGTATAGCGAACGTGTTGATGGCTTTAGTGAGATTCTTAGAGTTGAGTTTTGTTTGCAAAAGTTTCGTCAGTCTGTTTTTGAATTCGGTTCTGAGCTCTGTTTTGATGTGAGTGTGGTTGAGTTTGGTGCTTTGTTGGAAGCCTAGATATTTGTATGTTTCTTTATCGAACATGTTATCGAGCGTTTCATTGTTGATGGTTTCTGTCTCATGGTGGTGCTTCCATTGGCCTTTGTTGATGTGGAGCACTTTGCATTTACTTATACCAAATTCCATATTGACATCTAAGGTGAATATTTCTGTGATTTTGAGGAGTTCTTTCAGCTGTGCTTGTGTGGCAGCGTAGAGTTTTATGTCGTCCATATATAGGAGGTGGTTTATTTTATGTTGATTCTCTTTTTGGTGTCTGATATTGAAGCCATGCTCTGTTCTGTTTAGTATATTTGAGAGTGGATTGAGACAGAGGCAAAACCATAGAGCACTGAGCGAGTCTCCCTGAAATATACCCCGTCTGATGTACAGTTCTTCTGTTTGGATCCGTTCGGTTTGTGTTTCTAGGCGTATTTTGGTTTTCCATGTTTTCATAATTTGCGCGAGAAACTGCCTGAGGTGTTGGTTGATTTTATAGATTTCTAGGGCCCTGATTAACCAGCTGTGGGGTATGGAGTCGAAGGCTTTTTTATAGTCTATGTAACCGATGTGAAGGTTTCTGTGTTCTTTTCTGGTTTGTCCCATAATCACGCTATCTATAATCAGCTGCTCTTTGCATCCTCGACTATTTTTCCTGCATCCCTTCTGCTCTTCTGTGAGGATATTGTTGTCTGTTAGGTGTTGTTCTATTTTCTTCGATATTGTGGCTGTGATGATCTTGTATAGGGTTGGAAGACAGGTGATAGGTCGGTAGTTTGACGGGTTTGTGGTGTCTGAGCTTTTGGGTTTAACGTATGTTATTCCTTGTGTGAGGAAAGTGGGAAATGTGTGTGGTTGTAGAATGGCTTTGTTGATTTGGTGTGTGAGTGCTTCGTGTGTGGTGGTAAACTGTTTGTACCAGAAGTTTTGTATATTGTCTATTCCAGGACATTTCCAGTTGTGTGTGTGTTTGATAGTTTCTGTAATTTCTTGTGTATTAAATGTGGTATTTTCTTGTTCTGTCACATGTTTATGTTTGTCTTCTTCGGCTTTGATCCAGGGGGTGTTATTATTGTGTTGTTTGGGTTCTGACCAGACACTTTTCCAATAATCTGTGAGTTCTTGTTTGTTTGGTGGTTCAGTCACTGCTATCTGTCTGTTGTACATAGTTTTCCGGTAGAACTGTTTTTCGCTTCTTCGGAAGAGGTTGTTGGTGTCTTTCCTCTCATTTGATTCTTTGTATCTACGGAGTCTTGCGGCATATACAGATAGTTTTTGTTTCAAGGTATCGAGGATTTCTGGCAGTGTTCTGTTGGGAGACTTAGATTTGATCTTGTTTGCCCCCTGTGTGACACGTTTGGACGCGTTCCCGCTTATAAACTGGGTAAGATGTCCTAGATCTCTCCTGATGTTGTTGATTTTGTTTTCTATTCTTATTTGCCATTTGAATTTTGGTTTTGTCCTGTTGGGGTTTCCTTGTCGTTGAGGGAGTTTTTGATTATTTTGTGTTAGAGTGGTGATTGCTGCTGCGTATATTATTGTGTGAATGTCTTCGATTGTGCTTGAGTCTGTTATATACTGAGGTATTATGTGCTTGTTTAGTGTGTTGAGGATTGGTTGCGTGCTCTGTCTGAAGATTAAACGAGGGATGGGATTTCTTGTTGTGGGGTCGGTGCCTGACCATCGAGCTAGATGTGACTTCATTTTTGCTTTAAGTGTTTGTATGAGAGGTGATTCGGGGTGATGTTGTGTGGATGTCGTTGAGGGTGGCGAGTGATTCATGTTGTTGTCTGTGATATGGTGTTGCGCGGTACTCGCAATATTATTTTGCGTTATGCTCCTCCTGGGTGGTGGGTATTGTTGTGTTCGACTGGGTGGTTGTGTGTGTGAGGCTGGTTCGGAATCTGCTTTATTGTTTCTATTGTTTGGTTGGTCTGTGTTCAGTTCAACAGCCACTGTGTCCTTGATGGTTTGCAATTCGAGAGGTGTGAGACGATTGTTCTTGGTAATAACTCTTTTTTGGTCTACTACTCTCTGTTCTGAAACAAGTAATTGCAGATGTGGATATTCGGCCAAGAAAAGTCTGTGCAGTTGCTGTCTGTAGCCCGATGTTATTGTTTCGAGTTTGGTGGCGGTGTAGTAACAGCGCATCACCGTCCTATTCATCTCATACGTCCACTTTAACCGCTGTCTTGGTTTTCCAGCCTTGGTAGTTGCATGTTGTCCTTGCAATACATACGGGCCCTGGCCTGTCTTTGGTGGTTGTGTTTGTCCCGTATCTACGTCGGTTGCGCTTGGGATTGATGTTGGTGGGTCCAAGCGGCGAGTGATTCTCTTCTCAGTGATTTCTTTGTCAGGTTTTGTGTTTTCATTACAGCAACGCATGGCGTGTTCGTTGATTCCTGTGGTGCAACTCATGCGCTGCTGTGATTTTCCCGCCTTGGTGGGTGTCGGCTTAGTCGCCAACACAACACTTTTGGCAGGTCCATTTTCGGTTGCCTGGTCTTCATCGTTTTGGTCGAGCTGCCATTTCCCGCGACGTCCTCGACCGTTACGTCGCTCGCCCGATGCTTCTTTTATTGGTCTGTTGTTCTCTGGTATTATTATTATTTATTACAAAAAGTTCTTCTTTCTCACATTTGATCAATGTGGTTCCGTGTTTTTGGCTGACGGGCCAAAACCAAGTCAGCACAAACGCTATTACCATTCCGTATTAAGGAATGACCTGACAATGTTACATGTTTTCAAAATCACTGACTTCTGAATGTTTCTGTGTATGTCCGTGTTGAGTCCCAATTGCACTAAATGTGGTGTGAATGTTATTGGTGTAAGGCCTGTGGCTGATATAATGAGGGGGACAATGATGACTTTTTCCTGTCTCCATAGCCTTTTTATTTCCGTTGCAAGGTCTGTGTATTTGGAAATTTTTTCTGTGTATTTCGCTTGGATGTTTGTGTCGTTGGGGACAGCTATGTCAATCAGATAGGTGACTTTTCCTTTTTGCACTGAAAAGTAATATCGGGTCTATTGGCGGAGACTGTTTTATCTGTATGGATACCGATATCCCAGTAGAGCTTGTAATCTTCATTTTCAAGTATGGATGTTGGCGTGTATTTGTAGTAGGGATCTGTGTTTTCTATGAGTCTGTATGTTGTGGCTAGTGCTTGGTGAACCACTTTGGCAGCTGAATCATGCCTGGCTGTGTACTCCGTTCCTGCCAATATTTTACATCCGCTCGTTATGTGTTCGATCGTTTCTTTCTGCTGGTGGCATTTCCTACATCTGTCCTCTGCAATAGTCGGGTCTTTGATGATATGCTTTTGGTAGTTTCTGGTTAATATGACTTTATCCTGGATGGCAAGTAAGAAGCCTTCAGTCTCAGGGAATAGCTGCCCATCCCGTAACCAGGTGTATGATTGTTTTTTATTTACGTGGTCTTGTTCTATGTGGTATCTGTGTTTTCCGTGGAGTGTTTTCTCTGACCACGTTTTCATCTTTTCCTGTTGTAATTGGGTGTGACTGTGTGTGTCTGCTGAGTGGTCTGCCCGGGCTAAGTCGAGAGGTGTGTAGTTTTTGTCTGCTTTCACTGTCGCTGTGTGGAGGCTGGTTTGCTTGCTGTGAAAGAATTTCCTAAGTGTTTGTATTTGTTTTGTGTGTAATGATCTGATGTCTATAATTCCTCTTCCTCCTGCCTTCCTCTCGATGGTAAGTCTTTCTTTGCATGCGTTGGGGTGTAATTTCCTGTATTTAGTGAATTGAGATCGTATAAGAATGTGAATATTTTCTATGTCTGTTTGTGACCATTTGATGATACCAAATGAATATGTGAGTATAGGTATAGCGAACGTGTTGATGGCTTTAGTGAGATTCTTAGAGTTGAGTTTTGTTTGCAAAAGTTTCGTCAGTCTGTTTTTGAATTCGGTTCTGAGCTCTGTTTTGATGTGAGTGTGGTTGAGTTTGGTGCTTTGTTGGAAGCCTAGATATTTGTATGTTTCTTTATCGAACATGTTATCGAGCGTTTCATTGTTGATAGTTTCTGTCTCATGGTGGTGCTTCCATTGGCCTTTGTTTATGTGGAGCACTTTGCATTTACTTATACCAAATTCCATATTGACATCTAAGGTGAATATTTCTGTGATTTTGAGGAGTTCTTTCAGCTGTGTTTGTGTGGCAGCGTAGAGTTTTATGTCGTCCATATATAGGAGGTGGTTTATTTTATGTTGATTCTCTTTTTGGTGTCTGATATTGAAGCCATGCTCTGTTCTGTTTAGTATATTTGAAAGTGGATTGAGACAGAGGCAAAACCATAGAGCACTGAGCGAGTCTCCCTGAAATATACCCCGTCTGATGTACAGCTCTTCTGTTTGGATCCGTTCGGTTTGTGTTTCTAGGCGTATTTTGGTTTTCCATGTTTTCATAATTTGCGCGAGAAACTGCCTGAGGTGTTGGTTGATTTTATAGATTTCTAGGGCCCTGATTAACCAGCTGTGGGGTATGGAGTCGAAGGCTTTTTTTATAGTCTATGTAACCGATGTGAAGGTTTCTGTGTTCTTTTCTGGTTTGTCCCATAATCACGCTATCTATAATCAGCTGCTCTTTGCATCCTCGACTATTTTTCCTGCATCCCTTCTGCTCTTCTGTGAGAATATTGTTGTCTGTTAGGTGTTGTTCTATTTTCTTCGAAATTGTGGCTGTGATGATCTTGTATAGGGTTGGAAGACAGGTGATAGGTCGGTAGTTTGACGGGTTTGTGGTGTCTGAGTTTTTTGGGTTTAACGTATGTTATTCCTTGTGTGAGGAAAGTGGGAAATGTGTGTGGTTGTAGAATGGCTTTGTTGATTTGGTGTGTGAGTGCTTCGTGTGTGGTGGTAAACTGTTTGTACCAGAAGTTTTGTATATTGTCTATTCCAGGACATTTCCAGTTGTGTGTGTGTTTGATAGTTTCTGTAATTTCTTGTGTATTTAATGTGGTATTTTCTTGTTCTGTCACATGTTTATGTTTGTCTTCTTCGGCTTTGATCCAGGGGGTGTTATTATTGTGTAGTTTGGGTTCTGACCAGATACTTTTCCAATAATCTGTGAGTTCTTGTTTGTTTGGTGGTTCAGTCACTGCTATCTGTTTGTTGTACATAGTTTTCCGGTAGAACTGTTTTTCGCTTCTTCGGAAGAGGTTGTTGGTGTCTTTCCTCTCATTTGATTCTTTGTATCTGCGGAGTCTTGCGGCATATACAGATAGTTTTTGTTTCAAGGTATCGAGGATTTCTGGCAGTGTTCTGTTGGGAGACTTAGATTTGATCTTGTTTGCCCCCTGTGTGACACGTTTAGACGCGTTCCCGCTTATAAACTGGGTAAGATGTCCTAGATCTCTCCTGATGTTGTTGATTTTGTGTTCTATTCTTATTTGCCATTTGAATTTTGGTTTTGTCCTGTTGGGGTTTCCTTGTCGTTGAGAAAGTTTTTGATTATTTTGTGTTAGAGTGGTGATTGCTGCTGCGTATATTATTGTGTGAATGTCTTCGATTGTGCTTAAGTCTGTTATATACTGAGGTATTATGTGCTTGTTTAGTGTGTTGATGATTGGTTGCGTGCTCTGTCTGAAGATTAAACGAGGGATGGGATTTCTTGTTGTGGGGTCGGTGCCTGACCATCGAGCTAGATGTGACTCCATTTTTGCTTTAAGTGTTTGTATGAGAGGTGATTCGGGGTGATGTTGTGTGGATGTCGTTGAGGGTGGCGAGTGATTCATGTTGTTGTCTGTGATATGGTGTTGCGCGGTACTCGCAATATTATTTTGCGTTATGCTCCTCCTGGGTGGTGGGTATTGTTGTGTTCGACTGGGTGGTTGTGTGTGTGAGGCTGGTTCGGAATCTGCTTTATTGTTTCTATTGTTTGGTTGGTCTGTGTTCAGTTCAACAGCCACTGTGTCCTTGATGGTTTGCAATTCGAGAGGTGTGAGACGATTGTTCTTGGTAATAACTCTTTTTTGGTCTACTACTCTCTGTTCTGAAACAAGTAATTGCAGATGTGGATATTCGGTCAAGAAAAGTCTGTGCAGTTGCTGTCTGTAGCCCGATGTTATTGTTTCGAGTTTGGTGGCGGTGTAGTAACAGCGCATCACCGTCCTATTCATCTCATCCGTCCACTTTAACCGCTGTCTTGGTTTTCCAGCCTTGGTAGTTGCATGTTGTCCTTGCAATACATACGGGCCCTGGCCCGGCTTTGGTGGTTGTGTTTGTCCCGTATCTACGTCGGTTGCGCTTGGGATTGATGTTGGTGGGTCCAAGCGGCGAGTGATTCTCTTCTCAGTGATTTCTTTGTCAGGTTTTGTGTTTTCATTACAGCAACGCATGGCGTGTTCGTTGATTCCTGTGGTGCAACTCATGCGCTGCTGTGATTTTCCCGCCTTGGTGGGTGTCGGCTTAGTTGCCAACACAACACTTTTGGCAGGTCCATTTTCGGTTGCCTGGTCATCATCGTTTTGGTCGAGCTGCCATTTCCCGCGACGTCCTCGACCGTTACGTCGCCCGCCCGATGCTTCTTTTATTGGTCTGTTGTTCTCTGGAATGTTTTCAGTGTTTTGTGGTGTCAGAAGCTCAAAGTGTCCCGACATTGGGTTGCCTGTTAGTAGAAGGTAAATGGTTTTGTTGTATTTTCCCGTGCTTATTATTGTTGGTCTGTCCGTAAAAGTTATTTTTGTATGTCTTGTTCTTCGTTGTTTTGAGAAGATATGAAAGTTGCTATTTTGTGTTTCCGAGAGGGCAAGTATCTCTAGGCTCGTTCCATAGGTGCCATTTTTCCGCATATAATTATAATAGTTATTGAAGTCTTTTATATCGTCGACTTCAATTAATGAAAATGTGTGAAGTTCCGACCAGTTTTGTTGTAAATATCTTAGAGCAACCTCTCGGAGTTTCTCATGATGGTTCTGGTGGCCATATAAGTATAAGCTAACTGCACGGAAAAGGCAATTTCCATCACCTACAATGTCGGATCTGGTAAAACTATCGGGAGTAGTTTCGACTGAGGCGGTTGTTTGGTTCGTCTGTAGTTGTTGTTGTGATGTTGCTGTAGCTGTTTGTACGACAGTGGTCCGCCTCCGCAACACCCTTCCATTTTCATTATTATAATTATTATTATTTAACATAGTATTCCCACGTATTATTATTATTATTATTGTTATTATTAAATAGTAACTTGTTCTAAACTGTTATTATTCTCGACGAAAGAAGTCACTAAAAAGTAACTTATAACAAAAATTTGATGACTTCTTAGATTAAAATAATTATTTTAATCTAAAAATCCTTGCTAGGAATTATAAATACATTTTAATTATTACTGAAAATTTTAAAAAAAAAAAACTCCATTTCCTAAAAAAAAAATTGTATATACAAAATCTCACTCGCCGAGATTTTTGCATTTTTGCACATCTTAGGTTATCTAGATGACAAAAAAATATAATTTTTGGTTTTTGTCGGTTTGCCTGTTCAAAGGAAATAGAACAACACCAAATACAAAACAAAATTCTCAAAGAAGAGCAGAAGGGGTACAAGAAAAACAGCCAAGGATATAAAAATCAGCTAACCATTGATAGCCATATCATAGGACAAACCAGAAAAGAACACAGAAACTTTCATACCGATTACATAGACTATAAAAAAAGCCTTCGACTCTATAACCCACAGACACAGAGCCCTAGAAATCTAAAAAATCAACCCAAACTTCAGGCAATTTCTCGCGCAAATTATGAAAACATGGAAAACCAAAATCCAGCTAAAAGCATAAACCGAACGCATTCAAAATAAAAAAAAAAAAACTATACATAAAAAAAGATGTTTTACAGAATATTAAATAAACATAATACGACTGAGACCCGTTTTGTGAAAGTATTTATATTGTAGAAGAAAATACGTAATTTTCTAAGAAGTGTTAATTGAAACTTTTTATTTTCAAGATTTTTTTTCAGTGATATACGGTCAGTCTAAAAAGTCTCCATACACCACCTGCTTTTATACTATTTTTTTGTTATGTTTAACTAATTAATTGGAACTATGAGAAAATATATTTAAATGAACAGTTGAAACTTAACCAACGAGGATTAGTATTAAAAACAACTACGGAACATTTTATTTAAAAGTTACGTTATTGTTATGAAAATGTAAAGAAAATTAATGTCAAAAAAATCACCATACACCCAAGAACTGCATTGAAAAAAACACGTTACAATCAGTCGCATTTTATCAAGCTATCTATTGCTCGCTAAACTGAAAACAAATGAATAATTTTCGGCCATACTTTATAATCTGTCGCTTGTAGCTAGAAATTTTGCAGTGGGTTTTTAAAGTAGTATTAAAAATGAGCGAGAAGAATTGTGAAATTCCTTTTCAAGTTCGAAAGTTTATAATTGATTTGTGGAAAATCGTACAAAAATATAATAAATATTGTTAAAAAGTAGCATGCTATTGTTCAGTACATGGTGAACCAGTATAAATCAACGGGTTCCTATAAAATTCGTCCACGCCCCGGTCTTCCCAAGAAACTGACTCCACGTGAAACGGCCAGTATTGTTAGACAAATAATTATAGATCCCAGTGCACCAAAATTAAAAGAAGAAGTAGAGGAATTATATTCGAAAAATGTTTGTTCACAAACAGTGAGAAATTGTTTACACAGGGCAGGCTATAAGGGGTGTGCAGCCAGGAAAAAGCCGTTAATTTCGGAAGCTAATCCCAAAAAGCGGTTAGCTTTTGCTAGGAAATACGTTACTAAATCTCCTGAACCGTGGGAATCCGTAATCTTTATTGATGAAACTAAAATTAACCTTTTTGGGTCTGGTGACAGAACTAAAGTTTGGAGATAGAAGAATACTGCATTCGATATTGAAAATATTTGTTCCACGGTGAGACAAGGGGGTGGCAGTGTTCCGCTTTGGGGATGAAATTTACATTTTATTAGTGGTACTATGGATCAACATGTTTATCTGAATATTTTGAGAGACAATTGAAGAGAAAGCATTCAAAAATTAGCACACACATTTTCCAACAGGACAATGATCCGAAACATACCGCAAACTTGGTGCGAGAATGGATACGACAGCAGCTTCATACACCCCCGCAATCAGTCGATGTTAATCCCATCGAGCATTTATGGGAGGAACTTAAACGGCACGTTCGCAAACATAATGTCTCAAAAAAGAAGAATTAAAAAATAGAATATTGAACGATTGGGAGAATATGCCAGCAGAAGTTACTAGAAAGCTAGTTGCAAGCATGACAAAAAGGTTACAGGAGATTATCAAGGCCAACGGAGGTCCCACTAAATATTACTTCAAACGAAGTTGTTATTTTCCGTTAAACTCCGTCAAACTATTATTGGTAATTGTTAAGTCTATGGAGACTTTTTTGACATTAATTTTGTTTATATTTTTATAACAATGATGTAACTTCTAAATAAAATGTTCCGTAGTTGTTTTTTATACTAATCTTCGTTGGTTAAGTTTCAAATATTAATTTAAACATATTTTCTCATAGTTCCAATTAATTAGTTAAATATAACAGAAAAATAGTATAGAAAGCAGTAGTGTGGAGACTTTTTGGACTTTAAAAAATTGTATGTAGCCGTCATTTTAATTTTAATTTTTTTTATTAATTCGTATTATTTTCTCAAAATTTTCTATTTTCTACTGATAGATTTCTTTGTAGTTTAATATAATGCTTATAGATGCCACAACATATTATGTCGGAATCTATAACCAAATTTTTATACATATGGAAACAAAAAGTCAATAAATCTAAGGAGAAGAGGCCTTATAACAACAATAAAGTGGCCACGGCAGCTAACTTTGGAACTTTTACCATAGAAGATCTCCTAGCTTATGTAAAATTCAGTGCTAAGATAAGAAGTTTCTTGTCTCTAAAATAATCCTAATCCACCTTGACGCCCAAAAGATTGCTACTTATAGCTTACTCTTTGCTCTTTAATTTTAGCTTAATTTAGGTTATTTGGGTTTTATGAAATTTCCAAAAGCCGAGAAAGCACCAGTAAGAAGTAGTACAGGAAAGCAATACTGTCTGCCAAATTTATATTTATGAGCATTAGAAAAATCACAAATATCATTCGCTTTAAAAGGCTAAGTCTTTACGAGGAAGTTCAAACCTAATTTTGCAAATTGGTTCCACTGGAATATACGAGTATACAAGGTAATATTTGGAAACCAAGCCAATTTACTCAAAGTTGACGAATGACGCAGCGCAATATATTACTTGACTGGCTAGAGTAACAAAAATGCGTAGATGGAGAATACTTGGAAATCTAGAGAAAATAAAAAAATGTTTTAAGTGTTTAGATTAAATATGTAGTAGTTCAAGAGATATTTTTATATATACGTTTCAATTTATCGGTACTTTATGAGATGCTGGGTTTGAGAAATGGAATTATTGACAACTTAGTCATTTCCAGTTTTTTCGGTTCAATTGAAAAGTAATCAGAATACTTAGAAATAAATCCCGAGAACAAGTCCCTAGAGGATGCCGACAACATTACATTTCTACCACGATTAAGCAACGAAAGTTAGCACATCCCATCCAAGCACAAACAACCTTTCCAAAATAATTCGTTCAGCACTGAGTATTGAATGTAGAGAAACTAGCATGCAGACTACGAGTGAAAGACCAAGAAAATGGATACAGAACGTGAAATGAATGAAAATGATGCCTAGTAGTAAAATTGACTGTAACTTTGTTAAGAAATTCAATTGCGACAAAAAAAAAATGGTTTTAATCCAACTAACGAAACAACTGTAATAGCAAGACCAAATGTAAACATAAAAATATTCAACAGTGCTGTATTGACCCTATAAACAACAACTTGTTTCGAGAACATTTTTTGCCATAAATGTATTCTTTGGTGTGATAACTACCTTTCGCCTCCTGGATCAATAAACGCCTGGCATCTTCGAGGCATGCTATCGACGAAATTTTCTGTATACTCTGTAAATTTTTCGAATCTCGTGAGACAACTGTGTCAAAGTCCTCAGAGTCTTTCCTCTGAGCTTTCTTTTTACAAAGGACCAAACATTTTCAATAGGGTTAGCGTCCGGCAATGGTGAGGACCACTTTAGTATGTTATCATGGGCACACGCGAGCCGCTTCGCGACGTGATTTTCCGCCCAGCAACGGTTTATTCAACCTACTTCGGAATTTGATATCATGAGTAAGAAGATGTTGCCAAATAGTTGCATGGGACACATTCAAATCCGATTTTCTTAATTTTACCGCTCCTTGATGCAGCGTCAATTTCTGGTCCCGTGAAAACAAAGACGCGATTCGTTTTTCGACATTCGGAGTGGCTTTTTCTACCGAGCCACGGTTTGACAAGTCGTCTATATTTTTTCGTCTAGTTAAAATGATTTACTCACTTCTTCACAAACGATACCGACTTTTTAATATATTTAGCGGCTGCGGAATGTGTCATTTTAGGCCCTTTGGATGGGAACAAAGAATGAATGCCTCAAACTGACGCGCAAACAAGTGACGCATTTTGGATTTTACGTGATTTCGACGAAACTTCTGAATCGACTGATATCTTTACTAAAATGCGCCATAGCTACTGATTTTTTGTTCAAACGCTAGAACCGCATCTACCAATGAATTATCGCGGACAAGTTCTTGCTTGACAGACTGTTGGTACACTGAACACATAAAATAGTTTAGAAATAGTACCAAATTCTGCATCTTGGAACTCTCTAACAACTGCAGCAGAACGTGTACAATCCCAAAACAATGGCGAAAATCAAAAGTTATTGGGCGCTTAAAATCAGGTAAAACTCCAGATGTACCTATTCCATCTACATATACTATATTAAAAAATTGTCCTAGAAATCTAGCCTGTTTAGAAGGCCAAACTCAATTCGCAGTAAACAAAACCAGGTCTTGAAAAAGCTGTACGGACCATGTTCACATCGAACGAGGGTTACAAGAAAAATTTATTACAGCTGCTGGCTTTGCTTATTTATTAGTTGCATATGATACCATAAACTTTTGCGTATTAACTATTTAGAATAACTGATGACTACCATCTCACCAAGGTACTTGAGTCCCTTATCCAAAGTTTTTATAAATTATGGAAAAAAGAACACATAGCGAGATTAGAGAAGTGAAATGCCACACTATCATCCACGCCCTGTAACTAATACTGCTTATACTCGTACATTACGCACCGTACCATCAACAGAATACCTCAGATTTAAACCAAAAAAAGCCTCCTCAGTTACGTTGCCTTAGAATCCCGAGCATGGTATCCACATCAGCTACAGGAACTATCGGAAGTTGACTTCCACTGGAGGACATGAATGATCTTTAACCAAAGAATTATGGTAAGATACGATAAATTATATGTAAGGCTGTTAAAAGCCTAAAATTTTAAAGTATATATGCCGGCTGCTGTTCAAAACCACAGACCGACAGAAAAATTCTTCAGCGATTTGCCAATAGTCAAATCAAATTTTAGGCTTTTACCAGCCGGGGATATAATTTATTGTATCTTACAGCGATGCTATGCCGGTACGGTTATAAGTACTTTGAGGTTTGATGGTCTAGTTTGTTTATCCCATTTTAGCTCAGCTAATGAGCCACGATACGGCGAAACGCATATCGAGATGGATTGACAGATGAGAAAACTACTGAAAGATGGACATTGTTCATATTTTAATAAAAATTGATATGACACAGATCAGGCTAAGACACAGACAAGGTTAAGTGCCAACAAAAATACGAAAACAACTTGAAGGGAATAGTAATATACTCTCAATGGTCTTTGAGGTGGAAACAATCCAGCCACCTCGACTTGGTCCCATACTAAATCCCCAAAATTTTAAAATAATATTCTCGTTAATGGAAGATAATATCAAGAGAAATAAAAGTCCCTTGCAGGATTATATCAGGAATATATAGAGGAGATACTGAAGAGCGGGTGACAGAGCCGAATCATCGGCACGCACACATAATATGGAGGACAAATCACACAGTAAAAAATAATACATTTTATACGTTTACATACAGCTGTCAGGAAGTGGCAAAAAAAGTTCCGTCATCGGTGAAAGTTTGGAGTTTGTCTCT
Organism: Pachyrhynchus sulphureomaculatus; assembly: GCA_019049505.1. Lineage (NCBI taxonomy): Eukaryota > Metazoa > Arthropoda > Insecta > Coleoptera > Curculionidae > Pachyrhynchus > Pachyrhynchus sulphureomaculatus. The sequence goes on along the minus strand of CM032451.1, from coordinate 33,759,880 downwards.
TAGAAGAGCTAAAAGCATGTGCAACCGATTATTAAAACTATAATTTGGAGAATGTAGTGAAACCTTACAATTATACCCGATGAAGGGGATTTAACTTAAATAGCTGCTGTGATTCTTAGGGGTTCAAGTTTCCTGTCAATCGTATATCTACGTAGTTATCTCCTGGTCCAAAAAATATTGCAAATTCCAGATGCCCTTGTTATACTTGTGTGATTATCCATCAAGACATCATTATATGAAAATCTATCTCCCTCTTCTCTTAGCATCATCCGCATGTGAATTGTCTATAACTCCGATGTGAGCTATGCGCTCATTTAGGTGTCAGTGTCCTGTAAAGATCCCTGTCGCAATCTTCATGTTTTTCTGTTGAATTTCAATGAAGATCTGGTGCAGTCAGGGTTACTATACCTTTTGAGACTCGTGAATTCTCTCATTACTGTTGCCTCATTCCGTTTCTTATACGAACACTTACCAAAAAGTTTAGGTTCTGCGGAGCTCACTAGAGCTTTATTTTTAGTTAGTTTGTCGGTCAATTCACATTTTTGGACACTCACGTGGCCAGCTACTCAGAAGAGAAACAGTTACAAGCACTTTGGCTTATTTCAATGTAGTCAGACCGGCTATGCTGTTCGAACAAATATAGAGACTTTTCCGCATTTAGTTTTTTTTACAATCTCCCAGTAAGATATGATTGATTGTGTCAAACACGCTAAAATGATAGAGATCCTATGTCATCAAGATATTAACATCATATCCGGTTTGTATTCGCATCTGACATCGAAAGTAAAGATCGAACAAAGCTTACCGGAGGGGTCTTCTATCAAGAAAGGAGTGCGCCAAGAATGTATTTTGTCTCCGCTTTTCTTCAACCTCTGCTTCGGAGACTACTTTCAGAGAAACTCTAGCCCAGATTACAACGGGAATTAAAATGGCATTATGATTAGCAACCTAAGATATGCAGATGACACCGTTATTGTGACTGATGATTTACCTGATATGCAGAGCATGATGAATCTGATAGTTCGTCATAGTGAGCAATTTGGACTATATATAAACATAACATAGATCAAGCTGGCTGTGTTTTTGAAAATGACACGTTGATGTGAATCTTATTATTAATGGACAAAGAGTTGAGCAGGTTTTGTCTTTTAAATACCTGACCATAGCCTACTTCGAGTGTATATGATAAGATGCTATGTTTTTTTTTGGGTACTCTTATATGGATGGGAAGGCTGGACTCTTGACTCCGGGACAGAGAAGCGTCTAGAAGCTCTCCAAGTGCATGTTTATAGAAAGATTCTACGGATATCATGGGTGCATAGAGTAGCAAATGCTGAAGTACTTCGGCGAATGAGCAAATCCACAGAACTGCTTCTGATCATAAAGGAAAGAAAAAATGGAAAGAAAAACTAGGTATATCGGTCATATAATAAGGGGAGCAAAGTACGACTTGCTGACCCTGGTTATTGAAGGCAGAATACAAGGTAGCAGATCGGTTGGAAGATGTCAAAATTGCTCATCAGTAGATAATTTTAGAGCTGCAATTTCCAAGACTATGTTAGCTATTTGGATCTACAACCTTCGTAAGGAGACGGCGAACTAAGAAGAAGTAAAAAATAATTACAGCATAGATTTCCTCTTGGGAAACCAAAGCATATCTGTCCAGGAACTTTGATAGTTTTGATACTTTCTGTAGGTAGTATAGCCTGGCTGCCGCAACCTCTCTCTATTTAGATCCATTTATGTTCCAGATGAGTCCTTTCTTTGAAACGACGGTTCGATTAGGCCAGTCTTCTTCCTCTGATGGAAAATCTTTTAGGGGCAAATCGTTAAGTGCTTTTTAAGGAATTTTGATCCACATCTGCCGCCGAGGGTTGTCCTCCAATGTTCCAATTCTTATGCTGCAATATTCTATGACTTTCGTATTTAGACACTCTCGAGCAAGCAGCCGATAAACTTCCCGTGATTCTTCAGACATCATAAGTTCTCTCAAACGATAAGTTATTTTCGGGAAAATATTTAATATTCCTTTTTCTTTCTTCTTATTCTTCTTTTTTTCCTATAAGGGAAGGTCTTGGTTAGTCTATTTTTAAGCCTCTTGTGACGACATCTTTTACCCATCTTGGCCCGCTATTAGCTGGCATCCTACTTATATCCTTCCAATATTCATCCATTTCGTATTCGCTATTGACCTCACTGACATTATTTATTATTTTGTCCATTATTAAATTAAAAAGTGTTGGACTCATACTATCGCCTTGTCGAATTCCAGATGATATTGATACTTCTTCAGTTAGTCCTTGCTGTGTCTTTATACGTGTCCTGTGGTTTGTATTGAGCTGTTCTATCAGTTGTTGAAGTCATGATCTCGCAAAATTTGTAAAACGGCTCTCAACTGTACCCTATGGAATGCTTTTTTAGATCAATTAAGCACAGAAATAGTGGTTTATTGAATTCTAATGATTTTTCAATTAATTGTCGGAATGTAAACAGAGTATCCACCGCCGATCCGTTTTCTCTAAATAAATCCTTGCTGTTTCTTGTTTATTTTGATCTTTTTTGTTATTTTTGCAGTCTTGATCTTTGTTAGTAATTTACTAGTGCTATTTAGCAGGGTAATGATTCTATAATTATCGGAGTCGTTTTTATTTGCTTTTTTGAATATTGGGATCGTAATTCTGTTCCTTCAATCTTTAGGAATTCTCTGGCTAAAAACTATCTTTTGAAGTACGGTGCTATTCTAATACCTCCATACTTGAACATTTTGTTTTTCAGTGCTTCATGTACTTCCTCTTAAGATATATTCTCTTGTTCATCTAACAACTCTTCTTGGCCATCTGGTCCCACCTGGTCGTCGTCGGTCTCTTCTCTCTGAATAGATTGTTCATGTGGGTTTTCTATTTATTAGGTGATATAGAATGTACTTGTACTTCTTTGTTGACGGCTCTTTTTCCACTCCTAAGTACATTCCAGATTTTCTTTTGTTCTCCATATGGAAAATTTCTCCCAATATGTTTTCTTCATGTTTTTTTTTGCTTCATTGACTTGGTTTCTATCCTGTTTGTATGCTTCATATTCTTCTACTGTTCTTATGTTTCTATTCTTAATATACGAACCTTTCTTTTGTTTTGCTAATGTTTTTACTTCATCGCTGAACTATGACTTGTTGTTTCGTTTCTTTTGTAGATTTACTTTTGTAAAGTATTTACAAGGAACTCATTTATGTTCAGCGTTTGCGGTTGTTAGAGTTCTTACATCTAGGATATTACTTTGGTATATTTCTGTATTAGTTGTAATATAATCAATGATTGAATATGGGTTTCTTGTATTACCAAAATTCTATTTATGTTGTTCTTTATGTTTATAGAATGTGTTAATTATACGAAGTTCGTTTTGCGGATATAAGGTTATTAACATTCCGCCGTTATTTCCGAGTCTGAAGTTAAAATCTCCAAAGATGAAGATTTTTTACTTATTTGGTTGGCTATCGAGTAGTTCTTGTAGCTTGTCATAAAACTTTCGTCCTTCCTCTTTCGGCTTACTGATATATGGTGTGTAGACACTAATCAAGCATATTTTTTCTCTACATAGCTTAAGTGTTATATACATGATGTTACTATTTACGTAATATACTTCATCAATGTGATCTTCAAACTTTTCATGGAGTATTGTTCCTGTGCCAGCCTGTGCTATTTGATTTTTGTCTTTCCGGCGGTAGAACACTATCTAGTTTTAATACTTAATGTTTCCTTTATTTTTTTTCTTCAGCTCCGATAAGGAGCAAATATCGAACTTGTGTTTGTTTAGTTCTATTATGACTTCTTGGTCTTTGTTATTTCAAGATGTGATATTCCAAGATCAAATTCGTAGTTTATGCAATTTCCATACTTGTTTTTTCCTATTTCTAGTCTTGTCGTTTTTCCGTAGAGTCCGTTCATTATCCGAGGTTTGCTTATCAGTCCCGTAAGCGGGCGTTCTCTTTACAATGGGTAGTCTGCTAACCTCACCCATAAACTCTCCTCCTTTGTCGGGGCCTGGGACCGGCTTCACGTTGCTAGGCTACTCGATCCACTCAGAAACGTACAGGCGAAGTATTTGATATTTCAGGATTTGAAGCAAGTAATAAAGTAAAGACAACTCACTGTTTCTTTTCGACTAATTTACTCGAATTTATGGGATATTTTAGAGAAGAGAACTTATTCTAAATATCATCGAAATATGGCGGTGGTAAAAGATCTGGTTCAGCCAATAGCTTCTAGAGCAATAAAAGTATTGCTTACTGGGGCAGATAAGTGACAGCGTTGCTTGGTGAAATGTGTAAGACAAAGGAGACGATATGAATTAGAATGAATACATTTTTGTTTCATCAAGAGTTTAGTAAATAAGAAATAAATACTATAAATACTACTCCCTCGCTGAATTTTCTCTTTATTTGTTGTGTTTGTAGGGATAGAACTTATGGCAAGGCTATGTATTGTTCATTTTTCTTAGATTTTAGGATCATGTTAAGACACTATTTTTCTTTTTATAGTTTATTTTTTATTACATTTTTATGTTTGATTAGGCAGTGATTTCAATTTTTGAGCAGTGTAACTTAAAACAGTGATTTAAATTTTTGAACAGTGTAACTCAACCGTTGCTGACCTAACGTATTTAGTGTGCGTTGATTTTGCGTCCCGGAAGTGAGCCATTTTAAAGACTTCACTTTGAAGAAGGGACAAAAGATATATAAACGGCCAGATGGAATTTTTATGGGCTTTTTTTTCGCAAATATGCAGTAGTGGTTTTTTTTTCTCCAGCACGCCGTAGTAACTTTTTATCTTTCTCCGTGATCCAGTAATGAGTAACGGTTTTTTATCACCAAGTGGGTGTCGTTTCTAGCTCTCGAGGTTTAAGGCTTTCTTCCGTTCTTAAAATATCCTGCTCAGGCTCAGGTATTCCGGGTCAAAAAGTTATTAGCTACCCAAAAAACAAAAAGAGAGCAGTGGCCGAGACATTATTTTTGATGAGAATCTTACCGGGAGAGGCCAAACAGCTTATGGAAAACCCACGAGGCGAAACCAATCCGTAAGTCAGTAGTACATCAGCTTAAATATCTCACTCCTGTCTACAAGTGTGTTTTCAACGACTACCTAACATGTGTAATCCGCGGAGTTAATTTTACAAACTTTTAGATCTTGTTTTTTTAAAGTCTTTTAATTTTTTACTTAGGATCAGTAATTCATAGAACTCTAGTTTAAATGTGTACACTCTCATAGCCTAAGGGGTTTTATTTAGTTAATGTAATTTTAAGAGTGTAATAATTGCAAGGATTTACATTTTTTCAATATACTTTTCCCTGTGTTAATGCAACCTTTTACTGAACTACCCGTTTTATCTTTCAGGACGCAGCGGTTGTACCATATTAAAGTTTCTTTCAACAACTACATAACTCTTCAGTATTTTTTCATTTTTTGAGCTGAAGTTAGATTCTTTTTATTCTAAAATGAATGGTGCGCAAAAACAGTACAACCAAATTTTAAACAACTATAGAGAATATTTTCAAAAGGCGTACAAAAACCTCGATCTCCATATACTCTACCAGTAAAAAAAAAAACGAGCTAGCCGATATCTTAATTCTGTCCTCTATTAGTATTAATATCCACTCAATCCATTCACAAAAATTAAGATATACATAAGGGGCAAAATAGCGCCGCAAAAGAGACGTTATAAAATGACGCCGCAACAAGACTCTTTGGTATATAAAGTGAAACATTTGAAAAAAGGGATGTTTTTTAATATATTTTTTAGGCATTCTAAATAATTTTAAAATTTTCATCTCTTGGAACAATGCAACTTTTTATGAACACTTTTTCTTTATTTCATATAAAATTCCAGATCTCCTTGATCCACACACTAAAGACTTCTATATAATAAATTTTAATATTTTATAGAAAGTGGGGTAAGGACAGAAAAGCTTCTGCATAATTAATAGCTTCAAACAGTAAAATTTTCCCTTAATTTATGGAGTTCTTAAAGTTTTCTTTAAGTAGATTATTTGGAGATGACTTCGAAAAGTCAAATTTTAAGTACAGCAGAACAGAGAATTACTTTACCCTTTTTACACTTTTTTAATTTATTAGTTTTATATTTATTTTACAATATACTAATTTTTAAGCAATTTCCTTACTGGTCGGCTGATATACATGATATAACAAGAACTAAACCTAATTTTGTTCAGCCACTATCTAAACTACCGACCGCAATTACCTGTAATTTGTAAACATTGCACACGAACAAAACCCTTTTATGTTACATACATAGTTTTAACATAAAACCAATTTAGCTAATGAAAAAACAAAAATTCGTTTTATTCCATATAGAAATCTGAACTCCTGAAATTTAATTTTAATACGTAGTTGTGGAAACAAAAAATATAAGACATTTTAACGACTTTTTACTACTATATTTTAACAATTCTATATATTCTTTTTGCATTCCAATTTTAAAATTAAGGTATTGACTTATTGTAGAAACCAAGATCCTACCACCTATCGCCGGTATGAGACTATGGCACCAGCTTAGGCGGTGTGATGTAGGTCTTGCAAGCTAACGATTGGTAGATGTGCCAGTGTCTTCAGGCTTTCATGTCGGAAAGAATACAATAATGAATCTCCAAGGGTCAAAACATTTCCGAAGCAAAGTAGAACTCAAGCTGAGGGCTCTTTTAAAGTAGTTGTTTACGATATGTGAGGTTTAAATTCGAACACAAATTCAGTGCGTTTGCAATTAAATAAACTTCATACTTCCGAAACTAAGATAAGTTCGGCAACTAGCACAGTCAACTTGCTCTATTCTGGGTACGACTTCTATTCCCGATTTAGGAGTAACTATGTAATTGTTTGTTTTTTTTTTGCGATCTGTTTTACTAACGAGAGGAGGCTGTGGCATGTTTAAAAAAATGCCCTCCCGTTTGGGCGCAATTTTGTACCGTCAAAAAAAAAAACGCCCGCACGTTGAAGCGCAATTTTGAAACGTCTTAACTTCTTTGCTTTTAATAAATATATTATTTATTAAATAGAAGTCGTTATTTGCCCCTTACGTATATATTAATTTCTGAGGATGGATTGAGTGGATATTAAAACTGAAAGAACTAAAGAAATTAGACATAAACTAGCTCAGTTTTTTGGTAGAGAAATATGGATAAGAGATAATTTTTGTACGTCTTTTGAAAATAGTCTCTATAGTTCTTTAAAATTTTGGTTGTACAGATTTTGGGCACCATTCATTTTAAAATAAAAAGAATCTAACTTCAGCTCAAAAAAATGAAAAAATAATGAAGGGTTATGTAGTTGTTAAAAAAAAATTTAATATGGTACAAACCGTTGTGTCTTGAAAGATAAAACGGGTGATTCAGTGAAACGCTAGATTTAAATAAAGAAAAGAGTTTATTAATGACAAAATTAAAAGTTCTAACTTCGCTACACTTTAAAATTACTACTACTAAATAAAATCCCTTAATCTAGTAGATGGTACACTTATATAGAGTCTTTAAATCAGGATTCTAATTAAGGCTTAGCTAAACACGATGTTAAAACTACGTGGAATTAACCTCACGAGTTACACGTGCTGAATAGACGATGTAAACGCACTTGTCAGCAGGAAGCAAGATCTATGGATTGATGTGCTTATGACTTACGGTTTTTCTGTTAGTTTTTCAGCCTGTCCTAGTGAGATATTCATAAAACTGATGTCTCCACCTTGGCTACCCCAGTTCCCTTTGGGCTGCTAAACATTTCTTGACCCCTAAAGGTCTGGGAATAAGCAGGATATTTCAAGGAAAGGGCCTTTAACTTGAAAACTAAAATCGCACTGATACATCAGTAATAAACAAGTACGGCAACCTGATAAAAAAAGCCTACTGGGCGGCTTACTGAAGGAAAAGCCCTCTCTGGATACATGATCAAAAGGAGAGCTCACTGCGGCTCTATGATGGAAAAATTGCCCTTACTACATCTTAACTGGAAAAAGCCTAGAACAATGCCATCCGCACGCTTAAATATTTTTCTCCCTTCCTTAAAGTAACGTCTTTAAAATGGCTTCCTTCCCGGATACAAATCTATAGTCAATCAGACACATTCGATGCAAATTAAAGAGTCCAGTAGTCAACTCGCAATGCACACTGTAAAATTTAAATTGAACTGTTCAAAAATTTAAAACAATGTTTTAAGCTACGCGGCTCATGAATTGAAATCACTGCAATAAATATAAAAATGGAAAAAAATATAAATTATAGGGAGAAAAAACAGTGCCGTAACATGATTTTAAAATCTAGGAAAAAATGAATGTTACAAGGCTCTGGAATCTTGAAACACAAATTCAACAAAACATAAGATTCGTCCGCTACCTCGACCTGCCACCAAGTGATATTAACTTTGGAACACCTTTGCGTCACTTGCAGACACCATCGTAACAGGATTGACATCTTCGGTGACATTAACGTCCACAATATCAACTGGCTTAAATACTTAAGTATTCAAATACCACCGATAAATGAGGACGTAAACTTAAATATTTCTCAATCAGTTGTGGTTTTACACCGATTACTGACAGTAATGTAAAGTTAGCCAATCTTTTTGACCTCTTTTGAACTACTTGTCTAAAGATTTACACTCTCATTGTAAATCCGCCGTTACACCATAAACTGGTTTCGACATCGAGTACTCTCCCAATCAACAAAAGAGAGGCGCCTTAATCATGCCACAATATTTTCTCCATTTTTTTTAGTGTTCCGTACGGAACACTTATAAGATGACTTCGATGTCTGTCTGTCTGTTTGTCCGTCTGTCTGTCTGTCACACCCCGATTTTCTCTGAAACAAAACACGAGTAATATATATATATATATATATATATATATATATATATATATATATATATATATATATATATATATATATATATATCGTAATACTTACGCCCACTTTTCTTTGTATTATTTTTAAAAACTCGCAAAAAATCGCTGTCCCCCCACCTTATCTCGAAAAGTACTGATCAGAACATTTTGAAAAAATTCTGGAATTCTGACATTACCTTTAATAATTTATCTATAATATATATATATATATATATATATATATATATATATATATATATATATATATATATATATATAATGCAACGTCTCTCTGTCTGTCTGTCTGTCTGTCCGTCAGTGCGCTTATCACTGGAAAACCACTTATCTGATTTACGTACTTTTTTTTTTAAACATACATATGTTCTCTGGCCAGGTTATAGACTATATTTTATTTCGATAGGTAGCATAACGAATGAGCAGTGACGTAAAATAGGGAATGAAGTCAGAAAAAAGTTTGCCGCTAGCGCGTTCCTTTGCAATACACAGCCTAAAACCATTAAATATGGAACAATATTATGTAGCAGAGAATATCTATAATCTATAATCAATAATATATATAAAATGCAATGTCTCTCTGTCTGTCTGTCTGTCCATTAGTGCGTTTATCACGCGAGAACCACTTATCCGATTTACCTGTCTTTTTTTAATTCATACATATATTCTTTGGCCAGGTTATAATAATAATAATAATAAAAACTATATCTATAATATATATAAAATGCAACGTCTCTCTGTCTGTCTGTCTGTCCATTAGTGCGCTTATCCCTCGAGAACTACTTATCCGATTTACGTGATTTTTTAAATTTATATATATGTTCTCTGACCAGGTTATAGATATATATTTTATTACATATATAATATATATAAAATGCAACGTCTCTCTGTCTGTCTGTCTGTCTGTCTGTCGGTCTGTCTGTCCGTTAGTGCGCCTATCACTGAAGAACCACTTATCCGATTTACGTACTTTTTTTTTAAAACATACATATGTTCTCTGGCCAGGTTATAGGCTATATTTTATTACGATAGGTAGCATAAGGAATGAGCAGTGACGTAAAATAGTGAATGATGTAGGAAATAAGTTTGTCGCTAGCGCGTGCCTTTTCAATACACAGCCTAAACCATTAAATATGGGACAATATTATGTAGCAAAGAATATCTGTAATCTATAATATATATAAAATGCAATGTCTCTCTGACTGTCTGTCTGCCCATTAGTGCGTTTATCACGCGGGAACCACTTATCCGATTTACCTGTCTTTTTTTAAATTCATACATATATTCTTTGGCCAGGTTATATAATAAATAATAATAATAATCTATATCTATAATATATATAAAAAATGCAATGTTTGTCTGTCTGTCTGTCTGTCCGTTAATGCGCTTATCCCTCGAGAACCACTTATCCGATTTACGTGATTTTTTAAATTCATACATATGTTCACTGACCAGGTTATAGGTATATATTTTATTACATCTATAATATATATAAAATGCAACGTATCTCTGTCTGTCTGTCTGTTAGTGCACTTATCACTGGAGAACCACTTATCCGATTTTCGTACTTTTTTTTTTTAAACATACATATGTTCTCCGGCCAGGTTATAGGCTATATTTTATTACGATAGGTAGCATAAGAAATGAGCAGTGACAATAATAGTAAATGAAGTCGGACAAAGTTTGCCGCTAGCGCGTTCTCTTGCAATACACAGTCCAAACCATTAAATATGGAACAATATTATGTAGCAGAGACTATCTATAATATATATAAAAACATGCAATGTCTCTCTATCCGTCTGTTTGTCTGTCTGTCTGTCCGTCCGTTAGTGTACTTATCACTGGAGAATCACTTATCCGATTTACGTGCTTTTTTTTTAAACATACGTATGTTCTCTGGCCAGGTTATAGGATATATTTTATTAGGTGACATAAGGAATAAGCAGTGACGATAATAGTGAATCAAGTCGGAGAAAAGTTTGCCGCTAGCGCGTTCTCTTGCAATACACTCCCTAAAGCATTAAATATGGAACAATATCATGTAGCAAAGAATACAATATATATAAAATGCAACGTCTCTCTGTCTGTCTGTCTGTCCGTTAGTACGCTTATCACTCGAGAACCACTTATCCGATTTACGTGTTTTTAAAAATTTATACATATGTTCTATATAATTCGATATAAGCCTAGATAATGGGAGATAAGGTGAGATAATGAGAGATAAGGCGAAATAATGGGAGATAAGTCGAGATAAGCCTCGATAATGGGAGATAAGGTGAGATAAAGGGAGATAAGTATAAATAATGGGAGATAAGGAGAGATAATGGGAGATAAGCAGAGATAAGTCTAGATAATGGGAGTTATGGTGAGATAATGGGAGATAAGGAGAAATAATGGGAGATAAGGAGAAATAATGGGAAATAAGATGAGATAATGGGAGATAAGGAGAAATAATGGGACATAAGGAGAAATAATGGGAGATGAGCAGAGATAAGCCTAGATAATGGAAATTATGTAGAGATAATAGGAGATAAGGAGAAATATTGGGAGATAAGGAGAAATAATGGGACATATTTTATTACGTTGGGTAACATAAGGAATAAGCAGTGACGATAGTAGTGAATCAAGTCCACGCGAGCGGAGCCGCGGGCCCAGCTAGTCTGGTATATAAAAAAAAACAAAAATTTCAAGGTCATCAATTTTAAGTAAAGATTGGACACAAACTTTGTTGGAAACTCATTTGGGGTGTGTTTTGTGAAGTCATTTTATACCACCGTAACAACATTTTTTATTTTAAAAGCAATCAACGTACGGAACACTAATTGTGCAAGTTCAACTTGCACTTGACCGGTTATTTTTATTAGATATTTGCTCGACTGCGCTTAGGAGGTTTCTGATGGTATTACAGAGCTGTTGCTTCTAAACATCTTGCCTATCAACAATGAGGTGAAAATCCTAACCTCATAAATCATAGCAACTTTGTGCGTACCCAGAATGAATGCAAACAAATAATAGACCCACACTCACCAATAACATTGATTCTTTGGAACAGTGAAGAACGGTAGGTAACTTGAATTTATTCTATTACTATTTTTATAGAAAAAGTTCGTTAAATGTAGCCAGCTTAATTCCTTCCAAAGTGGTGCATGCTAGAAGTATACATAGTACTACTATATCACATCATTATGATGTTCATTTCACTTCTCGTACTGTCTTTCTATGGAAAACTTCATTCCTTTGGAATGATTGGCTTAGGCTGAGTTTTTCACCGAGTATAAATTGCAGGGCGAATTGCTTTTGCCCACAGGCATCGGTCTTGTATGATGTGTCAATAAAAAAAGTCTTTCAGTTCAGAAATGATGTTCATTGAAGTTGTTAAATAAGATTCCTATTGAACACAAATGGAAAAAATCATCTAAATTAATACTCCTAACTGTATTTTCGTCATTATGATTATAAATAATAAGTAAATCCAAAAGCATAAACAATCGCATTTATTTCCCTACTGTGAAGTGTAATATATAGTTTTTCATCATGTTTGTATTAAAAATGTGTTAAACAGAGAAGCAACATACTTCCTGTAACTGGTGCCGTTCAGGTTGAGAAATATCATACCATAAATTGTTCGGTGACTGAATGTTTTAGCTTGACAATCCTCCTTCAAGCACCATCTGCAGTCTGGACTATCGTTGATGCAGCAAGCAAAACGATCATTTAGATGTCCTGTAAGGATTTTTTGTCACCATCTTCAATCTAGCTTAATGTAAGCAGGACGTATTCAGAGTTAGGTCACGTCATGAGACTTCTGAATTATATCTTCCTTGGTACTTCATTCCAGTTCTTATTAACCAACTGTCATGCAGATCTACGATTACTACCTTGCCCATATTGCATGAGATTCCTAAAAAGGGTTGAGTTGCCGTAGAGCTGGTTATACCCTTCTGTTCAGCTAATCTCTCCACCATCTTATTCCACTTGACTTCGTTTTGCCTGGTATATAGAGAGATTTTTATAGATTTAGTTGGCCAATAATTTCTTGCGATAAGTTACCAGTTGTGAGCTTGCTTTAGCCTATTTCAAGGATATTACGGAAATTCTACTACTTCTGTCCCAGAAAATACATACAGTCGTTCGGCCTATTAGTAAAAAGGCGAGATCTTAAATTTGCACAGGTATAGAGTTTTTTTTTTAACTTATCCTTACTTGATTTACATTTTAACGAAGTATTTCGGTGAAAATAGTCGCAACAACTAGTTGCTAAGACTTTCGCCCCGCGCATTCCCACAAACAAAAATACTTCATTATCAACGACTTATCGTTACAGCAAATAGTACTTCTAGAGCTTTCTAGGTGCACATACCTGAAAAATGGAACATTGTAACTATGCGCACCCTCAAAACACTCTTAAAACACAGTTTGTCGCATTAATGTCTTTTTCATATATTCCAGTTTTGTAAATGCATAATTTACAAAAAAAATAATATCATTTGAAGTGTCCTCATTGAAAAGTTGTGAACAATAATTTTTAGAAATGCTACTTCTGAATACGTTTGGTATACGTAATAATATTCGCCTGCTCCTGAAAAAGAAATGATTAACACATTGCTGACAAAGTTCCAATAAATAAAAAATACACACAATTACAAAAATTAATTCCGGGTAACACCATTAATTCACAAAATGTAGTGCTTATTTTTTGATTTAGGTAAACCTCCACAGTCGTATATCATTTTCAAATTAAGATATGTTTGACGAATATGTTGATATGTGATCTATATTTTCAATAAAAATGTATTGCCTAATTTTCTACAACTTTCAGTAACAACTTTTGGATATTAGTCTTAATTTTAGTGTCTAACAAATAATTTTTTCGAACTCTGGAAGTACCAAACCTCATCACTGAGCTCTTGACGTTAGTATACCAAGTTATCATTCACTTTTTGAATACCGTGTGAATGTCAGATAATAGAAAAAGTCAGGGAATTCCAAATAACAAACTATAACTCTAAAGCTTTCAACTGCATACAACGAAACAAACTCTAACCGATTCTAATCAGCATAGAAACACCGCCCCATCTTTTAAACCTTATCCGATTCCTGTATAAGAACACAAATGGCAGAATTAAACTGAATAATTCTTTTTTCGACCCTTTAACGTAGAAGCCGGCATCAGACAGGGCTGTAATCTGTCACCCTTACTTTTCAACATATATAGTGAACATAAAATGAAGTCTGTTTTCGATGGCTGGAGTGGGGTGTCGACAAAAGCTAAGGAACCTTAGATATGCGGATGATACTGTATTACTTGCAACGTCAATACAAGATTTAGAATTAATCATGGAGCGCCTTGGAATCACTGGCAAAAACTTTAGATCGTTCTGTTTGTGGCTTTCATGTTTCCTTAGAGGGGGTTCTTTACGAGTGCCGGTCGATGGATTTCTTTCTAACACCTTCACTATCAACACCGGTGTGCCCCAAAACTCCATACTGTCTCCTACTCTCTTTCTCATTTACATTAACGATCTGCTGGAAAAGACCGAAAATCTAATCTACAGCTTTGCAGATGACAGTACGATTATCTCTTCATATACTTTAAACGCTCGGACATCGACTACTCAGGCAAATATGCACAGATAGCAGAAGGTCGTTCAACTTAACAAAGACCTGGAAGAAATTCTATCTTGGGGTGATAGTAACCAAGTGGAATTTAACGCTACAAGAACCCAGGCGGCAGTTTTTTAAAAAAAAGTTAATGTTGCTGAACCCGACATAGTCATGTCGGGGCACTCTATTCTCCTAGCATCTTCAATCAATTTGTTGGACGTTAATTTGGGAGCAAATATGTCCTGGCATGAACATGTACCAGGCATAGAAAGGAGAGCTTCTCAAAAGTTGGGAATGCTATTTCGACCAGAAAGCTTTACACTCCACAACAACTGTTAAAAAAAATTCGACCAACTATGGAATACTGCTCCCATGTTTGGGGCTCCGCTTCCAAACAAGCACTGCATTTGTTGGATTCTATTCAGAGAAGAGCTGTTCGCTGGACTTCCCTGTAGCACGTGTGCTAGACCCATAAAAAAAATAATAATACTCTATCAAATCTAGGCATTCAACAAGTGATATCAAAAAGGAGACCTAGAAACCACGCCTCGGGCAAACATAGTATCATAGTATTATTTATTTTAAAACCTAATCAAAGCTGAGAAATTCTTTGGATTAAATAACGTTAAATTAGTGTAGATTTTCTACGTATCGCCAACATTTGCACAGTACACCATCAGGTTTTTTTTTGTTTTTTTTATGGGTCTAGCACACGTGCTACAGGGAAGTCCCTAAAGCGCTACAAGAGCGACACGTGTGCGCAATTCACGTTGTTCTTGAATCGCTGTAGATTGTACTTGGTGGGAAACACAGTCCTGGGCAAATTATTCCAAAGGGATGATGTTCTCCATATAAAAGACTGTTTGAAAACCGTTGTACGAGGAGTAACAAGCTGAACCTCATACGGATGTGAAGAATTAGCGCAACGTGTACTTCTAACATGCACCGCTCTGGGAGGAATAAGCGGGCCACATCCTTCGAACACTTTCCATGAAAGTACTTGTAGAATAGGCTCAAGTCGCCAACCGTTCTTCGATGTTCCAGCGAATCAAGGCCGTCGGTCAGTTCCGGGTCTCCAATCAGACGAACAGCTCTTCTGTGAATAGAATCCAACAAATGCAGTGTATGTTTGGAAGCGGAGCTCCAAACGTGGGAACAGTATTCCATAGTTGGTCGAATTTGAGCTTTGTAAAGAATTAACAGTTGTTGTGGAGTGTAAAGCTTTCTGGTTCGAAATAATATTCCCAACTTTTGAGAAGCTCTCCTTACTATGCCTGCAACATGTTCATGCCAGGACATATTTGCTCCCAAATTAACACCCAACAAATTGAGTGACGATGTTAGAGGAATGGAGTGCCCCGACATAACTATGTAGGGTTCAGCAACGCTAACTTTTTTAGAAAAAACTGCCGCCTGGGTTTTTGTAGCGTTAAATTCCACTTGGTTACTGTCACCCCAAGATAGAATTTCTTCCAGGTCTTTGTTAAGTTGAATGACTTCCTGCTGTCTGCGGATATTCGTCTGAGTAGCCGCTGTCCGAGCGTTCAAAGTGAATGAAGAGATAAGTGTACTGTCATCTGCAAAGCTGTAGATTGGATTCTCGGTCTTTTCCAGCAGATCGTTAATGTAAATGAGAAAGAGAGTAGGAGACAGTATGGAGCTTTGGGGTACACCGGCGTTGATAGTGAAGGTGTTAGAAAGAAATCCGTCGACTGCCACTCGTAAAGAACGCTCTCTGAGGAAACATGAGAGCCACAAACAGAACTTTTCCGACATACCATAAGAACGTAGCTTAGCCAACAGCCCATCGTGCCAAACACGGTCGAATGCCTTGGATATGTCAAGAGCAACCGCTCGAGATTCTCCAAAGTGTTCAATTGCATTGTTCCAAAGATGTGTTACATAAGTCAGAAGATCTCCTGTTGATCTATTTTTACGAAGCCATATTGGTTATCGCTAATAATGTTGAATCCTTCAAGATATTTTAGAAGATGCTGATTGATAGCCTTTTCCATGACTTTCGATATTATTGAAAGCAGTGCGATTGGTCGGTAGTTATTTGGCAAGGTCTTCTTGCCTTTTTTAGGTATCGGCTGAACTGTACCATATTTCCAGCAGGAAGGAAATATTCCTTTTCTGTAGGATAGGTTGAAAAGTCTACAGAAAACTGGTGTTAGTTCCCTCGCACAGATTTTAAGAACTATGGCAGGTATTCCGTCAACGCCAGAAGCCTTTTTGGTGTCTAGTTTCATCTAGGTCTAGGTATCTTAAATCCTAGCGATTTGAATATTAAATTACCCCGAGCTGTTCAATATTACTACCAAACTGCAGAACTTTTTCCAAGAGCCAATCTTGGTTGTGCAGCTTTTGATAGACTTGGGTTTATCTTCAGAACAGGAAATCTCAAAAGGAAAAGTACAAGTCATGTATACTGCCAGTTCTCACGTACGATTGTTGCTAACATATAAGTTGATAAACAGATCTCGAGTGGCGAAACATGCAATTAAGAGAGCTATGTTATAATAAGTTTAAGAGATAGAATTTCAAATGAAGAAATCCGGCGAAGAGCACAGCTGACAGATGCAATGGACAGAGCGACTCAACAAAAGTGGAAATGGGCTGGCTACGTAGCCAGAAGGAACGACAGATGGGCCTATAAACTTATAGTATGGAGCCCCAGGGGGAGTAAGGGGAGTGCGGAAAGACGGCAAAAGGGTGGCATAACGACTCCCAGAACAATGCAGAGAAAAACTGGAATAGAGTGGCCCTGGACAGAAAAAGATGGAAGGAATTGGAAGAGGCCAACATCTAGGAGTGGATTAGAGCAGGCTGGGAAAAAGACTACTTCAAGGTATAATTTTATAGGCAATTTTTTCATAAATATTTACTCCCCTTACCTACACGGCGGCCCTTTTTAAACATATTATGACCATATATAAATAAATTTCGATGAGAGTCACGATGTGACCATATTTTATATTTGCAAAAAATATTATAATTCTTCAGCAATAAAAGACCCTACATACTTTTAAATTTATCACCGCGATCGCTTTGTGATTATTTTCTTGATTAACCACCACAACAGAAGTGTTAAATTAACCTAACTCATATTATGAAAAGAAAATATAGTACAAATGGTTAAAAAACCGGCCAAGTGCAAGTCGGACTTGCGCAATTAGTGTTCCGTATGTAAATTTTTGTTACGTGGGTATTATATGACCAATGATTTCACAAAACACACCCCAAATAAATTTTCAACAAGCATTTTCGTTCCATCTACATCCTATGGCGAATATTCCAGAATTTTTTCAAAATTTTTTGATCAGTACTTTTCGAGATAATGGGGAGACAGCGATTTTTCGCAATTTTTTAAAAAATAATGCAAAGAAAGGTGTGCGCAAGTATTACATTATATATATTTTTTAAACTCCTGTTTTTACAGGCTTGCATTTGACACCCCACTCGATAGCCTGGTAAAAAAAAAATTTTTCAGAACCGATTTTACCCCCTAACTAACTGAACTAACCTGAATTAACCCCTTAAATCAAAATTTAACTTTTATAACTACACGGCTCTGACGAGGCCATCTGTTCCTATATTAGTACCAAGTTTCAATTTTATATGTCAAATAGTTTCGGAGAAAATTAGGAGCGACAGACGGACGGACAGACAGACAGACATACAGACAGACCAACAGACACTGAAGTGATCTTATAAGTGTTCCGTACGGAACACTAAAAATAAAGTCAGTACTAGTATGGAAATAAGAAAGCAACAGCCCAAGGAGGAGAGGAGTAGTTATTTTTCGATAATTTATGGCTTTTCATTAATTAAATTACAACTAAACAATCCTTGGGGAATTTTAGGTACAAAAAATCTAAATATGGTAATAAAAAAATTATGAAACTCAAAAATGTTTGGAAAATTTAATAATAAACAAAAAATGATTTGTTCTAGTATTTATTTATGAACAAAAAATATTTTACTTGTACATCTCGGATGTATTTTTTGCCATATTTGAAAAATGAATGCAATGAAAAAAAACATTCAATGTTTGCATTAAATAAATATTCACAAAATAAATTAATACTAAAATAATATTCATTGTTTCTGATATGATGTGTTACACAGAAATGAAAAATTTACTTAAATCCTGTTCATGTGTGTGGTGGCAAATTGCTCAGATTAGTGTACGACGTCTTGCCCTTATGTCTTCAGCGCTACCGTCCCAAAATTTTAAAAGTAACATACTTTTTGTTTTTAAAATCGGCAGTAACAGAAAAGGGTGTTTATATTTTACCAGTTGTGCGATTTTATCTATTTTCCCTTCTTTTTGAAATAAGAGAAATAAAAACAAAGCGGGGACCTTAATTATTTGTTGGTTTATTTATAATATTTATTGTATTTTATGCCGATGGATACCTTGCGGGCATTTGGCTGTGATTTCTTGAATCGTGTTATATTGCAAGTCGTTGTGTATTGGGGGAGAAAGTTGATTTTCCGTTAAAATTTTTCACCATTTTTAGTTTGAGTTATTAAAAGAATGATTAAATGTTGTGTCCATAATTATAAAATTCAAAGTCTAAAAAAACCGGCCAAGTACCAGCCGGGCTTGCGCAATTAGTGTTCCGTGCCGTGATTGCTTGTAAAATAATTTTTTTTCGGGTCTTTGGTTTCATATACCAAATAAATTATCAAGGGTAGTTTGTGTTTAATCGATACCTTATGGAGAATATTTCAGAATTATTTCGAAATACTCTCAGGTCAGGGTGGGGAGAGAGTGATTTTTGGTAATTTATTTAAAATAATGTAAAGAAATATTTGCGCGAGTATAACATTATAATGTAATTAAAAAAGATCTTAATAAAGAACTCCGAGACACAGATCTAAACGAAGATTTAGAACCTAAAATAAAAAAGTTAAATGAAGTAATAAGGGGGCTAACGAATAAGTATCTAACTATGGAACAAAACACATAAAAGGAAGGAATGGATGACAGATGGTATTCTAAGACTAGTGGAGGAAAAACGGTTACACCAAAATAGAGGTAACAAAAGAGAATATAGCAGACTACTCACAGAAGTACAGAAAGAAATTTGAACAGCTAAAGATAGGTGGAATGGTGAAAGATGTAAAGAGATAGAGGAGTTGCAGGGAAAGTATGATATCTTTAATATCTATCGAAAAATCAAAGACTTAAATGGTGAACGGAGAACGAAATCAAATGGACGTTTAATAGATTATCAAGGAAACGTTGTTATTGATAAAGAAGAGAAACTGAAGATATAAATAGACAAGACTATATTACAGAATTATTTTCTGATGCAAAACCAGATCAGCCACAATGCTCAATAGACTTGTTTGAGCCCTGTATTACCACTGTTGAAGTGCGCATTGCAATAAATGAACTAAAAAATTGAAAAGCCGCCGGACCTGATGAATTCCATGGAGAGTTTCTTAAGCTCTTAGACGAGCATGGGATTAAGTGGCTTACAGTGATCTACAATAAAATCTATGATTTAGGCAGAATCCTAGAAGTTGGTTAAATTCTGAGTTTATAACGTTCTCAAAAAATGCAGGCGCTAAAAAATGCGGAGAAAATCGAACAATTAGCCTCATAAGCAATTTTTTTAAAAGCATTTCTAAAAATCATTCACAGAAGAATATACAAGTTATGTGAAGAAAACATGTCAGCTACACATTTCGGTTTTCGTGATGCCATGGGAACCAGAACCTATGCAGGTTTTGATTCAATTTCAAAACAATGGAAAAAATCAAATTTCTTGTGTTGATTAAACACTGTTTTTTGATGGGAAAAATACCGCTCAATCAAAGCAATGACTTGATAAATGTTACAGGGTCTGTGCCCCTGGAATATCACTCATCATTTACTGGTATGCTGAATTTAAACGCGGTCGTACAGATACAAATGATGCTGAACGCTCTAGACGCTCTAATGAGGTGATTACGCAGGAAAACATCAATTACCTATTGGAAATTTCAATGTATATGGTAAGGCAGGTAGAAAACAATTTACCCAGTGTATGGGAATAATTAATTTTGGTTCAAAAAGTAATTAGAAAATAATTTTCAGAAAGAGTATACAAAAAAATATAACATTTAAACTTTGTGTAGTTAACTGTTTTTAATTAAGTTCTTTTAATTTTAGTTTTTATGGCTGAAGTTTGTTTAAAACTACAAAATAATTAACGATAAATAAACTTTTTGTTTAAAGGTAATCTTTATTGTAACTGACAGATTCTCTAAAGATGTCTAACTTTTAAATTAGCCTTATTTAACAGTTGGCTAGTTTAAAGTGGCAATAATATCAATAACACAGGGCAACAAGAAAATATTTTTGTTTTGGTGCCTGGGATTTTAGAGCTGATTTTAACTATATTTGGGACGCTAAATCTATACATGCAATCCGTTTTTCTCTATCAGCTCTACTTTTTTAGATACATCAACTTATCTACCAATGTGGTTTTTATTCAGTATACTCATTTATGAGAGTTCTAAAATTATTATATATTCATTAATGTAGGTACAATGGTTTTATTGTCAGTCTGTAATTGAGTAAATTCCAGGTAAATCTATAAATAGTGGAACCATTGCCTATCAGGTACCTGAACTGACCCTTTTAATCACCTAACTCGGGTAAATCTCGTCAGTTTGTGCGTTCTTACTAATGAGAGTAGATCGAATTCGGCGTGTTATTTTATGTTAAGAAAAGAGTATTTTTGTGTTATTGAACAGAATTAAAATGAGTTCAGGTTCCAGTTCAAGAAGAAGTTGTGTAAATCAACCTGATGTGTTTTGCTATATATGCGGAGAATACATGTTTCAACAAAACAGACAAACTATTACTGACTTTGTAAAGCGAGCGTATCTTGGATACTTTGGAGTTAAGCTTGGTGATCAGGACAAAACGTGGGCCCCGCATCTCGTATGTAAAACTTGTACAGAGCATTTACGGCAGTGGATTACCGGGAAAAGAAAATGTCTAAAATTCGGCGTACCAATGGTTTGGAGAGAACCAATAAACCACTTTAATGATTGTTATTTCTGTTTAGTAAATACTAATGGAATCAATCGAAATAACCGCAGTAAGTGGACTTATCCCAATTTAGACTCGGCAATACGCTCTATCCCGCACTCAGATGAAATACCGATTCCAACATTTCATCAGCTACCACATATCTCTGATGACGAATATTTTCCCTCTGATCGCTCTTCTGATGCTAATAAAAGTTCTGTTGTTAATGAAACTAACAGTGACTATGAGGGGACGTCATCAGTTCCTCAACGCTTCAATCAAAATGAATTAAATGATCTCACCAGGGATCTCAATTTATCGAAAAAAGCTTCTGAAGTACTGGCTTCTAGGTTGAACGACAAAAATTTACTGGAACAAGGAACCAAAATTACCTTTTACCGTACAAGAGAAAAAGATCTGCTACCATTCTTTTCTCAAGAAGACAATCTTGTATTTTGTCACGAAATTAGGGGACTCATGAAAGAAATGGGACTTTCTGAATATATTCCAGATGATTGGCGCCTATTTATTGACAGTTCAAAGCGAAGTTTAAAATGTGTCCTTCTACATAATGGGAATAAATATGGTTCAATACCACTAGCTCACTCAACGAAACTGAAAGAAGAATATAATACCATAGCTTTGGTCTTGCAGAAGATAAAGTATTACGAACATCAATGGATGATTTGTGTAGACTTAAAAATGATAAACTTTCTTCTTGGGCAGCAAAGTGGTTACACGAAAAATCCGCGTTTCTTGTGCCTCTGGGATAGTAGGGACAAAACACACCACTGGGTTAGAAAAGATTGGCCTCAGAGAGAAAACATGGACGTTGGGGAAAAGAATGTCATTAACGACGCTTTGGTTGAAAGAGAAAAAATCATACTTCCTCCGTTACATATAAAGTTGGGCTTGATGAAGCAATTTGTGAAGGCTCTTGATAAGAATGGGTCTTGTTTTGCATATATAGGGGTAAAAATGCATCAGTTGAGCACAGAAAAACTCAAAGCAGGGATATTTGACGGCCCACAAATAAGACAATTAATTAAGGATCCTGCCTTCATAAGTTCAATGAATCAAGTTGAACGAGAAGCTTGAACATCATTTGTTGCAGTTGTAGAAAATTTTCTAGGCAAACGTAAAGCTCAAAACTATGTTGAAATGGTTAACAAGATGCTTAATAGTTTCAAATCCTTAGGGTGCAATATGAGTATTAAAATACACTATTTACACAGCCACTTAGACCGTTTTCCAGAAAATTTAGGAGACATGAGTGAGGAACAAGGTGAAAGATTTCACCAAGATATTAAAGTTATGCAGGACCGCTACCAAGGAAGATGGGACATGCACATGATGGCAGATTACTGCTGGAGTTTAAAAAAACATTCAAGAATGTCGCGGAAAAGAAGCTTTCCAAGTGTTGAGTGACTATTTCATTTCTTCAATGTTTTTTTTTTGTTTGTAAGTACGACATAATATTGTATTTTGTATAACTAAAATAAAAATTTCGTATCTACTTTTGTTTACTACACTTACGGATTTGAGTTACAATAATGTAACTTATATTTCTCTAAAATTGTATATCTTAAAATTTTGAGCTCCTAGGTACAAATGAATACGTTATTTGAATTCAGGACATCAAATTGATATAGAATCAGCTCAAAAAACCTCGACACCAAAACAGCTGTTCCCCTGTGTAATTCACCTGAGCAGTGCAAGATCAAAAAAATCGTTTTGATTTTATTTTAGCCGATAATAATGAAAAATTGTTTTTCAGTTCTAAGAACTTTTCTACTTATTCCAAGGTCTCATTTCCTTATTTATATTTTAAATTTTCTTTTGAAAATGTTCTTTTTCTTAAAACTAATAATATTTTTCTGGCTTTAACCATATGAAATATGACAGTGTCGGAAACAAAGTCAACTAGATAACTATAAATGAATGGTGCAGGGGAAAAAAAACGACTTCATTCCACTTTTTTGCAAAATCAAACTAGTGTTGCCATATAGTGAGATTTAAAGAAGTGTTTATATTTGATTATTAGCATAAATAATCTCAGTCCTAATAAAGTGGGAATGAATGTTTGTAATATGGCGTTTTTACATCTGCCGACACGATACCGACACGACACCGACACGGCAGAGATAACGATACCGGTAAACTAGAAATAACATTTAAATAAATAGGAGTAACCACTCAACGACATGTCGGTTCCGTGTCGTTGCAGTCGCCGGCTGTCCTCGAGGAGCAGTCTCTCCACTCCTGTCGTCCCGGTTTTTATAAATTTAATGAAAGTACTGAGTGCTCTTCAAACTGGTACCATAGCCTTCAAGTTTGATATTGTTATGTTAATTGAACTTGTGGAAACAAATCCTATCATTGGAATTAAACTAACGAAAATAATAGAAATAAAAATTTACGAGAAAAAAGTTGGCATGCTTTGACTACATTTTAGCGTTTTACGTCTGTTACGATATGACAAATAACGCAAATATAACTTATTAACAGATGCCATGGCACTCAACTAGTAAAAAATGTTTTCTCGGTTTTATAGAACTTTGTCGGTGTCGTGGCGGGGCGGTGCCGTGCAGGTGTGAAAACGTTTTCCCGATGTCGTGTCCGTGCCATTGCCGGTAGATGTGAAAACGCCCATAATGGCGAAGAACACCTTTAGTCACGCGCTTGGCTGGAAGAACCACTTCATCGACTGACCTTCAATATTACTAATGTATTAGCCAACATTTTATTGCCAGTGTTTCCTTGGTTTTTTTTTCTTATTTTTTTTAATAATATAAATGGGAAAATGAATAGTGATTATTCTGACAGTTCTGAAGAAGATGTTAGAGATTAACAAAAAAAAAGTCAGAGAAAAGGCAGGACAAGAGATGTGATGGCAGTTCTAAGAGCAACAACTTATGGACTCAGGCCCGTTTGTTTTTATAAAAGGTCTTGTTGCTTTGAAACTATTCCTGATGTCGAATGAGGAAGAATTATTCGTGGGTTTAATTTAATAGAAAATTATAATTGTCAAAACGCTTATTTAAGGAATTTTTTTAGCGAAACTACTTATTATATTATTCAAGATTTCATTTTATATAATAATACATAAATACAAATAAATAAATAAAAAAAAATGTAAAATTTTAATTAAAAAAAAAAAATGGCGGCGCTGCACGCGCTCCCCTGCAACTCTTTTTTTAGGGAGCATTACAGTGTGCACGATTACTAGGAGCTGGATCATCTGAAATTAAAATTTCCAAAGAAATTAGTTTACTAGAGGATCAGTCTTATCTTTGGACGAAGGATTAAAACAAAATTCCTCATTTTACATTTTACATACACAGTTAAAAATAAAATTCTTGATAAAATCAAAATTCCTTGGTTCAAAGACAAGACTGATCCTCTAATAAACTAATTTCTTAGAAAATTTTTATTTTCGATGATACATCTCCCAGTGATCGGGTAGACGCAATGCTCCTTAAAAAAAAGGGGTCGCAGTGGAATGCGTGCAGCATCGCTATTTTTTTTAAATTTAAATTTCACTAATTGTATTTTTAGCTATGAATTATTATATAATGAATAGTTTCGCTAAAAAAAATTCCTAAAAAACAGTTGTTTCCGCTCCATATGCCCTTAAGTAGTCTCACTACAATCCTTCCAATAAGGCTGCTCAGACACCAAGCAGCTGATGCATGAGTCAACACGGCTTCATTTGCTTTCCGGATGAGATTGATCAAGACCGAAATTCCCAAGATATTATAATTTGGCGTAAAGCATGTAGTGTCCGAAGAACGACTGAAGACTATTAAAAATTCTTTGATAAAGACTGGACAGTCACCTAAAGACAAGCGTGGTAAACATCTAAACAGGCTTTCAGAAGAGACCAAAAATAAAATAAAATAATCGGTCAAGTGCAAGTTGGACTTGCACAATTAGAGTTCCGTGCGCTGATTGCTTTTGAAATAAAAAATTTTGTTACGGAAGTATAAAATGATCAGTAACTTCACAAATGTTCCTAAAAGTTTCCAATAAAGTTTTTGCTGATCTTTACTGAAAACTGACCTTAATTTTTTTTTTTATATAAACCAGATAAATTATTAAAGGTAAAGCACTCGTGATAATTTCAATCTACACCTTGTAGGGAATATGTTACAATTTTCTCAACATTTTTTGATCAGTACCTTTCGAGATAACAGGGGGGGACAGCAATTTTTCGCACTTTTTTAAAAATAATACAAAGAGAAGTGTGCGCAAGTATTCCATTAAATATATTTTTCCACTCGTCTTTTTACAAGCTTTTATTTGACACCCCACTTGATGACCTGGTAAAAAAATTTTTTTTTTCACTTCCGATTTCATCCCCCAAAACTAACCCCTTAAGTAAAAATTTAACTTTCAAAACTACACGGCTTTCATGAGGCCATTAATTCCTATAATAGTGCCAAATTTCAACTTTCTATATCAAATATTTTCGGCGAAAATCGGGTGTGACAGACAAATAGACACCAAAGTGATGTTATAAACTAAAAAAAAAACCGGTCAAGTGCAAGTTGAACTTGCACAATTAGTGTTCCGTACGTTGATTGTTTTCAAAATAAAAATTTTTGTTAGGGTGGTATAAAATGATCAGTGACTTCACAAAACACACCCCAAATGAGTTTTCAATAAAGTTTGTTTCCAATCTTTACTGAAAACTGGTGACCTTGAAATTCTGTTTTTTTTTTATATACCAAATAAATTATTAAAAGTAATGCACTCGTGATAATTTTCGTTCAATCTATACCCCGTGGAGAATATTCCAGAATTTTTTCAAAATTTTTTGATTAGTACTTTTCGAGATAAGGTAGGGGACAGCGATTTTTTAAAAGTAATACGAAGAAAAGTGTGCGCAAGTATTACATTATATACGAGTATATATATATATATATATATATATATATATATATATATATATATATATATATATATACATATTTTTACTCGTGTTTTCACAAACTTTCATTTGACACCACACTCGATGACCTAGTAAAAAAAAATTTTTTTCACTTCCGATTTCACCCCTCAAAACGAACCCCTTAAGTCAAAATTTATGTTACGGTGGTATAAAATGATCAGTGACTTCACAAAACACACCCTAAATGAGTTTTTCAACAAAGTTTGTTTCCAATCTTTACTGAAATCTGATGACCTTGAAATTTTTGTTTTTTTTTTATATACCATATAAATTATTAAAGGTAATGCACTCGTGATAATTTTCGTTCAATCTACACCCCGTGGAGAATATTCCAGAATTTTTTTGAAATTTTTTGATAAGTACTTTTCGAGATAAGGCCCGGGACAGCGATATTTCGCGAATTTTTAAAAATAACACAACGAAAAATGCGCGCAAGTATAATATTATATATATATTTTTTACTCGTGTTTTCACAAGCTTTCATTTGACACCACACTCGATGACCTAGTAAAAAAATTTTTTTTTCGCTTCCGACTTCACCCCCCAAAACTAACCCCTTAAGTCAAAATTTAATTCTCAAAACTACATGGCTCTGACGAGGCCATCAATTCCTATATTATTACCAAATTTCACCTTTCTATGTCAAATAGTTTCGGAGAAAATCGGGTGTGACAGACAGACAGACAGACAGACAGACAGACAGACAGACAGACAGACAGACACCGAAGTGATCTTATAAGTGTTCCGTACGGAACACTAAAAATAACGATGACGGCTTCACTGACCCGATAGATGATGGAATTGAATGAATTTTTTAGGACAATAACATTATTCTAGTCTTTAATTTTACGTTGTTTTTTTTTTAATAAAGAGTTTTTCATCGACCAGTAAAGTCAGTCTGGTCCTTAAATTAAGGAAAATTAATATTAATACAGAGGGGGCCAACATCTCCCAAGGAAGAATAACTTCAGCCCGGCCCTTTTTACTAAAAGGCCTCTAATTTGCTTTTAGTTTTTAAAACTTTAAAGAATTATTTAAATTATTTGTTAAAAACATTTATTTTGTACCATATCTATCAGTTTTATTTTATTTTCTTAGGTATACTTGACAACATGGAAAATTTAATTTCACTTTTTACAAAATTGGCTTAAATGGTCTGAAGTTTTTTTTTCTGTACTCTTTAAATTTTAACTTGCTTAACAAATCAGGTCTAAGTTTAATCAATTTTAGTGAATTTCATTGAATAATTACAAATTATTAATATCGTAAAAGCTTCAGAACTGGAGGCCTTCAACAACTCCTTTCATGCTAATCTTCAAAGCTTTATCGGTGTCCTTACCTTGTCAATGTCGGGCTTGATAACAAATAAAACTTCAGCAATGGCTATACTAACATCAGGTGAAAAGTCCCGAGACTTTCCGAGAAGCCAGCACAAACAAAAAAAAACAAATGATTTTCAGTTAGTGTCAACTTTCTGAAGATTAATGTACATTTCATGACATTCTGTCTATTAGTTTGCCAATTACAGCTCTTCAAATGATGTTACTTTTGATTTTACAAAACGATGAAACAAAAAGAATTTCACGTGTTGATTAACTATTGCCTTTTGATGGGAAAAAATATAGCTAGAACCCAAGAAAGACTTGAGAAGTGTTATTGCAGATCTGTTCCCTCGAAAGCAACTATATGTCGATGGTTAGCAAACTTCAATGCGGTCGTACAAGCATTAATGCTGCACCATTTTCCGGCCGTCCAAATGAAACAGTCAGGCCAACAAACACAGAAAAAATACCACATATTGTTCTGCATGATCGCAAGGTGAAAGTGAGAGAGATAGCTGATATCGTGAAGATATCAACAAGGCCTGGGATGCATGCCTATTTGCATATGAAAAAGCTGGGTGATGCACACTCTTCACGATTCAGAACGCTGTTTGGCACGGTTTAGGCATAATCCAAAGGAGTTTTCGAGATATTTAGTGGCAATAGACGAATCATTATAAGCCTAAGTCCAACAGACAATCCGTGGCTGGAACCGCGTGAAAGCCGACCGAAGCAGGTACGGTTTTGGAAAGTATTTTTTGGAATGTGCATGGAATAATACTGATCGACTATCTTGAGATGGGACAAAGAATCTCCGTTGGCAATTACGTTGGTTTATTGGACAGTTTGAGAGATAATGTACCAGCTCACCACTCCATAAAATCGATAGTGAAATTGGACCAATTACTTCCTCATCCGCCGTATTCACCAAATCTGACCACCAGCGATTATTAACTCTTTCCAGATTTGAAAAGGTTGATTCAGGGAAAGAGATTCGGTTCAAATGAAAAACTGATGCTTATTTTAGAGTGCTCGACAAATCAGACTATGTTCGAAGAACAGTGGAATATGTATATCGCTCTTGAAGGAGACTATGTTGAAGAATAAAATCCACTTTTGGCAAGAACATTGTTTCTTGTTCAAAATTACTCTTGTTTTCACCCCATGTAGTAATCAGTACACATATAGTAGTTACCAAATAGACCGGCACAAATTATTTAATTCACTGTTCGTAAGAGTTATTTTTCGCTTTTTGTCTACAAACTGTCAAAAGCCTATTAAAGATTGTTGAGATATTCCTTCAAAACTGTTTATTCTCATTTACTGTTATTTTGTTGCAATATCATCATATTTTATGGGGTTACATACACCTGAGCGCTGAAAAAAAGTATGTATATTTAAAAAAATATTTTAAAGTTTATTAAGCAAATAATATAAGTCTTCCAACACAATAGTGCCAGAAATCCTTGATACTTTGAAATAAAAACTATCGGTATATGCCGCAAGACTCCGGAAATACAAAGAATGAAACGAGAGGAAAGACACCAACAACCTCTTCCGAAGACGCAACAAAACAGTTCTACCGAAAAACTATGTACGACAGACGGAGAGCAGTGAATGAACCACCAAACAAACAAGAGCTCACAAATTATTGGAAAAGTATCTGGTCAGAACCCAAACTACACAATAATAACACTCTCTGGATCAAAGCCGAAGAAGACAAACATAAGCATGTGACAGAACAAGAGAATTCCACATTAACTACTGTGGAACCAAGTAGCATGATGAGGCACCTGGATACAAAAAATTCCGCAGGTAAAATAGCCCCCCGTTCGGATCTCCGGGTAGAGGCTGCTTCAGGGGCATCGACCTGCAGAGATCATAATTTTAAAATAGATTTTTGCAACATACGAGGTTTAAAAACTCAAACATGAATTCAGGGCACCAACACCTGCAACCAAATAAACCTCATGTACTCGCTCTCTGTGAAACAAGTTCATTGACCAGCATAGTCAACTATCTTTATCCTAGGTACGACTTCTATTACCGATTTAGGCGTAACTTTGGAATCTGTCTTTTTGTCAGAACTGAACTCTCTTGCCAACGAGAAGAGGCTCTGGAGCCCACAAACTTTGATGTTATGTGGTTAAAAATAACGACTCAACAAACCACAAGGTTCATCTATATCCTCTATCGACCACCAAGTGATACTAACTTTAGAACATTTTTCGCTTCTCTTGCAGACACCATCGATCATTTAGAAACTAACTATCCAAGTGCCGAAATTGCCATCCTGGGTGACTTTAATGTCCACAATATCAACTGGCTTAAATATTTAAATATTACCGACGAACAAGGTCGTGAAGCTGAATCATTCTCAATCAGTTGTGGCTTAACTTAGCTTATTGACAAACCAACATGGATCCCTGATCAAGATGGGGAGTTTGCCAGTCTTCTTGATCTGTTTTTAACCACCAATCCGGAGATTTACACGGTCACCGTAAATCCGCCGTTAAGTTCTTCAGACCATAAACTGCTTTCGACATCGAATATCCTACCAATGACAGAGAGGCGCCTAAACCGCGCAAGATTTGGCAATACAAATCTGTTAAATGGGCAGATCTTACGGAATATTTTCGAACTTTCCCTTCGTTGGAGGTTACGACTCATCTGACTGCGTTAGGGAGGTTTTTTCCGATGTTATTTTGGCTGGTATGGAAGCTTACATTCCTTTTTCGAAAAAATGCCCTTCCAAAGGCAAGCCTTGGTTTTACCGAAAATGCAAAGAAGCTGTTGCTTCTAAACATCTTGCCTACCGACAATGGCGTGAAAATCCTAACGCCATAAATCGTAACACCTTTGTTCATGCCCGGAACAGATGCAAAGGAATTATTGACGAAACCAAGGAGGCTTGTCCCAACAATTCTAAGTCCTTTTGGGAAGTCGCTAAGGTAGTTAATCAAAATTTCACCAAATCCACCATACTACCACTTACACGGCCAGATAATTCTACTGCAACGACACCTGTTCAGAAAGCGAACTTGTTGGCTGAGCACTTTGCTTCACTTTCTACTGTCGATTTCCAGGGAAAAACACCACCTACTTTTCCCATATTGCAGTCAAGGATGCCCGATGTTGTCTTCAGACAGCATATCATAAAGCGTATTTTAATGAAGCTAGACACCAAAAAGGCTTCTGGTGCTGACGGAATACCTGCCATAGTTTTCAAAAACTGTGCGAGAGAACTAACACCAGTTTTCTGCAGACTTGTCAACCTATCCTACAAAAAGGGAATATTTCCTTCCTGCTGGAAATGTGCCACAGTTCAGCCGATACCTAAAAAAGGCGAGAAGACCTTGCCAAATAACTACCGACCAGTCGCACTGCTTTCAATAATATCGAAAGTCATAGAAAAAGTTATCAAGCAGCATCTTCTAAAATATCTTGAAGGATTCAACATTATTAAGCGATCACCAATATGGTTTTGGTAAACATAGGTCAACAGGAGATCTTCTGACTTATGTAGCACATGTTTGGAACAACGCAATTGACAACACTTTGGAGAATCTCGAGCGATTACTCTTGACATATCCAAGGTATTCGACCGTGTTTGGCACGATGGACTGTTGGCTAAGCTACGCTCTTATGGTATGTCTGAAAAGTTCTGTTTGTGGCTCTCATATGTCCTCAGAGAGCGTTCTTTACAAGTGACGGTCGACGGATTTCTTTCTAACACCTTCACTATCAACGCCGGTGTACCCCAAGGCTCCATACTGTCTCCTACTCTCTTTCTCATTTACATTAAAGATCAGCTGGTAAAGACCGGGAATCCAATCTACAGCTTTGCAGATGTAGCAGTTTTTTCTAAAAAAAGTTAACATTGCTGAACCCGACATAGTCATATCGGGGCACTCCATTTCTTTAGCATCTTCACTCAGTTTGTTGTGCGTTAATTTGGGAGCAAATATGTCCTGGCATGAACATGTTGCAGGCCTAGCAAGGAGAGCTTCACAAAAGTTGGGAATATTATTTCGAACCAGAAAGCTTTACACTCCACAACAACTGTTAATTCTTTATAAAGCTCAAATTCGACCAACTATGGAATATTGCTCCCATGTTTGGGGCAGCGCTCCCAAACACATACTGCATTTGTTGGATTCTGTTCAGAGAAGAGCTGTTCGTTTGATTGGAGACCCGGAACTGACCGGCGGCCTTGATTCGCTGAAGCACCGAAGAACGGTTGGCGACTTGAGTCTGTTCTACAAGTATTTTCATGGAAAGTGTTCGAAGGATGTAGCCCGCTTAATTCCTCTCAGAGCGGTGCATGTTAGAAATAGACGTCGCGCTAATAATTCACATCCGTATGAGGTTCAGTTTGTTACTTCGCGTACAACGCTTTTCAAGCAGCCTTTTATATGGAGAACCTCATCCCTTTGGAGTAATTTGCCCAAGACTGTGTTTCCCACCGAGTACAATCTACAGCGATTCAAGACCAACGTGAATCAGTTTTTCCGCACATGTGTCGCTTCTGTAGCGCTTTAGGGACTTCCCTGTAGCACGTGTGCTAGACCCTTAAAAAAAGCACCTAAATCGGATAAGTGGTTCTCCAGTGATAAGCATACTAACGGACAGACAGACAGGCAGACAGAGGGACGTAGCCTTTTATATATATTATATTCTTTGATACATGATATTGTTCCATATTTAATAGTTTAGGCAGTGTATTACAAGAGACCGAGTTAACGGCAAACTTTTTTCCGGCTTGATTTACTATTATCGTCACTGCTTATTCCTTATGCTACCTTACGTAATAAAAT
The DNA here is from genome assembly GCA_019049505.1 of Pachyrhynchus sulphureomaculatus. NCBI lineage: Eukaryota > Metazoa > Arthropoda > Insecta > Coleoptera > Curculionidae > Pachyrhynchus > Pachyrhynchus sulphureomaculatus. The sequence goes on along the minus strand of CM032451.1, from coordinate 33,727,258 downwards.
ATACATATCCTATAACCTGGCCAGAAAAGATGTGTTTGTTTTAAAAAAAAAGCACGTAAATCGGATAAGTGATTCTCCAGTGATAAGCGCACTAACAGACGGACCGACAGAGAGATGTTGTATTTTATATATATTATAGATAATAACGGTGAAACATAACTTCACTTGGCTGTGAAACAAAACTTTTAAGTTTTTGTAGTTCGCCTTTTTACAAGTCTTGATATACTTGCAAAGGGATTAAAAGTTATCTTATTTTAAATAAAGTTTTTCATGTGTGAAATTGGAGTAACTTTTCAACATTTTGGCTTCGAGATTGGAACAGTGATCAAGGAAGCTAACTTGAACTAATCTGACCTGGTTTTCTTGAATCACAAGTGTAATGATTGTTTTCCACGTATAATGTAGATCGTAACCCAATTACTATTGTTAGGGTGTTTGTAAATTTTGAATGGATTCCTAAACTTTACTTTATACACAGAAGCATGAACTTTGGTTTCTCTTCCATTGATGGTATAACTGCAGTGTTGATATTTAGCTACACCTAATTTGTAACTCGTTTCTAAATTCTAGTTGCCATTGCTCTTCCAGCTTCTCCTACGTCCACCATATCGCACACAGTTACAGACGCCTTTTGTTTGTAGATAAATTGTTTATTTTTAGTGTTGAAGATTGGGCAAATATTGGATCTTTTAAGTAAGTATTTTGTCTGTAGTACTGTGTATGTAAGGTAAAACTGCACTATTTTCTGGTCTCTGGGAACCGAGTTCCTAAAATAGTTAAACTGAAGATTTCTCATGCCCTTGTGGTCGAAACGTCCTAAAGTTACTTCAATTTGGCACGATCTAAGCCCACTAATCACGGTTTCTCATCTAACCAAGATCGACCATATGAAGTTTTTTGCCTTTTACACAGAGAGCGTTCTTTACGAGAGGCAGTAGACGGATTTCTTTCTAACACCCTCGGTGTCAACGCTAGTGTGCCCCAGGTCTCCATACTGTCTCTTATTCTCTTTCTCATTTACATAAACAATCTGCTGGAGAAGACCAAAGATCCAATCTATAGCTATGCAGATAACAGTACGCTCATCTCTTCATACATTTTGAACGCTCGGACATCGGCTACTCAGACGACTATCCGTAAACAGCAGAAAGTCGTTCAACTTAACAAAGACCTGGAAGAAATTCTATCTTGGGATGATAGTAACCAAGTGGAATTTAACGCTACAAAAATCCAAGAGGCAATTTTTTCTAAAAAAGTTAACGCTGCCGAACCCGACATAATAATGTCGGGGCAATCCATTCTTCTAGCACTGTCACTCAACTTGTTAGGCGTTAATTTGGGAGCGAAAGCTGGCAATATTATTTCGAACTAGAAAGCTTTACACTCCACAACAACTGTTAATTCTGTACAAAGCTCAAATTCGACCAACTATGGAATACTGCTCCGATGTTTGGGGCTGGGCTTCCAAACATACACTGCATTTGTTGGATTCTATTCAGAGAAGAGCTGTTCACCTAATTAGAGACCCGGAACTGGCTGGCGGCCTTGAATCGCTGGAACGTTGAAGAACGCTTGGCGACTTGAGGCTATTCTACAAGTATTTCCATGAAATGTGTTTGATGGATGTAGCCCGCTTAATTCCTCCCAGAGCAATGCATGCTAGAAATACACGTCCCGCTATTACTTCACGTTCGTATGAGGTTCAGCTTGTTACTCCTCGTACAACTCTCTTCAAGCAGTCTTTTATATGTAGAACGCCATCCCTTTGGAGTAATTTGCCCAGGACTGTGTTTCCCACGGAGTACAATCTACAGCAATTCAAGACCTCCGTAAATCGCTTTTTCCGCATACATGTCGTTCCCGTAGCGCTTTAGGGATTTCCCTGCAGCACGTGTGCTAGACCCATAAAAAAAACCGTAACACCGACAAGCAACCTTCGGAAACACAATATGCTGAATATTTTTGTGTTCCCTTTCTAGATATCGCCGAAATCGAATTTTTAGTTTAGTTTTATATCAAAAGGAGGGGGTCCTGGTACTGACAATTATATTTATTAGTTTCTGTACCCCAGAGGTAAAGTGTCGTAAGTGCATGTGTGTAATTTTACAGGAATGAATTTTCAAAATTGCTATTATACTACTTTTTCTTATATGATCTAAACCAATAGGCATTTTTTGTACAAGATTCAGGATTTCTATATTCAATATTTTGACTTTTCCCCGGTTTGCCACTATAAAAAGGGAACATTTTCATGATAGATTCAACAATAACCCGAAATCACAAATTTTGTAGTTACGACACTACCACTGAGGTACAGATTTTAATGGTTAGTTACATATACAACTTGCTAAAATAAAGATTTAAGAAATATTCAGCTGTCAATAATCTTTTTCTCTGTTAACCAAAGCGGGGTAAGATAGTTTTCTAATTCTTGTACAAGTTTGGGATTAATACTTGATTCAAAGTAACACGTAACTATTAAACTACGTAACGCCTTTGGAATTTTAAAACTTATCTCCAGTTCAAGACATTTTCTGCAGGTAAATTGTGACCCTAACTTCTCTTTATTTTTTTTCTTATAATTTCTGAGAATGGATTGAGTGGATATTAATATTAAAAGAACTAAAGAAATTAAACATACACTAGCTCAGTTTTTCTTGGTAGAGTAATATGGGTAAGAGATAATTTTTGTACGATTTTTGAAAATAGTCTCTACAGTTGTTTAAAATTTTTGGTTGTACGGATTTTGGGCACCATTCATTTTGAAATAAAAAGGATCTGATTTCAGCTAAAAAATGAAAAAAATACTGAAGGGTTATGTAGGTGTTAAGAATAATTTTGATATGGTACAACCGTTGCGTCCTGAGAAGTAAAATAGGTGATTCAGTGAAACGTTAGCCTTAAGTAAGAAAAAAAAAGGTTTATTGATGACAAAATTAAAAGTTCTAACTTCGCTACACTACTATTACTCTTATTACTAAAAAACTCCCTTAGTCTAATAGGTGGTATTATTAAATAGAGTCTTTAAATCAGGATTTTTAATTAAAGCTTTGTTAAACACGATGTTGAAGATTCGTGAGATTCACTTCACGAGTTACCAGTTCGTACGATGTAAAACGCACTTGTCAGCGGGAAATTAGGTCTACGGATAGATAACTGATGACTTACGGTTTTTCTATGAAGTTTTGGCCTGTCCTGGTGAGATATTCATAACACTGATGTCTCCACCTTGGCTACCCCAGTTCCCTTTGGGCTACTAAACTTTTCTTGACCCCCCAAGGTCTGGGAATAAACAGGATATTTCAAGGAAAAAGGCCTTGAACTTGAACACTCAAACCGTTTTTGCACTACTACATCACTAATATATCAGTACGGCAACTTGATAAAAAAAAGCCTACTGGGCTTTCTGAAGAAAAAGCCCTTACTTTGGCTTCACAAAATATCTGCCCTACTTCATCGCGGCTGGGAAAAAAGATCCAGATCCATGCCATCCGGACCTTTAAATATCTTTCTCCCTTCCGTAAAATCACGTCTTCAAGATGGCTACTTCCCGGATACAAATATCTAGCCAATCGACGCATTAGAAGCGAATTAAATAAATCCAGTAGATAACCCGCAATGTACACTGTAATATAAACGGCTTAAAAGTTAGTAAACACTGCAATAAATATAAAAATGGAAAAAAATATAAATTATAGAGAGAAAAACAGTGACGTAACATGATCTTAAAATCTAGGAAAAAATGAATGTTACAAAATACCAGAAACAATGCTATACAATGCACTGGTTTTGTCTCAATTTAATCACTGTGCTGCTGTGTATTTCTCTTATAGTGATAAGTCCGGTGGATATCGCATTCAAAAATTCATAATGGGTGAAAATTTGTGAAACGAAACACCTCCGATCCGACTTTTCGGAAACACAAAAACAATGATTTATTTTAATACACATATAGGTAGTTAACAAGCTCTGAAATATTTTCAATTGATGTTGATTATTATAATTGTTAGTTTTAGGTCATTTTTTTTTTTTAATTCATAACTCTAAAACAGATTTTTTTATGAAAATTCTAGTTGAAACTAAATTTTTTAATGACAAAAAAATCACTTTATTATAAACAAATTGAAATTCAATAAGGTTCTTAACCACTTATCGATAATAAGTTTGATCCCGTAGATGCGCCAATGTTTTCTGAAAAAATGAAAAAAAATCTTTCGGCCCTCATTTGATCTTCAAAAGGCGTTAATTTTTATGAGCGAAGGCATCACCGCGTTGAGCGTGGCGTGGCGCAGTGCAAAGCGGCGTGGCACAACGTAGTGTTATTAGACGCACATATAATTCAAGATAATCGCATCTTTATATAAATACTAAGGCTTAACAAACACAGTAATTTTTTAATTAGATAACATTTAATTTTCATGGGAAAATACTTTTTAGGAAACCTTCAACAAAAAAATCTATAGTAATTGAGAAATTTTGTATGTTAAATTACAGGGCTACATCACAACTAACAAGTCTATCATCTTTCGAATAAATTTTACAACGCAATAGCTTTTCATTCATTAATACGTGACTCTGGCATTGACGTGTGTCTGGAATTGAATGTGCTCGCTTAAAACGAGTTTTCAGGAATTTAGCAACAGTTTCATATTCCAGTTTTGTACAATAATCAAATTTTATATTCTTAAAAAACTTTCGAGCCTACAGATACAGATCTTGAGAATTTTCGCACCAAGAAATTGACGCAAAATATACTTGGCATTTTAAGGTACCACCCATACCGTCACACGCACCCTTGTTTTAAATTTGTAGCTTTGTAAATTTATTTAACGAGAGGTTTGTCGCGTATATAAAAGAAAGTCACGGTTGTTAAAGTGCCCAATACAAAAATAAATTTAATTTTTCAAATTTGTTAAAGCATAAGTTAGGTTTTAATAAAAAAGCAGTGGCATTTTTTTCCTACTTCGCACAGTAAAGGTGCGTGTAATGGTATTGTAATATAATTGATGGTGCAGAAATTCTCAGTGCCGAAGATCTGTATATTTGGTTTTTTAAAAAAATAAAATTTGGTTATTGTACTAAACTGCAATATGAAAGTCATGCTAAATTCCTGAAAACTCGTTTTAAGCGATACCAATCAATTCCAAACACATGTCAATTCAACAGTTACGTGCCAATTAATGAAAATATATTGTGTTGTAAAATTTATTTGAAAGATGATAGATTTGTTAGTTATGATGTAACCCATTAATTTAACATTACGACAAGATTTCTTAATTACTATAGATTATTTTGTTGATGGTTTCCTAAAAAATTTATTTTCCCAAGAAAATTAAACGATTTCTGATTAAAGAATTACTGTGTTTGTTAACCCTTAATATTTATATAATCTTATCTTGAATTATATGTGCATCTAATAACACTACGTTGCGCTATGCCGCTTTTCACTTATAAAAACTAACGCCATTTAAAGATCAAATGAGGGCCGAAAGATTTTTTTTTCATTCTCTGCAGAAAACATTGGCGCATCTACGGAATCTAGCCTATTATCGATAAGTGGTTAAGAACCTTATTAAATTTCAATTTGTTTATAATAAAGTGATTTTTTTGTCATTAAAAATTTTTTTTTCATTATACAATTTTTTTTTTTGAAATTCATATTGTTTCTGACCATTTTGGTTTCAACTAGAATTTTCACAAAAAAATCAGTTTCCTAGTTACGAATTTTTGGAAAAAACTCGTATTGTTTATAACAATTATAATAATCATCAATTGAAAATATTCCAGAGCTTGTTCCCTACCTATATATCGTATTAAAATAAATCATTGTTTTTGGATTTCCGAAAAGTCGGGTCAGAGGTGTTCCGTTTAACGAATTTTCACCCAATGCATGTCTACTATTAACTTATAGTATTAAAATAAAAAACTACATTACTCCGTTTATTATTGAATCAAAAGGGCCTAATATGTTTAGTAGATTTAACCTGAATATGTATTATTTCTGCTTCAAAATTACTGACAGCAAACTTACACGTAAATTTATCTTTTCAAACTGATAGAAGACATCTTCTTATAGTTCGTTAACATAGAAAAGCAATACTTAAAAGGTAATTTTCACACAGTATAGCACTTTTTTAAACTCTTTAAGTAGTGCTTATTATCATCAGTCCAACTTAAAAGTATACAAGGAAGAATTTATTAATTTTTGTAGCGATACTATTGGTTGTAAAATCTCGTATAAATTTAATTTAGGTCTCTCCTTGTGACATTTCTGATTTTCCACTTTGGTCCTCATAAACCATCTCCCCTTCCTCTTTCTCCATTATCTATCTTCTTAAGTATATGTTTTTCCTTATTTCTTTTTTTCCTATTTTATTCTTTTTGCGTTTTCATTATTACTCCTTTATCTCTCTTCACATTCCATGTAAAAGCGAAGTTTTGTTTCTTCTTTGTTACTCTGTCGTCTGCATCTCACATTAAAATTTAAGCAATATACTTTGATCCCTTATATACTTCTTTTTTAAAAAAATTAGGGCTTGAACAGATTCTAGATCTCTTAAGACTGCGGCCTCTAGAGTCCATTGTTCTCTCTTTTATTGCAATTAAAGACACAATTGTACTATTGTTATTATTAAATTTACTTCATTAAGTCTTCCCTGTTTTTTAGGGAAATAGGGAAGAGACTCCAAACATCAAAAGGCCTATTACAAGGATGCTCTATGTCCTTAACACCATTCAAAATATACTTCGAACCAATATTAAAAAATTGGAAAAATGTAGTGGAATGGGAGTCCCAATACGAGAAGATTACTTATATACTCTAAGTTTCGCAGACGACCAAGTAATCATAGCGCAAGATGAGGAAGACCTCAGTTATATGGTAAGGAAACTGAAAGAAGAATACACTAAAGCAGGATTAGCAATAAACTTTGATAAAACGGAATATCTAACAACAAAGGAGGGAAACGTGGAGAATCTAGAAGTAGATAACGAAACAACAATCAAAGGAACCGATAGATTTAAATATCTAGGAACCATCATTTCAAAAAACGCAACATCAGAAGAAGAGATTAAAGCTAGATTAGGACAAACGCGAACATGCATAAGACAATTAAATTCGATCCTGTGGGACAAGCACATTACAAAGAGAAACAAAACACGCATATACAAATCAATAATACAAAGCATAATGACATACTGGTCAGAAACATGGACGTTCAACAAAAGAAATAAATCTAAAATTAACGCGGTAGAGATGGAGAATTGGAGAAGATGTTGTAGAGTGACACGTATGGAGAGAATAACAAATGAAGAAATAAGAAGCAGAATGAACATCAAAGAGAACGCAATAAACACCGTTGAAGAAAAACGATTAAAATGGTATGGACACATAAGACGAAGCGAAGATAATAGGTGGATAAAGAAAATAACGGAGTGGAGCCCTATAGGGAGAAGAAAAAAAGGAAGACCCAGACGACCATGGCGAGACGATGTGGACGAGGCTATGGAGGACAGGGGTCTAACAGATGAAGACTGGGAAGATAGAAACGGATGGAATCAAAGGCTGAGAGGAGGAAGACCGCGTCAGCTGTAGAAAATCCTTGTTATATATATATATATATATATATATATATATATATATATATATATATATATATATATATATATATATATACTTCATTAAGTTTTATTATTATTGAAAAAGCTAGCAATACTTGGGCAATTCATTAATATGTCATATAATCCACCAATTTTACGTACATGCTCAATGTAGTAGCATGCTTTGACGTAAATATGTGGAGTATTGGATGTGCATTATCTAAGTTTGTCGGCATACCATCATCAGCTTGATTTTGCTTACATTATGACTGAGCTAATATTATTGTGCTGTTGATGTGATTCCGTACCATTAAAAAAACATGAGTTTGTTGATAAGCCACTAAGACAGTTCATCAAAAAATTATTATTGCTAGTAAGTGGGAAATATGGTCATTTATATATATATATATATATATATATATATATATATATATATATATATATATATATATATATATACATATATATATATATATATATATATATATATATATATATATATAAATATATATATATATATATATATATATATATATATATATATATATATATATATATATATAAATATATATATATATATTAACTTGATTGGTTTTTCTTGGGTACTTAGGTTCTTTTGGAAAAAACAAACTAGTTTATTTGACGTTTCGCCTTATTTTTTTTAGGCATTTTCAAAAATTCTTTATTTTTTAATTAAATTTGTGTATATATGACTGATTCCTTTTATGTCAGTCCTATCATTCACCGTGTTTTCATCTTTTTTTATTTCAATCATCTCTTTGATCTGTCGTTTGGCATAATTCCGCTCTTTGCAGAGCCTTGGTTTCATTAAATTTAAAGTCATGTTTTTCTTCTGCTTCGTGTTTACTAAGGACAGTGGAAGCATTCCTAGTATATTTATGTCCATTCAGTCTGTTTTTTAGTAACTGAGAAGTCATTCCAATATATTTCTTCGGATAATTCGCACACGGTATTGCATACATAACATTAGATTCATTTATTGTGGGGATATGGCTTTTTAAGTTTGTAAATAATGAACTTAGTTTATTTTGAGTTTCATGGCAAACTATAATGTTATATTTTTCCAAGACCCATTTCAGCTTCGCAGAAAGTTCTTCTGTATAAGGAAGTGGTAAAAATTGATCACAGTGTTGTTTACTATTTTTGGTGTTGTTTTTTGAGTTATTATAAAAACTTGTATATTCTCTTTTTTATTGTTCGATTGATGTCATTCTCTTTAAAATTGTTTTGTATTAAGACCGTTTTTACTTGTTTTAGCGCGTCTGGTCTTAGTTCAGGGGAAGTCAATTTTATTGCTCGGTCTGTTAGGCCCACTTTAACGCTGATTTTCTGGGACATTGCATGATTAGAGTGAAAATTCAAATATCTCCCTGACCAAGAAGGTTTCGTGTACCACTCTGTAAGGATTTTATCTTGCTTTCTGATAAGAGTCAGGTCTAGAAAAATTATTTTACCATCCTTTTCAATTTCTGATGTAAATTGTATTTTTTTGTGGAAGCTATTAAATTTGTATAGAATTTCGGTAATTTTATCATTTTGGGCTGCTAATAATGCCAAACTACAGATCAAAGAGATGATCGAAATAAAAAAAAAAAAGGGAACGATAGGACTGACATACGAGGAATCAGTCATATCTACACAAATTTAATTAAAAAAATAAACATGCTGGCATGCATATCCTCTTAATAATAGAAAATGTTATATATGCTTAACATCAATAATAGTTTTTTGGTTAAGACACCCATTATAGATAATAAAATTTAAAAAAATCAGTAAAAAATACGAGACACGATATGTTGAAAGAAATATACAATTTGAAATTCACAAACACACAAATAGTCAGGGTATATACTCGTGAGTAATTTGTTTTATATTTTTGTTATGGTGTAAATATTCTAAATGTCCGAGTGTGCCTAAAAATGTTATATGTTTTTAAACCTGTAATTAGACTTAAAAGATTTTAACCATGTATTTTCTAATTTTAGAATGAATATTAAAAAATAAAGAATTTTTGAAAATGCCTAAAAAAAATAAGGCGAAACGTCAAATAAACTAGTTTGTATTTTCCAAAAGAACCTAAATATCCAAGAAAAACCAATCAAGTTTATGTAAACAAAAGGTTCAACAGAAAAATTATTATATATATATATATATATATATATATATATATATATATATATATATATATATATATATTAATATTTTACCAGTACTTTAGTGCAGTACTGGGAAAAAAATTTAAACTATATAACTCATTTTAATTCATGGATTTTATTACTTTAATGGTGACCAATGCTCATTTTCTAAAAAATAACTGTAAGAAAACTATAAACAGAATTAAAAATTAATAAATCTTACCTTATAATCCCAAGAAACAGCTGCAAGGTATTTTGGAATTAGAGAATTTAATTCGTCAACTACAATTAACAAACAGGATTTTTTTTAGTCACTTTAAATATTTTTCCAACTCTAAAAAGAACACCTTAGTTTCTTAAATAAATTTTTGATACTTCTAACTGAGAGTTAATAAACTTTAAAAGTTTTGTTGAAGTTTTATATATTTTTTATATTTTTATTAAAACAGTTTTTATATTATATCTACATTAATAACGTTTAAATAAAAACAAAATATTAATTTTTATTGTAAATCATAGAACATTTTGAAACTTTCCAACTTTTAGTTGTCCGACGCGAATCCAAAATTGTTCCGTTGTCAGCGTTACGGAAGTTTGGCGCGCACTGAGATTCGAGCGCTCATTTGTGCGTCGGGACGCCGGCCGCATAGACGCATGACGACGCTCCTCGTTGCCGCGATATTACCTGTAAAATACGTAAAGGAAAATTATAAACAATTTAAATTTTGCTTAACTAGAATGATGTTGTAGGCTTCTTGGATATAGACTATCCTCGTACCTTATATAGTCATTCTAGTCATTTTCATAACAACAATAAATGAGAGCGATTAATGTTGATATTGAACCAAATATATATTATTTTTACACATTTGAGATGAATCTATATCTATAGGGCAAGTATAGCCCTAAGACATGTACCTGTTACTTGGGGTGAAACGAGAGTGGTTTTTATTCCCAAGCCAGGAAGAAACGGATACATCTTGGCGAAGGATTTCAGACCGATCAGCCTCAGCTCCTTTCTGATGAAGACTCTGGAGAGATTGGTTGATGGGTATCTGCAGTCAGATCCCTTGGTCGAACACCCTATAGCCTCTAATCAAAACGCCTACACGGAGGGTAGGTCGTCTGAAACGGCCCTACACCATCTAGTGAGCGGCATAGAGGCGCAACTGTTGAATAAGGGATACGCTTTAGGCGTTTTCCTTGACATAGAGGGAGCTTTTGATAGCACCTCGTACTCAGTCATCAGATACTCAATGACCAATCATGGTTCACCCAGTCCACTGGTGGATTGGGTAGGAAGCATGCTAAAGAGCGGGATTCTAACGGTTAACTATGCTGGAACAGATATTAGGGGGTACCCCGCCAAGAGATACCTGCAGGGAGGAGTTTTGTCACCTCTACTGTGGTGCATGGTGGTGGGTGACCTACTAAGAACCTTACAGGAAGAAGGCATCTCCGCTTATGGCTACGCTGACGATGTGGCAATAGTGGCTAGAGACAACTTCCTACAACCCCTCAGGGAGATCATGCAGAGAGCCCTGAGGATCACTCAAAGTTGGTGCATGACAAAAGGACTAACGGTCAGTCCAATAAAAATCAACGCCATGATCTTTACCAGGAAATACAAACCCCAAGAAATTGTATTACTTAGTTTCTGGGTTTCTGGTCTACGCGAGATCGTTGAAATACCTTGGAGTTCGTCTTGATCCAAAACTAAACTGGAAACAACACCTAAATGAAAAGAGGAACAAATTCTACACGTCCCTTTGGGCCTGTAGGAAAGCTCTGGGCAAAACTTGGGGGATGCAACAAAAGGTCGCACTGTGGATATACAGGACGGTGCTATTGCCTAGATTAACGTACGCGGCAGTGATTTGGTGGCCCAGAGTGGGCACGATGGAGTCAAAGAACCTATTGCGCAGCCTACAGGGAAACTGCCTTAGGGCGGCAGTGGGGGCTATGAGAACGACACCAACGGAGGCACTAGAAGTAGCACTCTGTGTCCCACCACTGAATCAGGTCATCATCTACACGGCGAGATTAGCAGCATATAAACTGAAATGCCGTGGCGAATGGAGGAATGGGGACCAAGGACACTCAGATCTGAAATTCCTCCAAGAACGCCCATTCGTCTTAAAACAGGACAGAATCACGAAAACAAAACAAGTATTTAAGTCTTTTTCTGTCCACATCCCTGAAAGGAAGGACACGCAAAAGCTCCTAAACAGGCCAAATACGGACATTTGGTATACTGACGGTTCGGGTGCTAACGGCCACTTTGGGGCGGGAATCTTTTGTCATAAATTAAACCACAGGGAAAGTATACCCATGGGCAATATGGCAACGGTTTTTCAAGCTGAGGTGCCAGCCCTCGTCAGATGTGCGAAAATACAAATCGAAAGGGACAAATAACAAGAAAATTTTAATTTGCTGCAACAGTAAGGCATCTATACAAGCTCTTGCCAAATACACCCCTGACAGCTTGCTGATTAGGGAATGCATGCAAGAACTAAACACGTTAGGAGGTAACCAGGAGGTTACCCTAATGTGGGTACCAGGCCACCAAAGCATATCTGGAAATGAAATAGCGGATGAACTCGCCAAAAGAGGCACCCTAGAGGACCCGCCTGAACAGGTTGTAGAAGTTCCATTCGCTTTTGGTAAAAACAAGATCAGGGAATGGTTGGACAAGGAACACCAACGCTCTTGGACTGCAGGAGTGGGGTGTCGTCAAGCCAAACTCCTTATGAAACAAGCTACGACAGGCAGAACAAAGGAACTCCTGTCGATGTCAAAACAAAGGCTACGCCTGAGTATAGGACTCCTTACGGGACATGTGGCATTACAAGCCTATTTATGTAACCTCAAACTGGCTGAGCGGAAAACATGTCGGCTGTGCGAGGGAGAAAGCGAGGACAGCATTCACATTTTGTGCGAATGTACTACACTAATGGTTAAAAGATACAGATACTGGGATCAACTATTCTGTGAACCCAAAGATCTACAAGAGATCAGGGTGAGTAGCCTATGTCTTTTGGCAGAAAATGGCGGACTAGGACTGCAACCCTGATTCAACAGTCGGGAGTCACAGAAGAACTTTCAGATCTAGGTGACATTAGGGACTTAAGGTACCACCCAGTCTACTACTACTACTATATATATATATATATATATATATATATATATATATATATATATATATATATATATTTATATATATATATATATATATATATATATATATATATATATATATATATATAGAAGTAATAATTTATATATATATATATATATATATATATATATATATATATATATATATATATAAATTCTAACACCGCTTAAGTCAAGATTTGGGGGTTTTCATATTTTAATGTGGTTCGACAGGGAAGATCTGCGCGCATCGTCTGAACCATTCAGAAAACCCAAATTCAACTAATCGTGTTCGTTATTTTGAATTGCCGGGCAGCGCGTAAGTCCAAAAATCTTACCGACCCGCCTGTCTCAGCCAGTGTTGACCATTATTAAAGCGCGAAAATCGTATCGTCAGTTTTCAGCACAAAACAAGTAAAATACTGCAATTTATTTAATCGATACATATTGATACTGATATAGATGTCATAGAATGTCATAGATGTATGGCATTATTACTCAGTATATATCACCACTACACCAAACACTTTATTTTTGCACTCGACGCGCGTTTCGCTAACCATGTTAGCTTCATCAGGAGCGATGATTGACTACCATTGAAGCTAACATGGTTAGCGAAACGCGCGTCGAGTGCAAAAATAAAGTGTTTGGTGTAGTGGTGATATATACTGAGTAGTATCATTTTGCCAAAGATTCCACATTCCCAACTTAGTATAGTATTATGTAAATTTTTTATGTTTCAGTGGTTAATTAACTAGAAGTACCTTGAAGGCGGTGCACTGTGGTCCATGATTTAATTTTTCGTTTAAAATTATCTACAGGTCTTAATTTTCAATCAATTTGGATATATATTTTTTTAAAATACTCGTAACTAACTTTCCAAAAAATCTATCGAAGCCGATTTTTGAATTATGGTCAATTTTTAGTTATTTTTCTACCATTTTTGGATAATTTTTAGTAATTTTTGTTTGCAATATTTTAATAAACAAACCAAAACAATTTATGTTTCTCGCTCCACATAATCTGAAATTTGTTGTTTCAAAACCTAAAGGTCACAACATAGCCATTTTTCGGCCATTATTTGGACATATTTTGACCACATTTATCATAATTTTAGCCAGAAATAATGATTAATGATCAAAATATGTTGATTCACGTTGCGACCTTTAGGCCTTGAAACAACAACTTTCAGATTATGTGGATCGAGAAACATAAACTGATTTGGTTTGTTCATTCAAATATTGCAAACTTCGAAAAAATTACTAAAAATTATCCAAAAATGGTAGCAAAATAACCAAAAATTGGCCATAATTCAAAAATCGCCTTCGAGAGATTTTATAGAAATCTAGTTACGAGTATTGTAAAAAAGATTATCCAAATCGGTTAGAAATTAAAACCTGTAGATAATTTTGATCTAAAAATTAAATTCCTGGATTAGAGTACGGTGTTGTGGTGTTTTTCTCTTTTCTGAGTACAGAAGTTAGAAGATTTAGCTTACTTAATATGGATTTTGGAATCAGTGACAGCGAATAAGATCTTGTACATACTCTGTGCAAAGAACAGAACTTAAGATTCCCTCCAAGAAACCTCAATTAAAACTATACACCATTAGTAACTTCGAAAATATAGATATAATTAACTTAGCTGTTATAATTTACATCCCTTACTGCTAGTACATCTTTGGAGAATGCAACTTTATTGAACGATTGTATTATGAGAAAAGAGTTAACGCACAATGTTTCCCAAGAATTATTAACAGAATCTTCACTACTTGAAGTAAACGTTTGTTCATCAAATGTTCAGCAACAATCGTACCCTTATTCTGAAGATATACGTAATAATTCATGGTTACTGAGAGAATGTGACTCCGCTGTAAATGACATTTTACTGGAATACGCGGAACTTTCCACCGATGAAGTTTCTGGCTCCTCATTCCAGGAACGTTCACCACAACAGCCATGTACAACCTTAACTGTAAAAATAGAATAACCATCGTTACTATAGGATTTTTTGCCGCAAGAATCATCGCCTGAACGTCATCCCATAAATCGACTGATAAAGGGTGCGGATATTTCCGGTCATACAGAAATCGCAAATATTAAGGATTTGCGCAACCTGAGAACTGGGATAAAAGTGAAACGAAAAAGCTTCATATGGAAGGTAAAGAGTACATGTGCTATCGTCGCTACTCAGAAGGTAATAATTTTAAAGTACTCCATGTTGTAATGCGCCCTGCATGCCAAATGGGTCCACCGTGTACCTATTTTTGCGCGAGATCGTAGCTTCGTGGCTGTCAAGATTTAAGTGAAGCAGAGCTAAGTAATATGTTTAGCATGTTCTGAAACACTGTGTAGTGGAATCAAAGAAGGCAGTACATTGTATCTCATGTTACGCAATGTGAAAGGAAGCAAGTCAAAGTCAAAGAAGCATCTCGACGAAATGAAAGTAAGAGATATTTTTTAAGAACCAACAGCGGACGTGTTCAAGTATGTAAGAATACTTTTTTAGATACCTTCGGGTTAAAAAACTGATTGATAAGGTACTGTTTATCAAAGTCGAAACATAGCATGGCAAAAACTTCCGAAAATGTTACTGACAAAGAACGTACCATCAGAAAAGATGACATAAAGTTTGTAAAGCAGTTTTTCACAGCGTTGGCTAAAATGTCCTTGCATTACTGCAGAGCCCCTACATCCAAACAATACTTAGAGCCAATCATAGAGGATAAAATTCAGCTTGATAACCTTTATTATACTAAATGCCCAAATGATGTAAAACAACCAATAAGCTGCTGGTCATTTAACCGTACAGGAGGAAAAGTTAAGTTTTTTTAGTCCAAAGAAAGACCAGTGCAATACTTGCTATTCTCATAAAGTCGGCAACATTTCCGAAAACGAATACCGAGCACATATTCGAAAGGACAAAGCCAGAGACGAAAAAGTAAAAGATAAACTACGAACTCGTGAAACGAATGATGTGCACGTTTTTACTCAAGACTTACAATCGGTCAAATTGTGCCCACAATTAGAAGCCAGTGCTTTGTACTACAAAACAAAACTTTCCTTCCATTTTTTTACAATGTATAAATTAGCCAACAAAAATGTTGGCTACTTGTTTGATGAGAGCAATGCTGGGTTAACTGCCTCTGTTTTTATTACATGCATTGCATGAAAAAAAAACATTGGAAGAAAAACTTTTGCCAATTATTTTGGTTTCAGGCGGATGCACTGCTCAAAATGCTTGAAATTTTTATTTGGCCAATACTTTGTTACGGTTGGCAGCACAGTAGAAAGTAATCATTAAGCGAAAGTTTTTGAAAAAAAGTCACACTCAAATGGAGTACAATGCAGTCCATAATTTCATTGAGCAAAAGATTAAGTACAAGGAAATATACTTGCTTTCACAATTCGCGACTCTTTCTAAAGAAATTCGACCAACACAACCTTACTCTGTTAAATATTTAGACTACACATTTTTCGGTGATTATTTTGACAAAAGAATCTTTTTGTATGATTTTATCCGGCTGAGTCGCGGTATTAACGACCCCCCTGTCACAGGTTTGCGTGTTCTGCCATGTAATCCAGACGGCGTTATCAAGTATAAGATTTGAAGACCTGTCTCAACGAACCAGAAGGAGAACCACTGAATCTTTATTCAGTAAGTCTAAGTCAATTAAATATTAGTGAAACTAAATTCAAACATCTAGAAGAATTAAAAAAGGTCATTCTATCAGATTATCACAGCGTTTTCGACTCTCTAACTCATTGATTTTGTCACATTTTATTTGATTTGCTTTGATAATTTAGATTTTCTTGTGGAATTTATTCAAAGAATATATTTTGTTTCTGCTATTACTACATTCAAAGATTTAATTAATATTTAGAAGATTATTTCATTTCTAGAAAAACTGTTTTGTTAAATCAGAGGTTCCTATCTTTGTTAATTTAGTTAAAAAGCGAGCTGGCAAAAGCTAATAATTTGTTTTTAGATTTCTTAAGATACCGACTTTTTCGTATTTTTTTTTTTATATATTTTGTCTTTGTTAATAGAAGATAATTCATTTCTTTATTTCAATCGCCAACTTAATAAAAAATATTAATTAATATGAACTATTACTACTTTTCACCTGCCTCGCCTAAGAAAAACCGTATAAATCTCATTCTTTATGTGACAACATAGCGTAAGTCACGAGAATATTTAGTAGGACAAAATTAATTAATCGAAATTCATGTGTTTTATAAAGCGTACTGTTTTTATACTTATTGCTCTAAAAAAAAATTACGACTGAAACAATTTCAGCTATTTGATTCGGTTTTTTTTCTCTTCTGTAAAAGCCTAATTTTGACATAGACGATGTTAGAACTTCACCGTTGATACATACATATATATATATATATATATATATATATATATATATATATATATATATATATATATATATATATATAATAAAGAAGTAAAGTTTGTATGTTTGTTCGAGGGAATCTCTGAAACTACCAATCCGATTTAAGAAAATCTTTTACTGTAGTCTGGACTTTCTGGGGTTGTGACAAAAGGGAGCTCACGCGGTGGGGAAAGAAAGGGCCAAGAGCGAGCGGTCCTGCGGGAGGAAGGCGGCGTCGCGCGTCAAGCGACCGACAGACCAGCCGATGCGCTGCAGTTATGTGTTTAAGTTCAGTTTTATTGTGCATTGTGTCCTGCGATATATAATTTGATTTTTTTCGCTTTCGAGTTGACTCTTCGTTGGGGAAGTTAACGTGACACGAACTAGATATAATTTGTTAATTTGGTACATAATATTTTGTTTGTGAATAATTATTGTTTCGTTTCTTATTCCTAATGTTATGTTTTTGAAGACGAATAAATTTGTTATAGTTTTTGCTATAAGATTCCTTCATTCTTTTTGTAGGCACATTGTAAGTACTTTGTAGATATGAATAAGTACTAAATAACAAAAAACATTTATTTAGACAACAAATGTTATTTTAGTAACCTTCCTTAATTTAGGTATACCTACTGTTTCACTGTTATTTAGGTACATATTTCATTTAGTTTTAGTTCTCTGCTATTTAGTAAGCGTGTACTAATATTGTCCACTAAAAATTGTGTGCAATATTTGCATTTCCTTTCACAATTATTACATAGTTAATTTCAGTTTGAGATGTATGACACAATTGTTTAATTTTTATTAGGTAGTTTTTTTTTTACTTTTAGGAAACTGTGCATATGTTGGATGCTATTAAAGATTAAGTAGTATCTAAAGACATCATTATGCTTAAAAGAAAATCATAACTTTCTACAAATACGTCTAAGACGAGGGCGGCTAGAATACGTCGAACTGGAGAGTCTAGCTTTGAACGCTCACAGCGGCTGGACAGGCAAAATATAAGAACAATAGCATCTATCCTCATATTCCTATGATCCCAACAGATCTACCATTTTATTTTAAGCGGTTGTAGTTTCTTGTGAAAGTATCGTTTACTCTCACGGTAAACAAGTCCCGGGGGCAAACTTTCAGACTTGTGGGAATCGATTTAAGACAGGAATGTTTTTCTCGTGGCCAATTTTATGTCAGGCTATCAAGAGTCGAAATTCCAGAAAACCAATATATTTTACAACCAGAAAATAATCAAACATTAAAGATAGTATATAAGGAAGCTCTAACCAATTTACATAGGTGTCTAAATTAAAAAAGAGTTTGAAAAAATAACTCTTCCATGCGAACGCAGTCGCAGGAGGTTACTAGTATGTATACATACATATATATATATATATATATATATATATATATATATATATATATATATATATATATATATATATATACATTGTAAGGTGTGAACTTACCCGCTTTTTGAGGCGTCATTTTTAATTGCGCCCCACTTTAATTTCTGATAATGAATCGAGTGAACCCTGATTTTAAAAGAACTAAAGAAATTAAACACACACTAGCTCAGTTTTCTTTGGTAGGAAGATATGGGTAAGAGATAATTTTTGTACGTCTTTTTGGATTTATTTTCTATTTTTAAAAAGCTTTAGCTGTACGATTTTTTTTGGGCACCATTCATTTTAAAATAGAAAGGATCTAACTTCAGCTAAAAAAATGAAAAAATGCTGAAGGGTTTTATGGTTATTAAATAAAAAATTAGTTTGGTACAGCCGTCCTTATCCTGAAAAGAAAGATAGGTATTCAGTGAGACACTAGCTTTAATCAACAAAAGGAAATTTATTCAAGTTTTTTTAAAAATAAAAAGTTCTAACCTTTGCAGTTCTACAAAAAAGATTCTAGCCTAACTAGTAGTTATTACATTTAAATTCTGAACTATGACAACCCCCGAAGACGAAAAATAGTGCTTTTCACTTCACTTTTTAGTCAGTTTTAAATTACTGTTAAGGCACTACTCAGGGACTGGTCTATTGAAGTATGCTTTGGTAACTTACTGTTCTTATTCCTGCTTTGATGGAATACGACCGATTTCACACTTTTCTAGCAAACACTTAGAGAGCCCACTACGGCTTTTCGTTAAGAAACTGGTGCTTTACTTAGCTCGCATGATGGTTGTTATGAGCTTTTTTTTTGTAGCTCAGTCGAAGGAAGCCTACTCGGCGGCTCCGATGCAATTAGCCTCGCCTACTCGGCGGCTGGATGGAAATTCGCCTTACTCGGCGGCTGGATGGAAATTAGCCTTACTCGGCGGCTGGATGGAAATTAGCCAAGACCGTCGTTTCTCGGACCCTTAAATAAACCATGCAAACTCTGCCGGTAATATGGCGCCGCCGGAACCAAAACTGCGGATACACACATTTCACCAATCGCGGCGTAGCGGTAGATTCGGTCAGGAACCCGCACTGCACAGTATATACCGAACGTCTTGGAATCTCTGTTTAATATACCGTTCGATACAAAAATGAAAATAAGTACAATTTGAAGTGAAAAATCAGTAACATTACATGGTCTTAAAATCTAGGAAAAAATGAATATTACATTTACCCCCTTCCAAAAAGAAATAGACTACACTAGTCTATTAAACTTAGGCTACTTATGAAAAGGTACAAAGTGGTACACTATCACTTAATACTGAGGTCAGAACTTAAAACAAAAGTACAAACTTCGGACCTTACTACTAGACTTAACTTAATTAAGCACTAATATTAAGTACAATGAAAACCAAAACAAAAGGGAGTAGATTATAGCATCCACTAAACTAAAACGGTGTCTACCACACCACCATAAGTCAAAAAAAATTAATCAATAGGGTGTTCCGAAACATACTACTGCCAACAGCCTGTCACCACTAATAGGCTAATTGGAGCTGAGGTCGACTACAGTAGCTAGACTCTCCTTTGGCTCAAATAGAAATAGCCATTGGGTAACAAAACCTCTAAAGGTCCCAAAGGTCAAACGTGCGCCCTCCATAGACTACCCTTCCAATCAGTCTGTTCCTCAGGAAGACTAACTCCCTGCCAAACGTCGTAACGGCATCTGTTAGCACCCGGTGCATCACAGCCTGTAAAAACAGATAACTCATGGGATACAACCTAAAAGGTTTACAAGGTTGACTTAACCAAGCTTCTAACGAAATTTTAAAAAAACGAAAATGAGCTTAAAAAGCTACATGAAGCAAAAATTTCTCAAATTTTTCGGTGGCAACGCAACAAAACTGTTGAAGACGACAAGAGCTTTTCCAGCTTAATCAGAAACAAGAAGAAAACATCGTTGACAGCTAAAATATTCGATCATGGTGTTAATCGTCTCCCTAGACAAAAGCCTCTAGAAGAAACTGCTACAGGTATCAGGCATAACCGTTTTCTGTCAGCCCAAACTTCTAGATTACCTCTTGGAAATCTAAAAATTCGGTTAGGAATCTTCCTTCACTGCGCTTAGCCTCTCTTGACAAGGTTCTCATCTCGGTATCAGATTTTGATCATTTCTTTGTGAAACGACTGTCTTACTCTGCTCTCATCTCCTGTAAATGATCAGCCTTTAGTTCTCCTGCAG
The DNA here is from genome assembly GCA_019049505.1 of Pachyrhynchus sulphureomaculatus. Taxonomy (NCBI): domain Eukaryota; kingdom Metazoa; phylum Arthropoda; class Insecta; order Coleoptera; family Curculionidae; genus Pachyrhynchus; species Pachyrhynchus sulphureomaculatus. The sequence goes on along the minus strand of CM032451.1, from coordinate 33,706,348 downwards.
AACTTCAATTTTCTCTCAATCTGATAGTAAACCGAAAAAACTCAACATACGCCTATGAGTCCATGCAAAAAATTTTTTTAAAAAATTAGTGACTCAAAGGTAACGTTTAAACGGCTCTGAAAAAAATAGAAAATACCCTCAGTTTGTCAATTCAGAAGAAGATCTAAATCAAAATAATCATAGCCTTAGACTTACTGGATAAACCAAAATCAATTTACTCTTAATTGCACCCAACATATACCACTAAGGTAATAAAAATACACCCACTCGGGTAACGAACTTTGAAATTGCTCTTAAAAATTTTGACTCTACATCACACTACACGAGCTACATCTTGCGCTTGTCCTAACTCAAGATCACCTTGGATTGCCTCTAATCAAAATTTCGCTTCCAAGTGTCAAGAACTGGATATTATTTGGGGTCATAAGCAAATCAAATCCCGCGACCACCGACATACCAGTCTTATGATATATCTGAGTGTGACTCTTTCGCAAGCTCGCAACAGCTGAGTCGATGCTAAACATCAACTACAATCAACCTAAGTTTGGACATGATCAGTACCCAAAACCTTAGCAAAAATAATAAAAGTAAGCTATACTCTGCTCAACTTTTATAACAGTCAAAAAAACGAGGTCGTCACCTCTACAGAGCAACATCAAAAAAAATAAAGTAAAGCAATTAAGATAATGTAAATATAAATTATTCTTCTTCTGACAAACTTTCATTAGGGTTAGGTTCATTGAATGGTTTTAAGTCTTTAATATGCCATTGTCCTACTTTAGTCCCATCTAAATTAACCAAACCATAAACTAAATCTGAAATCTTTTCTCTTATCACGCAATGCACATACTTAGGTACCAACTTAGATGTGAATTTATCTGCTGCACTGGAAAGAATTTTATTTTTTCGCCAAACGTGATCACCTATATTAAAGGCAAAATCCCTTTTTCTAAGGTTGTAAGACTTACTGTTCCGTTCATAAGCCTTATGTATCCTACTACGCACCTCAGTGAAAATATCTTTTAAACCCTTTAAATTTTCGGTATACGCACCCCTGTTACCCGGAATTGTTTCGCTGTCAACATTGACATCCAAATCTAAATTTTTATAATACGATCCAGCTAGAGGTATGTTATATGTCTGCCGTAAACTAAGAAAGACGGTGTAAACCCTGTTACTTCGTGTCTTGCGGTGTACACGGGATTAAAACGGATATTAAAACTATAAGTTTCACTTAGGCTCTTAAAACTCTTAGAGGTAAACTGAGTACCGTTATCGCATATTAAGAGCGATGGGACCCCGTGGATTAGAAAGACATTATTTTCCAAAATTCTCTCTATATATCCAGCTTTAGAGCTTTTCAAAGGAAATAGCATGGTATACTTTGTAAACCAGCAAGAAACCACGAGAAGCCATTTATTTCCCTTTTTTGAACGGGGGAATGGGCCTACTAGATCAGCTGCTATGACTTGAAAAGGGTAATTAACCGTTTTCTCTTTTCCCATCAGTCCCATAGGTAGTGTATTTGGAGATTTCTGCGCTCCACATACTTCACAAGTCTTCACAAACTTTAAGATGTCAAAACGCATTTTTGGCCAATAATACTGTTCCTGAACCCTGTGAAGAGTTTTATAAAAGCCAAAATGACCAGAAGTAGGAGGAGTGTGACACATGTCTATAATTTCCTCTCTCTGTGGTTTAGGAACTAGTATTTTCCACTCAGGTACATTAACTTTTAAAGGCAACTGGTTTGGGATAAACTTGTACACGAAATCATTTTCCACTTTCCACTGCGGAAAATTTTCAGGAAATTCTTTAATTTGCTGCCGTAAATTGTCGTACCATGGGTCAATGCGATCTATGTCAACTGTATCAATTCTTACGCCAATCTCTGCATTAAGACTGTTTTCATCCGCTGTATGATCTGGGATTCTTGACAAAGCGTCAGGAATAACATTGTGGACTCCTTTTCTATGAATTAAATTAAATGTATGTTGTCTCAGCCTAATCGCCCAACGCGCTAGTTTGCCACTAGGGTTTTTAATAGAATTAAGCCACAATAAACTATAATGATCTGTTATGACCGTGAAAGGAACACCTTCTATGTAAGGTCGAAACTTTTCGATGTTAAAGAGTACTGCTAAACATTCTTTTTCAACAACCGAATAGTTACGTTCAGCCTTTGATAAAGTTCTACTGGCATACGCTATCACTCTTTCCTCACCATTGATTTTCTGTGTTAGGACGCCCCCTAAACCGGTATTAGAAGCATCGCTAGAAATATAAAAAACTGTTGGGAAAAGTCTGGTTGGGATAAAATTGGAGCTGAAACCAATAGCTCTTTAATCTTTATAAAAGATTCTTCGGCTGCCTTTGTCCAATCTATTGATTGTCCTTTTTTTCGTCCTTTCAAAAGGTCATTAATAGGCGACAACAGGGTAGAAAAATTCTCGATAAAACGCCTATACCATGAACACATTCCTACGAAGCGCTTAACTTCCGTAGTATTAGTAGGTCTCGCATAATTAACCATGCTTGCTACTTTATCCGGATCGGTACGCAAGGAATTTGAGCCTACAATATAGCCTAAAAGCTTTAGAGAAGTTTTGAAAAAATCACATTTGCTCAAATTTATCGTCAGTCCGGCCTCTTTCAATTTATCTTTTACTTCTTTAAGTAAGCGAATATGCGATTCGAAGTCTTCCGATGTTACTAAAATATCATCGAGATAGGTAAAAATATGTGGCCCATATTTCGGACCAAATATAGCGTCCACTAAACGTTGCTGAGTTTGAGCAGCGTTCTTTAGACCAAACGGCATAGTGACGAACTGAAATAGACCTCGGCCTACTACTGCAAAAGCGGTCTTTTCCTTAGAGGATTTGTCCAAAGGAATTTGCCAGAATGCCTTTCTAAGGTCTATCGAGGATACATACTTAGCATTCCTGAGTGATGTCAAAATTCTGTCGATGTTCGGTAAGGGATAGTTATCAAATTTTTTCTTTCATTGTTTTTGTAAAAACTTAAAAGGTAGCCTTCATATACATTCCTATAGAGTTATATTTACTACAGTATTTTATACTTTGATGTGTATTTTAGAGAACTAGATCTTGTTGTATTCCTCCTATATACATGCATTCTGTTTCGTTTAAGTTCACTTCAAAACCGCATTTGCCATACTCCTTTGTATTCTTGAAAATACTTGGTCGTCTCCAAAGCATAACGTTGACAAAGTTGAGTTTGTTAGCGAAATTCCCTTGCATTTTCGTATCTGTATTTTCAGTGCTTGTTCTAAATGTATCTTGAATAACATTAGTCAGAGGTAACATCCTTGTTTCAGACCCTTATCTACCTTAAATCCTTTTGAGATTCGATTTCCTAATTTCATTCTTTGTGCTTGGTTTGGTAAATTATATTTAGTCTCATTTCTTTTTTGTCTGGTTTATAGTTTTCTATAGCTTTTTCGATTTTTTCCTGCTTTTTAGGGGAAAAGGCATTTGGATCCAAGCCGCATGTTGATCCTCTGAATACTCTGAAGTCTTGAACTTTTACATTTGTGTTTTGGCGTGTTAGAACATAAAGAACTATAATTGAATTCAGATATCCAGTGGTTTGTAATAATGTAGATTTATGAAAATATTAATGTTGGAGAAAGCCTTTCCAATTTCTCAATTTATCTTATTCTATCATATATATATATATATATATATATATATATATATATATATATATATATATATATATATATATTGTCTGGTTTATAGTTTTCTATAGCTTTTTCGATTTTTTCCTGCTTTTTAGGGGAAAAGGCTTTTGGATCCAAGCCGCATGTTGATCCTCTGAATACTCTGAAGTCTTGAACTTTTACATTTGTGTTTTGGCGTGTTAGAACATATAGAACTATAATTGAATTCAGATATCCAGTGGTTTGTAATTATGTAGATTTATGAAAATATTAATGTTGGAGAAAGCCTTTCCAATTTCTCAATTTATCTTATTCTATCATATATATATATATATATATATATATATATATATATATATATATATATATATATATGTATATATACATATATATATATATATATATATATATATATATATATATATATATATATATATATATATATATATATATATATATATATATATATATATATATATATATATATTATATATATATGTATATATATATGTATATATATATATATATATATATATATATATATATATATATATATATATATATATATATATATATATATATATATATATATATTAGAGTGACCGGATCTCATAGAAGGGGAAAAAAAATGTCGGAATCTTGTTCGTCTGGACCCCACAAAACGATTCCCCTTTCCAGATATTGAGATAGCCGAAATTTGAGCTCGATTAAACGACGTTAACCCGTGCCGCTCGTCGCTCAAAGTTTGAAAAAATCCAAATTTTTGGCCAAAAAACTGCCATATGGAGCCATAACTCCAGAACGGTAAATAATAGAAACACGCTAGGTATAACAATTCTCTTCCTAACATTTGCTCCAATATGACGCATGCTCCTTTGAGTCTTCCCGTGTTGGATGCTGTAGTGTCGAAGCACATCGCCTTGACGGTGTTGAGAAGACCCCATTCATGTAGGCATTCATATACGGCTACGGCTTGCTCCTCTCCAGAGCTGTTTGCTGTTACAGGAACTCCCAGCAGCTGTTCCTTTTCGAAATATGAAATAGCTATAGCTATTCGCTCACATTGTTCATTTTTTAAAACACCCGGTAAAAGTTTACCGTCCCAATGGACAACCACGGGCTCTTTTTCAGGAATGTTTATTTTATCAAAAATTTTTTTATTACATTGTTCTCTGAACATTTGCCTTCTATCATGTAATAAAGTTTTCGAGACTTTGTACTCAAGAGGATCAAGGTTTAGTGCTTCTAGAGTAGCTATTAAAATTCTCATGGCATTTCTGTCGGATACCTTACATCGATCTAATAAAATGGACAATTTCATGTTTAAAATCTCTTTAACGCCCCTTGCAAATGAAACTTTCATCCTCTTGCTCTCAAATGGTCCTGGATCTTCTGCAGCTTCATCAGGGATGTCCATTTCCTCCAAGCTCTCAAGTTCCTGGTAGATGCTGTCCTCTTTAGTGTCTTCTTCTCCTTCTTCGAACTTGTCTTCATCATCCGTCTCTAAGAAGCAACAAAAAAAAGAGAAAAAAAAAAGACTATAAAAACTTGTCGTTTTAGCAGAATAGTAATAATACATAGGTACTAAATTACTTACTTCTAGTTATCAAAAGGTATTATTTAAAAAATATGAACTCAGTCATAAAGATGCCAAATCATGCTCTCATGTACAATTTTCTTTCAATTATAATGAAACTATTTACTTATTTGTTTATCTATTTTTTAGAATACTAATAATAAAAAAAAAACTCAATATCAAAAGTTGCTTCTTGGATTTGTCGGTTCATTTTTGCAAGTTCCTTTTGCACCTTGATTTCTTCAGCTCGAGACAACTTGAGATCCACTCCAGTCATGGAACCTGGGCGGCCCTTCTGCCTCTGTTTCACGAGAAACGCCTTATCTTCTTCCGATTTCATCAGAGCCAAGGCATCTTGTTGAGCAATATCAAAGAGATCATCCAACTTTTCAACAAACTGTTTAAATTTGTTCTTGGCCGTTTTCGATGTTTTCTTCCGGTCTTTTTGAAGAGTTCTCCACTCGGCGTGAAGTTTTTCCAGCTTAGTAATTGCATCTTGCTTATGTTTAGTCGGGATTCGAGCTTTCTCCCAAAAAATGAACACTTCTCGTATTGTAAGTTTTGCTGATTCTCTTACAGTTAATTTCACAGTACGTAAATTATAAAATAAAGCACACAAAAACTTGACGATTTGAGGGTAGTTTACAACCGGTGATCTGGTGAATGAGATAGCCCACAAGAAATATTTTATCCTTGGTCCGGCTTTGTACACCTGATGGGGACGCCATTTCAGAGGCCAATAGGTAAATAACAGTTAACTTGGAAAATATATTGCAAACTTTAATTTCAATAAAATGTTTTCAAATGTCTTTTAAAATAATACTATAATAGTTATAAAAACAATAACACACACACTTGGAAAATTAAAAAAAAAAAAACGTTAAAATATCTTCACTAGATAATTGTTCGATCTAACCAGCTCAAAGGCACTTTAAACTGAATAAATAAAAGGTCGGTTGTACGCTGAAGTAAAATCACCATCCCTAAAATAGAAATTAGATTCACCCTCCTTTTTACCTGTCAAACGGGTCTTTCTTTGGTAAACTAGTCAGGTAATCCCCATATAATAAAAGATTAAATTTGAATAAAAGGCTCTTTATGTTTGAAAATTGAGTTCCAAAATACTTTTTAACAAAAAAATGTTAATTCCGAGACACATTATGTAAAAACCCGTAAAATTCTTAGAATACTCCCAAACTGGCTCCTACTGGTACCAGGTCACGTTTTTGGGGCTAAAGGCTGTTGTAACTCGGTTTGACTTAAAATAACAACAATTATGTATAGAATATAAATTTTGAAGAACAACATTAGCTTTCTTTTGAGATATTAAGCGTGTTTCTATTATTTACCGTTCTGGAGTTATGGCTCCATATGTCAGCTTTTTGGCCAAAAATTTGGATTTTTTCAAACTTTGAGCGACGAGCGGCACGGGTTAACGTCGTTTAATCGAGCTCAAATTTCGGCTATCTCAATATCTGGAAAGGGGAATCGTTTTGTGGAGTCCAGACGAACAAAATTCCGACATCGATTTTTTGCGGTCACCCTAATATACTCGTATATGTATATATGTATATATATATATATATATATATATATATATATATATATATATATATATATATATATATATATATATATATATCTATCCATTTGTGTTCGTTGTTATTTCTTGCATCCACTTCAAATGGGTCCACAACATTCTCCTTCCTTCTTTTCCCCGTTCCTCCGTTGAAATTTCCGGGAAGAAGGGTTTCTCTCGAGTTTTCGATTTTTATCCCTTGAGATACCACTGTAGAAGTGATTATATCCGAGGTCCCGAGTCCTGTAAATATATATATATATATATATATATATATATATATATATATATATATATATATATGTATATATATATACGTTGCGCCTTTAATTTTTTCACTCTTCATTAACGTCATTGGCGATAACATAACTAGTAATTTCTTTTTTTTTGCTGATGACCTAAAGCTTTTCCGCACCATAAGAGACTCTAGTGATGGCCTTTCATTGCAACATGATATGGAGTCGTTACAGCAATGATGCGAGTTGAATAGGCTGCCATTGAATGCCGGTATGTGCTTCTTTTTGACTTACTCGAATAAATTTAGCACCATTGACTTCCATTATAAATTAGATGAAGATATTACACGTTGTAACACCTTCAAGAACCTTGGAATGATTTTTGTTCCTAAACTTTCATTTGCCCATCATATTAATTGGATCTGCACTACTGCGATGAGGACGTTGGGTTTCATAATACGTAATTCGAGTGGGTTTCATAATAGTAAAACATTAAAAACTTTATATTCCAGATATGTGCTTTCACGGCTTGAATATGGTGCAATTGTTTGGAATCCAATACACGCTAAGTATATTATACAGGTAGAGAATGTTCAAAGAAAGTTTGCCAAATTTCTTATATTAAAATATGATGGTGTGTACCCTGATAGGGGTATCGATGAGGTCATTATAACTGAACGTTTTCAGCTACCTTTATTGACGAATCGAAGAAATTACCATCTATTCTGTTTTCTTATAAAATTATGTATATCTCTTATTGACTCTCCTAACTTATTATTTCAAATAAACTTTCACGTTCCTAATAAGTTGGTCAGAACCTCTCCTGTTTTCTATTTACCTACTGCATCAACTAATTTTCGCATCAAAACACCATTGTTTCAAGCTATGAGCGTTTCCAACAGTACTTATAACGATATTGACGTGAACAACCTGTCATTTGCACTATTTTCCAAATGCTTAAGAACTAAATTGTTGCATGTATAGGTATTTATTCCAGGTGTATCATTTTAATTTTCCAGTTTTTTTAGTTTAGTTTAATTATTATGTGATTTTTATGTTATCTGTCTCGTTTCTTCTATACTAGTACTTTACTTTTCTTTTTTATCTCTATCTCCTTTGTATTATGTTATTTATGCTTATAAATGGTATATCTGTTAAACAATAAAGATTATTATTATTATTATTTTTATATATATACCATATATATATATATATATATATATATATATATATATATATATATATATATATATATATATATTTAAACGTATACCCATAGGTTAGCTCATAATTCAGCAGAATATGTAAATGTGGCCTTAGTGAAAAATCGTTAGATATTAACAATTTTATGAGTTTCGTGAAAATCTACACCTTAAATCAGTTTATCGAGTGCCACAACTACAAATTTCCTTATTTTAAGATTCTAAGTACTGTTACGTAATCCTGAATAACCATGCTATAAATTACGGTTCAAAATAAAACTATTTGTGCGTTGGGCAAAAAAAAAAACATTTTTTCAAGAATAATGAGTAAAAATATTCATACTTCATACTCTAAAAAAAGTACCAAGCTAATCTGGCCAGTTAGTTAAAAAAAAAAAAAAAAAAAAACGATTTTTTCACTAAGGTCACATATTCCGGAAAGTTATGAGCTGGCCTATCAGCCCTCGAAGGGTTGGTTTTTGGAATACCCTATATATATATATATATATATATATATATACATACATACATATATATATATATATATATATATATATATATATATATATATATATATATATATCGTGTTAGCTGAAAATCCCTTAATGGTCAGTTTCGCTGACGTTTGGATATCTCTTTTTCAAAGCATTAATTACTAGACGGTGTCTTGATGTTTAATGTATATATATATATATATATATATATATATATATATATATATATATATATATATTTATATATATATTTATATATATATATATATATATATATATATATATATATATATATATATATATATATATATATTTATATATATATATATATATATATATATATATATATATATATATATATATATATATATGGCCAGAGTTTAAATAGGTACTTCTACCTAAAATGAGATAGTCCCTATTATGCTTTAGTATAGTAAACATTATTCTCCTTTTCTTTATGACTTAAAAAAATCGTTCAAGAGTTATTAGAGGAACTTCTTGAAACAATACAGTACTCAAAGTGTCCAAGAGATTAATACTGGAAAAGTTCCGTGCTACCTATTTAGATACTGACCCAATGTGTCAAGTCGCATGATTTTTCATTTTCAGCATGGTCCTGACGTAATTAAATATACAAATCTTTTCTCTTCCTCCCTCTCTGTTTATATATATATATATGTATATATATATATATATATATATATATATATATATACATATGTATATAAATATATATATATATATATATATATATATATATATATATATATATATATATATATATATATATATATATATATATTTATATATCAACTACTCAATAAATTTAGTCACTACACCGAAAGAACCTTAGATAAAAATTTAACAATACGGCTAAAAAAAGAATATACTTCAATTACTTTTACCCGATTAACGTCATCTTACCCTCTAGCAACTCGGGTATAATTAAATAATAAACCTCATTAAGTTGGCATTTTAAAAGATTATTGATGCTTAAAATTATCTAGCGAATTCTCACTGTCGCTGTCAGTTTAATTGACTGCAGCAGTGTAAAAAATGATTTTTAATTAAGAGTTTGTTTTGAGACAATTTGTCCTCATCTTCTTGAAAACGATATTTGTCAAAATGACTTTATTTAATGCACATTATAACCAGGACAAAAGTAATACTTCAGCTTAGAAAATATACTCTGTATACAGTATAAAATTCTACATACAGTTTCTAACTAATTACTAGTGTCGGTAGATGACATCGAATATCACATTAAGATAAGGAAAATGGCAGAAACAAGAAACATTTTTTAATCTAGTGAACTTGCTTTACATAAGTAGTAAGTGGTGAATGATATCTGTTATCGAAAAATTGTTTGAAAATGAGAATATATGTTGAATATTTGTTGTATACATATTAAGGACAAATGAAGATTTTTTTTTGGAAATTAAAATTTTGTTTCAAGCATAAAATCTATTTACTACTGTAACTGTCTGTAGCTAAACGTCAGCATCTTGGTCCTTGCAAGCATGTTATTTGCGTATATTTGTGAAATACCTGATGATCTTATAGTAACACTGATGTGACTGGTAACAGACACAGAAAAAAAAGTTCAATACCACGAACCAAAATCCATGGATCTAGTGTATTTTTCGACGCTGAATTCGAATCCGTAGTTAAAAAAAAGATTTATCGGGTATTTTTTTTTTTTTGTTGGCTAAAAGCAACTCTTAATGAAGTGTGAAAAATGGTAAATGTTTTATAGTCTAGAAAAAAGAATATGCATTCAAACTGCAGCAAGCCATTTCTATTAATTAAACCAAAATCCAGCCTTATAGGGAGTGAAAAGTATACTAAAACTTAAATAACGCACGTGAGTATAAATAACTTGTACAAAGGACACATTCTTGTAGCTCTTTGGACAAAATATCTGAATATGGTGTAACAACCAGACATTACTCTTAAAGGGATAAGACTTACCCCTATAGGGTGTAAAAACCACCTACGGAAGTATCTCATAAGTTTCAATAACTACGAAAAAAGTTCAGGCTTTTGTAGTTTTAGGTAGGGTGAACAAATATGGAGTAGATTTGCTTGAAAAATCGATATACAACTATAAACTACCCTTAGAGGGTGGTAGAAACTACCCCTATGCTCTAATGATGTATGTTATTGAAATTCGGCAAGGATCAAGTACTTTTGTATCTTTGTGCCAAACATTCAAGACAACTTTCCAGTAAGGACGAAAATCACCCCTGGAGAAGCAGGGTACTACCCCCTGGGACTGATGGATCTTAGAAGTTCTAGCATCTGAGAAAAAAGTGTATGCTGTATTTGTCCATCCTGCCTGGCAGTACTAAAGCCTGTATTTTTTTTCTCAGATGCTAGAACTTCTAAGATCCGTCAATCCCAGTGGGTAGTTACTCCCCTTCCTAAGGATGATTTTTGATCTTATTAGGAAGATGATTAAGTGCCTTGAATGTTTGGCACAAAGAGATAAAAGTACTTGATCCTTTCCGAATTTCAATAACATTCATGTGAATCATTAGAGCATAGGGGTAGTTTCTACCACCCTCTAAAGATAATTTATAGTGGTTCAAGCTAATCTACTCCATATTTGTACACCCTATCTAAAACTACAAAAACCTGAACCTTTTACGTCGTTATTGAAACTTACGAGATACCTCCGTAGGTGGTTTTAAAGTAATGTCTGGTTGTCACACCAGTTTCAGATATTTTTTCCTAATAGATACGAGAATTTGTCCTTTGTACATGTTATTTAGATTCACGTGCGTCATTTGAGTTTTAGTAATTATTAGTAATAGAAATAGCTTACTGTGGTTTGAATGCGTATTCTCTTCTCTAGACCATAAAATATCTACCATTTCTTACACTTCATTAAAAGTCATTACGTTATTATTAGAGTTTTACCCCATTTCAAGGAATATTTTTGATGACATGACAAATTTTTTTAAATTACGGAGTCGAATTCACCTTTGAAAAAAAACACTAGATCTATGTATTTTACTTCGTGGTAATGATTTTACACGCCAGTTGTCATATCCATGGAAACTTAGAGTTAAAAGTTTTGTTATTGTTGTATATTATTATATTCGCATATATCTGATAGTGTAAGATTCATATTAAACAGGGACATTCGTTTCTCTACAACACTGATAAGATGGAAGCACTTTATGTGTGTAAGTGGTAGCTTTTCATCACCAAACCAAATGAGAAAGTCCCTATTATGCTTTAATATAGCAAATGTTATTATCTTTTTCTCTATAATGTTCTCTAAAAAAGCATTTTGCAATTAATAGAACAACTTCTTGAAGTGATACAGTACTCAGAGTACCCAAAGGATGCACACTGGAAAGGTTCTGTGCCACCTATTTTGATACTGACCCAATATGTAAAGTCGTATGATTTTTCATCTTAAGTCAGTTCTGACATATTTCTTGATTAGGTGTACAAATCTTTTCTTTTTCTATACCCAGCTTTACCCAAAGTTGAAAGCACATGATAAACAGTGAGTTAAAAGTATTAAAATATCGTTACTCTTAGCTAATATATTACTGTATGATACGTACCTTTCGTAGCACGTAATTAGACTCACGTATCTGCCTCGTCATGAGGAAGGAAGCCTTTAAAGTTTAACTTTTGCTCTATATAATATTACTATTCTGCTTGTAAGTCCACCAAACTATGATTATAATTTGCTTTACTTTAAACATTTATGTAGAGTTGTAATTGGGAGGAAAGAGAGAGAGACGTACTGATATATGTATTGTCTCTTGTCTAGGTTTCAATCAATGACAATATTAATCCGACCATCCAGAGTGCTTATCTTTCGTATTGCTTGGAAGTCATAAACATCATCATATTCTTTAGAATTCTAAGCATTGCACACGTTAACTTGAATTATGAATTACTACGCAAATCATTTCTACTAAATATCCGGGGTTGCTGTTCATACAGAAGATTTATTAATTTTGTATGCTTTTCTTCTCTTTTCGTAATATATTTACTCCCCCTCTCTGACATGGAGGGTTTCCGCTTCCTTATCCATAAGTACATTCCATTCTATCCAGCTTTACACTCCACAACAACTGTTAATTCCCTACAAAGCTTAAATTCGTCCAACGATAGAATACAACTCTCATGATTTTGGGTCTGCTACCTAACATACACTGCATTGTTGGATTCTATTTAGCTGTTCGCCTGATTGGAGTCTCAGAACTGAGCAGCACCCTTGATTCTTTCGAACCACCTAGAAGTCGGGACTGCATAATTGAAGTAAACACTAACTTTCTCAATTTTTATTACTTATAGGAATTATTAGAGACGAATCGATACCGTAGAAATATTTAAGGTGACAATGTAGAACCCTTAACGCCATATGTATGGAAGGCATTAATATGTTTTGTGGAAGCTAATGTAAGAATGTTTTGGGTTTTTAATGACAGAGAGTCAACGACAGAGTAAACTTCATTATCTCATTTGTTTCGGGAATGATGAAAAAATATTAAATACAATAGTTTTAGAAAATGTTAAGGTGCACAGATTAAAATTATTTTTGAGTATACAGGGTACTTTAAAAAGGGTGGCCGTTATATGTGTATATATATATATATATATATATATATATATATATATATATATATATATATATATATATATATGTTTTTTTTAAATGGAACATCCTATTTTCTAATCTATTTTTAAATTCTGCGTAAAATTTTATAACTTTTTTTTCGAATAATGTTATATACCTAAACCTAGTAGTTTTTCTAATATTTCAATTTTTTTTTTTAAATACTAGTTTTTTAGTTTTGTAAAACATTGTCAGTAGCGCCATTGTTTCTGAAGGTGCAATACTCTTAATTGGTAAGAGCATTCTATAGAGATGAAAAAAAGATATATATAAAGAAATTTGAGTTAAATGCTACAGGGCGTTTAAAATAAATGTATACATTTCGACTATTTTAAATTGAAAAATCTCAAATTTTTTTATTATATCATTATTTTTTCTGATAGATTTTACAAAACCCTCCAACTTTTATTAAGTATGTCGTATACCTATTTCTAATAGTTTTCGATTAATTTTGAATTTGTTCAATTTTTACCCTTGTTTTTAATAAACTTACGTTATTGTGAAAACATAAACAAACAGTTAATAATAATTTTAATATAGTTTAACTTATCTAATGATTAATTGTTATGACGTAGTACATGTTCAAAAATATGCCTGTCTACTTGAATACAGTTGTTTAGTCGTTTTATGGTAGTATATTTTCCTTCACTTTCCTTAGCATAAAGGGCGTTATTGTCCTGCACACATCCCGTATCCTATTTTCCATATCTAATGGTGATGTAGGGGGATTCACATAAACAGGATCTTTAACGTAGCCCCACAAAAAGAAGTCTAAAGATGTTAAGTCACATAATCGAGGGGGCACTGTATGAATCCATCCCTACCGATCCACTTTTGTGGGTAACTATCGTTTAAAAATTCCCGAACTTCCCGGTGGTAATGAGCAGGAGCTACGTCTTGTTGAATCCACATTTATTCCTTTTCAAAGTTCAAAGCAAAATATAAATATCTAGGCCCGTTAAGCCGTTCGGAGAAAAAATATGGACCAATAATTCGAAAATTTAATATTTCACACTATACATTAAGCGGTTTTGAACTTCCCAGACCCAGAATGGAATAACTGTTGAATAATAAAGCATGTTATGTCTGTTAACTGCTCCATTACTGCGAAAAGTAGCTTCATCAGAAAACATTATTTTGGATAAAAAATTTGGATCGGCCTCTATTGCTCCATTCATGGTGGTAAAAAAGTTTACTCGTCGTTCAAAATCACGGTCTTGAAGTTCTTGGTGTAGTTCCATATGAATCACTAGCATCAAACCATTCCATTAAGCACTGAAAAGATTTTCTAGATGGTATAAGTCTCTTAGAGTACTTCGCTCCGTAAATCCTTACTGCCAAAAGATAATTTTTTTCCCGCCTCACCCAGTACATAAACCATATTAATTAATTCATTTTTAGGAAAATCCATAAGTATTACCTTTATACGTCACTTACTACAACAAATTAAACTATTTTTACTTTCTTAATAGACATGTCAAAATTTGACAATGCCTTCATTTTTGTTTTGTCTTGGCAACTATGATGTTAACAATAAAACTACTTAATTACTTTGTTAACTGTTTAAGTAGTTTTATTGTTAAAATGTACTGTCACAAAGTAACGGACCACTCAATCAACTATGATGTTATTACAACTGTGTTAAAAACAAGGGTAAAAATTGAAAAATTCGAAATAAATCGAAAATTATTTGAAACAGGTATATGACGTACTTAATAAAAGTTGGAGGGTTTTGTAAAGTCTATCAGACAAAATAATAATATACAGGGTGTGCCTGTGAAATGTATTAATTTATTTTGAACACCTTGTAGCATCTAATTCAAATTTCTTTACATATATCTTTTTTCGATTTCTATAGAAAGCTCGTATCGATTATGAGTATTCTACCTTCAGAAACAATGGCGCTACTGGCAATTTTTTACAAAGCTGAAAAGTAGTATTTTTTAAAAAAATTGAAATATTAGAAAAACTACTAGGTTGAGGTATATAACGTTATTAATAAAAAATTATAAAATTTTACCCAGAATTTAAAAATAAATTAGAATATATAATGTTCCATTTGAAAAAACATATGTTATGTCGGCCACACTTTTTTGAAGTACCCTGTATACTCAAAAATAATTTTAAACTATGCACTTTAACATTCCCTAAAACTATTGTATTTAACATTTTTTCATCATTCCCGAAACAAATGAGATAATGAACTTTACTCTATCGTTGACTTTTTTAAATTTTGCTTTTAGTTAAATGTTATCAATAAATACCTCGGTTTTAATGAGAAATTTAAATAAGTTAGGACTTAATAATAATAACAATCGGGCAGCAGAAACATCGATTCGCTGTAGCTGTCGAACAAACTAACATTAAGATTTGTACAGTCCTAAGTCAGACACCGAGGGAGTCCCACTAGTTTTTCAAGCTAGTGTGATTGGTACCTTATTTTATCGTTATTGATTTACTTATGTACATTAAGTTTAGGGCAGGCAACAAAAAAATTAAAATATGGTTAAAATAAAAAAAAAACAACAGAAAATAATATTCTAAATTCTCGATGATTTTGTACTTATAAATATTCCTCTAACAAATTTTCGGCAATAATTTAAAGGATTTTATGCCACTGGTAACATTTTGTGTAATTATAGACATAACGTGAATGTTTTATCAACTTTACGATATGTAAGATTTTCTATGCCTTACCGTAAATATATTAAAGAATAACCTATTGTATATGTGCTAGGTTTTATTTAAACATTTTTTTTGATACACTGATTAATAAATCATTATTTTATACATATGGGGCACCCTGTATATCCATGGTTTAGTGAACTTGGATGCAGTCGTACAAGCACCGATGATGTTCGGGACGTCCAAAGGGGCAGTCCCTCAAAAAACACAAAATAAATCCATCATATTGTCCTGCAAGTGAAAGCGAGAGAGATAGCTGACATCGTGAAAATATCAACAGAACGCGTGATGCATATTTTCCCTGAATATTTACATACGACAAAGTTATGTGCCCGATGGATGGGGCCGCGCGCACTCTCACGATTGTTCAAAAACAGCAACGTATCGAAGATTCAGAACGCTGTTTCGCACTGTACCTAAAGGAGTTTTTTTTAAAGTTCGATTTGGATAGGTTAAGGTATATAAGTAATTTCGCTAAATATAGTCAATATTAAAATTGCATACCAACGAAGATGTTACTGTTTGAGTGAAAAATACATATTTCTGATAGTTTAGTACTTTAAACATGTCGGCACCTTTACGGTGAGAAATTTCTTTAATCAGGCCAGATAACTTCATAACTCGGAGAGGAGGAAAAAAGACGAAACTTTACAATAATTTGAAAGGTATTCAATAACACTTGTTATTTTGAAACACTTTCTGCAGCCTAGAATAAATAAGGAGTCTTTTATTTACAGTTTTTTAGAGGCTTTCAGTCAAAGTATATTTGGCTAAATAAGTTTATCTAATGAGTACCAGAACTTGGAAATTAAAACAATTTAAAACAGATATACAAATTTGTAAGTATTTTAAGTTTTATTAAAGTAACTCTTGATAAGGATATATTTAACTTATTATACTTATACTTATTATAATGATAATATTTATTTAGTTGTCCTTTAGACATTCCGTATACCCAACTAAAAAAACTGTCCTTATTATTACTGGACCACGTCTCTACATATTTTTTATAGTTTCAGAGGGAGTTAAAAAACCTAAAGCAAATAATTTTTCACAGATTTCCTTGCGATGTATTAACAAATATGACAGTGATAAATTTTTAGCAATATTTCAAAGGATTTCAAATGATTGAACAATTTTTGTGTTTTATAAATATCAAACGTATGCTTTGTTATCGATTTCGATGTTTTCTATTCCTTATCATAAATATACGGAATGATAAACTATTGCAATATGCAAATAAACAAATCCTTGATGAATGATGGTAAAATTAGTAAATAATTATTAATAAAAAATAAAAATTTAGGATTAAGTTTAAATTTTCTGGTTGGCGATATAAAACGCAAAACTTTGAAATAAGTTACTATAAATTCTAATCCTTCATTAGGATCTTTGAATTAAATTACTGTAGTTTTGATTTTCTGACCAAATGATAATTTGTAAGTGTGAAAAAACATTTGCCTTTACTTTCAGACCTTTTCTTTGGTAAAATTTGTAATTTGAAACCAAACTTTTAAATTTATGTAAAAAAATTGTTACAATATACATATTTATTATAACTCTCAATGTAATACATCAATATCGAACGAAAGACTTTTTTGTGAAGAACCGAAATTAAATTTTTAAATAATTTGAATAGACTCTAACTTTTTTATTATACGTGGGCGTATTGATAAGTTTCTAGCCTAGCATAGAAGGAACAAGCAAATCTTGAAAATAGAAATTGTTTATTCAACATAATCTCTTTCCAACGTTGTACACCAAGTGCAACGGTTACAAACTCTAGACCATCCAAAAAAAATTTTTCTCTTAGTTGGCAAACCGAGCTTCGACAATATTTATTACTTCTCTCTGAATGAAATTTGTGTCTTATTAAATATTTTTATTTTTGGTAATAGGTAATGATCCTAGGAAGCTAAATGAGTGGAATATGGGGATATTTAATCAGTGAGCAGGCGCATAATCTTGTAGAAACAACAACACTCCCTTACAGATGTTTCCTATATGTTTTTTCACAATTTTTTTGCGAAAT
>CM032451.1:33385714-33683214 GCA_019049505.1 Pachyrhynchus sulphureomaculatus | reverse complement strand
TGGAGCAGTCAGAAACCGAAAAGGACTTTTTGACATGCACCCTGGAAAGTCCGGAACGATTTGAACAAGATGTGCAACCACAAATTGAGGATATCAGGAAAGCACAGATATTTTTATATGTTAATGCTCGTAAAACATAGGTTAAAAATATTTAATAAATCAATATATATATATATATATATATATATATATATATATATATATATATATATATATATGTATATATATATATATATATATATATATATATATATATATATATATATATATATAGATATATATATATATATATATATATATATATATATATAGATATATATATATATATATATATATATATATATATATATATATATATATATATATATATATGAAGGGTCCAGGGGAAAAACAACTTAAGTCCATTTTATTTCAAAATCGAGTTAGTGCTGCTATCTATTGAAGGCGGGCGCCTTATGACATTCTTTAAAGTATTGCGTCAGACACTTTCTGTCACTTCAGTCAGTCAGTGTTTTGATTGATTTATTTTAGTAAAGTTCTTTATGCAAAGGTTTTAGTGTGTTTACAATCAGTTTTCTTTTGAAATAAACATTTTTATTATTAAAAATTATGATAAGTGATTGTGATAGTTCATCTGACAAAGAGCTAAAATCAAATCATGGACCTACAAAAAAACGAAAAAAAACAGGGTAGGATAACAGACGTTATGAAAAAAAACTTAGAGTAGCATCTCACAAAACTGGCCCTAACTGTGAATGTAAAAGATTTCGCTGTTTTGATATTATATCTAATGCCGAACGTATGAGAATTATTCGTGAATTTAATGAATTAGAAAGCTATAATGATCAAAACTCATATTTATGCGGTCTAATGACAACTCTTCCTGTAATCCGAAGGCGTCCCAGACAAAAAGATATTGCCATGGCTAAGGCAGCATCTTTTAATTATCGTGTCAGATTAGTACAAGGGGAAAATAATAATACCCAAGATATACAAGTTTGCCAAAAAGCATTTATTTCGTTACATGGGGTTACAGAAGAAAGAATTAAAACTATTAAAAAAAGTTTGATTTGTACTGGCCAGTCGCCCAAAGATAAACGTGGTAAACACAATAACCGTCCCCACAAACTTTTAGAAGGTACCAAAAATCAAGTCAATGATTTCATTAAAAATTTGAGGGGAAGAAAATCTCATTACTCATTGAAAGACACTAAAAAGCTATATCTACCGGATGACTTGAATATTAAAAAAGTCTGGTGTATGTACGAACAAAAATTTCCCCAAAACAAAGTTTCGTACGAAACATTTAGACAGATTTTCGAAAACAATTTTAATATTTCCTTTGGATATCCAAGGAAAGACACTTGTAGTACTTGTGATGTCCTGAAAAGTGAAATTAAAGTATTGAAAGAAAAAATTAAGTCTGGTGATGAAGATTTAAGATTGACCGAGTCATTAACTGCACAAACTGCACAAAAAGAACAAGAATATAAGCTTCATTTAACCAAAGCTGATCGTTTCTATTCCTTGAAACGACATTATCGCAAAAAATCAGTAAAGAATTCAGCTATCCAAGCTATTGCAATGGATTTTCAGAAAAATTTACCTTGCCCTAATATAACAACTAATGACGTATATTACAGGCGCCAGCTGAACTTTATCAGCTTCAACATTCACATATTGTCAAATTCAAGATCTATATTCTATACGTACGACGAGTCTGTGGCTAAAAAAGGTGCAGACGATGTATGTTCAATGCTATACCATTTTGTTTACAAAATTTTGCCTTTGGATGTTAAAGAACTAGTAATCTTTTGTGACTCCTGTGCCGGCCAAAATAAGAACTACAGAGTGTTTAGAATGATTCACTTTTTAGTAATAAAAAAGGAAAGGTTTGATTCCATTAAGGTGGTATTTCCGATTAGAGGGCATTCTTACTTAGAGTGCGATAAAAATATGGGGCTAGTTAACCAAAAATCATACGTTGAGCACCCAGACGACTGGAGAGAGGTTTTATGTAATCTCGAGATAAACCAACAGCTTTTGAAGTTATAGACTGTGGAAAAGATTTTGTTTTTCAAAATTGGACTAATTATTTGTCACCTTTATATAAACCAAAGTGTCCATTTCAGACAAGACCAATTCGCATGATGCAAGTTTTAAAAGACAAAAACCAAGATGCGATATTTTACAAGTCCACCTATTTCGGCCCTTATGAAAATAAGCCCATTGTAAAGAATAGAAAAGCCGTTCGAAATCCGAAGGGAAAGAAAGAGAATAGTACTAATTCTGAATCCGAAAAAAATATTGAACTGAAGAGCTTATACACTGAAAAAGTACCCATTAAGAAGGCCAAATATAGGGACTTACTCCACCTATCCAAATTTGTAGAACTGCCGCAATCAAAAAAATTTTATATGGAGTTGCCACATGATGATCATGAAGATAATGATGACGCTGACGATTATATCGATGATCCTCCTATTGACATTGATCAATGAGCGATTTTTTTTTAACTTTTAAAATAATAAATAATTTTTTTTCAACTTTTTAAATAAATAAGCAACTTTATTTGCTTGCCTTTTTTAAAACAAATAAAACTTATAAAACAAAGTTATAAATAATAAATAACATTATTTTTGTTGATACAAAAAATAATTAGCTTTTAGATTATTTATGTAATACAGTAAAGTTTCTGTTTTTTAATAAAGAAAAATTGTGATAAACATTAATTTATTAGTTTTTTTATAGGTACCCAACTTACAGGGAAAAAACAACGTAAGTCCAGCTGTTTTTTACAAAAAATGCCTCTGTGGACCCTGTTTATATATTTTCATGAAATTTTTTGAATAATTACACAGAAAACACTTTTATGAACCATATCTATTAATTTTTTAAACTTAATTCGGCAGTTTACTGGCATTTTAGAGACTTGGAACGCTAAATTTCAATTTTCTCGAAATTAGATTTTGTGGACTTAAGGTGTTTTCCCCTGGACCCTTCATATATATACATTTTTTTTGTCTAACCATGCCCTAAAATGATTTAGTGTAGACTATTTGACATAGATAATTAAAATTTGGCACAAATATAGGAATTGATGTCCCAATCAGGCTGTGCAGTGGTTAGTTTGGGGGGTTTTGAAAAAAAAAATTGGCAGGTCATCGAGTGGGATATCAGATGAAAGCTTGCGAAACTGTAAGTTCAAAAATATATATAATGTAATATTCGCTCAAATTTTTCTTAGTAATGTTTCTAAAAAACCGATAAACATTGCTGTCCATCTCCCTTAACTCGAGAAGTAGCTTTTCAGCCTATTTTTAATAGTTTTGCTCTGTCGAGCCCTTTGATTCGATTTACAATTTGTAAGAGATAACTTTTTTTGTATATAACAAGTTGTTAAAATTAAAAAAAAAAAGAAAGTACATTTCCAAACATACTTTATACTCACAAAAAACACTTAGTTTAATTAAAATATTTAAAACTCTTAGTTTAATATTATTTATTTTTTATTTCGGAACATTAACACAACAAGGTTTTTAAAAGTTTCAGAAAGTTGAGTTTGAAAAATATTTATCACGTCAATTTTTTTTTGTTTTAAAAATTCGTACTGCACAAAGAAAAACTTTATCTTCTACAACTTGTAAATGGAATAAAAGGGCTAGACAGAGCAAAATTATTAAAAATAGGCTGACAAACTATAATTTCGATTTTTGAAATATTCAAATTTCGTGCCTTTTTTAACTGCATTATGGAATAAATTTTTTCAATTGATTATTTAACATTCTTAAGTATTAAAATATTAAAAGCCGGTCAAGTACAAGTCGGATCTGCGCAATTAGTGTTTCGTACGGTGATTGCTTTTGAAATTAAAAAAATTGTTACCTAGGTATAAAATGATCAATGACTTCATAAAACACACCCTTGATGAGTTTTTCAACAAAGTTTGTCTCCGACCTTTGTTGAAAACTGATGATCTTGAAAAAATTTTTTTTTTTTTTTTTTTATGTACCAGATAAATTATCAAAGGTAACGCACGACGTGATAATTTTCGTTTAATTTACACTTTATGGAGAATATCTGTGCTTTTTTGATACCCTCAATATACAAAACATTCCAGACTTCCGACAAAATACTGCTAAAGTATTGTGCTTGATAAAATTTTTTTTTCAGTTTCTGATTGTTCTAAATACTGTTTTTTTCTGATTTACTTATATGTATACATACATATATATATATATATATATATATATATATATATACATATATAATTTATAATCTACAATATATATAAAATGCAACGTCTCTCTGTCTGTCTGTCTGTCTATCTGTACGCTGTTTTTTTCTGATTTACTTATATGTATACATACATACACACATATATATATATATATATATATATATATATATATATATATATATATATATATATATAATCTACAATATACGTGTATATAAAATGCAACGTCTCTCTGTCTGTCTGTCTGTCTGCGCGCTTATCACTGGAGAACCACTTATCCGATTTACGTACTTTTTTTTTAAAAACATATATATGTTCTCTGGCCAGGTTATACGATATGTTTTATTACGATAGGTAGCATAAGGAATGAGCAGTGACGATAATAGTGAATGAAGTCGGAAAAAAGTTTGCCGCTAGCGCGTTCTCTTGGAATACACAGCCTAAACCATTAAATATGGAACCATATTATGTAGCAAAGAATATCTAGAATCTATAATATATATAAAATGCAATGTCTCTCTGTCTGTCTGTCTGTCCATTAGTGCGTTTATCACACGAGAACCACTTATCCGATTTACGTGTGTTTTTTTTTTAAATTCATACATATATTCTTTGGCCAGGTTATATAATAATAATAATCTATTTCTATAATATATATAAAATGCAACGTCTCTCTGCCTGTCTGTCTGTCCGTTAGTGCGCTAATCCCTCGAGAACCACTTATCCGATTTACGTGATTTTTTAAATTCATACATATGTCCTCTGACCAGGTTATAGGTACATATTTTATTACATCTATAATATTTTATTACATTAGGTAACATAAGAAATAAGTAGTGACGATAATAGTGAATCAAGTCGGAAAAAAAGTTTGTCGCCAGCGCGCCCTCTTGCAATACGCTGCCTAAACCGTTAAATTTGGAACAATATCATGTAGCAAAGAATATAATATATATATAAAATGCAACGTCTCTCTGTCTGTCTGTCTCTCTGTCCGTTAGTGCGCTTATCACGCGAGAACCACTTAGCCGATTTACGTTTTTTTTTTAATTCATACATATATCCTTTGGCCAGGTTATATAAATAATAACAATATATATCTATAATATATATAATATACAACGTCTCTCTGTCTATCTGTCTGTCCATTAGTGCGCTTATCACTCGAGAACCACTTATCCGATTTACGTGCTTTTTAAAAAAAAAAAATACATATGTTCTCTGGCCAGGTTATAGGATATATTTTATTACGTTAGGTAACATAGGGAATAAGCAGTGATGATAATGGTGAATCAAGTCGGAAAAACGTGTGCCGCTAGCGCGTTCTCCTGCAATACATCGCCTAAACCATTAGATATGGAACAATATCACGTAGCAAAGAATATAATATATAATATGCCACGTCTTTCTGTCTGTCCCTTAGTGCGCTTACGAATTGAAAATCACTTATCAGATTTACATGTAATTTTTTTTTTAATTCATACATTTGTTCTCTGGCCAGGTTATCTATAATCTTCTATAATATATAAAATACAACATTTGTCTGTTTGTCTGTCTGTCTGTCTGTATATCTGTCTGTCTGTATGTCTGTCCGGTATTGCGCCTATCACTCGAGAACCACTTATCCTATTTACGTGCTTTTTTTTAAACATACATGTTTTCTGGGCAGGTTATCTATAATAGTGACGATAATAGTGAATCAAGGCGGAAAAAAAGTTTGCCGCTAACGCGTTCTCTTGCAATACACTGCCTAAACCATTAAATATGGAATAATATCATGTAGCAAAGAATATAATATATATAAACTGCAACATCTCTCTGTCTGTCCGTTAGTGCGCTTATGACTTGAGAACCACTTATCCGATTTACAAGATTTTTTTTAAATTCATACATTTGTTCTCTAGCCAGGTTATCTACAATGTTCTATAATATAAATAAAATGCAACGTCTCTCTGTCTATCTGCCTGTCTGTTCGTTAGTGCCCTTATCACTCGAGAACTACTTATCCGATTTACGTGTTTTTTTTTTAAATTTATACATATGTTCTCTTTCCAGATTACGTGAGTATAATAATAATAATCTATAATCTATAATATATATAAAATGAAACGTCTCTCCGTCTGTCTCTCTGTTTGTCCGTTAATGCGCTTATTACTCGAGAACAACTTATCCGATTTACGTTTTTTTTTTAGATTCATACATATGTTCTCTGGCCAGGTTATACGATATATTTTATCACGTTAGATAATATAAGGAATATGCAGTGACGATAATAGCGAATCAAATTGGAAAAAAGTTTGTCGCTAGCGCAATCTCTTACAATACGATGCCTAAACCGTTAAATATGGAACAATATCATGTAACAAAGAATATATACAACATCTCTATGTCTGCTTGTCTGTTCGTTAGTGCGCTTATCACTCAAGAACCATTTATCCGATTTACGTGTTTTTTTTTCAATTCTTAACTTAATATTTATCAAAATAATCTATAATATATATAAAAACGCAACATCTGTCTGTCTGTCTATCTGTCCGTTAGTGAGTTCAGCACTCAAGAACCACTTATCCGATTAACGTGTTTTTTTTATAAATACATATGTTCTCTGGCCAAGATGTATTTTATTACGTAAGGTAACATAAGAAATATGCAGTGACGATAATAGTGAATCAAGACCACGCGAGCAGAGCCACGGGCACAGCTAGTATATATATATATATATATATATATATATATATATATATATATATATATATATATATATATATATATATATATATATATATATATATATAACAAATTAGAAAGGAAAAAATCAAATAAGATTTATTTCCTTAAATGTCTGAAACACATTTGTCGTAGATTATATAGGATAAGCTTGTATCGCCAAATACGTTGGAAAAATTGGACGCACATTGGCCACCATGTGGGGCAATATTAAACCGGCAGCAATTTTTGTTTCGAGGCTATTATAAAGGATAGAAATATTTGACTTTTATCTGGATCAATAAATTGAAAATGGTATGGCCAAGCAATTTTCTTTTTAAATAATAATATCCATGTTTATTTTCATTTTTATAAACAAAATATTTAATTACATCTGTCTTAATTTACTGATCTAAAGAAGTATTTGTCTCCGTTATCACTCCAAAAAACAACTGAAATACTCCTAAATAATTTCTGCGAATTTGAAACGAATTTTGTGACAGCTATAGTAGTGTATGTGGTTTGAAACCTGGTTCTGTGGTTCTTCAACCTAGTTAAGGTTTCGAATTCCACAGACAGTGTATTTTTTAAGGCGGACCTGGTAAAATCTAATAGAAAATTTTCTAGCTACTTTTGTTACCTCCTATTTCGGAAAATATAGTAACTTTTCATTAATTTTGAATATCGGAGAAGTACTAAAAATTTTGTACTCTAACACTGTTTTCCTTATCCCTGCATTCTAGATATACTTAACATGTACTAAAATGTTAAATGTCAATCGAAATGCGTCATCAAAAATGTATAGATAAACCAGTGGAAATTGACTAAAGCCAATATACAGATATCTAAAAGGTGAACAGATTCTGTGCCAGATGAACCTGTCAAAGGGGCAAGTTGCTACTGCCCACGCCGTTTTTTTTCCGTAGCTCTTGGTCTATTTAGTATATTTGAATCATATCTTAAATATAATGGCTAAAATTTTGACTCACGCCATTACACATATTTGATCCTGCAGGTATTTTTTGACCCAGAATTACTTTCTGTCATTTTTTCTACTAAGTATATATAAATCTCAATGTTCTTCAAAATAAAAGTTTTTCTTTTAAGAACTTTGTAAAATGTCAGTATGGTAACTGTTTCAATATTTCATTTACCCGATAAATTATTGCTAATGTTAAAATACTTTCCCTTTTATTTATGATTCTTTTTTATTTCCGTACGGGATTCACACCATTCGGACAGATCCTAATCAAATTTTGTTTTTGTGTTGATGTAAGTCTTCGAAAGAAGGCAAGTATTATTGAAAGTTCTTGGTTAAAAAGATCCTGTACATTGAATAGAATAGAGCTTTGCGATATATACTGTCCTATTTTAGAAGTTCTTTCTTCTTTGCTTCTTTTATCAACAAAAACTTGTAACGGAATTTTTCCTGATTTCGTATGTACATTCCTAATAAAATCCTATAAAGTAGTAATGCAAAGTAATTGTTGAGTACTGTGTGGTTGCGAGAGTTTCTTGACTAATATAGGACTTACAGAAAGAAAAATATAATACTAAAAAAAAATAATAATAATAATCATTTATTAGTTCCAAGAATAACAATAGTTATAAACACAAAATGGTATGGAACATTGTACAAAGAACAAAAAGAGAAAAGGACATTCACAAAACACATACATATGTTTATGACAACAACAAAAGGCTCAGAAGACATCATTAAAGACAGTCAACAGAAGATGAAAAGTATCCTTAACAAGTAGCAATAAAATTAACAATTTTATTCATAAGTTAAGTCTGTCTGAATCACTAAAGAAACTGTCTTCCCATCCACTAATCCAGATCAGTAACAGACAACCATGGGCACCATTTTAGTTAGCAATGTTATATACCCCACATACCGATTTTAGGCGGTAAAACATAATTGATTTGACATGCGCGTGTGACATTTGTTAAAAATACAATCTTCAATAATACATACGTGTATATATATATATAATATAATATATATATATATATATATATATATATATATATATATATATATATATATATATACCCAACTATGGAATACTGCTCCCATGTTTGAGGCTTTGCTCCCAAACACACATTGCATTTGTTATATATATATATATATATATATATATATATATATATATATATATATATATATATACCCAACTATGGAATACTGCTCCCATGTTTGGGGCTTTGCTCCCAAACACACATTGCATTTGTTGGATTCTGTTCAGAGAAGAGCTGTTCGTCTAATTGTAGACCCGGAACTGACCGGCGGCCTTGATTCGCTGGAACATCGTAGAACAGTTGGCGACTTGAATCTATTCTACTCTGTTCTAGTATTTTCATGGAAAGTGTTCGAAGGATGTAGCCCGCTTAATTCCTCCCAGAGCGGTGTATGTTAAAAATACACGTCGCGCTAACACTTCACAACCACATGAAGTTCAGCTTGTTACTACGCGTACAACGCTTTTCAAGCAGTCTTTTGTATGGAGAACATCATCCCTTTGGAATAATTTGCCTAGGGCTGTGTTTTCCCACCGAGTACAATTTACAGCGATTTAAGAACAACGTGAATCGCTTTTTCCGCACCTATGCCGCTCTTGGAGCGCTTTAGGGACTTCCTTGCAGGACGTGTGCTAGACCCATAATATATGTATATATATATATATATATATATATATATATATATATATATATATATATATATATATATATATATGTATATATATATATATATATATATATATATATATATATATATATATATATATATATACATATATATATACATATATGTACATATATGTATATATATAAATATATATATAATATATATATATATATATATATATATATATATATATATATATGTGTATGTACATATATGTATATATATATATATATATATATATATATATATATATATATATATATATATATATATTATATATATATGTACATATATATATATATATATATATATATATATATATATATATATATATATATATATATATATACATATATATACATATATATATATATATATATATATATATATATATATATATATATATATATATATATATATATATATATATATATATATATATATATATATATATATATATATATATATATATATATATATATATATATATATATATATATATATATATATATATATATATGTACATATATGTATCTATATATATATATATACATATATATATATATATATATATATATATATATATATATATATATATATATATATATATACCTACATTTTTTCAAAAGCCAGAACATAGACGATGGGCATGGCAAAACCCAGATAGTATAACGAAAAATGAAATTGATTATGTTTTATCAAATGACAGGAATATTGTAATCGACACCAGTGACCATTGGATGTTCAGAGCAAAAATAAGAATAAATCTGAAGTAGGAGAGACGTAAATTGATAATGCATACAAAGTGAACGACACCAACAGAAATAATAAAGCAAAACACAGACGAATATCGACAAGCATTGGAAAATCATATAAAACACATAAATTACCAAACAGAACTAAACGCACAAATAACAAGCAGCCTACTCATAACTACAAAATAAATACCAACATCGAAAAAAGAGGAAACACAAAAATTAAGTAAAGGGACACGAAATCTTATGAAACAGAGAAGACTATTAAGAAATGATTCTACACATGGCAGATTAGAATTGGCAGAAATAGACAAAAAAATAAAGAAAAAGATCAGAGAAGACGTCAGACAGTACAGAAACTCGAAAATAGAAGAAGCTTTGAAAGAGGGAAAAAGTTTGAAATATCTAAACAAACGAATGAATAAAGGGACACATCAAATAATAAAACTTATAAATAACAATAACCAAGAGATCGCACAAATCAAAGAGATAAAGGAAGCTACAAAGAAACATTATAAAACACTATATTATACGAAAACATCGCCACCGCCTGGAAAAGAAGAAGGAAATAGAGTGATAGTAAGAAATGTAGGATCTGAAGAAATTCTCGATATTACAACGGATGAAATAATGAACGCACTACAACATATACACAACAACAAAGTACCAGGGGACGATGAAATAACTATAGAAATGATATGGAGGGGCATCGATAATACCAACTCGTCAAGCTCTATTTAACCGGTGCCTAATAGAAAGTAAAATACCAACATCTTGGGTAAACGCCTTGACTATGCTGAGTTTTAAAAAGGGGAACAATTTTAAATTGTAGAATTACAGCCTGTTATCGGTATTATACAAAATCCTCAATAGAATCATAACATATAGGATAACGAATAAATTAGACGGTTATCAATCTCGTGAACAAGCGAGATTTAGACGGGGATACAGCATTTTGGATCATCTTCAAACAATTAGATTACTAGTGGAAAAAGCAAATAAATATAAGGTCACATTGTGGATAGCATTGGTTGACTACGAGAAAGTATTTGATTCCTTAGAGATATGGGCAGTCCTTAACGCGTTAAGTAACACCAGAGTCGGTGGAATATACACAACTCTTCTTGGATACATATACAAAAATGCAACATCACAAATAATGCTTAAAGAAAAAATAAATAAAATCAAAATTAAAAGAGGAATTAGACAAGGTGACTCGATATCCCCAAAGCTGTTCACATTGACTCTAGAACACATGTTTAAAACGATAAAGTGGGAGAATAAAGGAATACTAATGGACGGTGAACGATTAAATCAGTTAAGGTTCGCAGATGATGTCACTCTGATCGCCAACACAAAAAAGGAATTGCAAGAAATGCTGATGGAGTTGAATAATAATAGGTCTAAAAATAAACTTCACCAAGACTAAATATATGAACAACGAAAGTGAAAATAACAGCCAGAAGGTGATAGAATACGAAAGGTTCAAGCATTTATATATAGGACAAAAAATCGAAATATCAATAAATAATTTAAAGGCTGACTTGCATAGAAGAGTCTCGTTAGCTCCGTCTGCGTTCGGAAGGTGACAATTTACATTTAAATTAGACATCCCAAATACAGTAAAAGCCAGAATATTCGATCAATATGTACTGCCGGTATTAAAATATAGCCCTGAAACGTGGGCTTTAAATAGAAATATAATTAATAAACTCCAGGTAACCCAAAGACCAGTGGAGAGAAGAATGATAAATATTAGACTCCAAAATCGTATTTCTAAGATCGAGATACAAAGAAGATTAAAAGTGACAGATGTAATACAACGAATATGCATATTAAGGCGGAATTCAGCGGGGCATGTCGCAAGGATGGATGATGGATGGAGACCTAGAGAATACAAAAGATGTAAAGATAGACCGCAGACGGACGATATAAAAAGATTAACAGGACACGATTGGATGCAAGAAGCAAACAACAAAGCTCATTGGAGACAACTTGAGAAGGCATCCGACTATGGATGGAATAAGCTAATGATGATGATGATGATGATGATGATGATGATATATATATATATATATATATATATATATATATATATATATATATATATATGTCGTCAAGGAAATGTAAATTTAGCACACGCGCCTGCACGTCCACACGTACCCGTACACATGCACACAGATATGCACATGAGCACATACACACACCCCACACGCACAGAAAAGTATTTTATTAGAAAATTAACTGGAATTTATCAAAAGTTGCCTATTCTTAACACTTAAAGGTATGTTGACTTCGAGTTTTATGTGGTGAGGGAAATCTTTTATTTTTGTTCTTATTCTTGTCCTGTCTTAGTTGTTCAACACAAAACAAAACTTAAAACATTCTATTGCAAGATGATTACGAGATTAATATAATAAATATTGTAAAACAAGAGTAGATGGGAATAAGAAGGTTTTTAGTTTTTCTACGTTGTTTCAATTGTAGGTTGGATTTGGCTTTAAAGTTTGAGATCATCTGCTTCTTCCTGCTTGCGTACCTAATGCGTTATATGTTTGCTCAACTGGATTGGTAGAGTAGTTACATTTCATGAGTTTTTTTTACACCTGTGTATATGCTTATCTTTAATGTCCAGATTTTACACCCGTATAACACAACGGCTCACACCAATGCTTTAAGAAATAATAAATATAAATAATTCCCATATCTAAGTTACTTGTTAACAATTCCCTTTTCTGCGAAAACTTAAATATCTTTGCATACGTCATACTGCTCTTTTATTTACTGTTATAAGAATGTCTCTTAAGGCCCACAAGTCGCTTACGATAATATTTAATAATAATAACTGCAACAAACACTATACAAATTAATGGCCACTGTTGGTCTACTGATATTAAAATTGCTGACAAAATCTTAATAACAGGAGGCATAAAAAGGTTAGGGACTAAATTTAATTAACTACCTTTATCCAGTCTCCCCTTTTGTGGCATATTACACATACTACATTCTGTACAAAATGACGAACGTAAATTGCCTATTGCACATCGTGGCGTATAAGTAATACACGGTAATAGCAGAGATATTATTGGAGATACCATAAAGTAACCACACGAGATATGCACTATACACACGAATACTCGGAATATAGTGACGTATCGACGTGTGCTAAAACCCATTACTGAAAGAAAGTGAGAGATAAGATAGTATTACTGATCAGAGTGTCAAACAGGAAGGTTGGCGTACAGATATGCTTTTTGGTCTTTTAGGCAATGTTTGCCAATTCTTTGTCAAACAATAGTTGGTTGGCTGGTTATAGGCGAGGTGGACGATCGTGCTGTTCGCGCACTGCAGCCTCTTGTTTTAATATGCTCCACTCTCTTGGTGACATGGGTGTCGTCCCTTTAAGAAAGTTTATTAGCTTCCTTCCAAGCGCTTCATGTGGTAAATTATCGCCACGCCATCTCCAAACAGTTTATATATGTTCCGAGTTAGAGCCCTCTCATGTTTTTGCCAGATGCTGGGAGCCAACGATCTAGATGTTACTGATATGACCATTTGTTTATTTTCATATATGCTGAGTAAGGGTACAGCAAGATAATACTTGCTCAAGGCATCAAACTCACTGCATCTTGGTCAGTAGGGATTAACCTTGGAATAAGATAAAAAATAGTAATAATTATCGTTATTAGTAAAACCTTAGGTTGCTTTAAGTTAAGTCTACGTGTGACTAACCGTTAATTACATGTAGAAATATATGTTAATGTTACTCTATGCTATAAAAATTTAACATTCATAATTTGTTAAAAAAATAAATTAAATCAATGAAATTGGTACTTTTTATTTTGCAGATATATGGCAGTATGAGGTTATTGCGAAAATGCTCCAAGTCCTGTTTTAAACCGACAACTTTAACAATCACTTAGTGACAAGAGAACTGATTATCTCTACTGATCATCAATCATTCAGGAAACACCTTTAATTTTTTGTATTGAATCACGTCTACGAACCTAATTTTGAATTAATTAGTATTACTTTTTTACTTGTTTTACAAAAAATAGATACGGGTGACATGAAATAGATTACGCTTTAATACTAATTAATTTATTTGGTAAATATTCTAATCAATATATTAACTTGTTTACATCTGTTTGATTATTACTTACACAGGTCTACAAACAAAATTTTTATTTTCAGAGGTCGAAACGAAAATTATATTTTCCAAGGTTCTTTGTCGAACGAAAACAGAATCTGCCTAAATTCACTAACTATTAACTAAAATCACGTCAAATTTTATACATAACATATCTTTATGAAAGGGTAAAATACTTATTACGAGCTATTTTTCATTGGTGATAAACATATCGAAAACCAAAAACTTCTTTTGCAAATATGTTTCACACGTAAAAATTTTAAGGTGGCAGCAGGAGACGAAATCAACAAATAGTTATTCTTCATCACTTGAAAATATCGATTTACATTTGTGTTGGAGTAATAGGGTAAAAACTGCCGTACTACTCGTATAGTAAAATACCCTTAACACTCAATTATTGTATTAATTACACGAATTACAAATCAAACTAAAATGTTTCGCTTAAACTGGCTGGTTTTTAGTCGCTTATCTGATTCTGGTTTGTTCTTCTTTATGTTGTGCCATACTCAGTCCCCCGGACGTTGGCGGTAACTATGGAGAGTGCTTTTCTGTCTTCAGCTAGTTTAAAGAGATACCAGCTTTTTGTATTCCTGTCCATTCTCTGATATTCTTCAGCCAGGACATCTGCCTACCACCAACTCCACGCCTCTCTTCAATCTGTACATACATAATTAAATGAAGAAGGTAATATTTTTCCCCACGCAGTCGATGGCAAAGGTAAACAATTTTGAGGGACTTTCTAGTGGTGATTAGTAATCTTTTAGAATTTGCTTTTCTTAAGACCTACTCGTTCGTCAGCAAGTCAGTCCATACTATTTGAAACATCCTGAGGTAAATCAAAAATAAATTTCAAATGTCTCCGGTCCATTCAATGTCCTTATTTCTATGGTTAAGCACTCTAATCCATACAGCAGTACCGATCAGTTGTAGCATTTGACTATCGGCTTATTAGAAGGTTCAGATTGTCACTGCGAAGAAGAGTGTTCGCCTTTCTAAAGCTAATACGGGCTGTTTCTATTCTGCATTTTATCTGTATATTGGAATCCATGTTGTCTATAATCATACTTCCCAAATATTTAAATTGATGAACTCGTTTTATCTGTGCATTTTTAAGTGTCAATTTCACGTCTTCGTATTGATTTCGACTGAACATCATGAACAGGTTTTGCTGACATTGATGCTAAGACCTAAATCTTGTTCGATCTCATTAATTCTGTTCACTAGGATTGAGGGTTGTGTCTTATCTGCCCTCTTCTTTAACCTATACTCCGAGGAAATAGCACTAGAGGGAGTTAACAAAGGCATCAAAATAAATGGCGAGATGATTAACAACATAAGATATACCGACGATAATCTCTTGCTGGCCAGTAACATCGTTGAACTTCAAGATCTTGTTGAAAGGCTGCAAAGAGTTAGCGAAGAGTATGGTCTCCACCTGAATTTATCTAAAACCAAGTGAATGATAATAAGCAAATCTCAACAAGAAGCCAAACAGATTCAGTTAAACAGCCAAATAATTAGGCCTGTGGAATCCTATATATACTTGGGGATAGTCGTTAATGCAAAATGGGAAATCTATTGAAATAAAGTCAAAAATCGAGAAAGCTCGAGTATCTTTTCGTGTTATCATAAGACTATTTGATGCAATGATTTGTCACTCCGGCTAAAAATTAGGTTAGCCAAATGCTACGTATTCCTTGTTTCGCTATACGGTGTGGAATCGTGGATGATGACGGAAACACTAATGAAAAAAGTTGAAGCCTTTGAGATGTGGGTGTACTGCCTGATTCTGAAGATTTCGTAGACCGAACATGTCACCAACTAAGAAGTTGTACGCAGAATAGGCAATGACAAAAAATTGTATCCACAATTAAAGGGCGATAGCTGGAACATCTTGTCCACGTCATGAGACTTAACAAATATCGTCTCTTGCAGCTGGTCATACAGGGAAAGATAGATCGTGAACGAGGTCCAGGGAGAAGAAGACATTCTTGGCTATATAACTTAAGATAATGGACTTACGTCTTCTCAGCTGTTTCGAAGCGCCTTCAATTGCCGTGTTAATAGCCAACGTGCAAAACGGATAGGGCACTGAAAGAAGAAGATGTTAAAGAATATCGAAATTATCGCACATAATGAGGGTGTCATCTGCTTATCTTATTGGGTTTAGTACGATTCCATTAACTTTAATACCTACCTCGATATTTTTTAAGGCCTCTTTGAAGATTTTGTTCGAATACAAATTGAACAAGAGTAGAGAGAGGATGCACTCCTGTCGGACTCCGCATTCCATATGGACATTATTTGTTTTCAGATCTTCTATATGAACTTCAGCTGTTTGGCCCCAGTAGAAGTTTTCGATTATTCGAATGTTCTTGTGATCTAACTGCAGTTGTTCAAGCATTGCTATTAGTTTGTCGTATTTAACTCTGTCGAATGCTTTCTCATAATCGACAAAGAAGACGAAAACATCTTTGCGCTGGTTCAGACATTTCTGCAGGAGAACATTGACACCAAACAAGGCTTCATGTGTTCCATGTGATTTTCTAAATCCCATCTGGCTATTATCAAGATCGAACCCGCATGTTTTACTGATTGTGAAATCCATGATTCGTAAAAAAACTTTTAAGAGGTGACTCATTAAAATGATTAAAAGGTAATCACTACACTTTTTGGAATGAGATTTTAACCAGTCCTCTGGTATCGTGCCCGTGTTGTAGATTAAATTAAATAATTTTGTGATGCACTATGTTTTTCTCTTCTATGAGTTTCTTGATTTCAATGAGAATTTCATCAGATCTTGTGGCTCTTTCAATCTGTCTAATTGAGATTGCGGCCATTAAAACAGTTGTCATTGTTTTCTTTAGGCGTTCTATTGTCATTGAAAAGCTCATTTATGCACTCTTTCCATGATTCTTCGATTTCTTCATCTCGTAGGTTGATTTGATGGATTGAACAGTACATACCAGCTACATCTCTTACTTTTTTGTGCATTTGGAAAATATCATGTTTCTTTTCGAGTTTCTCCATCTCTTCACATTTTTCTTTCATCCGTCGTTCTTTTGCCAGTTTCACCTTAATTCGAATAATTTTATTTAGTTTCCTATATCTCGCCTATTCGTTTTTACAAATCTTCGTTTCTCCATCAAGTCTAAAATGTTTGTAGTCATCACACACACAAGTATTTAGTACACACTCTTTTTAGTATATCCTTCAGATCTTTCTACAGGATGGGATATCGCTGTTGACGTTCTCTGTTAGACTAAGTTCGCTGTTGATTTAGTTTTGTATATGTTGTTTTATGTAAGCATTTTTTAATCTTGCTACATCCCATTTTTAGTGTTCCGTACGGAACACTTATAAGATCACTTCGGTGTCTGTCTGTCTGTCTGTCTGTCTGTCTGTCACACCCGATTTTCTCCGAAACTATTTGACATAGAAAGGTGAAATTTGGTAATAATATAGGAATTGATGGCCTCATCAGAGCCATGTAGTTTTGAAAATTAAATTTTGTTTTTTTTTAAATACCAGGGTTAGTTTTGGGGGGTGAAGTCGGAAGTGAAAAAAATTTTTTTTTACTATGTCATCGAGTGTGGTGTCAAATGAAAG
Organism: Pachyrhynchus sulphureomaculatus; assembly: GCA_019049505.1. NCBI lineage: Eukaryota > Metazoa > Arthropoda > Insecta > Coleoptera > Curculionidae > Pachyrhynchus > Pachyrhynchus sulphureomaculatus. The sequence continues at coordinate 33,665,065 of CM032451.1, read as the reverse complement.
CTTGTGAAAACACGAGTAAAAAATATATATATATAATATTATACTTGCGCGCACTTTTCTTTGTATTATTTTTAAAAATTCGCGAAAAATCGCTGTCCCGGGCCTTATCTCGAAAAGTACTTATCAAAAAATTTCGAAAAAATTCTGGAATATTCTCCACGGGGTGTAGATTGAACGAAAATTATCGCGAGTGCATTACCTTTAATAATTTATATGGTACATAAAAAAAACAAAAATTTCAAGGTCATCAGATTTCAGTAAAGATTGGAAACAAACTTTGTTGAAAACTCATTTAGGGTGTGTTTTGTAAAGTCACTGATCATTTTATACCACCATAACATAAATTTTGACTTAAGGGGTTCGTTTTGAGGGGTGAAATCGGAAGTGAAAAAAATTTTTTTTTACTAGGTCATCGAGTGTGGTGTCAAATGAAAGCCTGTGAAAACACGAGTAAAAAATATATATATAATGTAATACTTGGGCACACTTTTCTTCGTATTACTTTTAAAAAATCGCTGTCCCCTACCTTATCTCGAAAAGTACTGATCAAAAAATTTTGAAAAAGTTCTGGAATATTCTCCACGGGGTATAGATTGAACGAAAATTATCACGAGTGTATTACCTTTAATAATTTATTTGGTATTTAAAAAAAAACAAAATTTCAAGGTCACCAGTTTTCAGTAAAGATTGGAAAAAAACTTTGTTGAAAACTCATTTGGGGTGTGTTTTGTGAAGTCACTGATCATTTTATACCACCCTAACAAAAATTTTTATTTTAAAAACAATCTACGTACGGAACACTAATTGTGCAAGTTCAACTTGCACTTGACCGGTTTTTACTCTAGAACATTTCGTTGAATCGGTTTAAGTCGTACCTTCAAATCGGAATAGTGGAACATGATCAGAGTCAATATCTGGTCCGGGGAATGTTGTTACTCGTTTTATGATATTCCTAAGCATTTATTGGCCAAAATATAATCAATCTAATTTCTTATAGATCCATCGTTGTTGTCTTAAGAGGCTGTAGAGGTCTCGTTTGCAAAGTCTAAATCATGTTTTCGAGATAATCATTTCTCTTTCCTGACAAAGCTCGTAGAGTTTATCTCCTCTGTGGTTGCTTAATCTAATACCCTCCCTCCCACGAAGTCGCCTCCCCTCCTCAACCTTAGCATTACATTTGTCGATAATTAGAGTTATTTCGTCGGATTTTATCTTATCTAGAATCTTGATGAGAGTATCACAAAGAATTTCTAGCTTTTAGTCATATCACTTGTCAGATGCTGATGCATATATCTGGACAATGTTGATATTAGAGGTTTGGCTATGAAGTTGTATTAGCATTACAAGGTCCGGTATTGGATAGAACTTGGTAATATATTTATTATATTCTACAGATACAAATATTCTCACATCATTATGATAATTTCGGTCGTGGGATTTATTTTCAGAGTAATACTAACTACGCCAAGATATTTCGAATAATCTACTAATCACCTGACCAGTAAAGTCCACTACTATTCTTTCTTAAGGGCTCGCAAGAAAAAAAACCGTCACAACCAGCTACAACTTTTACATAACGTCGACAGCTGCTTTTGGATATTATGGCTTTCTGATAACGGTCTGTAACATGACTCAATCGAAAATCGTTCTTTTTTTGTAAGTTTAAGTCATACAGATATTAAATTTACCTTATTTTAAGAACCATTTTTTAGAAAGAGATCGAAATATGAAAATAACCCGATGTATAGAGACGAGAACTACTAAAACCGTTTAAAAGGAAGGAATTCGTGAGAACGAACTTTTTAAGTATTTCGTATGGAATACTTATGAGATCACTTCGGTTTCTGTTCGTAGGTCTATCCATCTGCCTGTTCGTCTGTCACACCCGATTTTCTCCGAAACTATTTGACATAGAAAGTTGAAATTTTTTAGCAAATATAGGGATTAATAGCTCAATCAGAATCATATAGCTTTGAAGATTAAATTTTGACTTAAGGGGTAGTTTTGGGGGGTGAAATTAGAAAGCTTGTGAAAACACGAGTTCAAAGACATATATGATGTAATACTTACGCACACTTTTTTTTGTATTCTGTTTAAAAATGGCGAAAAATCCCAGTCCCCCTCCTATCCCGAAAAGTACTGATCAAAAAATATAGAATATTCTTCATAAAGTATAGATTGAACGAAAATTATCACGTGTGCATTACGATTGATAATTTATCTGGTATAAAAAAAATGTATTTGGCTTTGGCAATATGGTGGAGGTTTCTTAATATACTTTTCAGTACACACACCGGTGGCCAAAGGGTAGGTACCGAAACAAAAATAATTTTATTTTATTCATTTATAATTAAACAAAGGTAGTAAATATTTGTTTTACATTTTTATTACTAAATTTTAAAATGAGCTAGATTGATTTATTGGTTATACATTATTCGCTAAGAAAAAACGTGAAAATACGTATTGTATTTTAAGATATATACATGTCAGGGACCTAATCAACTTAGCATAAGTAAAGATTTTATTTTATTTGAAAAGTTGAAATTTAGCACAAATATAGCAATTGCTGGTCATATGAGAGCCGTGTAGTTTTGGGAGTTAAATTGAGTGGAGTGTCAAATGAAAGCATGTAAAAACACGAGTTGAAAAATATATATGATATAATACTTGCACACACTTTTTTATATTATTTTTCAAAATTGCCAATAATCGCTCTCCCTCCCCTTATCTCGAAAAGTACTTATCAAAAAATTTGGAAAAATATTCTGGAATATTCTCCACAAGTTGTAGATTGAACGAAAATTATCATGAGTAATATGATAATTTATCTGGCATATAAAAAAACTAAAATTTCGAGGTCTTAAGTTTTCAACAAAGATCGGAAACAAACTTTGTTAAAAAGTCATTTAGGATAACGAAATTTTTTATTTTAAAAGCAATCAGCGTACGGAACGCTAGTTCCACAGATCCGACTTCCACTTGGTCGGTTTTTATTTAATACGAAAAAATATTTAAAATGTTGCATATCTAATCAGCGTGTTTTAACATGGACACTGTGCACCATTTAAGAAAAGTTGTATGGAACCTGTGTGAAATGAAATATTCCATCTAACCTATTTATTACTCGACCTCATTTTTACTTTATTTGAAAATAAGTATAAAATATAACTTAAGGTAGCAAGCCTTTATGGGAACGTTTGGGAATAGAAGCGTTGTGTCTTAATAACGAAACTGTAACGTATCCCTTGCGACTGTTGTTCAGACACTAATAAACCAGCTACAATTTATACTTAGATTTTAGATAAAACAGTGATTTCTACTAACTATTGAAATAACAATTTTGACTCAGACTTCGTCTACTGAAACTTTTTGTTGCAGAATTTGCATATTTTACAGAAATCATATCGCTAATTTGTTACTACAATACAATAAAAATATATGTAAAATCATAATCCCTGGTAACTGTCAAAATGTCTATAATCTTCAAGCGATCAATGTTAAAACAGTTTTCTTGAACAAGGAATGAGTCACAGTGTTCCAAATTTGCAACTATAGCTATCTATTTCGTTGAGTTCATAGAATTTGGCAGGCAATAGTTGTTCTATAGTTGAAAAAGTACAATACAAGCATTACTTCAGCAAAATGAAAGTCAATTAACTCACAAATCATTTCATATTGGGAGTTTTGTCAGAACCACTTTTTTTGTAAGACCTATCAAGCCATCGATTACTTGTCATAAGATATTAGGTAACGATATTTAAATTATCAATTTTGGTATTTTAAGGTGATTTTAGAAAAAATCTCTCTACTTATTTATTTATCTCTTTCTCACATTTGATCAATGTGGCTCCATGTTGGCTGACGGGCCCAAGGCAAGTCAGCACAAACGCTATTACCACTGTGTATTAAGGAATGTCCTGACAATATTACATGTTTTCAAAATCACTGACTTCTGAATGTTTCTGTGTATGTTTGTGTTGAGTCCTAATTCTACTAAGTGTGGTGTGAATGTTGTTGGTGTAAGGCTTGTGACTAAAATGATGAGGGCGACCATGATGATTTTTTCTTGTTTCCATAGCCTTTCTATTTCTGTTGCAAGGTCTATGTATTTGCAGATTCTTTCTGTGTATTTTGTTTGGATGTTTGTGTCGTTGGGGACAGCTATGTCAAATAGATAGGTGACTTTTCCTTTTTTGCAATGAAAAGTAATAGCGTGTCTATTGTCTGACACTGCTTTATCTGTATAGATAGTGATGTCGCAATAGAGCTTGTAATCTTTATTTTCAAGTATGAATGTTTATTTGTATTTGTAGTAGGGATCTGTGTTTTCTGAGTTTGTATGTTGTGGCTAGTGCCTGATGATCCGCTTGTTATGTGTTCGTTCGTTTCTTTATGCTGGTGGCATTTCCTGCATCTGTCTTCCGTAATAGTTGGGTCTTTGATGATATGCTTTCGGAAGTTTCCGGTTAGTATGACCTTATTCTGGATGGCAAGCCTTCTGTTTTAGGGAATAGGTGCCCATCCTGTAAACAGGTGTATGATAATTTTTGATTTACGTGGTCTTGTTCTATGTGGTATCTGTGTTTTCCGTGGAGTATTTTTATGACCACGTTTGCATCTTTTCCTGTTGTAATTGGGTGTGACTGTGTGTGTCTGCTGGGTGGTCTGCGAGGGATAAGTCAAAAGGTGTGTAGTTTTTGTCTGCTTTCACTGTTGCTGTGTTGAGGCTGGTCTGCTTGGTGTGAAAGAATTTCCTAAGTGATTGTATTTGTTTTTGTGTAGTGATCTTATATCTATGATTCTTCTTCCTCCTGCCTTCCTCTCGATAGTAAGTCTTTCTTTGCATGCGTTGAGGTTTAATTTCCTGTATTTGGTGAATTGAGAATGTATAAGGATGTAAATGATTTCGATGTCTGTGTGACCATTTGATGACACCAAATAAATATGTGAGGATAGGTATAGTGAACGTGTTGATAACTTTAGTGAGATTTTTGGAGTTGAATTTTATTTCTATAAATTTCGTGAGCCTGTTTTTGAATTCATTTCTGAGGTGTGTTTTGGATATGGTTGAGTTTGGTGCCTTGATGGAAGCCTAGATATTTGTATGTCTCCTTGTCAAGCATGTTATCGAGTGTTTTATTGTTAATGGTTTCTGTCTGATGGTGGCCCTCCCGTTGGCCTTTGTTGATGTGAAGCACTTATACCAAATTCCATATTCATTTCTAAGGTGAATGTTTTTGTGGTTTTGAGGAGTTCTATTTATTTATTTATTATTATTATTATTATTACATTTGTTATTATATTGTTCTATTTTTATTACTTACTTACTTAATCCTTATGCCTTTCTATCCCTTTGGGGGTGTAAGGCCCGTGGAGTTGAGTTATTCTATATTTGTCTTTTCCATATTTCCTTCCACCTCTTTTTATTCTGTGTGGCTCGTCTTGCGTGTTTCCACTCTATTTCTCTTCTAGCCACTGCCTCTCTAACATCTCCCAACCATGCCCTTCTAGGTCGACCTCTTGTTCTTTTCTTGCTCACTTTCGCTTCAAACACTTTTCTAACTATTCTTTGTTCAGGCATCTTTCGACGTGACCATACGATCTTAGTTGTACTTGATTGCGATTTTACGTCTACATGAAATTGTTGACCGAGGGAAGGGGGAAGATTTTGAAAAAGAGAACCCTTCCTTGTAGCTCAATTTCTCAAAGGGTTAGCTAATGATCTGTCAACATGATATTGCAAACTAATGATATAGATGTTGCTGATATGACCATTTGTTTATTGTCATTTTTAGCACCTGTTCTGTTATACTAAACGCTGGTTCTCTAGTTCGACGCTGTTGTTCCGGGAAGATAGTCCTAATAGGTCAAGTTTACACTCTATTGTGATCTCGGAGTTAACCTGATAAGCATCTAAAGCCTTACAGCAGTTTGACTGTGTGGGAGAATATTGGTTGAGGTATTCCCGTCTACAATTCTCGTAAAAACATGCTTGTATGTGTGTGTAACACGCTAGAAATGTTGCCTCTGCCCGAGTTTCTATCTCCATCCATAAATTTTGACTACACACAATTCTATATTATTTTTCGAAATTATATGACCTTGTCGTATAGTCAGATTGCATATCCAAGAGCTTGTCGTCGATTAGATCCTTATCTCCTATGTTCCCAAATTGTACAGGTTTTTATGTCCATTCTCCATTTATCCTGGTTCGATAGGCGCTATTGATAGTCTAACTTTTTATATACAATATCTAGGGGGTATTAGTTCTTGAATTCTTTCTCTAGCTGTAGTGGGTTCCTACTTATAACCCTAGCGGAATATAAGCCAGGCAACTTCAGCTGCCGATTTAGCACCATGGTTGTTATTCTTCGCTCTGTTTTCGTCTATCATACTACAGCTCCACATGTAAAAATGGGTTTAATGGCCATGTTGTAAAGCCAAAACACCATCTTTGATTTTAGGCCCCAGGTTTTCTGAGACAAGCTCTTTCATCTCATAAGACATATTTTTGCTTTCTTAATGTTTGTTGTAATTTGTTGGTTCCACGTTCCAAGAATTAAGATCTCACTCTGTGTGATAATTTGCGTACACTTATTGGGTCAGGAGTTAGAAATATGACAAATTTCCACATACTACATCGCTAATTTTTAGATTTGCCTTGAATTATTTTTACGTAACAAGGTTTTTTTCTTAGAAAATATTTGTACTATGGCATGAGTTAAAGTAAACAATAATCTAGATTAGACCTTAAGATTAGTTAATGCAATTACCAAAATTTTAATTTAAATAGTTGTAGTTATGTATTTTATTTTAAATTTAGTCATTTAATTATAACCTATAAAATAACTAAATAGCCTTCCCATGCACAATAAAGTCAGCTAGAAAACATTTAAATGCGTCCTGGCTTCTCCTATTTGAAATCAGGTGTTATTTTGGCACCATGCATAAATGCCTTCTTTTTTAATATGAAGGTATATTGTCAATAGAATTCTTGAAACAAGAAATGTTAATATGAGTATTTTTAAACAAAAATTATAATATTTTATTTCCTAGCAAGTTTGGCATCAAGCTCTTTTATTTACACACAAATATTACTGCATTTATTTTTCACACAGTCTAAAGAGTTTTGTATATAAATATGTTATATGTGTAAATTCATTGGAATATTCAAAGGAGTAGTTGTATCTTTCAGTACAACCTTTTTGTGTTTATATAAACAAGTAGTCATGATGATAACACAAGACATATTTTAAGTGGTCCCTGGCCAAAAGAATAATATATATATATATATATATATATATACATATATATATATATATATATATATATATATATATATATATATATATATATATATATATATCTATATATATACATATATATATATATATATATATATATATATATATATATATATATATATATATATATATATATATATATATATATATATATATATATATATATATATATATAAATATATATATATATATATATATATATATATATATATATATATATATATATATATATATGTAAATGAATATAATTTCTATACATGTAATTTAAAATTTTATAGTTTAGAGATTCTGGAAACAATTTTATGTATAGTAAGGGATTCCAGATTGATAATAAATAAAAACTAACCTTGTCGTTCTCACTTTTTTGACTTCAGCACTCAAAAACCTTCGATCTGTCACCCAAAAGAATTATTTACCATTTCGGTATTAATCTTGTAAATGTTACTAGTAGAACCTTTCTAAAAATTATATGTTAATTGTACCCGAACATATACGGTGAATGGAAACGCCAGCATCAGCTGATAAGTGGCAATGACCCAAAAAAACTGTAAGGCGCTTAAACACAAATGTCGTGTACTATCCAGGGATAAGTTTTAAAATAATAAATAACAAATATTATTTTTACTAAGTGTGAATTATTTATTATTATTATTTTAACTTATTGTATATGAATTCTATTTTATAATTATTCAAAAAAAGCACTAAAGTTTTTTGAGCATTTCTGTCTTCTTTTGTGTAATAGCAGCAATTGCTCTATATTAGGTGCATGGTGTTCAGGAGGTAAAATCCACTTTTACCCCATTTCATAATTTTTCAAGAATGTTGAAGTTGAAAAAAGTATGGAATATATTTCTATATGTTCCCACAGGTCGTTCATTTCGGTATATTAAACGAGTTACATGTATTCAAGTTATATAAGAGTACCTAACATATTTTGTATGGGGTATGTCTTACTAAGTTTGTGAATACTAATTACTTTTGGACATTAAGTTCTACTTGTTTAATACTTTCTGAAGAGGTGTACCAACTTCAAAATTTTTGCGTAATATTATGTGTTTATGTATTACATTTTGCGTATTAAATAAGGTACATTTGCTTAGATTTCTTGTATTTCTTGTTTAAAGTGACCACAGCTCAGGTGTTTTTATTGCTATTACGTACAGTCAGTTTAATTTTTTTTTAATTTTAATTTATTATATTATCTCTTTTTAATTAAGGACTGTAGCTGAGTTAATTAAATATGCTTCATTTTTATTAATATAGCTTGTATATAAAGCCGGTTTCACTTGTAGAACACGTGCAATCATTTAGTTTTTTAGCAGCTCTGCACGGACGCGACACCTTATAATTTGTTTTTCATGAGACAGGGTTAGAAATCTACTCATTGTTTTTTATCCAGACATAAAACGATTAAATAAAGTATGTCATTCATAATATCGTGTCCGCCAAATCAATAATTCCTAAGAAACTACAATGAGTGTGGTAAGGACAAGTAGAAGTCACTGGATACTGTCCAATTCTGAATAAAAACACTGTATCCCGGGTCTCTGTAGCGCCACTAAAAATCTAATTGATTGTACGTTTTCTACCGGTAGATATATATATATATATATATATATATATATATATATATATATATATATATATATATATATATATATATATATATATATATATATATATATATATCTTCGGTAAAAAAGTAAAAATTTATGTAAAATTTCTTGAATCATTATTCCAATTTTTCCATGGTCTTTATGTAGTTTCTTATAAATTTTTTAAAATGGACAATTTAACCCATTTTTTTCTAAAAGTTTTTTTTATCGTTCACCTCCACGCCTGAATAGGGATTTTACCCTTTTTTATATCCTAATGGTATCAGGGAGGATGTCGTAATATTCGTCAACGTTGTTCAAGTGATGAAACATATATTTGAATTTCACGGCACCTTTTAGACAACGCGATAGTGCTGCCACGGACGTTATTGTATATCTGCAACAACTACTACCTACAGTCTGTCAAGTAAGAACGTGATCGCTTGTATTCTTGAAAAAATTTTGTTTCGCCGATCATCGCCTTCAATGTATTCTTTTATGTGCTAATAATGTCGCAATTACCTTAGTAAGTTGTGTCATCGCCTCCTGCATCAATAATCTCTTGGCATCTTCGAGGCATGCTGTTGCCGAGATTTTCTGCATACTCTGCAAATTTTTCGAATCTCCCCAGACAACCGAGTCAAAGTCCTCAGAGTCTTTCGTCTGAGCTTTCTCTTTACAATGGACCAAAGGTTTTCAATAAGGTTGACGTCCGGCAATTGCGACGTGATTTTCATCCAGCAAAAGTTTCTTCAATGTGCTTCGGAATTTGACGTCATGAGCACGAAGATGTTGTCGAACCCGATTAATTTTGCCGCTCCTTGACGCAGCGTCAATTTCGGGTCCCGTAAAAACAAAACACGATTGGTTTTTCCACGTTCGGAGTGACTTTGCCTACCAGCCACGTTTTGGCAAGTTATCGATATTGTCGAATGTCTCGTTAAAACCATTTACCCACTTCTTCACAAACGATACCGACTTTTTATTATATTTCGCGGGCCGCGGGATGTGTCATTTTAGGCCCCTTTGGATGAGAACAAAGAAAAACAGCCTCGAAGCGCAAACAAGTAACTCATTTTGGATTTTACGTGATTTCGACGAAAGTTCGGAATCGACTGTCTACGAGGCTTTTTGGTAAAAGTATCAGTCGATTCCGAACTTTCGTCACAATCACGTAAAATCCAAAATGAGTCACTTGTTTCCGCATCGGTTCGAGACAGTCTTTTTTGTTCCCATCCAAAGGGATCCATGACACATTCCGCAGCCGCTAAATATATTAAAAAGTCGGTGTCGTTTGTGAAGAAGTGGGTAAATCATTTTAACGAGACGAAAAATGTCGACGTATTGCCAACACGTGACTCGGTATGCAAAGTCACTTCGAAAGTTGAAAAACGAATCGTGTCTTTGTTTTCACGGGACTCGAAATTGTCGTTCCGTCAAGGAGCGGCAAAGTTAAGAAAATCGAGTTTGAATGTGTCCCATGAGATCATTCAACAACATCTTCGTGTTTATGATGTCAAACTCCGAAGCACGTTGAAGAAACCTTTACTGGGCGAAAATTACGTCGCGAAGAGGCTCGCTTGGGTACAAAATAAGATACTAGAGAGTCCCTCACAAACGCTGGATACCAACCCTATTGAAAACGTTTGGTCGCTTGTAAAAAGAAAGCTCAAAGAAAAGACTCTGAGAACTTTGACTTAGCTGTTTCGTGAGATTAGCAAATTTTGCTGAGTATGCAGAAAATCTTGCCGACAGCATGTCCTGGCGATACCAGGAGATTATTGATGCAGGAGGCGATTGGAAAACTTACTAAAGCCATTCTGAGCACACCAAAGAATATATTAATAACAAAAAAATCTTCTCGAGATACATTTTTTCAAGAATATGAACGGTCACGTCCTTACTTGACAAGAAATTCTAAAAAAGATTTGGCGTAGTGAATTGAAGGTATCCAGAAGATTTATAACCACTATTAAAAGATTTACATTTGGCCAAAAATGTTACGCGCTCCTCTTGAAATAACTAATGTCGTAGAATGACTTACGCGACATAGGTGGAACAGTTGGTAACTTGACTCATGACTATGTTTTTGAACCTCACAAATATACTAAATATTTTTACATGTTTTATAAATAATTTTTAAACTGAATGTTAAACTTTGAATTCTGAATATAACCGTTGCCTCGCTTGCAAAAATTTTCATATAATATCAAATTTTTGTGTTACCCCAGGCCTACCTCTTTTAAAATGCTCTGATTGGCCCAGAGCGAGAATAGTAAAGAAACACGTATATAATCCTATTAGGGAAAGTCGCTTTTCTAGTGGCTTCATTTCTGCGAATAGTTTTTGATTTACTGAAATTGCAGTGTAGAGTGTTCCAATTAACCATGACAGCATGCTATTTTTTATTCAGAAGAAATATTTCGTCTGATTAGAGACCAAGAAATCACCCGAGATCTTGATTTTTGGGGGCATCAAAGAAAGCTGAGTGAGTTGAGTCTATGCTAATTTCCCATTTGTCAAACCTGAGAAATGGGTAATCTTCAAGTAAAATAATCTGCTTGATTCTTCCTAGCTCGTATCACCTTCTATATGGACTCTTACATATAGAGACCTACATTCGCTGGGAATGAACCACTCAGAATTCTAAGTTGCATCGAAAACAATCCTCGGTTTTTTGAAGAACAACAAGAATCGCTACTTTCACACACGTGCCGCTCCTGTTGTGATTTATAAACTTCCTTGTATCGCATATCTATGCCATTAGAAAATATGTATTTAGAGATTTTAACTATTACAATTGAACAGAAGTGGCATACATCTCTGACCATTATTTTTTCGCTTATATTTATTATTTATTTTTATTAATCATTTCAGCAAAAAATATTCCTTGTAAAGGAATTTTAAAAATTGAGATTGCATTCATCTACACTACATGTTGAAAATAATTTAATTTAAAAATTAATTCTTTAGTGCAACTGCTATCTGTTGCAGGGGTGGGTTAAAAATACACAGCTCAAAAATTTTTATAAACATTCCTCTACAGTTGAGCCCTAACCGCATAATTTTTAATTTTGATTTTAAACTGGAATGCTGCATTTTTTAAATTTTACACAAAATATAGCTACGAATACAAAAATTCGAATGTTATAAGCATTGTGCACAAAGTTATGTATTTCATTTTACATTTTCTCACTTTCCATATGTAATACCTCTCTCTAATAAATATTGTATAATAAAATTTGTTAATATAAAAATTTTGTTTTATTGCTGCATTCCTGCTAGTGTCGTATCACGTATCACACAATTCATAGTCGTTAAACGAAGTGAAGATATTGCTGTCAATATAAAAGGAAATTATTTATTCATCTAGATATCTTGTAATTTCATCTTCTTCTTCTGGTGCTTATCCGTTCCGGATGTTGGCGATCATCACGGCTATCCTGATTGTGTGATCTACCATTCTAAAGAGTTGGATCGATATCATTCGATTTCATCAGATTTATCAGCCAAGATATTCTTCTTCTACCAGGGCCTCTCTTGCCGATAACCTTCTCCTGGATAATGTTTTCTAATAACCGATTTTTCGTTTCACATGGTATGGCCGATATACCCTAATTTTTTTTTCTTAATCGTTTTCATCGATTCAGGTCCACGGTCGATTCTGTGGAAAATCTCTTGATTTGTAACATGATCTGTCCAGGGAAGTCTTAGTATTCGCCTGTATATCCACATGTCAAATGCCTTAATTTTCTTCCTTGTGGTCTCTAATCGTGTCCACGCTTCTAAACTATACAATAGGCTTGAAAAAACATGGTACCTTATTATTCTTGTTTTTAGGCATAAACTAGGGTCTCTGAAATGGAGAAGTGACTTCATCTTATTAAATGAGGACTTCTTTTTCATTATTATATTTATTTTCCGTTGAGTGGTCTCGATCTTCATTTAATGTACATCCCAAATACGTAAATTTACTTACCCTTTTAATAGATCTTTGGCAAAGAGTATTCTATTTTGAATATGGTTCTTAGAAATGACTACATATTTAGTCTTTCATGCATCTAATTCGAGGTCACAGTGTTTTTCCTGCACTCTGGTAAAAAGCTCCTGCATTTTCTCATAGCTACTTGTCAAGAAAATCGTATCATCCTGATATCGCATGTGTTTATAAATTTTCCATTAGTAAGAATTTCATGTTCGACGCCGTTAAGTGTCACTTTGAAGATTATAAGAATAAAGGTTAAGGAGAAGCGGCTACAAAAGTATCTCCGTATCACCTCTATTTTAATTTCAGTGATTTCCAAGTTTTGATCCTCTATCCCTACAAACTCCCTCTGGCCCCATCTAAATGTTATGTTATGTATTGTTTTCTTTACAATTTCAAGTATGTTCTGTACATCCTAAATTCCTTCGAATAAATAATTGCACCTTCTACACTCTAATCTATTTTTCGAAATTGCTGTGACAAGATTTGGGAAATGTTGTAGCCTATTTACTTGCCAAATAAATTAAAAGAAGAAGATTGGATCAACATAGCAAATGCTTTTTAAGATTGTACTAACTTTCCTAAAGTAATAGAGGCAATAGATGCGAAGCATATTAGAATTGTAAAGCCAGATAATACTGGTTCAAAATATTACAATTATAAGAAACGTTGTTCTCAAGTATTGATGGCTTGGGTGGACGCTGATTACACAGCCCCACAAAAAAAAAGTGGGGTATACTTTTGATGCGATATATCAGATCCGTAGTATTTTTGCCTGCTGATCACGAATCTGACGTCAGAATATCGCCATCACAAGAAAGATATACTCCTAAAAAATTGATTCAAGCTTTTTCATGAATCCAAAGATGTATTAATATGTATTCGGACACGCTAAGCTAATATTCATCGGTTGGATTGAGCCATACAGTTCTGTTTTCTTTCTAACCTCAATAAATCAGACAGATATAGTGCTTCTCGAATGCAAAAACGAATTCAAATTAAAATTCAACCGATCCTTACCAAATTTGGTACACGGGGATTTTTTGGGTCGCTAATCACGAATCTGAGGTTGGATTTAGAAAATTCAAGATGGCAGATGTTTTCGCGCCATTTTGAACGCCGAGAAAATTCATCGGTCGATTTTTATTCTTCTACCTGCATCCAGGGCACCTCCACGTGGTGACGGTGGGCAACGGTGTTACTCCACTAGCCGGCAGAGTCCCTGGATAACGGCTTAGATGCCGTCATGGCAGGTAGAAGAAAGAGAATTACGATGCAGGGACTCGGAAACCCAGTATCGGCGGTTGGTCAGGGTGGGAAAGCGGGCCCGCAGCCGTCGTCATCCAGCGACCGTAGCTCTTCATGTGTGGGTGACTTGGCTCATGTAGAGTATAATGCTACAAGAAAACGATCTCACGGTACAAGGACTTTTCATAAGTGCGATAAAAACAGTGATTCATTTTGTTATATTTGCTGTCAACACGTATTGAGTAAAATGGGGTCACCGATAACGGATAAGATTAAAACCTTATATAAGGATTGTTTTAACATTGAAATACAGCATCAGGATACAGATTGGGTTCCCCACATCATTTGCAGTTCTTGCAAAATAATGTTGTACATCAATAAGAAGGCGATTAAATATTCCAGACCAGCAATATGGAATAGACTCTACAGTGAAAATGATTGCTACTTTTGTATGAATGTTGTATCTAGGCATAACCGAAAAAATAAAAGCACTATTACTTATAACGATGTTTCGACAGTAACAAGACCAACTAAACTAATTCCGCCTCCTGAACCACTTGATGCTGATGTTATGGAAACAAATGATTTCACCTTATCAGTTCATGCCGAAAACATTGAGACAGTCGAAAAAGATTCAAACACTGTTACTAATGAATATTCTAGTGACAACCTATCATATACTAGTGACACAGATAAAGAATTTCTACCATACAACCGTAAACCAGAACCAATAGTATCACAGTCAGAACTTAGTGATCTAGTCAGAGATTTAGGCTTATCCAAAGATGGTTCAGAGCATCTTGCTTCTTTTTTAAAGAAAATACATTTACTTAAGCCAGAAGCTACGATTTCTTATTATAGAAACAGAGATGAAGAATTTCGAAAATATTTCACAATGGACGAGGAATTGTCACTTTCATATTGTACCGATGTAAAAGGTCTAATGGATGAATTTCAAAATAACTCATACGATCCTGAAGAATGGAGACTGTTAACTGATTCTTCTAAACGGAGCATTAAGGCAGTTTTGCTGCATAATAGCAACGTTTACGCTCCCATTCCGATTGCTTATTCCACAGTTATGGAAGAGCAATATGAAAAAATGAAGCAGCTTTTGATAAAAATAAAATATGCTGATCATAACTGGAAAATTTTGTGGAGATCTGAAAATTGTAACAATATTGCTTGGCCAACAGTCAGGGTTTATACTTTAACTCTGTTATAAATGTCTGTGGAATAGCAGAGACAGGGAACGTCATTATAAGAAAAAAATTTGGCCAACAAGAGAATCGTTCACTCCTGGTGAAAATAATGTATTGTTTCCACCATTGGTAGATGCAGGAAAAGTTCTTATTCCCCCGCTTCACATTAAGCTTGGACTTATGAAGCAATTCACGAGAGCATTAGATACAAACGGCCCATGTTTCAAATATTTGCATAAAAAATTTCCGAAATTTTCTGAAGCTAAAATTAAGGCAGGCGTATTTGACGGGCCACAAATAAGAAAATTGTTTCAAGATTCATTATTTGTTACTAAAATGAATAAAGTTGAAAAAGCTGCTTGGCTTAGTTTTAAAGAAGTCGGAACAAACTTTTTGGGAAATAATAAAAGTCCTAAGTACAAAGAAATAGTCGAGAAAATGGTAAAAAATTTTCAAACATTAGGTTGCTTAATGAATCTAAAATTACATTTCCTGGACTCCCACATCGATGATTTCCCAGATAATCTTGGTGACTACAGTGAGGAGCAAGGGGAACGTTTTCACCAAGATCTGAAAATCATAGAAAATCGGTATCAAGGATGATGGGATGACCATATGCTAGCGGACTATTGCTGGTCGCTAAAAAGAGAAACAAGTCCTCAAAAGCGTTTGGGCAGAAAGCCTTTGAATAGGTCATTCGCGGAAAAAAGAACAAGATACAGCCAAAAAAAGGAAAGTTAGACGCGGGTCTAACCTTCGCAATTCTAGGGCTTAAGGGTCTACTATTTGAGAGTATATGGTTTAAAAGTCCTGGTTTTGAGTTTATTGGGTCTCATTTTTAAAGTTACAGGGTTATTGAGGTCTATTTTTTGAGGTTACAGGGTGTGGGAGTCTAAGGTTTCAGGGTTTAGGGTTTAAGAGTATCAGGTTTGAGGATTCCCCAACTGTATACCAAATTTGGTAGGAATCGGTTGGTTTTCAAATATTTTGTCCGCCATCTTGGATCCGCCATTTTGAATTTTGCAAATCCGACCTCAGATTCATGATCAGCAACCCAAAAAAAACCCCCCTGTACCAAATTTGGTAAGAATCGGTTGAATTTTAATTTGAATTCGTTTTTGCATTCGAGAAGCACTATATCTGTCTGATTTATTGAGGTTAGAAAGAAAACAGAAATGTATGGCTTAATCCAACCGATGAATATTAGCTTAGCGTGTCCGAATACATATTAATACATCTTTGGATTCATGAAAAAGCTTGAATCAATTTTTTTAGGAGTATATTTTTCTTAATTTTTACTAAATTTTACCTATTTTTTGAGGTTAGAAAAAAATTGAGATATGATGGCGATATTCTGACGTCAGATTCGTGATCAGCGGGCAAAAATACTACGGATCTGATATATCGCATCAAAAGTATACCCCACTTTTTTTTTTTGTGGGGCTGTGTTATAAGATTGTTTTTATTGATGTCGGTTCTCTAGAAAGTATGAGTGATTCCGTAGTATTTGAAGAATCAAAAATGGGATAGATGTTAGAAAATAATACGCTGAATATTCCAGAAGGACGGCAGTTATCAGGAGATGAGTGTGGGAAAATTATTCCTTTCTACGTTGTAGGCGATGAAGCATTCGGTTTGTCCAATCATGTTTTACGGCCGTATGTAAAAAAGAACTTCTCAGTTGAAAGAAAGATTTTCAATTATCGGCATTCGAAGGCACGTAGGCTTGTTGGCATCCTATCGAACAAATGGCGCATACTTCACAGACTTATTGACGTAGGTGAAATATTTTGTGGCAGTATAGTAAAATGCTGTTGTATTTTACACAATTATGTGCGAACAAAAGATGGTATACATTTTCCTGAAACAGTTTATGAATGCACTCTGGACCACGTACATTTCGATACATCTCAAAACCGAAGAGTCGATACTTTTTGTCACAATCATTACAACTAATTTCATAAATTCCACTTTTCTCACAATTAGGAATTTTATCTTTGGGATTTCCTAAGATATTCCTCAGATTGTCTGATGACTTATAGACTAAGGTGAGGCCTACCTTATTAAATACCTTATTGAGTCCCTTGCTATATTTCGGATTATATGGTATGGAGACATATTTGGTGTTATTTTCTTCGCGTGTAAAACAGGTGGAATTCTGAATATTAAACCTAAATTTATGTCTATTTATTAGCTTATTTACTAAGTCATCGTCGTAACCATTAACTCTAGTTATATTTCTAATACGATTCCTTTCTTTATTGAAGTTTACTCTGTTCAGAGGGAAAGTGACCAAACGATGAACTAAAAAATGTAAATGAGGCTAATTTATGTTGTTTGCAATGAAATGAATCATTAGGAATATATCTATTTGTTACTGTGTCCTTCCTATAGATATCAAATTCTAATCTATTATTATTTTTAATATTTTGCCTTGGCAGTACGATAAAATAATTCTTCGATATATCTTACGTTTAAAATAAATAATCTGTTCTAAGATGTGATGCAAAAATCATAATATTTTGTTTCAACGAATTTGTTGTTGATTCATATATTTAATAAATTACAGTTGATAATACAAATAATTGAATGTTTTAAACTAACTAATTTTGTTTTTTCTTCCTGTCCGAAAAAACTCCAGCTAGGAATAACAGCAGCACAAACTTCTTCCCATAACTGCTTTTTAATGTTGATATTTGAATATTCTTTTAAACTTTTATTAAAATTTGCTGGACGTTTCTCCACTTCGTCTATTTTCTATTTGTTCTTCCAACACATTTTTTTTTTTTTTATTTTTTTTTTACATGTGTTTTATGGCTTTGGCGTATAACCAATTAGCCAGCATCTCTCTTTTGTAGGAAACACAAATTTACACATTCACACAACAAATCACAAACACCCAGCCCAGACACGGAATCGAACCGCGGACCTCTCGGACAACAGTGGGCAAGTCTAACGCCTTAACCCACTGCGCCAATCAGCCGGGCTTCCAACACATTTAATTCAACTCTTCACAAAATGAATCAAAAAATTTGTCTCTTCTTTACAAAAAAAAATAAAAAAATCTAGACGTGGATATACAAGATCGTACACAATTTTACTAAGAGAGTGTCTGGTAGAAGACAGTTTTGCCCCCAGTCTGCGCAGGCACATGCACTTCTATTGTCCTACTTAAGCCGGCCGACAGTCTGCAGACAGAAAAGTCGCCGGGTGTCTGCCAAGTTCGACGACACATTTGTCTTGCCCCCGTCTGGTCTTCTAGTGTGTGTACTCTCATATGCTGTATAAGCCCAAAGCATGGCGGCAAAACTGTCTGCGGGCAAAAAGTCTCCAGTGTGCGCTAGGCCTTATTGAGCAAGATCGACCACCGTGACATATTGCACACTATATATAATATTCTAGTAATTTAAATGCAATTTCACGAAACCATCCTTTTAAATATTCGCATATTTGCTGGACGTTGTTGGAATATCGCGCCTTTAGCATCATCTAGTTTTCTAGAATATTTACAAGATCACTTCGGTGTCTGTCCGTATGACTTTCTGTCACATCCGATTTTCTCCGAAACTGTTTGACATAGAAAGTTGAAATTTGGTACTCATGTAGGAATTGATGGTCCAATCGGAGCGGAATAGTTTTGAGAGTTAACTTTTGACTTAAAGGTTTAGTTTTGGGGGATGAAATTGGAAATAAAAAACATTTTACTAGGTCATCGAGTGGGGTATCAAATGAAAGCTTGTGAAAATACGAGTTCAAAAATATATAAAATGTAATGCTTGCGCACGCTTTTCTGTGTATTATTTTAAAAAAATTGCCAAAAAATGCTGTTCTCCCCCTTATCTAAAAAAATACTGATCAAAAAATTTTGAAAAATTCTGAAATATTCCTCACAGGGTGTAGATTAATCGAAAATTATCAGAAGTATTAATAATTTATTTGGCATATAAAAAAAAGCAAAAATTTAAAGGTAATCATTTCTCAACAATGATCGAAAATAAACTTTATTCAAAACTCATTTGGGTGTGTTTTTGTGAAGCTCTTGATCATTTTATACCTTCGTAACAAAAATTTTTATTTTACATGCAATCAACGTACGAAACACTAATTGCGTGCCATTTGCACTTGGCCGGTTATTTTAAATAACTTTGAGGGTACTTTTAACTTCTAGACTTTTGATATTGTAACACATATTCGTTTTCCTAATTTTTCCTTTTTTTCATTTTTCTTTATGTCCTTTTTTGATTAAGAAGTTTATTTTCGAGCTTAAATAATGGTCACTCCCATATGCTGAGCTTCTTTGAACTCTCAACCGTGTTTTTTTGTTTTATTAAAGTATAGCCGATTATGGATTTTAGATTCCTTGTCTCTTGAAACTACATGTATCTGTATATGCCTTTTATGTGGAAAGGTACCTAATTAGAATCCTGAGTTGGGTCTGATTGCAGAGATCTATAAATGTTTCACAGTTGTTGTTGACAGTGTCATCTCCATACTTTTCCACTACTTCATCTCTATCCTTCCTTCATATTCTACTATGAGTGTCTCCCAATAGTATTATTTTCCGTGATAGGCCTATTTTTGCTATTTCTTCAAGCCTCTGTATAAAGAACGCATCTTTTACGTTGCCTGGTGACAAAAAAGAATTACATTCAGCCCTATGTGAGGAGATAATGCAACTTACGGAATAAGTTGCGCAACTGTTCAATAAAATTCTTTTGAAGGATGAGTCAGTTTTCTCAAGGGCCAAAAAAAAAAATTCTCAAGCGATACGATAAGAAATACCCTGGTCGTCATTCAGTCTGCTCGGGTTTGGTACTGTATATCGAACAGTATGAATAGCACCGAAATTTTTCTAATAGAAATTTAAATGAAGCAACATACTTGAAAACAATGATGAAAATTGTGAAAAATTTGGGGCCACGTAATAAGGGAAATAAACTGGTAGTAGGACGGCCTTTCACCGTACAATATGAATTGGTAGATTTGAAAGATTGAGATGGACATCAAATAGCCCAGATTTACCTATGTTGGACATACTTTTTAGGACTCTGTAAAAGATAATTTAAAAGAGGAAAAAACTTTACAACAAATCGTCAAGAGAAGGGGACACATTCAAATCCGATTTTCTTAATTTTGCCGCTTCCTTGACACCTCGTCAATTTCAGGTCCCGTGAAAACACGATTCGTTTTTTCAACTTTCGGAGTTACTTTGTCTACCAAGCCATGTCTTGGCAAGTCGTTGACGTTAAAACGATTTATCCACTCCTTCACAAACGGCACCCACTTAATAATATATTTAGCGGCAGCGGAATATGTCATTTTAGGACCTTTTGGATGAGAACAAAGAAAGACTGCCTCAAACCGACGCGCAAATAAGTGACTCATTTTGGATTTTACGTGATTTCGATGAGTTTTCCAGACAGCATATCATAAAACGTATTTTAATGAAGCTAGACACCAAAAAAGCTTCTGGCGCTGACGGAATACCTGCCATAGTTCTCAAAAACTGTGCAAGGGAACTAACACCAGTTTTCTGTAGACTTTTCAACCTATCCTACAGAAAGGAAATATTTCCTTCCTGCTGGAAATATGCCACAATTCAGGCGATACCTAAAAAAGGGAAGAAGACCTTGCCAAACAACTACCGATCAGTCGCACTGCTTTCAATAATATCGAAAGTCATGGAAAAGGTTATCAATCAGCATCTTCTAAAATATCTTGAAGGATTCAACATTATTAGCGATCACCAATATGGCTTTCGTAAACATAGATCAACAGGAGATCTTCTGACCTATATAACACATGTTTGGAACAACGCAATTGAATACTTCGGAGAATCTCGAGCGGTTGCTCTTGACATATCCAAGGCCTTTCACCGTCTTTGGCACTATGTACTGTTGGCTAAGCTACGCTCTTATGGTATATCTGAAAAGTTCTGTTTGTGGCTTTCATGTTTCCTCAGAGAGCGTTCTTTACGAGTTGCAGTCGACGGATTTCTTTCTAACACCTTTACTGTTAACGCCGGTGTGCCCCACGGCTTCATACTGTCTCCTACTCTCTTTCTCATTTATATTAACGATCTGCTGGAAAAGACCGGGAATCCAATCTACAGCTTTGCAGATGACAGTATGCTTATCTCTTCATTCACTTTGAAAGCTCGGACATCGGCTGCTCAGGAGTATATCCGCAGACAGCAGGAAGTCATTCAACTTAACAAAGACCTGGAAAAAATTCTATCTTGGGGTGACAGTAACCAAGTGGAATTTAACGCTAGAAAAACCCAGGCGGCAGTTTTTTCTAAAAAAGTTAACATAGTGATGTCGGGGCACTCCATTCCCCTAGCATCGTAACTCAATTTGTTGGGCGTTAATTTGGGAGCAAATATGTCCTGCCATGAACATGTTGCAGGCGTAGCAAGGAGAGCTTCTCAAAAGTTGGGAATATTATTTCGAACCAGAAAGCTTTACACTCCACAACAACTGTTAATTCTTTACAAAGCTCAAATTTGACCAACTATGGAATACTGCTCCCATGTTTGGGACTCCGCTCCCAAACACTGCATTTGTTGGATTCTGTTCAGAGAAGTGATGTTCATCTGATTGGAGACCCAGAACTGACCGGCGGCCTAGATTCGCTGGAACATCGAAGAACTGTTGGGGACTTGAGTCTATTCTACAAGTATTTTTATGGGGAGTGTTTGAGGGATGTAGCCCGCTTAATTCCTCCCAGAGTGGTGCATGTTAGAAGTACGCGTCGCGCTGATACTTCACATCTGTATAAGGTTCAGCTTGTTACTCCTCGTACAACGCTTTTCAAGCAGTTTTTTATATGGAGAACATCATCCCTTTGGAATGGCTTACCCAGGACTGTGTTTCCCACCGAGTACAATTTACAGCGTTTCAAGAACAACGTGAATCTTTTTTTCGTACACGTGTCGCCCCTGTGGCGCTTTAGGGACTTCTCTGCAGCACGTGTGCTAGACCCATAAAAAAAAATTCGTAATCGACTGATACTTTTACTAAAATGTATCGTAAGTAAATGTTCCCACTACCTATTTTTTGTTGAATCGCTAGAATCGCGTCTACTAAAAATGAATTATCGCGGACACGTTTTCACTTGACAGACTGTGTAATTGCTTTTCTAGAATGAACAGTTCTATAAAACCAAAAAAATTATATACTGGTCGTCCATTTAAAATTTATAAACTTTTGTCATGTCAAACACGTCAAAAGTGCGATGCGCAATTGTTTCAGTTTTTACTCCGTAATTTTTTTTACCTTTATTTAATATTTTCGCTGACTGAAATAAGCGAGTTATAGTGGTATTTTTTAAACCTGGCCAGTATATATTCTAAATAAATATAAAGTTGAATTTAAAATAACAGAGCCTAAGATCAGCGTAGCCGTAAAGACGTAGAGCTGAAAATCGAAAGCTGAAACAAGAGTGTCGTCACAAAGGTAAACATAGTAGCTAGGGTGCCCGAGACGATACGCCCTATATGATCGATTAGCTACAATAACTAACCATTCTCTTTTGCACTGAAGATTAAACGTTTACTTACACTTATCCAACTTAACATGTATTAAAAAGATACTCTGGTAAAATGGTTATCTTTTTCTCTGACCTGGTTTCTATTTTCGTATAAAATAAGTCTAAAGATCCCTTTCAATATAAAAATATAAAAGGCAGCTGACGACCATCTTGCCCAGAGCCGATCTTTGACTTTTATTCTTTAGAGACTGGCTTTCTATCACGCCATAAAATATAGATGCTGCTAATTAGATGATTAAAGCATGGAATTGGTACACTGTTGAATCACAACATTGCGAAATAATGTCCCTGCTGTATTCTAAGTACAGAATAATTGTGTGTTGTATATTTATTTTGGGAACAACTTAAATAAAATTACTTCTTATGTCAATATTATAATTCCATTAGGTAATTACTAATTATATTATATTATTAATTGCAAAGATTAATTAGCACTAAAAATAAATATAATCTCATAACCAATTTAGAAACGAATTACAACTTCAGATCAAATAAATAGGATGAGCTATTTTTTAAAATGATAACATGATATTTTATGTATATTTTCATTTGATAATTAGATTTTCTGTATTAGTGCTGAAGGTTATTTAGTGAAGGCCTTTAAACACACAAGAGTAACTCAAAGTACTCAAGTTTGTTTTAGAACCGTTAGAGGTTATTTATAAAGGTACAGTGTAATAAAAAAAAGGTTGATACAGAATACACGATATAAAAACATATCAAAATTACACTATGCAACACTAAAATATTCACCGACATCTCGAATAGTGAATCTTATTAGGTACATCTAGTATAAAAAAAGGTTTTATGTCGACATCACATCTCTTAATCTACAGAACTATTAATTTGTTTTATTTATTCCTCGTATCACTTGTTTGAGGTTAGTTATAAAAATATTACTTTTTCGGGTATAAATGTGTTCAAAACATTTAGAATATTGCTAAATATATAAAATGCCACGCATTTGTGTTAATTCGCCTAGTTTGTTTTGTTAGGTTTGTGGTAAATTCACCCCTAAACGTGAAAAAAGAAGAAACAAATTTCCCCGCTGCTTGAAAAGTGTTATGAAGCTTATTTTAAGATCGCAATTGAAAATCAAGACAAATCGTGAGTGCCACGAGTGTGTTGTTTGAAGTGTTTTTTTTTTATGGGTCTAGCACACGTGCTGCAGGGAGGTCCCTAAAGCGCTACAGGATCGACGCGTGTGCGGAAAAAGCGATTCACGTTGTTCTTGAATCGCTGTAAATTGTACTTGATGGGAAACACAGGCCTGGGCAAATTATTCCAAAGGGATGATGTTCTCCATATAAAAGACTGCTTAAAAAGAGTTGTACGAGGAGTAAGAAGCTGAACCTCATACGGATGTGAAGTATCAGTGCGACGTGTATTTCTAACATGCACCGCTTTGGGAGAAATTAAACGGGCCGCATCCTCCGAACACTTTCCATGAAAATACTTGTAGAACAGACTCAACTCGCCAACCGTTCTTCGATGTTCCAGCGAATCAAGGCCGCCAGTCAGTTTCCGGGTCTCCAATCAGACGAACAGCTCTACTCTGAATAGAATCCAACAAATGCAGTGTATGTTTGGGAGCGGAGTCCCAAACATGGGAGCGGAGCCCCAAATATGGGAGCAGAATTCCATAGTTGGTCGAATTTGAGCTTTGTAAAAAATTAACAGTTGTTGTGGAGTGTAAAAAGCTTTCTGGTTCGAAATAATATTCCCAACTTTTGAGACGCTCTCCTTGCTATGCCTGCAATATGCTCATGCCAGGACATATTTGCTCCCAAATTATATATGTGTTATATGTAAATATTTGACGGATTGGTATAATGGTACTATAAAAGAAATGCCTTTAGGCGTACAAACACAGGGGCGTGAACCCAAGAACCACACAGATGACTGTTACTTCTCTTGGACAAGTGTGAAAGAGTTTTTCTAAAAAAAGGTTCCGTTTAAATATGTTAATGTACCATTAGTGACAATGCCGCTACCTCATTCTCCTGAAATTCCTGAACCGAAACGACCTTTGAGCCCATCAAGTTTACTGAGTTCTATAGAAGAACAAAGAGCGAAGCCATTCCTTCTAGTGGAGAGCTATTTCAAAATCCAACTATTACATCAGAACCACATTTCATTAGCCATTCAGAATTAGAGATTTAGATTTGACCAAAGGAAAATCTAAAATGTTAAAATCGAGATTAAAACAGTGGAATCATTTACAGGCTGACGTTAAAATTACAGCTTATCCTCCCTAACTACCTTTTATTCAAGATAGTTGATTTTTTTGTAATGATATTGATGGTTTCATGTTGGCTCTACACCACCATCATTCGCCAGAAGAGTGGAGGCTATTTATTCACGGATCAAAACAAAGTCTAAAGGTAATATATTTCCATCCTTGCCTGTATCGTACGGTGCTCATTTAAAAAAAAAACATATAACATTTTAAAACACTATTTTGAAAAAATCAAATACACTACGTTCAAATGGCAAATATGTGCAGATTAGAAAATAGTGGCTTTGATTTTAGGATTACAAACCTATTGTCGTTTCTTTTTGAATTAGATAGCAGAGCGCGTTCAGAACATTACGTAAAACAAAACTGGTTTCTAAGAAGTGGTTAGAAAAATATTAAAAATGAAGCACTAATATTACCTGACAAAATCAATTTACCACTATTGCACATCAAACTTGGTTTAACCAAAAATTTTGTCAAAGCATTACGTAAGGATGGACCTGGATTTCAGTTTCTCAAAAATAAATTTCCTGGGCTCCGTGATGTTCAAATAAAAAAAGGAATTTTTGTAAGGTCTAATATAAGAAAAATTAATTGATGATCCTCTTTTCTATCCAGTCTAAGTTCCATAGAAAAAAGGCATGGTTGGCTTTTATTGAAGTCACGAAAAATTTTCTCGGCAACCACAAATCACTAGATTTATATATAAAACTAATGCTGTATGCTTATCATAAAACAGGCTGCAATATGTCATTAAAAATCCATTTTCTACACTCCCATTTGAGTTTCTTTCCGGAAAACATGGGCTCAATTAGCGATGAACATGGAGAACGCTTTCACCAAGAAAGAACTGAGTTTGAGAAGCGTTATCCAGGTAAATCGGAACCAGCCATGCTTGCAGACTTCTGTTGGTATCTTCAGAGGGATACTACGGGGCTAACTACAAGAGAAAAGTCAATCGATCAAAAAAATATAAGTTTTTTTATTGAAAAATAAAATTTGTTGTCACCAATTTAGCGTATATTTTGTTAATCGATTTTAGTTGAGTTGACGGTGAGGAAGCAGTATTTTATACTGTAAACCCAGTGAAAAAAAATATTTTTTTTTGTTGCATAGTGTTATTTAAGATTTTTATGATTTCGATGACAGACGAGACAAAATAATCTTTTCTGTTACTACTGGAAATTGCCGTTTTTAAATGCGGTATTAAATACCAAGGAAGGAATGTACAAATCACGTCATTTAGGTGTGAAATCTTGGAGACTCTTTGAGATAGACTTAGAATATATAACATGAAATGTACATAAAACTGAGGGTCCAATTATTTTAAAATACAACTTGTATTCCCAAAATTCCTGTTTGGTTTACTACCATGTCACGTACATGCAAAAAGTGTTTTTAAATGGTAACCCTAGTGATAATTGAATTTTAATGATTTTTCAACATTTCCTTAAATAAAGTTCCAATAAAAAAAATTGAAAACTTTAGGCTAATCGGTTTGTATTGTACAGGGTGAGTCAAGGATAGAATAAAGTTCATTATCTCATTTGTTACGGGAATGACGAAAAAAAAAATGTTAAATACAATAGTTTTAGGGAATATTAAGGTGCACAGTTTAAAATTATTTTTGAGCATACAGGGTACTTCAAAAAAGTGTGGGCCGATATAATATATGTTTTTTTTAAATGGAACATCATATTTTCTAATTTATTTTTAAATTCTGCGTAAAATTTTATAACTTTTTTATCAATAATATTATATAACTAAACCTAGTAGTTTTTCTAATATTTCAATTTTTAAAAAAAATACTAGTTTTTACTTTTGTAAAAAATTGCCAGAAGCGCCATTGTTTCTGAAGGTGGAATACTCATAATTGGTACGAGCGTTCTATAGAGATGAAAAAAAGATATATATATATATATATATATATATATATATATATATATATATATATATATATATATATATATATATAAAGAAATTTGAGTTAGATGCTACAAGGTGTTCAAAATACATTGAAAAACCTAAAAATTTGTAAAACGACACACCCTGTATCTGATAGATTTTCATATATGTTACTCGGGCCTGTTCAATTCGGGAATATATTTCCTTTTTTGGTTCCCAAATATTTAAACGTGGAGACCTGTTCTACGGTGTTTTCCCTGATTTCGAGGGTTTCTAGTGGTAGATTTTTCTTTGTTATTATCATCCACTTGGTTTTTCTTATATTCATAGGTGTACAAGTATTAAATGCGGATTTCAAACAATAGATGGTGCACCAATGCAGTTTGTGCTATAAAGATTTGACACTGCGCCATTTTGTTGTGTCATCAACAAGTGTTAGACGCGCACGAGTGATAAATTGGAAAAGTATGTGCATAGTGTTGTGTTGTTGTGTTCAATATATCGAAATTTATACCGAACAAATAGCATTCGCGGACAGCATTAATTTTTTGTTTTCATTTGAAGAAAACTGCTGTTGAATCATACCAATTACTTCGAGAAGCTTATGGTGAACATGCTCCATCGCAAGATACGTGTGAACGATGGTTTCGGCCTTTCAAAAGTGGTGACTTCGATGTTCCAGACAAGGAACATGGAAAACCGCCAAAAAAATACGAAGATGTGGAATTGCAATCATTGTTGGACGAAGACGATTCGAAAACACAAAAACAACTCGCCGAGCAATTGGGCGTTAGTCAACAAACTGTTTCCAATCGGCTACGAGAGATGGGAAAGATTCAGAAGCGCAAAAACACGTGTGACATTTTGCTCGCTCGGTACAAGAGGAAGTCGTTTTTGCATCTTATATTTACAGGGGATGAAAAGTGGATTTATTTTTAGAATCCCAAGCGCAAAAAAATCATGGGTAGACCCAGGCGCACCATCCACATCGACCACAAGACCGAATCGCTTTGGCAGAAAGACGATGCTCTGCGTTTGGTGGGACCAGAGAATCCGAGACCGAAAGAGGCAACACGAAGTTATTTTTCTTCATGACAATGCTCCATCACATACGGCAAAACCAATTCATGACACGATGAAAGCACTCAGCTGGGAAGTTCTACCACATGCGGCTTACTCACCAGACTTGGATCCTTCCAATTGCCACTTGTTTGCATCGATGGGTCACGCACTTGCTGAGCAGTGCTTTGGTTCGTACGAAGATGTGAAAAAATGAGACCCTCCAACTTTTATTAAGTACGTCATATACCTATTTCTAATAGTTTTGGATTTATTTTGAATTTTTCAATTTTTATCTTTGTTCTTAATACACTTACGCTATTGTGAAAACATAAAAAATGTTCAAAAATATACCCGTCTACTTGAATAGACATGTTTAGTCGTTTTAATATATTTTCCTTCACTTTTCTTAGCATAAAATGCGTTATTGTCCTGCACGCATCCTGTATCCTATTTTTCATATCTACTGGGGGATAGGGGGATTTACATTAACACGATCTTTAATGTAGCCCCACAGAAAGAAGTCTAGAGATGTTAAGTCACATGGTCGAGGGGGCCACTGAATGAATCCATCCCTACCGATCAATTTTTATGGATAATGATCGTTTAAAAATTCCCGAACTTCCCGGTGGTAATGAGCAGGAGCTCCGTCTTGTTGAATCCACATTTGTTCCCTTTCAAAGTCATCAAATTCTTTAAGAAGCTGGGGTAATTCGTTTTGCAAAAAATTTAGATATTTAGGGCCGTTAAGCGCTTCACTGAAAAAATATGGACCAATAATTCGAAAATTTAATATTCAACACTATACACTAAGCGACCAGTGGTTTTGGTTTTGAACTTCCCGTATCCAAAATGGATTAACTGTTAGATAATAATGTATGTTATGGCTGTTAACTGCTCCATTACTGCGAAAAGTAGTTGTATTTTCTCGTGGGGCGATTAGCCGTAGATTAGGCTGTGTCAGACAAGTCAGCTAGTTGACGGCTGCTGACCTAGGGATTATCTTCAACATGAAGTATAATCTCCATTTCTTTTTCCTCATTCCTAGCATTCTGGTTTACTACTTTCCGTTTCGTATACTCAACGTTACTACTACCATCAAACGGTTCCATTGAGCACTGAAAAGATTTTCTAGATGGTGTACGTCTGTTAGGGTACTTCGGTGTCTCACTTACTTACTGCCAAAGACAACTTTTTCCCGCCTCACCCAGTATATAAATCATATCAATTAATTGATTTTAAGGAAAATCTATAATATCACCTTTATTCGTCACTTACTACAACAAATTAAACTATTTTTACTTGCTTAATAAACATGTCAAAATTTGACAATGCCTACATTTTTGTTTTGTCTTGGCAAATATGATGTTATAGCGTAAATGTATTACAAACAATGGTAAAAATTGAAAAATTCAAAATAAATCGAAAACTATTAGAAATAGGTATATGACATAATTAATAAAAGTTTTGTTGTGGGAGGGTTTTGTAAAATATAACAATATACAGGATGTGCCGTTTAATTTGAGATTTTTCAATTTAAAATAGTCGAAATGCATAAATTTATTTTGAACACCCTGTAGCATCTAACTCAAATTTCTGTACATATATCTTTTTTTTCATGTCTATAGTATGCTCAGCTTATGAGTATTCCACCTTCAGAAACAATGGTGCTACTGGCAATTTTTTACAAAACTGAAAACTAGCATTTTTTTTAAAAAATTGAAATATTAGAAAAACTACTAGGTTTAGGTACATAACATTATTAATAAAAAAGTTATATAATTTTACGCAGATTTTAAAAATAACTTAGAAAATAGGATGTTCTATTTAAAAAAAAAACTATTATTTTTAACATTTTTTCGTCATTCCCGAAACAAATGAGGTAATGAAACTTTACTCTATCGTTGACTGACCCTGTACTTATTTATATTATAGACCTCCATTATCAATTCACTCATTATTACCTGTCGTGTTCAGTAATATTGAATCAATTAATTCTATTGACTACGTCAATCAATTTGTATTTTCAGTATGCATGTTTGTCCAATAGTAGATTAATCAGTATAGCTAATAAAAGAGACATGGCTGAGTAATTTATTTCAAAGGAAAAAAAATTGCGTAGCTTCAATATTGCGTTGTCATTACTAAAGTATGCTCAATAGTACCCCGCCAATGCATAGCTGATAACACTCAATAAATTGAAACGCGTACTAGAAAAGCACTTGAATAGTGAACGTGCACAAAGGATGTTCATTATTTTCGACGTGCCTCTCCTTTTAATACAGTTACAGGTTTTGTATTTATTCACGTTTTTGGGTTCCTAGATCACGAAAAATATCTCCTAGTCAATTTGCCTTTCTCTAGATCTGCTTATTGATACGAGAACTCTCCGAACGAAATAAGATATCGATTTTAAATCTAAAACACATACTAAGTTGGGAATGTGGAATCTTTGGCACAATGACACTACTCAGTATATATCACTACTACACCAAACACTTTATTTTTGCACTCGACGCGCGTTTCGCTAACCATGTTAGCTTCATCAGGAGCGATGATTGACTTTAAACACATATATTAAATAAAATAGAAAAGATACCTGTAGTTCTCGAGAGATATTGATCCTGAAAGGGGCAAAAGGATTGAGGTTTGATAAATTTTGTATAATATCAATGGTTTTTATGAGAATTTGACCTGAACAAGCTTTAAGAAAAATTATTTATATTCAAACATATAAGAGTATAAAGACGTGGGTGTCGGAGTTAGACGAATACTTCAAATGTATCGTACTATACATCTTCTTCAATGAACTTGGAGTAGAATAATCTGAAAAGTATGTTATTTTAACTTCTTTTTTTAATTTTAACATAAGTAGTGTATATGGGAATGTGGTTACAGATTGACTTTCGAATAAATATTTTCACTTTATAACTCATATTTACAAGACAAAACTTTGCCACATTTTTTGGTAATTTACGGACGTCAAACAGTTCTCCAGTTATTATATTATGATCCTTATCGAATTCTCAAAACATTAAACATGGATGGAACGTGGTAAGATTTACACAGTTAGTTTTGTGCTTTCGTTGTGCTATTTCTCTTCTTAATTTTCTTGTGATTTTTTTAGTGGTACAATTGTCCATTGTATTTTATTTAGCTTCAGAATTGTTGTTGGTGCCACGGGTATCTTGAATGGCTTATGTTTGCCGGTGTTTCGGTTTATTTCCATGCTTAACTTTTTCATACAAAAGTTGTTCGCGTTTAATGGCATCTAGTAACGAGTTATTTTTGGATTATACTGCCGTGATGCTCTGTTAATAAGATGCACAATTGTATACTCATTACATAGCAACACATTTTTATCGTCTCAAGGTAAAAAAATGTTACGGAAAATAGTTGCTGGAACTAGTCGTGTTAAGCTCTGTATTTTCGTATCATTATCACTTGGCTTGCATAAAGCTGATAAACCTGATAAAATAAGAAAATTGACATTAGAATAAAGAGAGTGCTTGGGGTAGAGAATTATTTTTCTTATTTCTGAACTTTTAATAACACAGAAAGGCATACTTAAAATATTCGCCTAGACTAATTTCATAGTGTTCGAATAGAATGTTGCCGCGTTATCAAGGGTGAAATATCAAACTGTTTTTGTACCAGAACTGTTAAATGTTGACACATAAATATAGGATTTTTGGACCTAATTAATAATAAGATCATTAGATTGTTTCTCTGTGAGTGACTCCATACATCCTTTACGAGACGACGATTTCGTTAAAAATTCGGTTGCAAAAATATTAACTATTCCAACTGATTACTGCAAGGTATTGTTTACTAATCTCTTTTTACTTATAATATAATAATATTATGTTTAGGTATCTTCTGTATTCAATTTAGTATCGTTTACTTGTGACAGGGTACTACTAAAAATAATTTATGTTTTGATTGGAAGTACATCTTTGCTTTTGTATTTTTGAACCATCTTTTGCAAAACTAGTCCGTTGTCCAATTACTAGATTAATATTTCTCTGGTTCTTCTACATGTATTCCAAAAATTATTTATTTTCTTATTTTCGTTATTCGATATAGACATATAGTTCCCTATGTAAAATATTTAAAAGTACTTATCTGTGAGACCTTTATCTAAAATTGAAATGTACAGGAGTAAGGATTATTGATTATAAATAGATCCAAATACAGAACTCGTCGGATTTTACAAGAATTTTCTTGCAGGGTTTAGCGTTTTTGGAACATTACACAAACTTTATATTTTTTAAATCGGAATACTACTACTTTTATAGAACTTTTAATTCTAGAAACGCTAATATATTAGGTTTTCGAAAAAGTATCGATATTTCTTTTCAATAAATGACTTAAAAAACCGCTTATGATACTAATCGGATCTGGTCATATTGACGAGCATTTGAAAGGTGATATTACAGAGAACAAACGAAAAAAGTTAGTATATTAACTGAGTTAGCCTTGAACTGAGTGAAATTTTTGAAAAAAATCTACATGTTTGTTAACTTTACTACGTTAAAGTGAAAAATGCAAAGAACTTTGTCAAGAACAATAGACATGCATAGTTTGCTTGCTTTGGTTTTGGAAACTTCAGTGTCAAAATGCACTTCGATCTGGTCCATCGCCAAAAAAGCCTACGAAAAATCATCGAACAGTTTTAAACCAATGGGAAAAGCCTGGATACAAAAAAAAATGTTGTTTGGGTATATTTAAGTGGTCCAATTTTCATCTTCGAAACATTCTTGAATTACCACATTACACGCGATGAACAATGGATCATGTGCGAAAATAATGTGTGAAAAAGATTGTTGTGTTCGAAACATTCACATCGTGATTGAAAGAAGATCGTGTGTATAATGAAGTGCTAAAACCTGGCCAAGCGATTTATTCTAATCTGTACATTCAATATTTAATCAGATTGCAGCGAGAAGTTGAGATAAAGCGGTCTGAGGAAATGCATTGTCATCCATCGTGACAACATCATACAACAATTATGATGACTGTCAAGAATTTCAGGAGCTTAGCTGGGAAATTTTGATATATTCAGCATGCAGCTCACACCTTACAGAACTTTCTTAATAGTGTAAAGTTGACTTTAGAATGAGTATTATTTGATTCAGTTTTTTACCTAGAAATCCGAGAAGCAGTCCATCGTCGGACATAAACCTCTTCTAAGTAAGCCTCATCTTCAGCTTTGGGCCTTGTTTATCTAGTTATGTCCTCTACTTCTTTTCTCATTCCAAGGCCTCTGGTTGATTCGTGTGTTCGCTCTTAGTGTATTTGGGACATTGAAAAGGAAGATTTTTCGCAATCTGCCAAAAGCCGACCAAGCCAATGATATTCTCCTTGATAAATCCGATTTCTTTTTTCTTTGGATATTACGTAGTCCAAAAATCCGTTCTTGTGATTTTCGTGTTTCCAATATTCAGTACTGCTTCTTTATCACAGTCGTTATTTGTCATGAACATGGTTTTAGCGATGTTTATCTTCAGACCAATCTCTTTAAACTTGTTAAGTTCGTTCAGAATTTCTTCCAGTTCTTCTTTGTCGTTAGATATAAGCACAATATCATCCGTGAATCGCAAATGATTGAGTTGCTTCCCTCTTGGGTTTATACCCTTGCATGTTTATGAAGAAACAATTTCGGCGAGATGGAGTCCCCTTGACATACCCCTCTTTTCATTTCTATGTTATTGGTGTTTTCTTTCAATACTATCTGAAATGTTGCATTTATATATATATTTTTATATAATCAGCGAGTATCTGCTGTCAATTCTATAGTTATTTAGACTATTAATGTTGTCCAGATTTCAAGCCAGTTAAACGCTTTCCCGTAATCCACAACGACCACCCAAATCTATTACGGTTCTTAATACTTGGAGGTTGTCCAGTGTACTAAAGCCTTTTCTAAATCCGGCTTGTTCTCTGGGTTGGTACAGGTCCAATTTCTTTGTGAGTCTCTCAGTTGATATTTCCATAAATAACTTGTACACTACGGATAGTAGGTCGATTTGTTTATAGTTGGTTAATTTAGACTTATCTCTTTTTTGAAGAGCAAGACCACCACAGCATTATCCCAGTCTCGAGGTACATCGCACATATCGACACCTACTTTATATTGTAATAATATTAATGGTTCTTCTAAAAAAATGGTAAAAGATCATCCGTCAAAAAGTTATATATATTGATTTAGTAAACTTTATTTAAGATATGAAAAAAAAAATGGATTTTATTCTGACTTAAAAAAGTCCGATAATTTTTTTGGCAACCCAATATATTTTTGTGGTAGTATTGTGCAAAAAGAAAAAGAAATTTGACCATATACGTTTAACAATAACGTAAATAGAAAATGGTATTTGTTTATGTTCAGAATTTTAACGGTAGTAAAATAAAACTAATTGTGAAAGAATGCCAACGAAATATTTATTATTAATGATTATAATAAGAGGCAAGCACAACGGAAATATACGTCTAAACTAAAATAACGCCGAAACAAAAGAAAAAATAATACAAAAACCGGCTAAGTGCAAGTCGGATTTGCAAGCCTGCTGAAGCATTCTATGAAATTCAGTCACACATTCATATTCAAAATAAGAGTTATCAAGAATATATGAAGGGTACAGGCAAAGAACAGGGAATGTCACAATTTTTGTATTTTTATTCTTCTAATGGTAACACATTTTTTATCTGTGGCAATTTCGTTTTCAATCACTAGATTTTACAAAGGAATAACAGATGTCGCTAAAAACACTCTTTTATCTATACCCGAGGGGAAAAAAACTACGAATGTCGACGGTATACTGGTAAAGAAGAAGGATTGTCCAAAAATTGACAGCTGTTATTTTGAGGTTAGGATATCATTGGCTTTGTGTGCCCTTAATTTAAAATTTTAAAACTATTTATTTTATTATGCTTTCTGACTCTGATAAAGATGAAAACGATAGTGGTTTTACTAATAGGCCGACAAAGAAAAGAAAGAAGACCGGTAGGACTGAAGAAGTCATGAGCAAGGGACACCGTGTAACTGCTCATGAATCAAGTGTTTCGATAATTTGACTAAAGATAATCGGCGAAACATTATCAAAAACTTTAATTTATTGGGTAGTGTCAATGAGCAGAACTTATATTTGTCGGAGCTTATAAATGTTTATAATGTTCAACGTAAAAGAAGCAGAAAAACGGAACGGGTAGTTCTACATACAGCTATAAAGTGAGAGTTAAGAACGTAGGAGAACGGAAAGATATGCTTATATGTTTCAAAGTATTCATTTCATTTTATAGCATTATCTAGGGAAAGGTTGAATATCTGCAAGAGAGTTTGAAAACAACAGGGAAAAGCTCCTGTAGATCAAAAAGGAAATGATAGTAGGAAAATTTACTTACCAGAAGGCTTGTCAATAAAAAAGATGTACAGCATGTGACAGAAGACAATAAAAATGAAAAACTTATTTCGTATGAGTCTTACATATTTTCAACACAGAATTTAACATTGCCTTTGGTTATCCAAGGATGAATACATGCAGTACCTGTGATGCTTATTTAGCTAAAGCTAAAGTACTTTTAGAAGAAAAAAATTAGATGAATTAAGACTGCTAACAATTTTAAAAAAAGTTCACCTGACAAAAGCACATTTTTATGATAGAAAGAGGGCAGCTAAAAAACAAAGCAAGAATCAAAGAGATTTTCTGGCAACAGCTATGGACTTTCAAAATAATGTTTCTCTGCCTAATATTACAGCGAATAATGTCTATTGCAAAAGACAATTATCAATATACTCGTTTAATATTCATAATCTGGGGACTGGGCAGTCTTATTTTTGTTTCCTACCCTGAAACATGTGTCAAGAAAGGTTCCAACGAAGTGGTTTCATTTTTATTTGATTTTATTACCAATCATATGGACAAATCTGTAAGACATCTTGTAATATTTTGTGATTCTTGCGGTCAAAGTAAAAATTATACTGTATTTAGGTTCATACATACTATCGTACATGGATTAAATTTACTAGACTGCATCAAAATAACATTTCACGTAAGAGGACACAGCTATCAAGAAACTAATAAGAATATGGGGTTAATTAATCTTAAGCGAAAATGGAGTTGTCATTTCATTGATATGAAGTGCTTAAAAGTTCAAGAACAAAACCATTATCTTTTGAAGTAATTGAAATTGCTCCAGGAGAAATCAGAAGAGAATGGAAAAATTTCTGACTGGAAAATTTATGAAGAAATGCATGATTCCTGTAAGAAGCAAAGAGAAGTGATGGTTTCTAAAAAGCATGGTCTAGTGATATTGCACAGAGACAATTACAGTGGGGCTTGGGACAACACTAAGATTCTAAGTAAAAGTTGTAACCATGCAGCTTACAATGAGTTCAATCTTCCTGATTTTTTATATAAAGAGTTTTTACCTATAAGTGAAGTCAAATACAAAGATTTGATGTGTCTAATGCCATTTTGTGCTAAGAACACACAAGTCTTTTATCAAACACTAGAATATGATTCAAAAACCAAAGATGCTGATGACTATATTGGACATTCCTTGTTTGTTACTTGTAATAAAATATTTGGAGTTTTTTTTTTTTTATTTTCTTTTGTTTCAAAAACTAAAAAAATGTGATTTCACAAAAAATATGTTTAATACTAAACTAATAATTAGTCTTAAGTAAAAGTAACCACTTTCTTTAATCTCAATAAAAGATATATAACTTTTAAACTTTTAATTGTGTTTTTCTCATGATCAACTTATTTGGACATACCTTGTTCATTGCCTGTGCCCTTCATATAAACAGCGAGAGTATATTATTTATTGCACCGAATAGGTATTGATATTTTGTAGCTTGTAGGCCCGGTTAAATTCACAACTTTCCACGAAAAAAGTCTCCACCATATTGTCAAGTCAAATAGTTTTTTTATACAAGATAAATTATCAAACGTAATACCCTCGCTCAATATACACTTTTTGCAGAATATTCTGGAATTTTTTCGAAATTTTTTGATCAGTCCGCATAGAGATGGGGTGACGGTTCAACGATTTTTGGCCATTTCTTTTAAATAATAGAAAGAAAAGTGTGTTTTGAACTCGTGTTTTCACAAGCTTTTATTTGACACCCTAATAGAAGACCTTATAATTTTTTTACTTCCTTTTTCACCCTCCAAACTTCAAAAATTAACTTTCAAACCTACGCGGCTCTAATAAGGCCGTCAATTCCTATATTTGTGCCAAACTTCAACTTTATGTGTCAAATAGTTTCAGAGAAAATCGGATGTGACAGACAGGCGGATACTGAAGTGATCCCTTTAGTGTTCCGTATGGAACTTAGGATAGATTTTATTTCCCTGTCTTACACCTTCTCCTATACATACTTGTTTGTTGTTTAATACATCGCATCATCTCCGGTCAAAAGCCTAAACGAAATTCTTGGTTTTCATGGATAAAACGTTATACTGTTAAAACTCTATATGGGTGATAAATACGTTCCTGTAAACTATTTTAAAACACTTGCAGTATGTTTTGCCAAGACCTTTAACATTATTTCATAAAACCTTTGGAATTTTCTAACCTTGGATAAGCAAAAGAATTTCAGATTCTTTATTTTTGTAGTCTTCGCCTAAAATAAACAAATCAAATTGTTAACTTGCGTTATTGTCAAATGTGCGTAGTTAATAACTTTGTCAAAGTTTGAAAAAGGGTTTTTTTTCTCCTTATTGTACAGGGTGAGTCAACAATATAGTAAAGTTCATTATCTCGTTTGTTTCGGGAATGAAGAAAAGATGTTAAATAAAATAGTTTTAGGAAATATTAAGGTGCACAGTTTAAAATTATTTTTGAGTATACAGGGTACTTCAAAAAAGTGTGGCCGATATAACGTATGTTTTTTTAAATGGAACATCCTATTTTCTAATTTATTTTCAATTTCTGCGTAAAATTTTATAACTTCTTTATTAATTATATTATATACCTAAACCTAGTAGTTTTTGTAATATACTCATAATTGGTACGATCATTGTATAGAGATGCAAAAAAAGATATATGTAAAGAAATTTGATTTAGATGCTACAGGGAGTTCATAAAATTTATGCATTTCGACTATTTTGAAATTGAAAAATCTCAAATTTTTAAAATGGCACACCCTGTATATTATTATTTATTCTGCTAGATTTTACAAAACCCTCCAACTTTTATTAAGTATGTCATGTACCTATTTTCAATTTTTGCCCTTGTTTTTAATACACTTACGCTATAACAAGACAAAAGAAAAATGTAGCATTGTCAAATTTTTACATATCGGTTAAGCAAGTAAAAATAGTTTAATTTATTGTAGGAGTAACGTACAAAGGTAATAGTTATGGATTTTCCTAAAAGAGAATTAATTGATATGGTTTATAAACTGGGCGAGGCGGGAAAAAATTGTCTTTTGGCAGTAAGACTCTACGGAG
Organism: Pachyrhynchus sulphureomaculatus; assembly: GCA_019049505.1. Lineage (NCBI taxonomy): Eukaryota > Metazoa > Arthropoda > Insecta > Coleoptera > Curculionidae > Pachyrhynchus > Pachyrhynchus sulphureomaculatus. The sequence continues at coordinate 33,626,520 of CM032451.1, read as the reverse complement.
CGAAGTACCCTAATAGACGTATACCATCTAGAAAATCTTTTTCAGTGCTTAATGGAACGGTTTAATGGTAATGGTAGCGTTGAGTATACGGAAAGTAGTAAACCAGAATGCTACCAATGACGAAAAAGAAATGGAGATTTTACTTCATGTTGACGATAGTTCCCAGGTCAGCAACCGTCAACTAGCTGACTTATCTGGCATATCCCAATCTACGTCTAATCGCACCACGAGAAACTACAAGTATCATCCCTTTCATATGGAACTACACCAAGAACTTCAGGACCGTGATTTTGAACGACGAGTAAACTTTTGTATCACCATGAATGGAGCAACAGAGGCCAATCCAAATTTTTTATCCAAAATATTGTTTTCTAATAAAGCTACTTTTCGCAATAATGGAGCCGTTAACAGCCATAACATGCATTATTATTCAACAGTTAATCCATTTGGGTCTGGGAAGTTCAAAACCGTGTGGTGTGAAATATTAAATTTTCAAATTATTATTATATTATATTTTTTCCGGCAACCGCTTAACAGGCTTAGATATCTAAATTTTTTTGCAAAACGAATTACCCCAGCTTCCTGAAGAAGTTGGTAACTTTGAAAGGGAACAAATGTGGATTCAACAAGACGGAGCTCCTGCTTATTACCAAAGAGAAGTTCGGAAATTTTTAAACGATCGTTACCCACAAAAATGGATCGGTAGGGATGGATTCATTCAGTGGCCTCCTCGATCATGTGACTTAACACCATTAGACTTCTTTTTGTGGGGCTACATTAAAGATTCTGTTTATGTGAATCTCCCCACAACACCAGTAGATATGGAAAATAGGATACCGGATGCGTGCAGGACAATAACGCCCTTTATGCCAAGGAAAGTGAAGGAAAATATAGTAAAACGACTAAACATGTGTATTGAAGTAGCCGGCATATTTTTGAACATTTATTGCGTCATAATAATTAATCATTAGATAAGTTAAACTATATTAAAATTATTATTAACTATTTGTTTATTTTCACAATGGCGTAAGTGTATTAAAAATAAGGGTGAAAGTTGAAAAATTCAAAATAAATCGAAAACTATTAGAAATAGGTATATGATATACTTAATAAAAGTTGCAGGGTTTTGTAAATCTATGAGAAAAAATAATAATATACAGGGTGAGCCATTTAAAAATTTTAGATTTTTCAATTTCAAATAGTCGAAATGCATAAATTTATTTTGAAAACCCTGTAGCATCTAACTCAAATTTTTTTATATATCTTTTTTTCATCTTAATAGAACGCTCGTACCAATTATGAGTACTCAACCTTCAGAAACAATGGCGGTACTGGCATTTTTTTACAAAACTGCAAAATACTATTTGAAAAATTAAAATATTATAAAAACTACTAGGTTTAGGTATATAACATTATCAATAAAAAAGTTATAAAATTTTACGCAGAATATAAAAATAAATTAGAAAATAGGATGTTCCATTTAAAAAAAAGCATATGTTATATCGGCCACACTTTTTTAAGTACCCTGTATACTCAAAAATAATTTTAAAATGTGCACCTTAACATTCCTTAAAACTATTGTATCTACATTTTTTCTTCATTTCCGAAACAAATGAGATAATGAACTTTACTCTATTGTTGACTCCCACTGTACAGTTCTTTAAAATCGAATAAGTAAAATACAGGGCTTTTTTTTTCAAAAATATAAAGTCTGTGTCATATGTCAATAAACGAGTTGTGCTATTATTTCTGTTGTAACTCGGAAACAAAATTAATCTCTTCAAATAAGTGAGTTTATCATCAATAAATCCTAGATATTACTAACAATTCTTACCAAGTTTCTAACAGACTAATATAGTAATAATTAAAGAACGACATTGATAGGAATTACATATTTTACATCTTTTAATCGGATATTTTACTAAAAAGCAGTATGTAGTGTATAAAATACTTGGTAAACCATTATAATTTTTAAAACATGATTTCTTATTGACCCTGGTCATTAATTACAAATAGAAATGGTCTGACAAACCCGGTGTCTATTCAAAAGTGGATAATAATAATCCGACCATAGTTGTTATAATAATTTAGTTCTTAGAATTAATACTGAGTTTTTTTTATAATTTTTCTTAGCAAAAACAAAAAGGCAAATAAAAACAAACACTGAGTATTAATGTAATAAATTACATCAAGTACACAGAACAAAATAAAACATTACAGAAAGTAATGGAAATAATGGAACAAAAAAAAACAGACGGTACTAGATTTCTCCTCATGGTCAACAATAGCCACCGATAGGACTAGAATAGATGATTGTCTGTTCAACATTTCAATGTATCTATAGAAGCTAAGAAAACATTTGTAAAAAACTAGTACAATGTGGCTATTTGCAAGAATAAAGAGATTGAAATTGAATTGAAATTGAGTTCTTAGAATATTTTTATATATGTAGGTAACAGAAAATAGCTCAATTATAGTGTGTACTCTCAAACTCTAACTTCGGTTTCAGTTTAATTTTACTTGTAATTGAAATGCGTAGATCATTTCGTAAACTCTTAATTAGCACTAAAATGTCTAAAACATCATTTCTCAACTTAGGGGATTGCTACCCCTACGGTGGTCGTGTTTAGGTATAAGGGGCGTCGCAATCTGTCCAAAAAATAAAATTCGTACACGAGACATCCTTTTACTGAATAAAGAATAACATATTTTAAATTATAATTAAGTGTTACAAAATTAAATATTATCTTTCCAGGTAATAACAATCTAACAAAATTAACTAACAGCTAAAGTTGCTTGAAATATTTAATCACACAGGCCAACGATGAAAAAATTTTTTTAATTTTAATTTTACCTGATTCCTATGTTTTTTGGTGTACTGAGTCCGAAAACAATAATAAAAAAGTCGTATCACCCACCAATTTTTCACATTTTAATATGAAAAGTTTATTTTTTATCATTCGAATGTTATTAGGTTGGCAGTAAAACCAAATGTTATTAGGTTGGCAGTTCCGATAAATGTCATTGCTGTTTTGTTTTCTTCCAGTTAATATAACTTCGCATTGCAGCGTTTAACCTATGTGCTTTAATTCACACTCAAAGTACGGCTAATCGTGGTTGCAAAAATTCTCCCCCAATACTTTTTGTTATACATGTGGTGAGTTTGTAGTTAAAAAACATCAAAAAAACATTACTGACTTTGTAAAAAAAGTAGTCTAATTGTCTATCCTAACTTTACTTTAGCTACTCGGCCGGTAGGACATGGACCGGGACTTCCTGTCCATGAGCTACGTCAGTCTATTGATGACGTTTTACAGTCCAGTCCCGAATTTAATGAAAGTCGACCGGATGATGCTCTCTAGAAAATTTAAAACCACAGTTGTTTACACAAGTTGAGTTAAATAATTTAGTGGGAAATTTGGATTTCACTAAGGAAAAAGCAGAATTGCTTGGTTCTAGGCTCGAACATCTATTTACCATTATAAAACAAGAGATCAACAGTTTGCTCAGTTTTTCAAGCAGGAAGAGGATTTGGTTTACTTTATTTTGAAATATAATCGATGTCATATTGTGAGAGAACTGTGGTTGATACAAAAAAACTGTTACTAGATACGGTTTCAGCACCCAAAAATACATAACACTTAGATGTATTGGTTTAAAAAGTTTTTACAAATATTTTTTTTGTTGGCCTGTGTTATTATTGCGACGGTTAGCTTTGTTTTTCACTTAAAAGTTTCTCTATAGGCGGATCGTCATTGCAAACACACATAAGTAAATTATTTTCAAGGGATAATAGACAATTTCTGTATTCAGTTTTTAAAGCCGCCATAGACGAGAAGCCTTTTTCGCATACGTAAGAAGTAACAAAGGGGATCTATGTTTCCAAAGCTTCCGTTATTAGGCTTCCGTATTCACATGTCGTCTATCAAGCCAAACTTATCTAATTCTCGATGAGATAAATGTTTTAAACGTTCTGTCGGCCGATATTCAAATTAGTTGTTTGTGAACCTCAACAGGTATGCAAGCCAAAACCTATCTAAATCTTGAGATAAACATTCTAGTTTTAACGTTCTGTCGGCCGATATTTCAATTAGTTGTTTGTGAACATCAACAGGTAATTTGGCAGCTGAAACATTTTCATCAAACGGATTGAAAATCTATCTTTTCAAGAAATCATTGTCAAGCGGAACTAATAACATAGGCAAGGCCATCAGTTCCGATCAAATAACCAGTAGAGGGGACTATAAGGAATAGGCCCTCTGTCTTTATTTAAACTACTTTTACATTTTATGATTTCCATACTTTCGTATGCGTTCAACAATCAATTTTATATTCAGAAAGAAGGAACAGCTATGGGTAATTGCTTATCATCTTTCATAGCCAATTTATTCATGAGTAAATTTGAAAACGAAGCCAGTCAAGAATTCGAATATTTCCCAAGGGTATGGTATAGGTATGTGGATGATATTTTCGCGATTTTTGAGACAAAGAAAGCAAATATTGATGATTTTACTTCTCAATAAAATAGCCGGTATGATTCCATTAAATTCACTTACGAAGTTGAGAACAAAGGACAATTGCCTTTTCTAGATATTTTAATTTTTAGAAATAATAATAGATTAGAATTTGATATCTATAGGAAGGACATAGTAACAGATAAATATATTCCTAATGATTCATTTCATTGCAAACAACATAAATTAGCCTCATTAATTTTTTAGTTCATCGTTTGGTCACTTTCCCTCTGAATAGAGTAAACTTTAATAAAGACAGGAATCGTATTAGAAATATAACTAGAGTTAATGGTTATGACGATGACTTAGTAAATAAGCTAATAAATAGACATAAGTTTAGGTTTAATATTCAGAATTCCACCTTTTTTACACGCGAAGAAAATAACACCAAGTATGTCTCCATACCATATAATCCGAATATAGCAAGGGACTCAATAAGGTATTTAATAAGGTAGGCCTCACCTTAGTCTATAAGTCATCAGACAATCTGAGGAATATCTTAGGAAATCCCAAAGATAAGATTCCTAATTGTGAGAAAAGTGGAATTTATGAAATTAGTTGTAATGTTTGTGACAAAAAGTATGTTGGGCAAACTAAAAGGTCAATTAAAACAAGATTTAAAGAACACTTAGCACTCTTAAAATACAATAGAACAGAAAAGTCTAGCATTGCCGAACATGCCCTTGAAGCTGATCATACTGTATTATTAGATAATCTAAGATTAATAAAAAATGTATCTGATAGGAGATTGTTGAACTTATACGAAAGTATGGAAATCATAAAATGTAAAAGTAGTTTAAATAAAGACAGAGGGCCTATTCCTTATAGTCCCCTCTACTGGTTACTTGACCGGAACTGATGGCCTTGCCTATGTCATTAGTTCCGCTTGAATAATTCAAGGGTTAGGCTGAGTATAAATAGAGTAGATTTGTAGTTTAGCTTTAGTCAATCATCGCTCCTGATGAAGCTAACATGGTTAGCGAAACGCGCGTCGAGTGCAAAAATAAAGTGTTTGGTGTAGTGGTGATATGTACTGAGTAGTAAATCTATTGTTTTTAATATTTTTTCGTCATTCCCGAAACAAATGACATAATAACTTTACTCTATCGTTGACTTTAATTGACCCCTCGCATTCGTATCGAATTGAAACATAAATACATTTGAGCCAAATTCGCATTCGTATCGACACATCTCTTGACTCGTCGGCCATTTCATTAATACGTCGCGATATTGCGTCATTTTAAAGTGGTATAGTTTTAAATTTTTTTTGTTTCTTCCACATTGCCCATATCAATGACAGCTGGTAAAATTAGATTTTCCACAATCGTGTGGGTCTTAGACTCCCTGGCAACTCTTAATGCTACTAAATAAGACGCTTGAACTGCTGCGCGGTCTTACTGCGGCTTGATTTATTGATAGAAATTTGCTGATTTTTCAAGACACGTAATTTACGCTCGAAGAATTCTAATGGTTTGCTTTGCAAAGACGGGTGTTTTGTTTCTAGATGCCGGATTAATTTTGAAGGCTTCATACTTTCCATGGACAGAACTTGATAGCAAACAACACATTGGGACTTGTCATCCATTGCAATAAATCCATATTTTAAACACCTATCGTTGTATAACTTAGTCTATTTCTTCACTGTTTCACCAGATGTAGACCGTACATTTCGTTTTGTCACAAATTTGTCCATCTTAATTTTTTTTTTCAATATTATTGCCCGATTCGATGTTACACCACATACTCCACACTTTTATTGATTTATTTAACATTTATGAGAGAAGAAATCTTTCTACTCGTTTCCGCAAAAACGTAATTAACAATAAAATTCTTCTTCTCGTTCTTTTGTTTTTATAACCAGAGCGGGATAACTGTCCTAGCGTATCAAAGCGCACGAGATGAAAGAGCCACTCGCGCAGCCTCGCGGTATTATGAGACACGAACAAGGATCTCTTGTGGTTTGAACTTGTTTGTCGGTATTTGTGGCAAGGGTAAACATTCTTTGCCACGTTGATAAGGTTAAAAATATTATATTGAGGGGGACGCAAGGTATCTACTTAATTTTTTGGCTATTTAGGGGGTCGCGATACTAAAAAGGTTGAGTGGTCTCAAAATAACAAATAATGTGGATTAAACCATACAAAGAAATGTACATGGTTACGGGGAAGGTCTGTGGCTCAGCTTGCACTAAAACGGTATGTAGAAAAGTTATTTTTCTATAATTACGTGTTTCTAACTTCCAACTATAAATCGTAATAAGAAATAAATTTTCTAAGATTTCTAACTTCCATAAAATAAATGCAAGTAATCACTGATTTTCAAGTAGCAAGTTTCTATTTTAATTAATTAATTTTTAGTTCTTTCCAAAAATTAATTTTTCAAAACAATTTAAGTTTCAAATACAGAGAAAATTTTAGTTTTCAATAATGTGACAGTATGTTCCAAACATTAAAAATTAATTTATAAAATAATTCTGGATTTAAGTCAAATAAACATTTTCGTTTTTTTTTTCGTTTTATTATACATACGATCTGTCTAGTAAGAACGTGTCCGAGATATTTCATTTTTGGTAGATGTGATTCTAGCGATTCAACAAAAAATCGGTATAGGGAACCTTTGACTACGTCTCATTTAAGTGAAGGTATCAGTCGATTCCGAACGTTTGTCAAAATCACGCAAAATCCAAAATGAGTCACTTGTTTACGCATCGGTTCGAGGAAGTCTTTCTTTGTTCCCATCCAAGGGAGCCTAAAATGACACATTCCGCGGCCGCTAAATATATCAAATAGTCGGTGTTGTTTATGAAGAAATGGGTAAATCGTTATAACGAGACAAAAAATGTCGGCTACTTGAAAAAATGTGGCTCGGTAGGCAAAGTCACTTCAAAAGTTGAAAAACGAATCGTGTCTTTGTTTTCACGGGACCCGAATTTGACGCTGCGTCAAGGAGCGGCAAAATTAAGAAAATAGGGTTTAAATGTGTCTCATGAGACCATTTGACAACATCTTCGTGCTCATGATATTAAATTCCCAAGCACGTTGAAGAAACCTTTGCTGGATGAAAATTACGTCACGAAGCGGCTCGCTTGGACCCACGATAAGATTCTAGAGTGGCCCTCACAATCACCGGACGCCAACTCTATTGAAAACGTTTGGTCCCTTGTAAACATAAAGCTCACAGGAGAAGACTCTGAGGACTTTAACTTACCATAGTTGTCTCGCGAGATTCGAAAAATTTGCAGAGAATGCAGAAAATCTCGTCGACAGCATGCCTCGAACATGCCAGGCGATTATTGATATAGGAGGCGATTGGACACCTTACTAAAGTAATTTCATCGTTGTTAGCATACCACAGAATACATTTATCGCAAAAAATGTTCTCGAAACATATTTTTTTTCGAGAAAAAGTGGTTACGTTCTTACTTGACAGACTGCACATGCGAAAAGTAATTCCAAATCCTTCATCATGTAAAAACGTCTTCTCACATAGCCAAACTAGAGAAGTTGTAATTTGGTAAAAAAGTTTAGTCACATTTATCTAGGAACTTTCAATCTACGGAACAGGCTAAGGAACTTGAAGAACCAGATGTATTTAACCAGGAATTATGTCGTATATTGATGGTTCAAATATCCCGTTGTCGAACCTTAACAACGAAAATTTTTCTTCTTTCTTTCGGAAACATTCTAAGCTTTCATATTCCTAATGAGAATACTTTAAAAAGAAACAAAGAGAGTTCTGTGGTGGCCCGTGTCTCATTGGTATAATACCTTGCTTACTGTGCAGAAGATCGAGGGTTCAATAACGCAGGTCGGTATACTTATTTATTAAATTATTTAAATATATTTGGCCTAGCCACGTACATAGGTAGTAGTTGTTCGCATAAATACAATAACGTCCGAGGCAGCACTACCGCGTTGTCTAAAAAAGGTACTGTGAAATACAGAAATGTATGTTTCGGCACTTGGACAACTTTGACGGGTATTACGACATCCTCGCCGATATGCTTAGAATATGCAAAAGGGTCAAATCTCTACTCAGGCGGAGAAGTGAACGATAAAAAAAAATATTTGACGGTAAATAAAAGTAAGTAATACGGTAAATAAAAGTAAAATAAAGCTAAAAATTGGAAGCAGTACGACGTTCTTAGTGAGTCCATCTTGCCTAGATTCTAGCTTATTGCATCTAAACAGATGGAAAGAACACAAGAACAATTCGCAAAATTTGCTTCGGAGGTTGTATCAAGCATGCCAGTAAAATTGAATGTTGAAGATAAAATTAAAATTGTTCTCATAGTTGGAGATAATTATAAAATTTTTAGAGAAGCAGCGGAAATCTTTAAGAATGGAATAAAGATAATCAAAAATAAGTAATGCTGTTGGTAGTAAAAAAAGCCGAAAGATTCACTTGGGAAAAGATCAGCTTCATTAAATGTGAGTAAAACAAAGAAACTGTTGCTTCTAAACATACAGTTGTGAGAATTTTAGGACCAAATAAATTTAACAATTGCCATACAGACCCCAATTTACCCATACTTTAAAAGCAGGAGATTTTGAACGAAGATTTGAATTTTGTTCTAGGTTTCAAGGCCAAAGTTGGAAGATAACAGGCTTATGTCAAGACAAATATTTTTCTCTGGGGAAGCGATATTTACGTCTAATGTGACAGTAAGTTCTGAAAACTGTCGCTGGTGGAGCGATTTACATTAACGTTTATCTATAGCTTTGCAATGACTTGTCTCTTCAATATCGGCCAAACCGCAGACAGCAGGAGGTCGTTCAACTTAACAAAGACCTGGAAGAAATTAAGTACCAAGTGGAATTTAACGCTACAAAAACCCAAGCGGCAGTTTTTTTCTAAAAAAGTTAACCAATGTTATGTCGGGGCACTCCATTCCCCTAGTGGAATTTTTGGGCATTAGTTTGGGAGCAGATACAATAGTTGTTGGGACCATTCTTTCTTTACCCCAAATAATAATGAAAACATACACTGCTGTTGGAACGTAACCTAGCGTTTGTTAGAAATACACGTCGCGCTGGTGCTTCGCATCCGTATGAGGTTCAGCTTGTTACTCCGCCGTACAACGCTTTTCAAGCAATCTTTTATATGGAGAACGTCATCCCTTTGGAATAATTTTCCAATGTTTTGTGCTAGAAATAAAAGCAAGAGATAACAAGATTTGAGTTTCTTCTGAAAACTGTGGTAACGATTCTTTTTGTGGAATTTTTATAAGTTGGACCATTCTAGAATTTTTAAATAATAATTCTTCTGAGTTTCTTAATCGCCTACCAATACCTGAAAAACAACGTGTATGGTATCAACATGATGGTGCATGTCACAGTACGAGAAATGTTCGAGATTATCTCCTTCACATTTTTAACGGTAGAATAATAGGGAGGTATGTGCAGTTTGCTTGACCCCCAAGGTCTCCGAACATCATCCCTATAGATTTTTTAAGGGGCTACTTAAAAGAAAATATTTATCTTAAAAGGCCATTTCAAGATGTTGATCATCTTGAGAGAGTCATTAGGGAAACATACAATCGATATATCATTTCGGTCGAACGTTCGACAATCGTGATAATAGACCGATAAACAGACACACGGAACAAGGGACTATTTTTTCGTGATTTAAAGATCCAGAAATTCAAAGAAATACAAAATGAGAGGGTGGCTATTTTACAAATACAATACTTCCCTTTAGCCAGACAAGTAAAAAGTGTTACTTTAAAGCCAATTTATAGAAAAACTTATTTTATTTTTAACCATCAATAAAAAATTTATTCGAATATTTTAATTCTTCTTAGTGTTCCGTACGGATCACTTCGGTGTCCATCTGTCACACCCGATTTTCTCCGAAACTATTTGACATAGAAAGTTGAAATTTGGTACTAATATAGGAATTGAGGGCCTCATTCGAGCCGTGTAGTTTTGAAAGTTATATTTCGACTTAAGGGGTTAGTTTTGGGGGATAAAATCGGTAGTGAAAAAAAAATACTAGGTCATCCAGTGGGATGTCAAATGAAAGCTTATAAAAACGCGAGTTCAAAAATATATATAATGGTATACTTGCCCACCAATATTTTGCTATTGCTCTCGGATGTCGTATGATGGAAGCAGGATAAAATTTAAAATTATTTCATCCAAATTAGAGATACATCACACAATTTACACAGCACTGCTAAAGAGGCGAGAAAAAACTTTCTACTTCTAAACAGATTAATTTTATGAATAAAAAAGTATTTCTTAAGGAACGAAGGTACAGTTTCGAGAAGACAATGGAAAACTACCCGCCGTATTATATCTATTAAAGCTCTCTTACTGTAGTTATTCGAAAACAGCGTCAAATTGTAGGTCCCCTTTGTCCGTGGAACACTTAAGAAAAGGCACCAACCACAGGCAAAGGCGAGGGGACCACCTACATCCTTATCGGATTTGGCACTGTACGAGAAAGAAAAGGCTGCAGTTCTATAAAGAAACTCTGGCAAATATTCATCTTCCACGCCAACTTGTTGTAACAAGGTGGGATATTTGGTTGAAAGCCTCAATTTTTTTTGTTGATAATATTTCTCAGACAGAAAATTTAATTTCTGTTTTGTCAGACTATAGTTTCCAATCACTTTCGGAAGTTAAAGAAATATTTGAAAATAATTTGACAAGCCCAGAGCTTTTCTTTATAAAGTGCAATTACAGCTTCGTCTCTAAAATAATAACTCGATTAAAGCCGTCCGGTTTATCGGTAGTTGATAGCGTACAGTTTATAAAGGAGTCTGAGTCAGCATTTGCAAGAGTTAAGGATAAAATTGGGAAACACATTTTCAAAAATTTAAAACTGTTATGGAAAAGAACAGTGGCATCCAATTTATCATTTATGTAGCTGATATTGGCCGCCGATTTAAGCAAATCTAATAAATTAATTTTAATTAGTTAATCTTAGAAAATTGGTTAGCATTAAAAAACGCCCACCATTACATTAGTTGAGGTAGAAAGGACTTTCTACATAAATAAATATTATTCAGATGTGGGTTCTCTGTTCAAATAGAACATAGAACACTTAATTGCTTGATGATTTTATAATTAATTACTATATTTTATTTTTAACTAATCTTAAAATTCATCCTATTTCATAATTTTATCAGTGTATTTTTTATTTATATATATATATATATATATATATATATATATATATATATATATATATATATATATATATATATATATATTATATATATAAAAATGCAACGTCTGTCTGTCTGTCTGTCTGTCCGTTAGTGCGCCTATCACTGAAAAACCACTTATCCGATTTACGTACTTTTTTTTTTTTAAACATACATATGTTCTCTGGCCAGGTTATAGGCTATATTTTATTACGATAGGTAGTATAAGGAATGAGCAGTGACGTAAAATAGTGAATGATGTCGGAAATAAGTTTGCCGCTAGCGCGTGCCTTTGCAATACACAGCCTAAACCATTAAATATGGAACAATATTATGTAGCAAAGAATATCTGTAATGTATAATCTATAATATATATAAAATGCAATGTCTCTCTGTCTGTCTCTCTGTCCATTAGTGCGTTTATCACGCGGGAATCACTTATCCGATTTACCTGTCTTTTTTTAAATTCATGCATATATTCTTTGGCCATGTTATATAATAATAATAATCTGTATCTATGATATATATAAAATGCAATGTTTGTCTGTCTGTCTGTCTGTCTGTCTGTCTGTCCGTTAATGCGCTTACCCCTCGAGAACCACTAATCCGATTTACGTGATTTTTTAAATTCATACATATGTTCTCTGACCAGGTTATAGGTATATATTTTATTACATCTATAATATATATAAAATGCAACGTATTTGTCTGTCCGTTTAGTGCGCTTATCACTGGAGAACCACTTATCCGATTTTCGTATTTTTTTTTTTTAAAACATACATATGTTCTCCGGCCAGGTTATAGGCTATATTTTATTACGATAGGTAGCATAAGAAATGAGCAGTGACAATAATAGTAAATGAAGTCGGACAAAGTTTGCCGCTAGCGCGTTCTCTTGCAATACACAGTCCAAACCATTAAATATGGAACAATATTATGTAGCAGAGAATATCTATAACATATATATAAAATGCAATGTCTCTCTGTCCGTCTGTCTCTCTGTCCGTCGTTAGTGTGCTTATCACTGGAGAACTACTTATCCGATTTACGTGCTTTTTTTTTAAACATACGTATGTTCTCTGGCCAGGTTATAGGATATATTTTATTAGGTGACATAAGGAATAAGCAGTGAATTAAGACGGAGAAAAGTTTGCCGCTAGCGCGTTCTCTTGCAATACACTCCCTAAAGCATTAAATATGGAACAATATCATGTAGCAAAGAATACAATATATATAAAATGCCACGTCTCTCTGTCTGTCTGTCTATCCGTTAGTGCGCTTATCACTCGAGAACCACTTATCCGATTTACGTGTTTTTATAAAAATTTATACATATGTTCTATATAATTCGATATAAGCCTAGATAATGGGAGTTAAGGTGAGATAATGGGAGATAAGGAGAAATAATGGAAGATAAGTCGAGATAAGCCTCGATAATGGGAGATAAGTATAAATAATGGGAGGTAAGGAGAGATAATGGGAGATAAGCAGAGATTAAGTCTAGATAATGGGAGTTATGGTGAGATAATGGGAGATAAGGAGAAATAATGGGAGATAAGTCGAGATAAGCCTAGATAATGGGAAATAAGGTGAGATAATGGGAGATAAGGAGAAATAATGGAAGATAAGGAGAAATAATGAGAGATAAGTCGAGATAAGCCTAGATAATGGGAAATAAGGTGAGATAATGGTAGATAAGGAGAAATAATGGGAGATAAGGAGAAATAATGGGAGATGAGCAGAGATAAGCCTAGATAATGGAAATTATGTAGAGATAATGGGAAATAAGGAGAAATATTGGGAGATAAGGAGAAATAATGGGAGATATTTTATTATTGGGTAACATAAGAAATAAGCAGTGACGATAGTAGTGAATCAAGTGCACGCGAGCGGAGCCACTGGCCCGGCTAGTATATATATATATATATATATATATATATATATATATATATATATATATATATATATATATATATATATATATTTATTTATTAAATACCTGCATATAGCAAAATTAATGCATGCATATTCATGTGTATATTTTTAGTGTTCCGTACGGAACTTATGGGACCACTTCAGTGTCCCTCTGTCACACCTATTTCGCTCCGAAATGATTTGACATAGAAAGTTGAAATTTTTATAGGAATTTATATAGGAATTAGTGGGGGGAGGAGAAAAAATTACCAGGTCATCTAGTGGGGTGTCAAATGAAAGCTTGTGAAAACACTAGTTCAAAGATGTATATGATCTAATATTTGCGCATACTTTTTTTCGTATTATTTTTAAAAACTGGCCAAAAATCCCTGTCTCCCCCTGTTACGAAAAGTACTGATCAAAAAATTCTGGAATATTCCTCATCACGTTTGGTAATTTATAAAAAAAATGTATTTGGCTTTGGCAATATGGTGGAGGTTTTTTAATACATTTTTCAATACAGACACTGATGGCCAACGGATAGGTACCGAGTAAAATGGTTTGCGAAACGCGCGTCGAGCGCAAAAATAAAGTGTTTGGTGTAGTGATTATAAATACTGATTAGTGTCATTTTGCTAAAGATTTCACTTTCTCAACATAGTTATTCGTTTATAATTAAACAAACATTTAGATAGTAAATATTTTTGTTACACTTTTATTGCCAAATTTTAGAATGAGCTAGATTGATTTATTGGCTATTAGGTAGCTAAGATGCTATAACTGTTATACATTATTGACTAAAAAAAAACGTGAAAATACGTATTGGATCTTAAGATATATCCTTGTCAGTGACCTAATTAAGTTAGCCTAAGTGAGGATTTTATTTTATTTCAAAAAAATCACCAAGTTGCACTTGGCCGGATTTTTTATAATTTTTTTTTGCCTATGTGTCTATTTTTCGTTCTTTAGTAATAACTCTAAAAGTGCAACTTTGTATAAACTATGGTTCAATACTGTTTAAAATTCTTTTCAAAACTTTAAAATTGAAAAAGTAATCAGGAAAATTTATCAACAAAGTGCCATTGGAACTCATTTAATTTATTTGATTTTTGAGAACTACCTTTTGCAGTTAAAAGCTTATTTTCTTTTATTTTATCTCTTTTGTTATATGTTAAAGAACGTCAACCCGACATTCCAGCTAGACGTAATAGATAAATTAATTTTGTTCTTGCTTTGTCTTCTTCATTCTTGTCACTTGGAACTTATGGGCTAAATAAGGCCCAAGTTTTTGTAATTGATTACGGTTTTCCCGTAAATTAACTATCTCATAAGATTTTCACTTTTGTCTTACGGTTGTGGTTCTTAAGATTAGCTTATTTGGTATTACACTTCTCGAGCTAGTAAAAGTGTTGTCAAAATCATCTACTATATAATATATAAAAACAAAATTATGCCAAGATATACATAGAAAGCTATTTCATTTTTTAATAATTATCTTGTATTATAATTAGGTTAGAGAATTTATGTCTTTGTAATGATATAATAAGAGGAATGAATGTTTTTTTTTTTTGGAAACGGCTTTAATAGCTTAATACTGGATTTAAAAGTAAATGTTTAGTTTGACTTTTTTTCAAAATGAAAATGCTATTTTCTTCTTTATCTGTATACTGATATAGACCAAATTTATAAAGTATGTAGCTAGTCACAAAGGTTCATGTAATACGGTCGACAAAATTAAAATGCCAATTCACTTTTTAATTTTCAATAAGGATTCCAATACTAACTCTGACATGATTATTTTTATGTTATTCTATTGCTTCTTCTATTCTTTTCATTGAGAATTGAATATGTCATATATTTTCAAAAAACAAAATGTGCTATCAGTAAATTAATTTAATGACGGCTGCTATTGCATTGTTAGTGAAACAGACCATAATTCATACATTGATATGTAACCTAGAAAACAATTTTCACTAATTATTACTGTTGTAAATATAAAGTCAAAATATTTATCTCTCTCTCTCTCTCTCCCTCTCTCTCTCTCTCTCTCTCTCTCTCTCTCTCTCTCTCTCTCTATATATATATATATATATATATATATATATATATATATATATATATATATATATATATATATATATATATATATATATATATATATATATATATATATATATATATATATGTATATATATATATATATATATATATATATATATATATATATATATATTGTATATATATATATATATATATATATATATATATATATATATATATATATGTATATTGCGCCGTCCTTTTATGACATGCTAAACTGTCCTCAGTTTGAGGCATCTTTTTCCGTACCCTGTGAGAAGTTGTTTGTCCCACGCTTGAGCGCAATTTTGTAAGGTGTGCTAATTTTGCTTTATTTTTCGCCCCCATGTAGACTGCGTCATTTTGTAACATTTTTAAATACTGGACGCCCCCAAGCTTGAGCACAATTTTCTTGCAGCCCCGCTTTAATTTCTGATAATGAATTGAGTGAAACCTGATTTTAAAGGAACTAAAGAAATTAAAGAAACACTAGCTCAGTTTTCTTTGGTAGAGAGATATGGGTAAGAGATATTTGTCTTACGTCTTTTTGGAATTTAATTCTATTTTTAAAGAAACCTCAGTTGTACGACTTTTTTTTTTTTTGGGCACCACTCATTTTAAAATAGAAACGGTTTAACTTCAGCTAAGAAAAATGAGAAAAAACTGAAGTGTTTTATGGATATTACTAAAAAGAAATTAGTCTAGCACAACTGATCCTGAAAAGAAAAATAAATATTCAGTGAGACACTAGCTTTAATCAACAAAAAAAAGAATTTATTCATGTTTTTAAAATGAAAATAAAAAGTTCTAACCTTTACAGTTATACCAAAAAATTCTAGCCTAAATAGTAGTTGTTACATTTAAATTTTAAACCTTTACAACCCCCGAAGGCGAGACATCGTGTTTTACACTTCACTTTTTTGTCTGTTATACGTTGCTGTTAATGCACTACTCTCAAATAAGTCTATTGGAGGGAGTTTTGTTGACTTACTGTTTTTTCAGTCCTGCTGTGATGGACTTCGCCCGATTTCACACTTTTTCTTAACACTTAGAAAGCTCACTACAGCTTTTATTTAGGAAACTGGTACTTTTATTATTCACATGATGGTTGTTAGCCTCTCGGCTAGACGGTACTGCCTGGTTGCGGCTAGATGGAAAACAACCCCGGTCTGCGGCTCGATGGAAATAAGCCCTGCTGGTAGTTTCTCGGACGCTTAAATAGACCGTGCAAATTCTGCCGGTAACATTGCGACGCCGGAACCAAAATAGCGGATACAAATTTTTCACCAATCGCGGCTCAGCGATATGTTCGGTCAGGAACACGCACAACACACTATACCGGATGTCTTGAAATCTCTGTTTAATATACCGTTCGATATTTTAAAATAAAAATAAATACAATTTGAAGTGAAAAATCAGTAACATTACATGGTCTTAAAATCTAGGAAAAAATGAATGTTACATTTACCCCCTTCCAAAAAGAAATAGACTACACTAGTCTATTAAACTTAGGCTACTAATGAAAAGGTACAAAGTGGTACACTATCACTTAATACTAAGGTCAGAACTTAAAACAAAAGTACAAACTTCGGTCCTTACTACTAGACTTAATTCAATTAAGCACTAATATTAAGTACAATGAAAACCAAATGAAAATCTTTGCATGATCACAAGAATCTTATAACTAGACTTAACTTAATTAGACACTAAGGTTAAGTACATCAAAAAGCAAATAAAAATCCTTGCATGAACATAAGAAATACCTGTTCAAAGTAACAATCGCGGTCTTCTTATATAAAAGAATCAGCTCTGTTATTGTTACCAAAACAAAAAAATAACTGTCTAGACTCTTGTCTATATCAAAAAAAAAGTGAACTGAAATAAAATATGAACACCTGCCTTAAGATATTTTAAGGATTGTCTGAAAATTTTCTATTTCAGCAAAAGAAATTTATAAAAATTCTTAAATAAAGAAAAAAAATAAAAAAAATGATTCTAGTGCAAACACTTACACTAAAAAGAAAAAGTCTTGTCAGACCAATTAGCACTAGGCCAAAAAAAATAATATCTGGATAAATATCCAGACAAACGCTCGGGAAAAAATCGCCATCCATGCTCTAGCTCATCGCTAAGAGAACATTCTAAATCTAGTATCACTACTAGTCGCACTCGGAAAATAATCGCACTCTATAACGCAATGTCGACGTCCTAAGACATCCAGACATGCTAGAATCGCCAGGGAAAACGCTCTGGTTGATCGCCAGAAAACACGTCAGCTCATCGCCAACAAAACACTCTGGTATATCGCCAGAAAAAAGCCTCGGCTCCTCGCCAAGAAAACACTCTGGTAAATCGCCAGAAAAAACCTCGGCTCCTCGCCAAGAAAACACTCTGGTATATCGCCAGAAAAACTCGCCATTATCATAGTGAGCAGCTATAAAAGCTAACTAAATCACTATAAGCGCAGTGAATAGCTACAAAAGCTAAAATTCACTAAACTGAATGATCCTGCTTCAAAAAGCAATGTTCACAAAGAACAGAATGATTAGTCTGCGCGCAACTAACATTCAAGGAAACATTCCCAAATATGAGACAGCAAGTCTCGAAATAGGACCTCCCTAAAGTCATAATCCTATATAGGAGTCCATAAACAAAACGACTCAAAATCTCGCATTTTGAGCACATGCCCTCAGGCAACCAACATACACCGAAATATATACAGAAATATGTACAGAAATATATACAGAAATATATACAGGAGTTCAAATCCCAAACTCTTGGTTATGATAACTCCATACTGAGCTTGGTGAAAGCTCTTAGCAAAAGCTAATCAAATCTTCGGCACATCGCACCAAAGTGACAAATCTGCCTAGAAACATGAGCCAAAAAAAAAACGCCCTCCGTCATTCTTCAGGGTGGCTACTCTGAGATAAAAAACTTAACCAGCATTGCGCCTCTTCAAGTTGCATGAAGAACCCTCGTGTACTGGTCTCGCCCTAGAACAAACAACGAAAAACATTCAATCCATCCCACATAACAGGAGACAAACACCTCACCACGATATACTGAATGGTGGAGACAATAAAATACAGAATTGGTGACCCTGGAGTCCACCAACAAAAGGGAGTAGATTATAGCATCCACTAAACTAAAACGGTGTCTACCACACCACCATAAGTCAAAAAAATTAATCAATAGGGTGTTCCGAAATACACTACTGCCAACAGCCTGTCACCACTAATAGGCTAATTGGAGCTGAGGTCGACTACAGTAGTTAGGCTCTCCTTTGGTTCAAATAGAAATAACCATTGGGTAACAAAACCCCCTAAAGGTCCCAAAGGTCAAACGTTCACCCCCCATAGACTACCCTTCCAATCAGTCTGTTCCTCAGGAAGACTAACTCCCTGCCAAACGTCGTAACGGCATCTGTTAGCACCCGGTGCATCACAGCCTGTAAAAACAAATAACTCATGGGATACAACCTAAAAGGTTTACAAGGTTAACTTAACCAAGCTTCTAACGAAATTTTTTAAAAAAAAACGAAAATGAGCTTAAAAAGCTACATGAAGCAAAAATTTCTCAAATTTTTGGTGGCAATGCAACAAAACTTTTGAAGACGACAAGAGCTTTTCCAGCTTAATCAGAAACAAGAAGAAAACATCGTTGACAGCTAAAATATTCGATCATGGTGTTAATCGTCTCCCTAGACAATAGCCTCTAGAAGAAACTGCTACAGGTATCAGGCATAACCGTTTTCTGTCAGCCCAAACTTCTAGATTACCTCTTGGAAATCTAAAAATTCGGTTAGGAATCTTCCTTCACTGCGCTTAGCCTCTCTTGACAAGGTTCTCATCTCGGTATCAGAATTTGATCATTTCTTTGTGAAACGACTGTCTTACTTTGCTCTCGTCTCTTGTAAATGATCAGCCTTTAGTTCTCCTGCAGGACTTCAATTTTCTATCCATCTGATAGTAAACCGAAAAAACTCAACATACGCCTATGAGTCCATGCAAAAAAATTTAAAAAAATTAGTGACTCAAAGGTAACGTTTAAACGGCTCTGAAAAAAAATAGAAAATACCCTCAGTTTGTCAATTCAGAAGAAGATCTAAATCAAAATAATCCAAGTCTTAGACTTACTGGATAACCAAAATCAATTTACTCTTAATTGCACCCAACATACACCATTAAGGTAATAAAAATACACCCACTCGGGTAACGAACTTTGAAATTGCTCTTAAAAATTTTGACTCTACATCACACTACACGAGCTACATCTTGCGCTTGTCCTAACTCAAGATCACCTTGGATTGCCTCTAATCAAAATTTCGCTTCCAAGTGTCAAGAACTGGATATTATTTGGGTCATAAGCAAATCAAATCCCGCGACCACCGACATACCAGTCTTATGATATATCCTGAGTGTGACTCCTTCGCAAGCTCGCAAAAGCTGAGTCGATGCTAAACATCAACTACAATCAACCTAAGTTTGGATATGATCAGTACCCAAAACCTTAGCAAAAAACTATAAAAGTAAGCTATACTCTGCTCAACTTTTATAACAGTCAAAAAAACGAGGTCGTCACCTCCACAGAGCAACATCAAAAAAATAAAGTAAAGCAATTAAGATAATGTAAATATAAACTATTCTTCTTCTGACAAACTTTCATTAGGGTTAGGTTCATTGAATGGTTTTAAGTCTTTAATATGCCATCGTCCTATTTTAGTCCCATCTAAATTAACTAAACCATAAACCAGATCTGAAATCTTTTCTCTTATCACGCAATGCACATACTTAGGTACCAACTTAGATGTGAATTTATCTGCTGCACTGGAAAGAATTTTATTTTTTCGCCAAACGTGATCACCTATATTAAAGGCAAAATCCCTTTTCCTAAGGTTGTAAGACTTACTGTTCCGTTCATAAGCCTTATGTATCCTACTACGCACGTCGGTGAAAATATCTTTTAAACCCTTTAAATTTTCGGCGTACGCACCCCTGTTACCCGGAATTATTTCGCTGTCAACTTGACATCCAAATCTAAATTTTTATAATACGATCCAGATAGAGGTATATGTCTGCCGTAAACTAAGAAAGACGGTGTAAACCCGGTTACTTCGTGTTTGAATCTTTGAAATTCCTTTATCCCGAATTATCACGTGAATCAACGAATATTACTTTCAACGAAATTATTGTAGAGGGCACACGGGATTCAAACGTATGTTAAAACTATATGTCTCACTTAAGCTCTTAAGACACTCAGAAGTAAACTGAGTACCGTTATCGCATATCGAAAGCGATGAAACTCCGTGGATTAGAAAAATATCGTTTTCTAAAATTTTTAAAAAGCATTCGGCTTTAGAGCTTTTCAAAGGAAATAACACGGTATACTTTGTAAACCAGCAAGAAACCACGAGAAGCCATTTATTTCCCTTCTTTGAACGTGGGAATGGGCCTACTAGATCGGCTGCTATGACTTGAAAAGGGTAATTAACCGTTTTTCTCTTTTCCCATCAGTCCCATAGGTAGTGCATTTGGAGATTTCTGCGCTCCACATACTTCACAAGTCCTCACAAACTTTAAGATAACAAAACGCATTTTTGGCCAAATTGAATTAAATGTATGTTGTCTCAGCCTAATCGCCCAACGCGCTAGTTTGCCACTAGGGTTTTTAATAGAATTAAGCCACAATAAACTATAATGATCTGTTATGACCGTGAAAGGAACACCTTCTATGTAAGGTCGAAACTTTTCGATGTTAAAGAGTACTGCTAAACATTCTTTTTCAACAACCGAATAGTTACGTTCAGCCTTTGATAAAGTTCTACTGGCATACGCTATCACTCTTTCCTCACCATTGATTTTCTGTGTTAGGACGCCCCCTAAACCGGTATTAGAAGCATCACTAGAAATATAAAACTGTTGGGAAAAATTTGGTTGGGATAAAATGGGAGCTGAAACCAATAGCTCTTTAATCTTTATAAAAGATTCTTCGGCTGCCTTTGTCCAATCTATCGATTGTCCTTTTTTTTCGTCCTTTCAAAAGATCATTAATAGGCGACAACAAGGTAGAAAAATTCTCGATAAAACGTCTATACCATGAACACATTCCTACGAAGCGCTTAACTTCCGTAGTATTAGTAGGTCTCGCATAATTAACCATGCTTGCTACTTTATCCGGATCGGTACGCAAGGAATTTGAGCCTACAATATAGCCTAAAAACTTTAGAGAAGTTTTGAAAAAATCACATTTGCTCAAATTTATCGTCGGTCCGGCCTCTTTCAATTTATTTTTTACTTCTTTAAGTAAGCGTATATGCGATTCGAAGTCTTCCGATGTTACTAGAATATCATCTAGATAGGTAAAAATATGTGGCTCATATTTCGGACTAAATATAGCGTCCACTAAACGTTGCTGAGTTTGAGCAGCGTTCTTTAGACCAAACGGCATAGTGACGAACTGAAATAGACCTCGGCCTACTACTGCAAAAGCGGTCTTTTCCTTAGAGGATTTGTCTAAAGGAATTTGCCAGAAAGCCTTTCTAAGGTCTATCGAGGATACATACTTAGCATTCCTGAGTGGTGTCAAAATTCTGTCGATGTTCGGTAATGGATAGTTATCAAATTTGCTGACCTCGTTGAGCTTTCTTCCGTCAAAGCATAGACGATGTCACTCCGAGTTTCAACATTTCGTCTAACTCCTTATTTAATAGTTTTGACATATACGGAGACATGGCGAAGGGCCTTGTCTTTACAGGACTGGCATCAGCCGTATCTATAGACATGGTGATTTTATTCGTTCGGCCTAACCTATCTTTACTACTTATTTCATTGAAAGAGCTTATTACTTTTTCTGCTTTTACGCGTTCCGTCCGCGAGAGATCATCTAGGGTACATAGACGCGAGAAAAGGTTTTCTAAAGAACTTTCTGAATAACAATCTTTAAAACTTGTTTGAGAGTTGACTTCTAGGGACTGTGGATACCACGAATTATTTTTAAAATTTACTAAAATTCCGAATTTTTGTGCAAAATCACATCCTAAAACCAAAGTATGTGATAGAGAAGGTACTACTAAAGCAGAAATTACTAAATAATGACCATTGCAGGCTAGCGGCAACTCAACCGTACCTAAAACTTTTTGGCGGCTGCCATCTGCAGTGGTAACACTTCTATTTTTGACGTGGCATATTTTTATACTTAAACGACTTAAAATTCTTATACCATTCTGACCTAAAACGGAGGCATTTGCACCAGAGTCAAGTAAAGCCGAAAAATGGGCACCTAATAGATATATCTTTATATGCGGTCCATTATCTAAATATTTACGCACGAATAAAGGAGACATGTGACCATTTGGAGAAGCAGGAGTTTTAATTTGAGAAGGAGAATTTTTATTAGACTTTTAAAAAAATCAGAAACTTTTTGTAACTATTTAGTCCAATCTGATTTATTGGAGTATTCTTTACTTAAGATCCTCGTTAGAATCTTTCTTTTATCCGCGACCGGTCGTTCTGAGAAAGTACGACGGATTTTCAGTTCATAGTCTAATTCATTTTCCAGTAGGTGATTGACTTTAAAATTTAAGGCTTCCATGATAAATGTATTTAGATTATAAAATTTAAAAGAATTGTTTAAAAAGTCGTAAAAATATTTCTCCTGTGCTCCCAATAGTCAAAATAGAAAATATGTAAAGGCACTTAAAATATGTAAACTTCTTTACCAAACATTAAAAAAAATCTTCGACAATTTCAAAAAAATTTCTAAGTATCGCCTTGTATTAACATTCCTTTACCAATTTATCTTAAGAATTTCCTATAAAAAATCTCTAAATACCGTTTCGTATCAGCAAAGTATTTTTAATATTCATGCAAAATATCGGTGAAAAAAAACGTACTGTTTTTTGTACTCGGTTCACCGCAAAATAATTTTAACACTGTAAAAATTAAAGTAAACCAGCACATCTGCTAAATCTGAACTATAAAGGTAGCTTTTAAGAAAAAAGTAGGAATCTCTTATCTTAGAGTCAACAACTAAATTCAAATATCTATATCAGATAAATTGAAATAAAAAAATTCTACAAACTTCCTGCTTTTGTCTTACTGCTATAGTGTAGTTTCGTTTAATAAATATTATGAAATAAAAATATCTGCAAAGTTAGAGCTTTTATTTTGTTCGAAAGCTAGTACACTCAACCCTTTTTTAAAAAATAAAATTCCAAAAGCCCCGCGTTGACAGCGCTATTTTTATATAACGTCTTTTTATGACATGCTAAACTGTCCTCAGTTTGAGGCATCTTTTTCCGTACCCTGTGAGAAGTTGTTTGTCCCACGCTTGAGCGCAATTTTGTAAGGTGTGCTAATTTTGCTTTATTTTTCGCCCCCATGTAGACTGCGTCATTTTGTAACATTTTTAAATACTGGACGCCCCAAGCTTGAGCACAATTTTCTTGCAGCCCCGCTTTAATTTCTGATAATGAATTGAGTGAAACCTGATTTTAAAGGAACTAAAGAAATTAAAGAAACACTAGCTCAGTTTTCTTTGGTAGAGAGATATGGGTAAGAGATATTTGTCTTACGTCTTTTTGGAATTTAATTCTATTTTTAAAGAAACCTCAGTTGTACGACTTTTTTTTTTTTTTTGGGCACCACTCATTTTAAAATAGAAACGGTTTAACTTCAGCTAAGAAAAATGAGAAAAAACTGAAGTGTTTTATGGATATTACTAAAAAGAAATTAGTCTAGCACAACTGATCCTGAAAAGAAAAATAAATATTCAGTGAGACACTAGCTTTAATCAACAAAAAAAAGAATTTATTCATGTTTTTAAAATGAAAATAAAAAGTTCTAACCTTTACAGTTATACCAAAAAATTCTAGCCTAAATAGTAGTTGTTACATTTAAATTTTAAACCTTTACAACCCCCGAAGGCGAGACATCGTGTTTTACACTTCACTTTTTTGTCTGTTATACGTTGCTGTTAATGCACTACTCTCAAATAAGTCTATTGGAGGGAGTTTTGTTGACTTACTGTTTTTCAGTCCTGCTGTGATGGACTTCGCCCGATTTCACACTTTTTCTTAACACTTAGAAAGCTCACTACAGCTTTTATTTAGGAAACTGGTACTTTTATTATTCACATGATGGTTGTTAGCCTCTCGGCTAGACGGTACTGCCTGGTTGCGGCTAGATGGAAAACAACCCCGGTCTGCGGCTCGATGGAAATAAGCCCTGCTGGTAGTTTCTCGGACGCTTAAATAGACCGTGCAAATTCTGCCGGTAACATTGCGACGCCGGAACCAAAATAGCGGATACAAATTTTTCACCAATCGCGGCTCAGCGATATGTTCGGTCAGGAACACGCACAACACACTATACCGGATGTCTTGAAATCTCTGTTTAATATACCGTTCGATATTTTAAAATAAAAATAAATACAATTTGAAGTGAAAAATCAGTAACATTACATGGTCTTAAAATCTAGGAAAAAATGAATGTTACAATATATATATATATATATATATATATATATATATATATATATATATATATATTTGTATATATATATATATATATATATATATATATATATATATATATATATATATATATATGTATATATATATATATATATATATATATATATATATATATATATACATATATATATATATATATGTGGAAAGTTTCGCGTCAAGGTAGCCACCCCAGTACCCAAAAATTCAAGGGTGTCAATTTTTTCATTGAAACGTAAACTCTCAAATGCAACTTGGCCCTTTTGAAAAATGGCAGCTCAATATGGCGCCTACAAACAAAAAAATCATGATTTTTAAGCGGAGTTACCTGAACTGAGAGAAAATGCAATATTGATGTGATAACTAGAGTAACCAACATAATTTCATGTAATACCAATATGGCGGACCCAATATGGCGCCTAATATATATATATATATATATATATATATATATATATATATATATATATATATATATATATATATATATATGTATAAATATATGTATATATATATATATATATATATATATATATATATATATATATATATATATACGAGGCTGGTTTGAAAAGTCCGTGCAAAGTCCGAGAGATGGCACCACCTGCGCGTATCGAGGTCATGTTTAGTTAGTAGCTTCTCTTGAATGAACGCACACCAAGTTTCAGCCATATTGGTCTATTTCTTTGCGTTTGGCATTCGTATGAATCAAGGAAGTCGAGTGATTTTCAAGAAATGGACGAAAAAAAATTTCGTGTGGTGATTAAACATTACTTTATGAAAGGCAAAACGCCTCAGGAGACTAAAGAGGAACTTGATAAACATTATGGTGACTCTGCACCTTCGATTAGAACAGTTTATAAGTGGTTTCAAAATTTTCGGACTGGCCATATGGGCACAAGTGACGCCGAACGTTCTGGACGGCCTGTGGAGGTTACGACTCCAGAAATCATTGATCAAATATGGACGATATGGTGATGGATGACAGAAGAGTTAAGGTGCGTGAGATTGCTAGTGCTGTGGGCATCTCGACTGAACGGGTACATAATATTTTGCATAAACATTTGGACATGAGAAAGCTATCCGCAAGATGGGTGCCGCGATTGCTCACGCTTGACCAAAAACGGAATCGTGTGAAGTGTTGCAAGGATGGTTTGTAGCTGTTCCAGAAGAATCCGGAGGACTTTAAGCGTCGTTTCGTCACTGTGGATGAAACATGGATACATTACTATACTCCTGAGACCAAACAACAATCTAAACAATGGGTTACCAAGGGGGAATCTGCACCAAAAAAGGCGAAGACCGTTCCTTCGGCCGGAAAGGTTATGGCGACTGTCCTTTGGGATTCGCAAGGGATAATCCTTATCGACTATCTGGAAAAGGGTAATAAAACTATTACAGGTGAATATTATTCATCGTTATTGGACCGTTTGAAAAACCGAGCTGCAAGAACAATGCCCGCGATTGGCCCACAAGAAAGTCCTTTTCCATCACGACAACGCACCAGCACACACCTCAGCAGTTGTGGTCGTAAAATTAATGGAAATAGGATTCCAACTCGTTTCACATCCCCCCTATTCTCCAGACTTGTCTCCCTCGGACTACTATTTGTTCCCCAATTTGAAGAAATGGCTGGCGGGGCAAAGATTTTATTCAAATGAGGAGGTGATTGCAGACACTAATGGATATTTTGCAGACTTGGACAAATCCTATTATTCGGAAGGGATCAACAAACTAGAACATCGTTGGACGAAGTGTATAAGCCTAAAAGGAGACTATGTCGAAAAATAAAATAGGTTTACCCCAAACACATAAGTAGTTTTTTTTTTATTTTTGCACGGACTTTTCAAACCAGCCTCGTATATATATATATATATATATATATATATATATATATATATATATATATATATATAAATATACCTTCTTAATCCTTATGCCTTTCTACCCCTTTAGGGGTGTAAGGCCCGTGGAGTTGAGATATTCTATATTTGTCTTTTCCGTATTTCCTTCCACTTCTTTTTATCCTGTGTGGCTCATCTTGCATATTCCTAACCCTGATCATCCTTGTTTTGTCCTCTATTTTCTTTATGAAACTCATTTCTGCAGCTATTATCTTTCTCTTCTGTCCTTCTATCATTGTCCATGTTTCTACCCCATATAAAATTATTGGTGTCAATAAAAGTAAAGAATAATAAGTATATATATATATATATATATATATATATATATATATATATATATATATATATATATATATATATATATATATATATATATATATATATATATATATATATATATATATATATATATATATATATATATATATATATATATATATATATATATATATATATATATATATATATATATATATATATATATATGTATATATATATATGTATATATATATATATATATATATATATATATATATATATATATATATATATATATATATATATATATATATATATATATATATATATATATATATATATGTATATATATATGTATATATATATATATATATATATATATATATATATATATATATATATATATATATATATATATATATATATACATATATATATATATATATATATATATATATATATATATATATATATATATATATATATATATATATATATATATATATATATATATATATAAATATACCTACTTAATCCTTATGCCTTTCTACCCCTTTAGGGTGTAAGGCCCGTGGAGTTGAGATATTCCATATTTGTCTTTTCCGTATTTCCTTCCACTTCTTTTTATCCTGTGTGGCTCATCTTGCATATTCCTAACCCTGACCATCCTTGTTTTGTCCTCTATTTTCTTTATGAAACTCATTTCTGCAGCTGTTATCTTTCTCTTCTGTCCTTCTATCATTGTCCATGTTTCTACCCCATATAAAATTATTGGTGTCAATAAAAGTAAAGAATAATAAGTATATATATATATATATATATATATATATATATATATATATATATATATATATATATATATATATATATATATATATATATATATATATATATATATATATATATATATATATATATATATATATATATATATATATACACTTTTTTTTTTACCTATATTATTCAATTTCATTTTTTACCTAGTTTTTTTCTTTTCTGTGCGGTCTTTTATTTTCATTAATTCACTTAAGATATGGTTTTATATCTTAGAGCGTATTTAAGCTAGGGATTTTCCTTTCCCTTATATAAGGTTTCATATATTCCCGTTGTGCTTGCCTTTTATTATAATCATTTTTAATAGATATTTTATATAGCACTTTTTCACTCTCCGTAACATAAACATTTTATTACTATCACTTAGCTTTAACTAACTGTTATCAAAATTCTCAAAAATAAACAATAGCGGTTGTCAATTTCTGTTACTGTCAAACTTAGGCAAAGCCAAGAAAATAGTGTTTTCCTACTTATTTAGTCCAATGATACTATAAAATCTATATTTGCGTTTCTAGATTGAAGAATTTTATAAAAGCGAGAATTAAAATAGTTTATATTATATGTCAAAAATGTGATGCGTGATGCTTTTATTTTACTTAACAAACAAAAATTTCGAAAAAACTTTTGCCTAACTTTTCAAATAAACAAGTTAGAGGAGTAATTCATCTATAATTTTAATCAATAACCCTGTACATATAATGAATTTGTTGTGCCCATTTTACGTTTTCTGCTTTTGCCATTGCTGCTTCTTATATTTTTTTATTTACATTAGTTATCACTATTTTATTTTTGTTAATATTTATATGTATCACGATTTGAATTTTTCGTAAATTTTCTTGGCGTGGATTTCTCATCGCACTAACCCGAAATACACTTTTGTTATATTTTTAATCAATTTTCTTGTTCTTACAACGTTACAGTTGGTCTAAAATTAGAGAATCTCCTTAGATTCCACTGACTACCAGTCAATGTAATAAATTTTAGTTCCTTGAGATAAAATACTGTACTTAGGAATTAATTGGGGAATCATATTTTTTCTTAAAGGGAAATTTACGTGTTTTACATAAAACATGTCTCGAAATTTAGATTGTAGGATAAAATTTCCCTAGTTATAGTATACAAATATTTTGGTTTAAATTTTTAAGAATACTAGGATCAATATTTACTAAAAAACTGACAAAAATCACCAGGTAAATAATTTAATATTTCTAAAAAATCTACAATTTCTTTCATATATTCTTTCGATACTATTTTTAAGCGGTATAATCATTTTAACATACTTTATACTTCCATTCCCTTCCTTCTCTGTTTACTGGCTCGAGGTATAGGTATTTCCTTCCTTATTGTTTGTTTTATATTTTGAATTTTTATACAACCATTAAGTGATTAAAGTAATGATATTTATAACCGAAAAGATCTACCTAAACTAACCTAAATTATATTTTTAATTCTGACTCAAATATTTTTTTATTAGCACAAATTGTACAAGGTCTTAACAGCTCCATCTTTTGTCTTGGTAGCTGAGATAAAGCTTTAATCTAAAGTTAATATCTTTAATATTTATTTTATTTTATATTTATCTGTGAAATAGACTAATAGACGTCTTATTATCATACTTTGGTTCTTCTTTCTCACATTTGGTCGATGTGGTTCCATGTTTGGCTGACGGGCCCGAGCCAAGTCAGCACAAACGCTATTACCATTGTGTATTAAGGAATGAGCTGACAATGTTACATGTTTTCAAAATCACTGACTTCTGAATGTTTCTGTGTATGTTTGTGTTGAGTCCTAATTGTACTAAGTGTGGTGTGAATGATGTTGGTGTAAGGCCTGTGGCTGATATGATGACTTTTTCTTGTTTCCATAGCCTTTTTATTTCGGTTGCAGGGTCTGTGAATTTTAAGATTTTTAATGTGTTTTTCGTTTGAATGTTTGTGTCGTTGGAGATAGCTACGTCAGTTAGATAGGTGACTTTTCCTTTTTTGCACTGAAAAGTAATATTGGGTCTATTGTCCGAGACTGTTTTATCTGTATGGATACCGATGTCTCAGTAGAGCTTATAATCTTTATTTTCAACTATGGATATTGGTGTGTATTTGTAGTAGGGATTTGTGTTTTCTATGAGTTTGTATGTTGTGGCTAGTGCTTGGTGAATTACTTTTGCAGCTGAGTCATGTCTGGCTGTGTATTCCGTTCCGGCTAATATTTTACATCCGCCTGTTATGTGTTCGATCGTTTCTTTCTGCTGGTGGCATTTCCTGCATATGTCTTCTATAATAGTTGGGTCTTTGATAATATGCTTTTGGTAGTTTCTGGATAATATGACTTTATCCTGGATGGCAAGTAAGAAGCCTTCTGTTTCAGGGAATAGCTGCCCATCCTGTAACCAGGTGTATGATTATTTTTTATTTACGTGGTCTTGTTCTATGTGGTATCTGTCTTTTCCATGGCGTGTTTTTTTTTTGACCACGTTTTCATCTTTTTTTGTTGTAATTGGGTGTGATTGTACGTGTCTGATGGGTGGTCTGCCCGGGATAAGTCGAAAGGTGTAGTTTTTGTCTGCTTTCGTGTCTGGGTCGTGTATAGATACTGATGTCCCAGTAGAGCTAGTAATCTTTATTTTCAAGTATGGATGTTGGTGTGTATTTGTAGTAGGGATATGTGTAGTAGAGATCTTTGATATTTGTTTTATTTTATATTTGTCTGAGAAATAGACAAATAGACATCTTATTATTACTATCATTATTATTATTCCTATTTATGGAGAAGTACTATATCAGGTTTGTTAGGTTACAAACGCCTTATGGTCGAAAAGGCGAAATTCCAATAAATGCGGTACCTGTCATTTTTTACAACCAACTCGATCTTTTCCGGAAGATACGTCAGTTTGGGAACGTCATCCATACCGTACGAATAGCTAAGATAGTAATATAGGACACGCAACGCTGCAATATTTCGTCTATAAAATTGTTGTTCTGTTGCTTTAATGTCTGTCTTAAGTCTAGGTGGTTCTAAAACTAGGATGCCAATCTCATCATTTTTTGTTCGATGACGTAGTCAGACCAAGTTTTTTCGCTGCATCTTCCACATCCCTAAACAGAAAGGCCCCCACTCCTTTCCGTTTATGGCCGCAGACCAATTCTAGGAGAGAATCGGAACTCTCTGCAACCTTATACGCTAGTTCTACGATGATTCAGTTATGCAGACACTCTAAGCTCAAAAGGTACATTCGAGGAACAGAAGATCGAGAACACAGACTTCTATTCATATTAATGATTTTTCGTGTACTAACATCCAAATCTCGCAGTTCTTCTTTGGTCCACTTGACTACTCCAAAGGAATAAAAAAGTACCCGAATTACGCACTTCATATTGCTTA
The DNA here is from genome assembly GCA_019049505.1 of Pachyrhynchus sulphureomaculatus. NCBI lineage: Eukaryota > Metazoa > Arthropoda > Insecta > Coleoptera > Curculionidae > Pachyrhynchus > Pachyrhynchus sulphureomaculatus. The sequence continues at coordinate 33,594,975 of CM032451.1, read as the reverse complement.
AGTGGTAGGCTATAAGTCATGCTAGAGATAAGGAAGATTATAAAAGCTTCTGCATGTAATAATTTACTTTACTATTGTTTATCCTATTGTTGAACCAAGTCCTTTCTGTAATCCATTGAGAAACCCAAATTGTTGTTATACGCTTCAAATAAAGCTCTTTAAAGAACAAAAAGTGTTTTTTAAAAATACAAAACCATCGGTCAGACGTATAACTCCCGTACAGCCAGCATATTGGTAGCCGCAACTTTGTTACCTCATCTGAGTTCTGAAGACCAAATCTTTTTTAGTCTTTTCCTGTACTTGCTGCGAAGTTCTATTTTAATAGTTGCTGTATCTTGTATGCGATGCATAGATAGTTGTATATTTACTCAGAATTTAAATGATGTAGAAGGTTTTTACCAGATAACTGCATGTTCTCTGTATGTTCACGATAGTGTTCTCTATCGAGCTTAATAACGGCACATTTTTCCAATGCAAATTACATACCAACATCCCGCGTGTACTCTTCAACTACTCTAAGTGAGTAATTTAAGTCTCCTTGTGAAGCAGCATAAAGTTTAAGGCCATCCATACAAAATAGATGAATGACCTTATGTTTGCGATTTTCTGGTGGACCAGAACTATAAACACTGAGAGAGGAAGCAGCAAAATACATAAAAGATTTGTTCATATTGTTATTATTATTATATTCAAATTGGTTGATTTTATCTCTTTTATTTTAAACAGATTGACAACCTCATTAGCTCAGATTGCTTAAATATAAAGGAAAAATTTGACTAGCATCAAATTAGTATTTATTTAGTTATATTTTTATCTATGCCCCATAAGCCTAAAGTACATAGTAACATTGTAAATAAATTAATTAAATATATAGATAACACATATAGATACACATATATAGATAACATACTCATTTAATATCATTGCATAGCCTGTCCTAAAATATAAGATCCTGATTTTTGCCGTTTTAAGTGGAAAATATAAAAAATTCTGACCTTTTGTTTATGATAGGTTGCAGAGATGGACTTAAGAATTTTATTCATTAATGCAAATAAATAAAATTATAAGTGTTTTTGGAGATGTTTATTTATAGATACATGTAAGAATAAATGGATAAGAAGTACAAATATACAGTTTGAATGAATGGGGTTTACAGGAGGGGACATATTGTATAAATAAAAATATATTTTAACTTAAGCCTAATTCGGTTTCACTATCACTGTCATCAGCTGAGGTAATTATCAGTGGTTTTATATTATTTACATAAATATATGAATCTTCAACTTTAACAACGTGTTGAATGGAATTCTTCCAGCTTTCACAAGGCGTATCATTTATAACTTTTTACTAATTTAACCACTGACAGGCTTAAAGTAGGAGAAAGATTTTGTGCCCTTATTTTTGATTTATGTAACTTGATGCCAAATATGTTCAACTGGATTAAACACACAATAATACGGAGGAAGCAGCAAAAGTGTGTGTCCTCTTTTCTCAGCCATACTATCCCAAACATATCTCTTTTTCAATTTATAGTTTTTCAAAACTTCCAAAAGATCACTTTTTTTATAACTAAAGTCAAAATAAATGTCATTTTCTAACATATATTTCTGTATTTCCGATTTGGTGTTGGCTGCATTAGGAACCTTATTTGGTAGGTGACTAAGGTAACTTGCATTGTCTATAACTATAACACTCTGTTTGGGAATTTTTGGCAAAAGGGAATTTTGAATCCAGTCTTCAAAAAGTTCTGCGGTCGTGTCTTCGTGATAGTCCAAACTAGAATCTTTCATGTTTTTTGCAGATAATAGTACACAATTTGAAACCCAGCCCTTTTCGGATCCTACATGCAAAATGGTTATTCGTTTATCTTTATTTGAAGGTGCGTTAGTCTGACATTTCGTACTGCACAACCCACCCTTTTTGCACAGTGTCATGGGTATCGAACCATGTTTCGTCAAGGTAAATTCTTGGCCAATTCTCTGATCGATACTTTTTAATTTCTTGTAAATAAGTATGTCGCAAGATTCGTAATCTTTGTGACTCCATCACTACTTGCCCTTTGTTGAGTTTTCGGAACGTGAATCCCATTCTTAAGAGAATTATGTGAAGGGTTAATCGGCCACAATATATATTGGTCCCGTCCTGCACAATTTGTCTAGTGTCGGCACCAACTGCTCTTCATAAATAGAATATATTTTTCTGCTGATGACGTCTTTTTCACAATCGTCTACATGATGCATTTGAAAATCTTTTCTTTTTTTCGTGTCCCTGAGTGATGGTTTTCCTACAATACCCTTAATCGTAGAAATTTGGGTTTTTGTTAGTTCACTGGTTTCTTGCAAAACACTTTGTTTATTCAAATTTCTTTTTACCAAACTGTCGTAAACATTTTTCACTATTTGTTTAGCGTCAATTGATAAATGTTTTCTCTTGCGATAGCCACTATTGCAATTTTCCCACGGACACCACATAATTAAAATAGAACTGTTACGTTGTAAGTTGTAAGTAGAACTAAAAATAAAAATAATAAAAAGTATCTTTCGAATGGGAACCTGTGGTCATTAGGCCTATATTATCAAATACTTAAAGGGCTCCAAACCGGGTTGCCAGGTAGTAAATATATGGATAAAAATAGATCCAATATGATTGCAGGTGCAAGTGAGGACGGTATACAAAGCTTGTAAAATAAAAATATATTTATCGTAATACCTGGCAACTATGCACAAAACCTTAATAGGTCGTTTATTGCCCCATTGAAAAAGCAAAAAGGCAAGATCTTATATCTTGGGATTTACTTTACCGTTTATAGGAATCATATCCTAATGTAAAAGCCAACAGAGGAACTGGAAATTAGTACAAATTTTTAAAATAAATAATTTAAGCAATTGTTGTATAATTTACCAAAATCATATAGCAGATACTATTTATTGACATATACTTCCTTGTCATAGTAACGCATTAAAGAAAAAATTTATTTTCTAACAGACCTAAAAAAACAATTTTTTTTATATAAAATGAAGATTAGCAGCTTAAACCTTTCTGGATGGTTCACAATAAAACTGTTTTGGAAGGCTGTTTCTTTAAAAAAAATCACTGGGTATACGTTAGTAAATGTTAGATCCAATTTTTGTCAACGGCAAAACGAAATAATTGGATAATAAAATTTTCTGTTAACACCGAATATTTTTTTTAGTTTTTCGATAATATATAAAAATAATATTGCGGAAAAAATTCTGCTATATTCTTTGAAGCGTTCACCTTTTACATTCACAGTGGTTGGATTACGAATAAATTGCAAGACGCCTTCTTTTATTATTTCCAAAATATTTTTTATTAGGTACTTAAAACATTTTATAGTCAATTTCGCCAGATTGAAAAAGTATAACATTGTGCAAAAACTTTTAGCTTCCTTCATATTTCATTCCATCATAAATTTTTTAGAGTTACTGCTGCTAAAATAAACATAATATCTCATGTCTTAAACTAAACTCAATTTCAGATATATTTTATATTTTAAAACCCTTACGTGTAGAAAAAATAGTATACTTAAACTAAAGTATGAAAACAATAAAATGACTTAATTACTTTGTTAACTGTCACTAAATATATTTGTAAAGATTTTACAATTGCGCTATAGCGATTTTGTGGTAAAACTACATTGTCAAATGCTTAACTAAGACTGAAACAGATTTTTGGTATTTTATGTTTATATGATGAACAGATGTGGGTCTATTATGTACTAAAACAGTTTGAACAAAACGGAATTTGCTACGTCTAATTGACTATTCAGTTAATATATATTATGGTCCTCTGAATGTCTGTAAATTTCTATGGATTCTAAGAAATTGAGTTTAGGCCCTTTAGGTGCCGTATGGAGTTTTTGTAAACAATGAAAATTGTATGGTCTGTTTCTAAGAAATATTTAGCAAAGTGTGATTTGGGTGTGTGACTAAAAAAGACCCAACTGATAAAATTCAAAAACAACTCAAGACCCTGTTAAATGAAACCCTGAGCATTGTAGATGAAAGAGAAAAGTTTAAAATAATAAACCAAAATCCTACGCCACCAAAACCTTACGGCCTGATAAAAATTCGCCAATAAGACCAGTAGTATCTTACAGCAACACCCCCGTAAAAAATCTAGCAACACATCTTAACACCATCTTTAAAGAAATTACACATTCAATCCAAAATACAACACAAAAACTCTATTGACTTCACAAATAAACTTAAAAATATCTCCATCCCAAATAACGCGCTTCTAGTTTCATTCGATGTAACAAATATGTTCTTCAATATCCCAAATGAAGATTGTTTAGAAATTATTAAAACTATGCTACAAAAAACAACATCAATATAACAATACAACAAGATATATTGAAACTGTTCTAATTTTGTATAACCGGAAATTATTTTCAGTTCAATAATCAATTTTTCAAACAAAGAGATGGTCTTGCCATGGAGTCTCCACTTAGTCCTTTGCTAGCGGAAATTTTTATGTCAGAACTGAAAAACAGTGTTCTAAAAACTCAACATGCAAAAAATATTCTCTTTTGGTTTTGATATGTGGACGACATCTTAGTATGTTTCTATGGAAATGATATTGAACTAAATTCCACTTTAAATTATCTAAATACCTCAACATAAAATTCACACTGGAAAAGGAAACAGATAATAAAATAAATTTCTTAGATGTTACAATTTCAGAGAAGGGAAATAGACTAGAATTCGATATCTTCCGCGAACCAACCTTTTCAGATGTCACCATCCCAGCTGACTCAATACACCCTAACTCCCATAAACTGGCAGCCAATAAATCTATGATCCATACAGCCTTCAATATCACTCTTAGTAAAAATAATTTAAAAAAAGAGCTGGACATAATCAAAAATATAGTACTCAATAACGGCTTCAAACCTAAAATAATTAATACCTTAATAAGCCGTAAACGAAAACAAATCACTTTCAGCTTAATCTACCCCGCAAAAGAATACCGAGAAAAGAAAACATTCATACCTCTGACACATTTTGGTCCTATCTCGGATAAAATATCCCGAGTTCTCACGGCCGAAAAAAAAAGAATAGCTTTAAAACCCGCTCAAAAATTATCCAATATATTTTTCAGTGTCAAAGATAAAACTAATAAACACAATAAATAAGGAGTTTATAAACTTAATTGTCAAGGGTGCAATAGCTGTTACATAGGCCAAACTAGACGAAATTTCAAAACAAGATTCGCAGAATACAATGCCTCTTATAGGCTAAAAAATTAAAAATCACACTTTGCTAAACATTTTTTAGAAACAGGCCATCCATTTCCCAATATCAATTGTTTACAAATACTCCATACGGCACCTAAAGGGTCAAAACTCAATTTCTTAGAATCGATAGAAATTTACAGACATTCAAAGGACCATAATATAAATTTACTGAATAGTCAATTAGGCATAGCAAATTGCGTTCTGTTCCAACTGTTTTAGTACATAATAGACCCACATCTGTTCATCATATAAACATAAAATACCAAAAATCTGTTTTAGTCTTAGTTAAGCATTTGACAATGTAGTTGTACTACGAAATCGCGATAACGCAGTTGTAAAATCTTTACAAATATATTTAGTGACAGATAACAAAGTAAAGGACCAATCAATCAACTGTTTAAAGTATGAAAATTCAAGAATTATATTTTAAACCTAAGAATTAGTCTATTGTCAACCAAGAGTTGAAAATATCGAAGATTAGACCGTTTTAGGCAGTTCCCTGTTAATCTAATATATTAAATACTTCCAAAAAGTTGTGATTTACAAATAACAATTTACCCTACAGAAAAAGAACATTTCCTTTCTGCTAAAACTGCGTTCCAGTTCAGCCGAAACCTATAAAAAGGTAACACCATGCCAAATAACTACCGACTAACTTGTTTTCTGACAGTAATTTCGAAAGTTGTCGAAAGGGTTATCTATCAACTGAGACCTTTTAAAATATCTGAACGGATCTAATATTGTTAGCGACTCCTGATGTGGTTTACGTAAATAAATATCAACAGCAAAGTCTTGAGCTGTTGCGTTTGATATATCCAAGGTATTTGACCTTGTTTAGCATAAGGATTTGTTGGCTAAGTTACTCTCTTATAAAATGTCTAGAAGGTTTTATTTATGGTTGTCGAATTTCTTCAGAAGTTGTTTCTTGATTTGTCTTCAACGCTCACCTATAAAAAATCCGCAGACGACAAGTTTTTATGTAGCTTAACAAGGATCTAGAAGGAATTCTGTTTTCAAGTTCCAGTTTAACTTAATACAATAAATACCCAGAGAGCAGTCTTCTAAAAAAGTTAAAGTTACAGAACTGGACGTAAAGATAATAAAATTTAACACTGTTATCTTAAGAGGCAGTATTTAGAGCATAATTTTCTAGCGCCAAAATAGAAATTTTTTTCGTAATTTTACACAAATTACGGACAGCAAAGTTGTAAAAAATTAACAATTTGTTTACTGTTACTTTTCGCTTTTGTAAAAGTATAGGAAAAACAAACTACCGGAAAACAAATATCTTCCTGCGTGCACGTGGTGGTATGTTTACTATACTAACCTAGAGTTGTAAATTTTAAGGAAAGCAAAAAAAAAATAAATAAATAGCAGCTCAAACATATATCTCTTAAGAATGAACCAGCCCTATTTGGTGAAATTATAAAAGAGGTCACCATATTAATGCAAACAAGTAAGGTTTTCAAGGTATGAATTATAATTTATTACCGTTTGGCATCTAAAAAACAAGAACTGTCACCCAATTTACAAATATAAAAATTTTTATCAGGCTTAAAATTAAATACAAAATACCGCCTTACTATCGATATTAAAATGTGACAGGAAAAAAAACCTTAGTTTTCAAGATATTCACTTTACTAATAGCTAAATATATGACAATTGTTTTAATAACATTGTCTTAGTCAATAATCGATACAAAATGACACATCCAAAAGTGTGCAATATCTTATATATGTACCTAATTTACATAGTATTGATCGTAGGCTGAAAAGTTTTTGGTCTGCCCTTTTCAAAAAATCCATATGATTTTTAGGAAGTACGAACCTTCAATACGTGTCAAAACTTCATGACATTTCGAAGATTAGTTTATAAGTTACAATGGTTTTAGTGACGCTACTTTTGATACCATATTTTTAAAACAATGGAAAAAATCGAATTTCGTGTGTTGATTAAACACGTTTTTTGATGAGAAAAAATACTGCTCAAGTAAAGCACAAGATAACTGCGTGAACTAGCTGACACCCTAAAGATACAACAACAACGTGTTGATGATTCTGACCGCTATTTGGATATATTTGAACGCAATAAAGAGGATTTTTTCATGCGATTTGTGACAATGAATGAAATATGGATCCACCACTACACACCGGAATGAAATCGGCAGTCAGCTGAGTGGACAGCAGCCGGTGAAAACCACCCGAAGCGACCAAAGACACAACACCCGACTGGGAAGGTTTTGACCCCTGTATTTTGAGATGCGCATGAAATAATTTTCATCGACTATGCTGAGAAGGGATAAACCATCAACAGCGAATATTATATAAATTTATTGGTGCGTTTGAAGGCAGAAATCGCAAATAAACAAGAAAAAAATGCTCTTTCATCGAGACAATGCACCGTGTCACAAGTCAATGATTACGATGGCAAAATTGCATGAATTGAAGTTCGAATTTCTTCCTCATCTATCATATTTTCCAGATTTGGCCCCCAGGGACTATTATCTATTCTCAGACCTCAAAAAAATGGTCGCGGGAAAGAGATTTGGCTCCAACGAAGAAGTTATGGCCGAAACTGAGGCCTAACATATTTTGGAGGCAAAGACAAGTCCTTCTACAAGAAAGGTATAGAAATGTTAGAAAAGCGTTGGACTGATTATATCGGTCTTGAAGGGTACTATATTGATGGATAAAGACGAATTTTGCAAAAAAATGTGTTTGATGTAGCTAGACCAAAAACTTTTCAGGCTGTGTGTTATGTATTATAAAATAACTCGATTTAACGGATTTAAATTGCAGAAAATCCCAAATACTTTCGGTAGTAATTTCGACTTTTTAAATTTATTTATTGCCATAATTTCCAGTAAATCATTTCTTACTTTTATTTTCAGTAAGTAAGGTTTCGATATATTATAATTAAGTATATGATTTTTATGATAAATGTTTAGCATAATTAGAACATCCTTTATCTTTAATATATCATATTCAATGTTCCCCAGGTACGGATAACTGCAAATGTAATATTTTTCCCTAAACCTGCACATGACACATACTCGTACAGCAAAGCAAAGGCATATCGACCAATCAGCCTTTCATTTTTTTGGGCAAAAAATGCTGAAAAATAGGTTGATTGATAGGCATATCACTTCTATAAAACCTTCTACATAAACATCAAGATCATCTTCATCATTATCATCATCAATTAGCCCTTTGCGTCCTCTGCTGAACATAGGCCTCCCCCATATCAGTCTACTCTCTTCTCTCCTGGGCTCTCCACATCCAGTTACCACACAGTCTCTTAATATCGTCGGTCCAGGGTGTGAAAGGTCTACCGCTACTACGCCTGTCACTCCTAGGTCTCTACTCAAGCAGCCTCTTAGTCCATCTCCCATCCGACATTCGGGCTATATGTCCCGCCCAGTTCCATTTATGTTTCGCACTGTATGCAAATACATCAGTAACGTCGGTTCTTTGACGGATAACTTCGTTTCTAATACAATCCCGCAGTGACGCTCTAATCATTGATATTTCCATCTTGCGCTGTGTTATTCTAAGCTTTTTAGCGGTTGCGAGAGTTAAGGTTACAGTTTCCGCCCCATAAGTTATGACTGGAAGCACACACTGACCAAAGACCTTCCTTTTTAGACAGATAAGAAGATCACTCCTAAAGACATCTTTAAGTCTTCCATAGGCTGCCGAAGCGAGCGTTATTTTTTTCTTCAATTCGTATGTTTGGTTGTACCTTGTGATGCGAATCTCATGACCAAGATAGGTATATTTATCCACTAGTTCTACCTCTTTATTGTCGACATTAATATGTTCGCTTGGAACCAAGTTCATCATATATTTTGTTTTAGAAGCATTCATTTCCAACCCCACGTCTGCACATACTTCTCGAAGTTCTTGAAGCATTACTGCAACCTCTCCAAGACTGTCAGACATCAGGACTATATCGTCTGCAAAACGCAGATTTGTCAGACTTTGCTAATCTATGTTAAGGCTTTTCCTTCCCAGTTGAGTTTCTTGCAAGCACGTTCTAAAACTGCGGTGAATAGTTTAGGCGATATTGTGTAGCCTTGTCTTACTCCCCTACCAATTGGTATGGATTTGGTGTTTTTGTGGAGTTTCACCGTCATACAGGCATTTTTGTAGATGTTGTAAATCAACTTTGTATAACGATAGTTAACACGACACTCTTGTAACGCTTCTAATACTGAGTCCAACTCGACCCTATGGAAATCTATGAAGGCCAAGGAAAATGGTCTGTTATATTCAATGCTCTTCTTAATTAATGTCTTAATACTGTGTAGATGGTCATTGGTTCCGAATCGGGCCCGAAAGCCAGCCTGCTCCCTTGGCTGGTAGAAGTCCAACTTATTTTCAAGTCTTGTTGTTATTATCCTAGTGAACAATTTGTAGAGATGGCTCAGAAGATTTATGGGCTGGTAGTCTTCTAGTTCCGCTGCATCTCCCTTTTCGTGAAGTAGTATGACGACAGAATTGTGCCACTTATCTGGTATCGTGCTATTAAACAGACAAAGATTGAACAAGGATCTTATTTTTCCTAAAAGAGAAGGTCCACCGATTTTGATGGCGTCCGCATCTACCCTATCGTTTCCAGGGGCTTTATTATCCTTTGCTTTCATTAAGGCCAACTCTATCTCGTCCAAGGTGATATCTGGCAGTGATTCCGATCCCTGGTTTAAAATACCTTTCTTAGTTCAAATTATATCGGACTCTGAGTTTGGATCTAGGTTAGTATTTCTTTGGCTTTTGCACAGTAGCTGATAAAATTCTTCAACCATTCCTAGTATTTCTGTTTGTCACTATATTTCCCTCCTTATTCCTGATTTTAGTTATTTGTCCTCTTCCATTCCTTAGTTTTCTGCGTAGCACTTTCAAGCTGTTATCCTTATGTCGCACCTTGTCGCTTTTGATATTTGTTTGTTTATTTCTCGTAGCTCTTCGTTTGAGACCGGGGCCTCCGAAGCTGCAGTATGGCAGACGAAAACAGAGCAGGGAACGACAACCACGCAGTTAAATTGGCTGCAGAGATTAGCTTGCTTATGTTTCACCGGGGCTATAAGTAACATAACCACCGCAGCTAGGGAAATAATTCTAGGATTAATACCCTTAGATAGCGTCTATCGAAGGAGGAGAAATGGAAACAGAAATCTGTAAAATTTGAGTACACAAGAGTTATGGATCTAATCAGCAACAAACTCTTGGACATGCATTCTGACTATACGACAACTTTATATAATTTAGAAAAACTATATAGAATTGATTGCGATCCAAATCTATGGATGCAGGTGGATACTCCGACAAAAGCAACGGGTCTGGTCTATTACACAAACCGATCAGAAAATTCGAGCAGGCGCTGGCATATGAGCATTTCACTAGGGACAAGTGCGACAATATTCCGGGCAGAAATTTATGCAATGCAAGCATGTGTTCACGAGAGTATTAGATGAGACCACCAGAACCAAGAAAGGTATATTCTCTTAGACAGTCATGCTGCTCTAAAGTTGTTAGACGTTTATCAAGCCAACTATAAAATTAATATGGAGTTTAAACGTAATTAGAAGAATTATACTTCAGAAATAGGAGGGTTGAACTACTGTAGGTTTTAGGACATTCAAAGATAAAAGGTAATGAAAAAGAAGATAAATCAGCAACCCTCGGAGCTGCAAAACCATACAGGAGTCTAGAATCAGCATTTGGTATACCAAGACAGGTAGTAAAAACCTACCACATGAAGAGCTTCAAACGAAGCTAATAAATTTCTTTAATGAACAACGCTGATGTAACCAAAAAAAAAAGATAGTCCAATAGGCCACCAGGCAATATGGCAAAAGCCGTCACAATTGCCTACCCTGTCTACAATCAACCAAGCAATTGTTATGTTCTCTTAATGGTATTTACCCTATTACCTAGGCTGTCTGAAAATTTCTCGACCTGATACATAGATGGAATTAGAAACTGTGAAATCATAATTGTATTGGAAAGTTCCATCCTTTATATAAACACATGTCAAATTTTATTTCAATATGTCAATTTATTCGCGTAGTAGCAGGGGTTTATTATTGATGTGTCATTGATGTTTCTAAAATGGAAAAAATTAAATATCGTGCAGTGATTCATTTCTTTGTTTTGGATGGTCTAACATCAACAGAAATTCATCTGAAATTGTTAAAAGTGTATAAGGATGCATCACCTTCACTTTTTACTGTGACAAAATGGGCTGCTGGTCGTACATGTCTCGAAGATTATCCAAGTGAAGATCGCCCAAAAACTGCTACAGTACCACAAATCATTCCATGATATGGTGTTATATGATCAACGAGTAAAGTGCGTGAAATAGCTGAGGCCACAGTACGGCTGTCTTGAACTGACTTTAATTTGAAGTTCTTGTCAGTTGCAATATTATTAATGGAAAAGGTTTGTGCAAGTATATAAAATAAAAAAAAAATTGGAATCTTTCATGGAACTATTTTTGATATAGCGCGAAATTTAAAAAAAAAAGTGTTTTTTCGAATTTAAATGATATATTAACTGTTTAAAATAAAATAATGCCTGTGTACGTGCTTATGTGCCTGCGTCGTGTATTATTCTATGTAGTGTATGCCTGGGTACATGTGTTTGTATGTCTGTATATGTGTGCGTGCGTGTACAAGTGTATTGGAGAATAAAAAGTACTATTTAAGTATAAAGCTTAAAATGAGTAAAACCGAAAATTAATAATGTTTAGATGAGCTTGTAAAGGGTGTCCCAAAGTTCAGGCAAGAAGTAATTTTGATAGAAGCACAGGTTTTTATTTAAAAACTGTAATTTTTTTATTGATTCATAAAGTATACAGAATGGGGTTATGGATGTATGGAATAACATACCAGGTAAATAGCCTCCACAGCTTTGCTGGCACATACGCACTCTTTCGTCAAAATTTTCCATGACCGTGTAACGGCGTTAAATTGCCTGATCTGTGCGGCCAATTCTGATCACCAAAACGGGATATTACATGACCAGGAAATGACTCATGCAGTAATTGAATTGTTTCTCGGGCTATATGGCATGTGGCACCGTCTTGTTGAAACTACATGTCGTCCACATCCATATCTTGCAATTTAGGCACAAAAAACTGGATTATCATATCGCGATAACGATCACCAATAACTGTTATTGCCTGGCCAATCGCATTTTCGAAGAAGAATGGTCCAATGATGCCTCCAGTCCAAAATCCGCACCAATCAGTGACACATTGTGGATGCATTTGTTTCGCAACAGTCACGTGTCGATTGTCTAAACCCCAAGTGCGACAATTTTGTCGATTAACGAAACCATCAAGATGGAAATGAGCCTCATCGCTGAAGATGATTTTCTTCTAAAAATCTGTATCCACTTGTTGTTTCTTACTCCATTCAACGAATTCTCCTCGTTGTGCGTGGTCAGTAGGCTTCAGTTCTTGAGTCAGTTGAACTTTGTAAGCATGAAGATGCAAATCTTTGTTGAGAATACGCTGTAGAGAGCTTCTCGAAATATCCAATTGTTGACCACGGTGCCGAATTGATGCTCCTGGAGTCTCAGCAACACTCTCACGAACTGCTTCAATGTTTTGTGTCGAACGACTGGTTGAAGGACGGCCAGAGCGTTTAAGATCACTAATTGATCCAGTCTCCCTGAATTTTTCAATTAATCTCTTCACACTACTCAGTATATATCACCACTACACCAAGCACTTTATTTTTGTACTCAACGCGCGTTTCGCTAACCATGTTTAGCTTCATCAGGAGCGATGATTGACTAAAGCTAAACTACCAAATCTACCCTATTTATACTTAGCCTAACCCTTGAATTACTCAAGCGGAACTAGTGACATAGGCAAGGCTATCAGTTCTGGTCAAGTAACCAGTAGAGGGGACTATAAGGAATAGACCCTCTGTCTTTGTTTAAACTACTTTTACATTTTATGATTTCCTTACTTTCGTATGCGTTCAACAATCTCCTATCAGATACACTTTTTATTAATCTTAGATTATCTAATGTTACAGTATGATCAGCTTCAAGAGCATGTTCGGCAATGCTAGACTTTTCTGTTCTGTTGTATTTTAAGTGTGCTAAATGTTCTTTAAATCGTGTTCTAATTGACCTTTTAGTTTGCCCAACATACTTTTTGTCACAATCATTACAACTAATTTCATAAATTCCACTTTTCTCACAATTAGGAATCTTATCTTTGGGATTTCCTAAGATATTCCTCAGATTGTCTGATGACTTATAGACTAAGGTGAGGCCTACCTTATTAAATACCTTATTGAGTCCCTTGATATATTTCGGATTATATGGTATGGAGACATACTTGGTGTTATTTTCTTCGCGTGTAAAAAAGGTGGAATTCTGAATATTAAACCTAAATTTGTGCCTATTTATTAGCTTATTTACTAAGTCATCGTCATAACCATTAACTCTAGTTATATTTCTAATACGATTCCTTTCTTTATTAAAGTTTACTCTATTCAGAGGGAAAGTGACCAAACGATGAACTAAAAAATGTAATGAGGCTAATTTATGTTGTTTGCAATGAAATGAATCATTAGGAATATATCTATCTGTTACTGTGTCCTTCCTATAGATATCAAATTCTAATCTATTATTATTTTTAATAATTAAAATATCTAGAAAAGGCATACATTCTGTATGGAACAAAATTATTTCCAATATAACAATCAATTTTATGTTCAGAAAGAAGGAACAGCTATGGGTAATTGCTTGTCACCTTTCATAGCCAATTTATTCATGAGTAAGTTTGAAATCGAAGCCAGTCAAGGATTCGAATATTTCCCAAGGGTATGGTATAGGTATGTGGATGATATTTTCGCGATTTTTGATACAAAGAAAGCAAATGTTGATGATTTTGTTTCCAAATTAAATAGCCGGTATGATTCCATTAAATTCACTTACGAAGTTGAGAACAAAGAACAATTGCCTTTTCTAGATATTTTAATTATTAAAAATAATAATAGATTGTAACATTCATTTTTTCCTAGATTTTAAGAGTATGTAATGTTACTGATTTTTCGCTTTATATTGTACTTCTTTTCATCTTTGTATCAAGCAGTGTATTACACTGGAACGTCTAGCCGCTCATGGTACAGGTGCAGTGCGTGTTTCCGACCGAATCTATCGAATTCGTAGTACGCCGGGATTGGTCAAATGTTTGTTTCCGGAGTTTGGTTCCGGCGTCGCCATTTTAGAGACGTAGTTCTCACGGCTTATTTAAGGGTCCGGAGAACGCACATCTAGGCTTACTTCCAACAAGCCGCAGTAGAGGCTTATTTCCATCGAGCCGCCGAGAGGGCTTTTTTTCCATCGAGCCGCCGAGAAGGCTTATTCTCATCAAGCCGCAGCCAGGCTTCGTCCATCAAGCCGCAGTAGAGGCTTCGGACAATATTTTCGAGAGCCAAGTTAAGTACGAGTTTTTAACGTAAAGCCGTAGTGGGCTTCGTGTGTTTTTTTACATGGAGTAGCCGAAGTAGGCTCTTCTCATAAGTGATGGAATGTGTGAAATCGGTTTTGTGTTCCATTGAAGGCCTAGAAGCCCGTAGGAAAACCGTAAGTCACCAGAACATACATCGGTAGATCTATTTCCCGCAAATAAGTGTTATAACAGCAATTTGAACTGATAAATCGTGAAATGAATATCACGACTCTTCGATTTCGGGTGTAGTAAAGTTTTAGAAGTAAAATGTCTGATTTAGGAACTCTAATTTTAATAACTACTGTTTAGGCTAGAATTTTTGTAATTCTTAAAACTGCAAGGGTTGGAACTTTTATTTTAAAATCATGAATAAATTTTCTTTTTGTTGGTTAAAGCTAGTGTTTCACTGTACATCTATCTTTCTTTTCAGGATAAGAAGGGTTGTACTAGACTAATTCTTTTATACCAACACTTCAGTGTTTTTTTATTTTTTTTAGCTGAAGTTAGATCCTTTCTATTTTAAAATGAATGGTGCCCAAAAAAAAAATAGTACAAATAAAGTTTTTAACCATAAAAAAAAATAATTCCAAAAAGACGTACAACAATTATCTCTTACCCATATTTCTCTACCAAGGAAAACTGAGCTAGTGTTTGTTTAATTTCTTTAGTTCTTTTAAAATCATTATTCACTCAATACCTTCTCAGAAATTAAAGCGGGGCTGCAAGAAAATTGCGCTCAAGCGTGGGACAAACAACTTTTCACAGGGTACAAAAAGAGGCCTCCTGCCTGAGGGCAAGTTCCCAAGTTACAAAATGACGCTGTCAACGCGGGGCTTTTGGAATTTTATTTTTTAAAGGGTTCAGTTTACTAGCTTTCGAACAAAGTAAAAGCTCTAACTTTTCAGACATTTTTTATTTCATAATATTTATTAAACGAAACTACACTATAGCAATAAGACAAAAGCAGGAAATTTGAAGGATTATTTATTTCAATTTATCTGATGGTGGTATAGATATTTGAATTTTGTTAATTGACTCTAAGATAAGTGATTCCTTCTTAAAAGCTAGCTTTATAGTTCAGACTGGCGGATGTGTTGGTCTACTTTAATTTTGCACTGTTGAATTTACTTTGCGGATAACTGAAGAAAAAACTGTACGTTTTTTTTCTCACCTATATTTTGCATGAATATTAAAAATACTTTGCTGATACGAAACGGTATTTAGAGATTTTTTTGTTGAAAATTCTTAACATATTTAGTAAAGGAATTTTAATAGAAGGCAATACTTAGAAATTTTTTTTGAAATTGTGGAAGATTTTTTAAATGTTTGGTAAAGAAGTTTACATATTTTAGATGTCTTTACATATTTTTTATTTTGACTATTGGGAGCACAGGAAAAATATTTTTACGACTTTTTAAACAATTCTTTTAAATTTTATACATTTATCAAGGAAGCCTTCAATTTTAAAGTCAATCACCTACTGGAATATGAATTAGACTATGAACTGAAAATCCGTCGTACTTTCTCAGAACGTCCGGTCGCGGATAAAAAAGAAAGATTCTAACGAGGATCTTAAGTAAAGAAATATTCCAATAGATCAGATTGGACTAAATAGTTACAAAAAGTTTCAGATTTTTTTTAAGTCTAATAAAAATTCTCCTTCTCAAGTTAAAACTCCTGCTTCTCCAAATGGTCACATGTCTCCTTTATTCGTGCATAAATATTTAGATAATAGACCGCATATAAAGATAAATCTATTAGGTGTTAATTTCTCGGCTTTATTTGACTCTCGTGCAAATACCTCCGTTGTGGGTCAGAATGGTATTAAAATTTTAAGTCGTTTAAGTATAAAAATATGCCATGTCAAAAATAGAAGTGTTACCACTGCAGATGGCAGCCGTCTAAAAGTTTTAGGTACGGTTGAGTTGCCGCTAGTCTGCAATGGTCATTGTTTACTAATCTCTGCTCTAGTAGTACCTTCTCTATCACATACTTTGGTTTTAGGATGTGATTTTGCACAAAAATTCGGAATTTTAGTAAATTTTAAAGATAATTCGTGGTATCCACAGTCCCTAGAAGTCAATTCTCATACAAGTTTTAAAGATTGTTATTCAGAAAGTTCTTTAGAAAACCTTTTCTCGCGTCTATGTACCCTAGATGATCTCTCGCGGACGGAACGCTTAAAGGCAGAAAAAGTAATAAGCACTTTCAATGAAATAAGTAGTAAAGATAGGTTAGGCCGAACGAATAAAATCACCATGTCTATAGATACGGCTGATGCCAGTCCTGTAAAGACAAGGCCCTTCGCCATGTCTCCGTATATGTCAAAAGTATTAAATAAAGAGTTAGACGAAATGTTGAAACTCGGAGTGATTGAAGAATCAAACAGTCCTTGGTGTTCTCCAATCTTATTGGTGGTGAAAAAGGCCGATGGACAGTATTGTCTATGCTTTGACGGAAGAAAGCTCAACGAGGTCAGCAAATTTGATAACTATCCATTACCGAACATCGACAGAATTTTGACATCACTCAGGAATGCTAAGTATGTATCCTCGATAGACCTTAGAAAGGCTTTCTGGCAAATTCCTTTAGACAAATCCTCTAAGGAAAAGACCGCTTTTGCAGTAGTAGGCCGAGGTCTATTTCGGTTCATCACTATGCCGTTTGGTCTAAAGAACGCTGCTCAAACTCAGCACCGTTTAGTGGACGCTATATTTGGTCTGAAATATGAGCCACATATTTTTACCTATCTCGATGATATTTTAGTAACATCGGAAGATTTCGAATCGCATATTCGCTTACTTAAAGAAGTAAAAAATAAATTGAAAGAGGCCGGACTGACGATAAATTTGAGCAAATGTGATTTTTTCAAATCTTCTCTAAAGTTTTTAGGCTATATTGTAGGCTCAAATTCCTTGCGTACCGATCCGGATAAAGTAGCAAGCATGGTTAATTATGCGAGACCTACTAATACTACGGAAGTTAAGCGCTTCGTAGGAATGTGTTCATGGTATGGACGTTTTATTGAGAATTTTTCTACCCTGTTGTCGCCTATTAATGATCTTTTGAAAGGACGAAAAAAAGGACAATCGATAGATTGGACAAAGGCAGCCGAAGAATCTTTTATAAAGATTAAAGAGCTATTGGTTTCAGCTCCCATTTTATCCCAACCAAATTTTTCCCAACAGTTTTTATATTTCTAGTGATGCTTCTAATACCGGTTTAGGGGGCGTCCTAACACAGAAAATCAATGGTGAGGAAAGAGTGATAGCATATGCCAGTAGAACTTTATCAAGGGCGGGACGTACCTATTCGGTTGTTGAAAAAGAATGTTTAGCAGTACTCTTTAATATCGAAAAGTTTCGACCTTACATAGAAGGTGTTCCTTTCACGGTCATAACAGATCATTATAGTTTATTGTGGCTTAATTCTATTAAAAACCCTAGTGGCAAACTAGCGCGTTGGGCGATTAGGCTGAGACAACATACGTTTAATTTAATTCATAGAAAAGGAGTCCACAATGTTATTCCTGACGCTTTGTCTAGAATCCCAGATCATACAGTGGACGAAAACAGTCTTAATGCACAGATTGGCGTAAGAATTGATACAGTTGATATAGATCGCATTGATCCATGGTACGATAATTTACGGCAGCAAATTAAAGAATTTCCTCAACATTTTCCGCAGTGGAAGGTGGAAAATGATTTCGTGTACAAGTTTATCCCAAACCAGTTGCCTTTAAAAGTTAATGTACCCGAGTGGAAAATACTAGTTCCTAAACCACAGAGAGAGGAAATTATGGACATGTGTCACACTCCTCCTACTTCTGGTCATTTTGGTTTTTATAAAACTCTTCACAGGGTTCAGGAACAGTATTATTGGCCAAAAATGCGTTTTGATATTTTAAAGTTTGTGAGGACTTGTGAAGTATGTGGAGCGCAGAAATCTCCAAATACACTACCTATGGGACTGATGGGAAAAGAGAAAACGGTTAATTACCCTTTTCAAGTCATAGCAGCTGATCTAGTAGGTCCATTTCCACGTTCAAAAAAGGGAAATAAACGGCTTCTCGTGGTTTCTTGCTGGTTTACAAAGTATACCATGCTATTTCCTTTGAAAAGCGCTAAAGCTGAATATATAGAGAGAATTTTGGAAAATAATGTCTTTCTAATCCACGGTGTTCCATCGTTCTTGATATGCGATTACGGTACTCAGTTTACCTCTAAGAGTTTTAAGAGCTTAAGTGAAACTTATGGTTTTAACATCCGTTTTAATCCCGTGTACACCGCAAGACACGAAGTAACAGGGTTCACACCGTCTTTCTTAGTTTACGGCAGACATATACCTCTATCTGGATCGTATTATAAAAATTTAGATTTGGATGTCAATGTTGACAGCGAAATAATTCCGGGTAACAGGGGTGCGTACGCCGAAAATTTAAAGGGTTTAAAAGATATTTTCACCGACGTGCGTAGTAGGATACATAAGGCTTATGAACGGAACAGTAAGTCTTACAACCTTAGAAAAAGGGATTTTTCCTTTAAAATAGGTGATCACGTTTGGCGAAAAAATAAAATTCTTTCCAGTACAGCTGATAAATTCACATCTAAGTTGGTACCTAAGTATGTGCATTGCGTGATACGAGAAAAGATTTCAGATTTAGTTTATGGCTTAGTTAATTTAGATGGGACTAAAGTAGGACAATGGCATATTAAAGACTTAAAACCATTCAATGGACCTAACCCTAGTGAAAGTTTGTCAGAAGAAGAATAATTTTATATTACATTATCTTAATTGCTTTACTTTATTTTTTTGATGTTGCTCTATAGAGGTGACGACCTCGTTTTTTTGACTGTTATAAAAGTTGAGCAGAGTATAGCTTACTTTTATTATTTTTTTGCTAAGGTTTTGGGTACTGATCATATCCAAACTTAGGTTGATGGTAGTTGATGTTTAGCATCGACTCAGTTTTTGCGAGCTTGCGAAAGAGTCACACTCAGGATATATCATAAGACTGGTATGTCGGTGGTCGCGGGATTTGATTTGCTTATGACCCCAAATAATATCCAGTTCTTGACACTTGGAAGCGAAATTTTGATTAGAGGCAATCCAAAGTGATCTTGAGTTTGGACAAGCGCAAGATGGAGCTCGCGTGGTATGATGTTGAGTCAAAAGATTTTATGAGCAATTTCAAAGTTTGTTACCCGAGTGGGTGTATTTTTATTACCTTAATGGTATATTTTGGGTGCAATTAAGAGTAAATTGATTTTGGTTTATCCAGTAAGTTTAAGACTTGGATTAATTTGATTTAGATCTTCTTCTGAATTGACAAACTGAGGGTACTTTCTATTCTTTTCAGGGCCGTTTAAACGTTACCTTTGAGTCACTAATTTTTTAAAATTTTTTTGCATAGACTCATAGGCGTATGATGAGTTTTTTCGGTCTACTATCAGATTGATAGGAAATTGAAGTCCTGCAGGAGAACTAAAGGCTGATCATTTACAGGAGAGGAGAGCAGAGTAAGACAGTCGTTTCACAAAGAGATAATCAAAATCTGATACCGAGATGAGAACCTTGTTAAGAGAGGCTAAGCGCAGCGAAGGAAGATTCCTAACCGAATTTTTTAGATTTCCAAGAGGTAATCTAGAAGTTTGGACTGACAGAAAACGGTTATGCCTGATACCTGTAGCAGTTTCTTCTAGAGGCTATTGTCTAGGAAGACGATTAACACCATGATCGAATATTTTAGCTGTCAACGATGTTTTCTTCTTTTTCTGATTAAGCTGGAAAAGCTCTTGTCGTCTTCAAAAGTTTTGTTGCATTGCCACCGAAAAATAGAGGAATTTTTGCTTCATGTAGTTTTTTAAGCTCATTTTCGTTTTTTGGAAATTTCCGTTAGAAGCTTGGTTTAGTTAACCTTGTAAACCTTTTAGGTTGTATCCCATGAGTTATCTGTTTTTTACAGGCTGTGATGCACCGGGTGCTAACAGATGCCGTTACGACGTTTGGCAGGGAGTTAGTCTTCCTGAGGAACAGACTGATTGGAAGGGTAGTCTATGGGGGGCGACGGTTTGACCTTTGGGACCTTTAGAGGTTTTGTTACTCAATGGTTATTTCTATTTGAGCCAAAGGAGAGCCTAGCTACTGTAGTCGACCTCAGCTCCAATTAGCCTATTAGTGGTGACAGGCTGTTGGCAGTAGTGTGTGTGTTTCGGAACACCCTATTGATTAATTTTTTTGACTTATGGTGGTGTGGTAGACACCGTTTTAGTTTAGTGGATGCTATAATCTACTCCCTTTTGTTGGTGGACACCAGGATCACCATTTCCGTATTTTATTGTCTCCACCTTTCAGTATATCGTGGTGAGGTGTTTGTCTCCGGTTATGTGGGATGGATTGAATGTTTTTCGTTGTTGTTCCAGGGCGAGACCAGTACCCGAGGGTTCTTCATGCAACTTGAAGAGGCGCAATGCTGGTTAAGTTTTATATCTCTGTGTAGCCACCCTGAAGAATGACGGAGGGCGTTTTTTCCGGCTCATGTTTCTAGGCAGATTTACCACTTTGATGCGATGTGCCGAAGATTTGTTTAGCTTTTGCTAAGAGCTTTCACCAAGCTTGATATGGAGTTATCATGACCAAGAGTTTGAGATTTGAACTCCTGTATATGTTTCTGTATATGTTTCGGTGTGTATTGGTTACCTGAGGGCATGTGCTCAAAATGTGTGATTTTGAGTCGTTTTGTTTATGGACTCCTATATATAAAATTGTAATTTTAGGGAGGTCCTATTTCGAGACTTGCTGTCTCATATCTGGGAATGTTTCCTTGAATGTTAGTTGCGCGCGGACTAATCATTCTGTTCTTAGTGAACATTGCTTTTTGAAGCCGGATCATTCAGTTTAGTGAATTTTAGCTTTTATAGCTATTCACTGCGTTTAGAGTGAATTTTAGCTTTTACAGCTATTCACTGCGCTTATAGTGATATTGTTAGCTTTTATAGCTACTCACTATGCTAATAGCGAGATTGTTCTTTTAGAACGCGGACTTTGTGTAGTCGAGGACTATTTACAGAGTGTTTTGCTGGCGATGAGCCGATGTTTTTCTGGCGATATTCCAGAGTGTTTTCTTGGCGAGGAGCCGAGGTTTTTTCTGGCGATATACCAGAGTGTTTTCTTGGCGAGGAGCCGAGGTTTTTTCTGGCGATATACCAGAGTGTTTTCTTGGCGAGGAGCCGAGGTTTTTTTTCTGGCGATATACCAGAGTGTTTTGTTGGCGATGAGCTGACGTGTTTTCTGGCGATCAACCAGAGCGTTTTCCCTGGCGATTTTAGCATGTCTGGATATCTTAGGACGTCGACATTGCGTTATAGAGTGCGATTATCTGGCGATCAACCAGAGCGTTTTCCCTGGCGATTTTAGCATGTCTAGATGTCTTAGGACGTCGACATTGCGCTGTAGAGTGCGATTATTTTCTGAGTGCGACTAGTAGTGATACTAGATTTAGAATGTTCTCTTAGCGGTGAGCTAGAGCATTGATGGCGATTTTTCCCGAGCGTTTGTCTGGAGTTTCATCCAGATGTTTTTTTTTTTTGGCCTTGTGCTAAATGGTCTGACAAGACTTTTTTCTTTTTAGTGTTAGTGTTTGCACTAGAATCATTTATTTTTTTTATTTTTCTTTATTTAAGATTTTTTCTAAATTTCTTTTGCTGAAATAGAAAATTTTCT
This sequence comes from Pachyrhynchus sulphureomaculatus, assembly GCA_019049505.1. Lineage (NCBI taxonomy): Eukaryota > Metazoa > Arthropoda > Insecta > Coleoptera > Curculionidae > Pachyrhynchus > Pachyrhynchus sulphureomaculatus. The sequence continues at coordinate 33,572,519 of CM032451.1, read as the reverse complement.
GACAATCCTTAAACTATTTTAAGGGGGGTGTACATATTTTGTTTCAGTTCACTTTTTTGATTTAGACAAGAGTCTAGACAAAGTTATATTTTTTGTTTGTTTTGGTAACAATAACAGAGCCGATTCTTTTATATAAGAAGACCGCGATTGTTACTTTGGAAAAGTATTTCTTATGTTCATGCAAGGATTTTTATTTACTTTTTGATGTACTTAACCTTAGTGCTTAATTAAGTTAAGTCTAGTTATAAGATTCTTGTGATCATGCAAAGACTTTCATTTAGTTTTCATTGTACTTAATATTAGTGCTTAATTAAATTAAGTCTAGTAGTAAGGTCCGAAGATTGTAATTTTGTTTTAAGTTTTGACCTTAGTATTAAGTGACAATGTAGCACTTTGTACCTTTTTTTTGATGAATAGGCTTAGTTTAATAGACTAGTGTAGTCTATTTCTTTTTGGAAGGGGGTAAATGTAACATTCATTTTTTCCTAGATTTTAAGAGTATGTAATGTTACTGATTTTTCGCTTTATATTGTACTTCTTTTCATCTTTGTATTGAGCAGTGTATTACACTGGAACGTCTAGCCGCTCATGGTACAGGTGCAGTGCGTGTTTCCGTCCGAATCTATCGAATTCGTAGTACGCCGGGATTGGTCAAATTTTGTTTCCGGAGTTTGGTTCCGGCGTCGCCATTTTAGAGACGTAGTTCTCACGGCTTATTTAAGGGTCCGGAGAACGCACATCTAGGCTTACTTCCAACAAGCCGCAGTAGAGGCTTATTTCCATCGAGCCGCCGAGAGGGCTTTTTTCCATCGAGCCGCCGAGAAGGCTTATTCTCATCAAGCCGCAGCCAGGCTTCGTCCATCAAGCCGCAGTAGAGGCTTCGGACAATATTTTCGAGAGCCAAGTTAAGTACGAGTTTTTAACGTAAAGCCGTAGTGGGCTTCGTGTGTTTTTTTACATGGAGTAGCCGAAGTAGGCTCTTCTCATAAGTGATGGAATGTGTGAAATCGGTTTTGTGTTCCATTGAAGGCCTAGAAGCCCGTAGGAAAACCGTAAGTCACCAGAACATACATCGGTAGATCTATTTCCCGCAAATAAGTGTTATAACAGCAATTTGAACTGATAAATCGTGAAGTGAATATCACGACTCTTCGATTTCGGGTGTAGTAGTAAAGTTTTAGAAGTAAAATGTCTGATTTAGGAACTCTAATTTTAATAACTACTGTTTAGGCTAGAATTTTTATAATTCTTAAAACTGCAAGGGTTGGAACTTTTATTTTAAAATCATGAATAAATTTTCTTTTTTTTGGTTAAAGCTAGTGTTTCACTGTACATCTATCTTTCTTTTCAGGATAAGAAGGGTTGTACTAGACTAATTCTTTTATACCAACACTTCAGTGTTTTTTTCATTTTTTTAGCTGAAGTTAGATCCTTTCTATTTTAAAATGAATGGTGCCCAAAAAAAAAATAGTACAAATAAAGTTTTTAACCATAAAAAAAAAATAATTCCAAAAAGACGTACAACAATTATCTCTTACCCATATTTTTCTACCAAGGAAAACTGAGCTAGTGTTTGTTTAATTTCTTTAGTTCTTTTAAAATCATTATTCACTCAATACCTTCTCAGAAATTAAAGCGGGGCTGCAAGAAAATTGCGCTCAAGCGTGGGACAAACAACTTTTCACAGGGTACAAAAAGATGCCTCCTGCCTGAGGGCAAGTTCCCAAGTTACAAGATTAGAATTTGATATCTATAGGAAGGACACAGTAACAGATAGATATATTCCTAATGATTCATTTCATTGCAAACAACATAAATTAGCCCTCATTACATTTTTTAGTTCATCGTTTGGTCACTTTCCCTCTGAATAGAATAAACTTTAATAAAGAAAGGAATCGTATTAGAAATATAACTAGAGTTAATGGTTATGACGATGACTTAGTAAATAAGCTAATAAATAGGCACAAGTTTAGGTTTAATATTCAGAATTCCACCTTTTTTACACGCGAAAGAAAATAACACCAAGTATGTCTCCATACCATATAATCCGAAATATAGCAAGGGACTCAATAAGGTATTTAATAAGGTAGGCCTCACCTTATAGTCTATAAGTCATCAGACAATCTGAGGAATATCTTAGGAAATCCCAAAGATAAGATTCCTAATTGTGAGAAAAGTGGAATTTATGAAATTAGTTGTAATGATTGTGACAAAAAGTATGTTGGGCAAACTAAAAGGTCAACTAGAACACGATTTAAAGAACATTTAGCACACTTAAAATACAACAGAACAGAAAAGTCTAGCATTGCCGAACATGCTCCTGAAGCTGATCATACTGTAACATTAGATAATCTAAGATTAATAAAAAGTGTATCTGATAGGAGATTGTTGAACGCATACGAAAGTATGGAAATTATAAAATGTAAAAGTAGTTTAAACAAAGACAGAGGGCCTATTCCTTATAGTCCCCTCTACTGGTTACTTGACCGGAACTGATAGCCTTGCCTATGTCATTAGTTCCGCTTGAGTAATTCAAAGGTTAGGCTAAGTATAAATAGGGTAGATTTGGTAGTTTAGCTTTAGTCAATCATCGCTCCTGATGAAGCTAACATGGTTAGCGAAACGCGCGTCGAGTGCAAAAATTAAAGTGTTTGGTGTGGTGGTGATATATATGAGTAGTATCATTGTGCCAAAGATTCCACATTCCCAACTTAATCTCTTCACAGTTGATGAGGTTAAATTACTATTCCGACCATATTTTGTACGAAAATTCCGAACTGTAGCTGCCAAACTTTCGTTATTTTTAAATATTGCTCAACAATGAAAACACGTTGTTCTTTCATGTAGCGCTTCATTTTTAATAACCCTAAACTGTCAGCTGTCACGCTGTGTTTTTTTGTTTTGTTGACAACACTTTACCGTACAAATGGCGCCAAATTCAAATCTTTTGAACACCCTTTATATTTGTGTATGTTATTTTTTTTTCTCACCACCAATTTTTCACGATAACTTGCGCTACCATATACTTACTTATACATATAGAATTTATACATTGATGTTATTTTGGACAAATGCTGCGAATCCACACATTTATATGTAATATCGCTTATTATATTTAAATGTAATAAAAAAATTATAATAATTAAATTATAATAATAAAAAAATTGTAATAAAAAGAATGGCGATTCTTGACCTCCTAAAATAATAAACAAGAAATCTGAGTTTTCTCTTTTTCTTTACTTTTAGCTTAGTGGATAAACCCATTTACGTTATTCAAAATTAGTGTTAGTTCGTCTCTTCTTGAGTTCGGTATAAAATATCTCGAGTTATTAGAAATAATTAATATAATAGTGAAAAAAATACTTTGCATGCTGATCATGCCTTCTCACGTTCAGAAAATAGGAATTAAAAATTGTGTATTGTGCTTTCAGGAAACAAAGGTAATGACTAAAATCCAAGATGTATTACAAAAAAATTTAGAAAATTTATTAAAGTGTGATATAAATTTTTATAGAGATGACGATAAGCTGGCTGCAGTTCTGTATTCCTCATGCAATAGAAATACGAGGCTGGTTTGAAAAGTCCGTGCAAAGTTCGAGATATGGCACCACCGGCGCGTATCGAGGTCATGTTTAGTTAGTAGCATCTCTTGAATGAACGCACACCAAGTTTCAGCCATATTGGTCTATTTCTTTGTGTTTGGCATTCGTGTGAATCAAGGAAGTCGAGTGATTTTCAAGAAATGGACGAAAAAGAATTTCGTGTGGTGATTAAACATTACTTTATGAAAGGCAAAAACGCCTCAGGAGACTAAAGAGAAGCTTGATAAACATTATGGTGACTCTGCACCTTCGATTAGAACAGTTTATAAGTAGTTTCAAAATTTTCGGACTGGCCATATGGGCACAAGTGACGCTGAACGTTCTGGGCGGCCTGTGGAGGTTACGATTCCAGAAATCATTGATCAAATCCATGATATGGTGATGGATGACAGAAGAGTTAAGGTGCGTGAGATTGCTAGTGCTGTGGGCATCTCGACTGAACGGGTACATAATATTTTACATAAACATTTGGACATGAGAAAGCTATCCGCAAGATGGGTGCCGCGATTGCTCACGCACGACCAAAAACGGAATCGTGTGAAGTGTTGCAAGGATGGTTTGCAGCTGTTCCAGAAGAATCCGGAGGACTTTAAGCGTCGTTTCGTCACTGTGGATGAAACATGGATACATTACTATACTCCTGAGACCAAACAACAATCTAAACAATGGGTTTCCAAGGGGGAATCTGCACCAAAAAAGGCGAAGACCGTTCCTTCGGCCGGAAAGGTTATGGCGACTGTCTTTTGGGATTCGCAAAGGATAATCCTCATCGACTATCTGGAAAAGGGTAAAACTACTACAGGTGAATATTATTCATCGTTATTGGACCGTTTGAAAACTGAGCTGCAAGAAAAACGCCCGCGATTGGCCCACAAGAAAGTCCTTTTCCATCACGACAACGCACCAGCACACATCTCAGCAGTTGTGGTCGCAAAATTAATGGAACTAGGATTCCAACTCGTTTCACATCCCCCCTATTCTCCAGACTTGGCTCCCTCGGACTACTATTTGTTCCCCAATTTGAAGAAATGGCTGGCGAGACAAAGATTTTATTCAAACGAGGAGGTGGTTGCAGACACTAATGTATATTTTGCAGATTTGGACAAATCCTATTATTCGGAAGGGATCAACAAACTAGAACATCGTTGGACGAAGTATATAAGCCTAAAAGGAGACTATGTCGAAAAATGAAAAAAGGTTTACCCAAACACATAAGTAGTTTTTATTTTTGCAAGGACTTTTCAAACCAGCCTCGTATATATTTTAAATACATAAATAAATGTGGTCTTTATTTCCAATTATGAAAGAAAAAAAAACATCATAAACTAAATAAAAAAAATGTTACATTAAATTGGAAAATGCTGAAGGTCAGCTGGGAATGAAGACCACGAAGGTACAAACATTCCCCCTGTTCTTTACCTTAAGCATCCTAATACTAAAGTTTATAGAATAATATACTATACTAGAATACTATATTTATCTATTAAACTGTGCTAGTATCTTAATAAACTGTGTAATGTTGTAAGTGTTAGGAAAAAAGAAAAAAAGACGAAAAAAAAGAACCCTTGATATAAATTAAATTATTAAACAAACAGGTGAGTCACTCAAATATATCCGAGATAAATAATAGAGTTTATACAGAGCACAGATACACTCAACACACATAAATAAGTACTATATCTTTATATATTTAACAAAATCCTCCTATACGCCGCCTTGAATGACCTAGGATATAATAGTTTTATATTTTCTGGAAATGAGTTATAAATCTTAGCTATTTCAAAAGAGAAGGACGATCTAAATTTTTCAGTTTTGGGAGCCGGAGGCGAAAGGCGACGCCTAAAACGGACATTCAAATTATGAACCTTTCCTTTATCGAAAACGTAACAATCCAGACAGAGACGTTCAAACTATAAGTTTACCCGATTTTTCAAATTTCATGGGAGAAAATATAACTACAAGATCAACTGCACTGAAAACCTGTCAGTGTCACTTATGTGAGTTGGCAAGACTTTCAAAATCCAATTTAGTAAATCGTTCCATGTCAGTAACATTACTAACTGTAGGTAAGAAAAAAAAAGACAAAACAAAAGAAAGAAAAACTAGTACTAAACGTTTGTAAAATGTTTTAATAAAATGAGAAAAAGCACTTATGCATCAACTTATGCGTCAACTGCTGTATAGAATCGTTAGGATTAAATTACAAAGTTGATTTTAAAACAAAAAGAGCAATTGGCATCTAGTTTAGTACAAGATGTAAAAAAGCTGAAAACTGATTACAATAATAGTAACAAAACCTTAGTACGAATGTCACTTATGTAAAAAAAAGAACAAACTGAAATTTTTTGTTTATAATTTTATGAGGTCGAGAATTATTATAATTATCATAATTTTTCTATTACATTTATATGTAATAAGCGATATCGCTTATTACATATAAATGAATGAATTAGCGCAAGTTATCGTGAGAAATTGCAGAATTGGGGCACTCTAGGTAAGAAAAATATATATATATAACATACACAAATATACAGGCTCATTATTAATTTTTTTTTTTACTCATTTTAAGCTTTATTAAATATTTAAATAGTACTTTGTACAAAACACTTGTACGCGCACGCGCACATATACAGACACACAAACGCACGTGCCCACGCATAGTTAATATAAAATATTAATTGAATTCGAAAAACACTTTTTTTTTTAATTTCATATCAAAAATAGTTCGATGAAAGATTAAATTTTTTTTGTATTTTATATACTTCCACAAAACTTTTCCACCAATAATATTGCAACTGACAAGAACTTTAACTTAAAGTCAGTGCAAGATAGCCGTGATAGGCATCTCAAAAGAACGAATGTGTATTTCTCAAGCGTGTTTGGATCGTTTTAAGTACAAATAACTACCAACCATTTCATAACTGTTGATGAAACTAGATCCACTACTATACATCAGAATGAAAAGAGCATTCGAAACAATGGATTGAAGACGGTGGAAGTACACTAAAGAAGGCAAAGACGGTTCTATCAGCAGGGAAGGTTATGGTAACAGTTTTTTGGGATTATAAACGTGCTTTGTGGATCGATTATTTTCAGAAAGGTAAAACCATTAACTCTGAGTATTATTTTAATATTTGAATTACTTGGATGCAAAAATTCGTGACAACGGACCTGCTTTAAAGAAGGAAATAATCATTTTTCATCAAGACAATGCACGTATTCACACAAGTGTCTTGACATTGGCAAAAGTCAACAAATTAAAGTACGAATTACTTGAACATCCAACGTTCACCAGATTTGGGTCCCTCTGACTATTATCTGTTTCTAAATCTGAAAAAGTTATTGTCTGGAAAACATTTTACGTCAAATGACGAAGCTATAGCAGCCGTGGATGGATATTTTGCAGACCTTCCAGAATCACACTTTAATAATGGTTTTGAGTTATTGGAAAAAGATTGGAATAAATGTCTTGAAGTTTCAGGAGATTATATTGAAAAATAAAACATATTTTACGTCAAAAAAACTTTTGTTTCATTGGTAGGGTGAGAACTTTTCAGACACTATATATATATATATATATATATATATATATATATATATATATATATATAATATATATATATATATAATCGTATATCCCTTCTACCATATGGTGTAGGACAGTTATACATTCTCCTTTTTTTTTCCTCTCAATCTCCACATATAAACTTCTTCCATCCGTCTCTACTCTTTGCCATTTTCACTGCTTCTTTCCAGGATTTTCCCTTCTCCTTAATATACCTCCAATACTCCTATTCGAGGTCTGTCTAGGTCTTCCTCGCTTCTGTTTTCCCTATATTCGGGCTTCATACACTTGTTTCACCTGTCTATTATCCTTCATTCTCTGTATATGTCCACACCATCCCAGCTGTCTTTGTTGTATATTTCTGCATTCCTTATTCTTTCCTTCCGTGTAACTCCTTGTGCTGCTCTCAGGTATTTCATTTCGACGGCTTGTGTCTTGTTTTTTCTGCCTGTCTGTTAGAGTCCATGATTCACATCCATATGTTAAGATTGTCCTATAAATTGCTCTGAACACTTTTATTTTTGTTTGTTTCTTCACTTCTTTCTTCCTAATGAATTTATCACTTATTGTATAGTAAAGTTTGTTCGTTTTTTCGATTCTTTCATTAATTTCTTTGTTTTGTTTTCCAGTTTCATCCATTATCACTCCCAAATACTTATACTGTTCCACTTGTATTTTATTCCCTTCTAGGTAAATGTTCGTTTGTTTGTTTTCCTTTGTCATTACTTTTGCTTTATCTATATTAATTTTCACACCTTCTTCTTTGAACGCTTTATTCCAAGTATCGAGATTTCCTTTTAAATGTCTCTCATTTTCCGCCACTAGCACAATATCATCAGCAAAAGCCGCTTCAGATATTTCTATTCTTTTTAGCTTCAAGTATCCAATTGTCATTCTTTTCACTTTTATTTCGCATTTCTTGATTATTTCATCCATGTATACAGTGAACAATGTTGGGCTTTTCTCCCTGCCTCAAACCTTCCTGTATTGTAAATCCCTCCAACTTCATGTTGTTTTTTATTACATACTGCACATTGTTGCTGTATATTCCCTTTATGATTCTTATTGTCTTTTTGTTTATTCCCTTGTTTTCCAGGCTTTTCCACACTTTATTTCTCGGCACACTGTGAAATGCTTTTTCTAAGTCTATGAAAGCAACGTGTAGACTTTTATTTTGTTTTGATCTTTTTTGGATAATCTGTTTCAGTGTAAATATGTGGTCTTGTGTATTTTTTGCTGATCTAAATCCACTTTGCGATTCCGATAGTTGTGGTTCTATTACTTTCTGTATCCTATTATTAATGATACCGTCATAAATTTTGACAATTGTGTTCGTTATAGTAATTCCTCTGTAATTATTGCAATTCTTGTGATCTCCTTTTTTATAGATTAGTGTAATAAACGATATTCCCAATTCGGCCTGAAATTTTTCTTCTTCCCATGCATTATTAATTATTTCTAACAATATTGTTTTTTCCCTTCTTCCTCATGTATTTAATCATTTCAGACGTTATCTTATCGCTGCCTGAGACTTTCCCATTTTTCAATTTTCTTTTGACTTCCTCCAACTCTTTCCATTCTATTTGTTCCCATTTTCGGTTTCTTTCATATTTTGTTGTTCCATTTCTTCATAATTTGTATTATCTTTTTCTTCATTACCTCCCAGTAGTTCCTCAAAGTATTCTTTCCATCTTTCCATTATTGCTTCCTCCGTTGTTATTATTTCTTGGTTTTTGTTTTTTTTACATATAATTCGGTTATAGGTTGCTCCTTCCTGAATGATTTAGAGTAAATAGCTTTTGATTCTCTTTAGTATTTTCTTCCATTTTATCTCCGAATTCTTTCCATGACTGTTCTTTTGCTTCTCTTACCAACCTTTTAACTCTTTTCCTTTTTCCTTTGTATAGTTCATATTGTTCTGGTGTTTTTTGTTCTGAGATATTTTTTCCATCCTTTTTTCTTCACAATAATTTCTTCTTGGCTAATACTATTCCACCAAGCTGTTTGTCTCCTACTGTTGTTTGCGTTGCACACTCCACATACTTTGGTAGCACCGTCCAGGATTATATTCTTGAAGATGCTACATTTTTCTTCCAAATTTGCATATTTTATATTTCTGTATCCTTTTTCAAATTTCTCGTCACTTATTTGTCGGTATTTGATTATAATTTCTTCATTTCTTAGTTTATATGTCCTTATTGACTTATATTTTCTTATCGTTGTGTTTTCATCTTTTGGCAACCTTTCTTTGATTATTCGTACTAGTAGGTAATGACCACTGTATATTTCGGCTCCTCTTCTTATTATTACGTTTTTCACATATTTTATTTTGCTCCTTTGTACCAGTATATAGTCTATAATTGACCTCTCTTGTTTTGTATGTTGAACCCTTGTGTACTTATGTATGTCTCTATGTTGGTAAAATGTGTTTGTTATAATGAGATCATGTATTTGGCGATAGTCTAGCATCCTTTCTCCATTATTATTTCTAAGTTCTTCACCGTGCTGTCCTATTGATGTTGTTTCTGTATTGTTTCTTCTGCCTACTCTAGCATTAAAGTCCCGGCAATATATAGCCTTCCTCTTGCTTCCTCCGTTATTGTACTCAATTCTTCCCAAAATTTGTCCTTTTATTAGGCCTTTTCATTTTCATCTGGCGCATATACCGCTATCCCTGTAATTATCTCTCCTTTGCCATTTTTCAGTTCTACTGTGAGTACTCTTTCGGATACTGCTTCCGAATGTATTATTTGTTCGTTTATTCTTCTGTTTATTATGCATCCAACCCCGGCCACTGCTCTTTGGCTCTGTTTCACTCCACTGTATGTTTATTATTTAAAATTATTCTTCCTTGCCCCTTTCTCTTTGTTTCGCTAATTGTCAATATTTCCAAGCCCGTCCCTGCAAACTCATCTATCAATTCCACCTCCTTCCCATTCAGACCTCTTACGTTCCATGTGCCTAGTTTTTAAGTTTCTGTTGTTCTTTCTCTCCTCTCTTCTATATTAAGTTCTTGTTCCTTTTCTCCTTCCTTTCCTGTTCCCTTGTCCTTTTTCATTGCTGTTTTAGTCATCATAGTTTATTGATTTGTCCTCCTCGTTTCTATTGGTTTTTTGGGTTTTCTTTCTTTTTACATTTTTCAAGCATGTTCCCTCCATATTCCAGTTCCATCTCTCTCCACCTATCATCATTCTTCCAAACCCCACCTTAACTCTCTTCCCATCTCTTTCCTCCTCATTTGGCTCGCATTCTAATTTTCTTCTGTATTAGTCTTTGTTCTGGCAACATATCATCATTGACGTAGATCTCTTGTTTCCTTTATTCCTTTCAGCTTATTTTTCTTTTCCATTACTGTTCGTTTATCTATTAATTCCTATTTATTTGTTTCTATATGTATTAATTCCTATTGATTTGTTTCTATTTTACGCTCTTCACCTCATATCTATTTATTACCTAATTTTTATAGTTATCTTTTATTTAATAATTCCATTCAGTAGCACATTTTAACAGAATCCTTTAAACCTGTAGAATCCCTAACATTTTTATATATATCTAACACATTCTTTCAGTCTCGTTCTATATTCTGGTATTTTACAATGTAAATTATTTGTGAATCAATTTTTTCTTTGTGGCAAGTCATGATTCAGTCCTCGATAATTTTAGCTGTTCACTCGAATATTGCTGACGCTCGCACCTTCGAACAGTACAGCATTTTTGAGAGTTTTATTAAAAGCAGAAACAACGTGTAATAAAAGATTCTTTTCTTGTTAAAAAAATTAAGAGCTTTTTCGGTATTTTTTCTGTAAGTTATAACTGAACATTTAATCACCAGTAGCACATACTTTCCCTGTTTTTAATTCTTCTTACCTGAATAAAAATATAAGAGTAATAAGAATTAAGGGAATAAAATTAATTTTTTTAGAATACCTAAAAAGAAAAGCATTCTTCATTTCGCTCTCACCAATTTAAGGTACTTTAGACTTCTCCTGTATCCATTGAATAAGCGATGCTGACATTTCGCCGATCATCCCACAGCCTTCCTCAGAGCTTGTTCTGAAAACTGATTTCTTCTGAATACAGCATGAAACTCACTTATACGCTTACTCAGTTTCGTGCTAGATTCTAAACAAGTCAGCTCCCGGAACAAGCTATGACGGAGCTGGCGGGATTATCGGTTAACCGTGAGCGTCATTTATTTAATCGATACATGAAAAATTCAGAAAATTATATCTATAAGTTCTGTAATTTGTGGAATTACCTTATCACAATTACGGATGTTTTGTTTAAGATTAAACGAAATTTATAATTATTTTCTAATCTTTCCGCTGGGTCCATTTTTCCCGAACTATTTTAACAAAAAACCGGAAAAGTGCAAGTCGAACTTGCGCAATTAGTATTTCGTACGGTAATTGCTTTTAAAATAAAATAAAATTCTTATCTAAACTAAGCTAATTAGGTCCTCTACATGTATATATCTTAAGATCTAATATGTATTTTCAAGTTTTTTCTTAGTAAATGATGTATAATAATTATAGCATCTTAGCTACCTAATCTATAATAAATATAAAATGCAACGTATCTCTGTCTATCTGTCTGTCTGTCAGTTAGTGCGTTTATCACTGGAGAACCGCTTATCCGATTTACGTACTTTTTTTTTTAAACATACATATGTTCTCTGGCCAGGTTATAGGCTATATTTTATTACGATAGGTAGCATAAGGAATGTGCAGTGACGATAATAGTGAATGAAGTCGGAAAAAAGTTTGCCGCTAGCGCGTTCCCTTGCACAGCCTAAACCATTAGATATGGAACAATATTATGTAGCGGAGAATATCTATAATCTATAATATATATAAAATGCAATGTCTCTCTGTCTGTCTATCCATTAGTGCGTTTATCACGCGAGAACCACTTATCCGATTTACGTGTTTTTTTTTTTTTTAAATTCATACATATATTCTTTGGCCAGGTTATATAATATAATAATAATATCTATAATCTATATCTATAATATATATATATATATATATATATATATATATATATATATATAACGTCTCCCTGGTCTGTCTGTCTGTCCGTTACTGCGCTTATTCCTCGAGAACCACCTATCCGATTTAGGTGATTTTTAAAATTCATATCCGATCATCGGTGATCGGTGATCGGGATCGGTGATCGGGGATCGGGGATCGGTGATCGGTGATCGGTGGTCGATGATAGATGATCGATGATCGGTGATCCACGATCCACGGTCCACGATCCACGATCGACGATCGACGATCGGCGATCGGCGATCCGTGATCAGTCATCGATCATCGATCATCGATCATCGATCATCGATCATCGATCATCGATCATCGATCATCGATCATCGATCATCGATCATCGATGATCCATTAACCATTAAATAAGGAACAATAGCATGTTGTAGAAAATACAATATCTCTGTCTGTCTGTCCGTTACTGCGCTTATCACTTGAGAAGCACTTATCCGTTTTACGTGTTTTTATAAATTTATACATACATATGTTATATATAATTCGATATAAGCCGAGATAATTGGAGATAAGATGAGATAATGGGAGATAAGTATAAATAATGGGAGATAAAGAGAAATAATGGAAAATAAGCAGACATAAGTTTAGATAATGGGAGTAATGGTGAGATAATGGGAGATAAGGAAAAATAATGGGAGATAAGGAGAAATATTGCGGGATAAGTCGAGATAAGCCTAGATAATGGGAGATAAGGTGAGATAATGGGAGATAAGGAGAAATAATGGGAAATAAGGAGAAATAATTGAAGATAAGGGGCAATAATGGCAGATATTTTATTACGTTATGTAACATAAGGAATAAGCAGTAACGATAGTAGTGAATCAAGTCCACTCGAGCGGAGCCGCGGGCACGGCTAGTAGTCAATAAATCAATCTAGTTCAAGCTAGAATCCAGTAACAAAAGTATATAACCTAAAATATTTGTTTAATTATAAACAAATAAAATAAAATTATTTTTTTGTCTGGGTACAGAGGCGATGCGCAACGCTGTATCAATAATGTACTGAAAAGTATTTTAAAAAAATTGTCACTATATTCACAAGGATCATTTTTTATACCAGATAAATTATTAAATGTGATGGATTCGTGATAATTTTCGCTCAATTTATAAAGAATAGCCCAGCATTTTTTCAAAATTTTTGATCAGTACTTTTCGAGAGAGGGTGGGGACAGCGATATTGGGATATTTTTGTAAAATAATACAAAGAAAATTGTGCACACATCATATACAACAAGCACTAAACTCTTGAAACAGGATAGAAAAAAGAAAAAGAGTTGGATGACTGTAGAAATCCTTAACATGATGGAAAAAAGACGGACCCACAAGAACACAGATAGAACAAAAACCGAGAAATTCACAACGATAAGAACAAAAATTTGAGAAGGTGAAGACAGTTCGGTTTCTGAGAGGTGGGAAGAAATCGAACAGTGCGAAAAGAAATTTGACCACAACACGCATAAAAAATAAGATAACAGACAAACAAGAAGAAATACACCGGGGAATCGAAGAGCCTAGCTGATCCTAATGAAAATATTGAAACAGATCCAGATAAAATCATAAAGATTTGGGAAGCTTATCTAGGGCAACTGTTTGACGCTGACCGTCCTAATGGGTATTCACTGAAGGTTGATAATGATGCGGGTCCTCCCATTCTAAGAGCGGAAGTGGAGAAGACTATCTTAACTCTAATAAACAACAAAACGCCAGGCAGCGATGGCATTCACGGCGAAATTGAACACGTAGAATCTTACACCTATTTGGGAACAAGAATTAAATCACGTTGGAACCAGGCAACAGAAATAGGTGTGAGAATAGAAAGAGCGGGAGCATCGTTTAATAATATGAAGAGCATATTTATCTCCATCAGTATAACCCTACCTCTTAAAATCAGACTGCTCCAGTGTTATATATTCCCGGTACTGTGTAAGCAGTAAAAGCGTGGGCAATGACCGAAAAGCCCATGAAAAAGATCGAGGCCTTTGAAATGTGGGCATACAAACGTATCTAGCGAATATCTTGGACTGTTTTTAGTCAATTTCCACTGGTTTATTTATAATTGTGATGACGTGTTTCGATGTCGAAGCAGCTTCGTTAGATTTACACTGTCGTGACGGTGTAAAATGTAGATCTGAAGAAGCTGCATCGACAGCGAGACACGTCATCACAATTATAAATAAACCAGTGGAAATTAACTAAAAACAGTCTTTTATTATATATTTACATGGTTTTTAACTGGGCCATCAATACTAAACTATATTTGCGCCAAATTTCAACTTTATATGTCAAACAGCTTGGGAAAAAATCGTATTGGCAGACCGACGAACACCGAAGAGATCTTAAGTGTTCCGTACGGAACACTAAAAGTTCTTAATGTTAGAAAAAACAACAAAATTCTTAATACGAGGGCTATCTTTTAAGTTTTTTCAAAAATAATGAAAAAAAATGGTACCAATCGTTTTACTGTTTCTCAAAATATTCACCTTTAAGATTTATGCACTTTTAAAATCATCCGAACCAATTCTCGAAACATTTTTTTCCACTCTGTAGTTGGTACTTCAATAACATGGTTTTGGAAGGATTCAACAGCTTCATGAGGTAATAAAAATCGCTGTCCATCCATTTTTTTTGAAATTCGGGAACAAAAAGAAGTCATCAGGCGATAAATCAGATGTTTTTCACCGTCCAATGATCAATTGTTTGACTTTTTATGTGCGAGCTGGCATTATCATGTAGAATGATGCGATGTTTTCGGTTTTTTTCCTGATTTTATCAATAAGTCCTGGCAAATAAATTGTTGCATACCACTCAGCATTAACTATTCTTTGATCCTCTAAAGCAATGGTTGCAACATGTTCAGTATAACCAAAGAAACACAGGCGATCATTTCCTTGGAAGTGCATCGCGAGCGAACCACTTTTGTTGGATTCGGTTCCCCTTCGAACAACCAAACAGTTTATTGTTGCTTAGTTTCCGACTCGTACGAATATATCCAAGTTTTGCGCCTGTTACGATGTTGTGTACGAATTTTGCATGTCCTCGGTCAAATTTTTTGAGCATTTTCTTACACCAATTGACACAAGCCTGATTTTGAGTTTCGGTCAAATTATGCGGAATTCATCAGAAACAAATCTTTTTCACAGCTTATAGCTTCTTAAGCGGGGCCATTTTTATAGCTTCACGTTGGAGTGCTATTTTGTATAGCCCCAACTTTCTTTATTTTTATTAAATATTTTATTTATTAAATAGAAGCCGTTATTTGCCCCTTATATATCTCTTAATTTCTGAGAATGGATTAAGTGGATATTAATACTGAAAGAACTAAAGAAATTAGATATAAACTAGCTCATTTTTTTTTTTAGTAGAGAATATGGTTAAGAGATAATTTTTGTACGTCTTTTGAAAATAGTCTCTATAGTTGTTTAAAACTCGGTTGTAATGTTTATTTTTTTTGGGCACCATTCATTTTAGAATAAAAGGAATCTAATTTCAGCAAACAAAATGGAAAAATACTGAAGAGTTATTTAGTTGTTAAAATAAGATTAAGTATATTACAACCTGTGCATCCTGAAAGAAAAAGCGGGTGGTTCAGTGAAACACTAAGTTTAAATATAGAAGGGTATATATATTAACAAAATAAAAATTCCTAACTTTATTACGCTCTTAAAAATTACTTCTACTAAATAAAAACCTCTTAAGCTAGAAGAGTGGACACTATTACATAGAGTCTTTAAATCAGGATTACTAAGTTTTTAATAAAAGGCTTGATAAAACGCGATATTAAAAGTTTGTGAAATTAACTCCGCGAGTTACATGTATTAAGTAGTTGGACACGCACTTGTATACAGCAAGTGAGATATTTAGACTGGTGTGCTTATGACTTACTGATTGGCTTCTCCTCGTGGGTTTGCCATAAGTTACTTGGCCTCTCCTGGTGAGATTCTCATAAAAATATTGTTTCTGCCACTACGATCCTAGTTTCATTTGGTTTGCTAAACACTTTTTGACCCGAAATGCCTGAGGATGAGCAGGATATTTCAAGAAAGGACAAAGGCCTTAAACTTGAGAACTAGAAATCTTTACTGGACTACTGCATGACTGAAAAAGGCACTCTGGCGTGCTGAAGGCCTACTGGCGGAACAAAGCCACTACTGCTTCATGGTGGAAAAAGCCCTTAAAAATTCCATCTGGCAGCTTAAATATCTTTTGCCCCTTCTTCAAAGTGACGTCTTTAAAATGGCTCACTTCCGGGCGCAAAATTAATGCAAACTAAATAAGTCAAGTCGGCAACACGCGTTATACACTGCCGGTTTAAACTAAACTGTTCAAAAATTTAAAACACTATTTTAAGCTACACTGCTCAAAAATTGAAATCACTGCAATAAATATAAAAATGTAATAAAATATAAATTATAGGGAGAAAAACAGTGTCGTAACATGATCTTAAAATCTAGGAAAAAATGAATGTTCATGCAAAATCGCGCCGTCTCACATGTTGATCCTTTTAGATCATGTTGCGCACAGTATCGATGTTTTTTGGAATCTCACCGTAAGTCACATGCTGATCCTTTCCGATTATGTTGCGCACAGCATCGATGGTTTTTGGAAAACAACAACCGATTTTGTTCGACCTTCATGAGATTGATCGCTGACGGAAGCACGACCCTGATGAAATTCTGCAAACCAATTGTAAACAATCTTTTCTGAAGGTGATTTATTACCAAAAATTGAACGAAGCGATTCGAGGCATTGTTGTTGAGTTAGGCCTTTACTAAAATCGTAGAAAATCATCCAACGTTCACAAAACTGTCTTTTTTTTAAATGCTCACTGTAAACAAACCACTAAGACAATTTTTGAGTTATCACTGTTTTAACAATAACAAATGTCAAATTTTACAATGGCGATGTCACATCTCAATAGCACCCTCTAGTGGTCGTTTATAAAAATTTAAAAGGCGGCCCTCGTATTAGAAAAACAGTTTCAGTTCTTAACATTAGAACAATATAAGTTCTTAACATTGAAAGAATAATAACGTACGCCCCACAAACTAATAGGAGAAAAATTTTTAGGTACAAGAAAACCAAGAGGTGTTGGAGAACTATATGCTTGATTTTGAGCTGACATCACTCATAATATGGTATCTTCTTAAACTACTGTAAATACTGTCATATGTAGACCAAAGAGCGTGGACGTGGAAATACCAATATCCAGTATAACATGTTGAATTTTATCTGTAATTGAAACACTGTGATAGTAATAGCAACATTTTTGGTAAATAAGTAGTTTCGAGACAATAATAAATTGTTTTCCGAGGGTGGGGAAAAAGTATTTGAATGCCACCCTGCGTTTGAACGAATTTATGCAAAGTGGTTTTTTCTTTTTTCGACAAAAAGAATATTTCTGCTATTAATATGAAAAATGAATATCGTTCTCGCGCTTTACGCTGTACCTCAATGGGCACTTCTTTTCTTCTGGGCTTCTTTTATGAATAAAAAAGCACTTATATTTAATAATAGGATATGCAGAAAATATTTTTGGGTTTCCTTCTTTGTATATAAAAATATATCGGCATCAACGCGTGGGGAACAAATAAGATATGTATTTAAGATATGTATTTGTTGACAAAAGATGTGTATTGTAGCTTTAACTTTTATTGTTAGTCAGGACCCACATTTTTTGATAACGCATCAGTAAAGGTATATAAATTGACAAAAAAAATTGGCAATATATATATATATATATATATATATATATATTCATATATATATATATATATATATATATACATATATATATATATATATATATATATATATATATATATATATATATATATTATATATATATATATATATATATATATATATATATATATATATATATATATATAAAATAATATATATATATATATATATATATATATATATATATATATATATATATATTTATATATATATATATGTATATATATATATATATATATATATACATATATATATATATATATATATATATATATATATATATATATATATATATATATATATATATATACATATATATATATATATATATATATATATATATATATATATATATATATATATATATATATATGTATATATATATATATATATATATATATATATATATATATATATATATATATATATATATATATATATATATATATATATATATATATATATATATATATATATATATATATATATATATATATATATATATATATATATATATATATATATATATATATATATATATATATATATATATATATAGTATATAGTTTTTTTATAAGCACAGCACCCATGCTGCAGGAAAATCACTAAAGCGCCCATCCTTAAACCTAGCAACATGCTCAACCCAGCTCCATTTAAGATGTAGAATGAATTTGACTGCGTCTTGTACCCCCGTGCTCTTCTTGATTGGGATGTGATCTCTAAGAGTAACGCCTAACATTGACCTCTCCATCTTTCGTTGCATGACACATATTTTATTGATGCTTTTCTTCGTCATTGTGAGACGTACGTAAGAACGGGGAATATGCATCTGTCAAATACTTTTCTTTTTAAATACACAGGAAGGATAGATTTGAATACATAGGCCAGTTTGCCATATGCAGACCAGGAGAGACCTATCTGCCGGTGTATCAGACAAGATTTGTCATAAACTGTGTCTTGGATAGATTGATTTTTAGGCCAACCTTTCCTGAAGCATGTGTAGCATAGTTTATGCTTCTTATGTTTTGTCTGTTTTTGAGAGAATGTCGTGGCAGAAACAGAGATTGTTTAACTTTTCACTATCAATGTTAAGACCCATTCTTTCCCATTTTATTGTATTTAGAATACTTTCTAGAACTGTTACGAAAAACTTGGATGATAGCGTATGACCCTGCCGCACACCTCTTTCGATTCGAAAGATGCTGGTGGATTGATTAGTTTGTGTTTAAACATGACCGGTGGCATTTTCGTATATGTATTTAATTACATTGGAATATCGATGATCAATACAGCACTCAGCAAGCTCTACCAAAAGTCTCTGCTGATTTACAGAATCAAAAGCCTTTTCGAAGTCTACAAATATGAGTACAGGATGCTTATTAAATTCTATACATTTTTCAGTGAGAGGATTTTTACTGTCAGCAGATGGTCGTTTGTTCTATACCCCGAGCAGAAACCTGCCTGTTCTTTTGAAACGAAAAACTCGAATTTCTTTGCTAGACGTTTAGTAAGTATTTTTGTGAATAACTTGCACACATGGCTCAGAAGGATAACGGGTCGATAGTTTGCAAGGTCTGAAGTATCTCCTTTTTTATGTTTGATGATAATAATTGCATTATTCCATTGCGATGGAGTTATTCCTTCCAGGAGACATTTATTGAATAACATTTTGAGTGATTTAATAATTTGTTATCCACCTTGTTTAATTGCCTCTACTAGAATATTTTCTTCACCCGGAGCTTTGTTATTTTTCATGTCCTTCAAAGCTGATGTGATTTCTTCTTCTGCGATGTCTGGGATACCCTCTGCCCCTGACTTAGGACTTTTGGTATGTTGATTTCTGTCCTTTTTTCTTGTAAGGTATATAATTGTTGATAAAATAATTCGATTCGACAATAAAATATCTCTATTGTTTGTTGTTACGTTACCATGCATGTCCTTAGTATAAATAAATATATATAAATATATATATATATATATATATATATATATATATATATATATATATATATACATATATATATATATATATATATATATATATATATATATATATATATATATATATATATATATACGAGAGGCTGGTTTGAAAAGTCCGTGCAAAGTCCGAGAGATGGCACCACCGGCGCGTATCGAGGTCATGTTTAGTTAGTAGCATCTCTTGAATGAACGCACACCAAGTTTCAGCCATATTGGTCTATTTCTTTGTGTTTGGCATTCGTGTGAATCAAGGAAGTCGAGTGATTTTCAAGAAATGGACGAAAAAGAATTTCGTGTGGTGATTAAACATTACTTTATGAAAGGCGAAACGCCTCCGGAGACTAAAGAGAAGCTTGATAAACATTATGGTGACTCTGCACCTTCGATTAGAACAGTTTATAAGTGGTTTCAAAATTTTCGGACTGGCCATATGGGCACAAGTGACGCTGAACGTTCTGGACGGCCTGTGGAGGTTACGACTCCAGAAATCATTGATCAAATCCATGATATGGTGATGGATGACAGAAGAGTTAAGGTGCGTGAGATTGCTAGTGCTGTGGGCATCTCGACTGAACGGGTACATAATATTTTGCATAAACATTTGGACATGAAAAAGCTATCCGGAAGATGGGTGCCGCGATGCTCACGCTTGACCAAAAACGGAATCGTGTGAAGTGTTGCAAGGATGGTTTGCAGCCGTTCCAGAAGAATCCGGAGGACTTTAAGCGTCGTTTCGTCACTGTGGATGAAACATGGATACATTACTATACTCCTGAGACCAAACAACAATCTAAACAATGGGTTACCAAGGGGGAATCTGCACCAAAAAAGGCGAAGACCGTTCCTTCGGCCGGAAAGGTTATGGCTACTGTCTTTTGGGATTCGCAAGGGATAATCCTCATCGACTATCTGAAAAAGGGTAAAACTATTACAGGTGAATATTATTCATCGTTATTGGACCGTTTGAAAACCGAGCTGCAAGAAAAACGCCCGCGATTGGCCCACAAGAAAGTCCTTTTCCATCACGGCAACGCACCAGCACACACCTCAGCAGTTGTGGTCGCAAAATTAATGGAAATAGGATTCCAACTCGTTTCACATCCCCCCTATTGTCCAGACTTGGCTCCCTCGGACTACTATTTGTTCCCCAATTTGAAGAAATGGCTGGCGGGACAAAGATTTTATTCAAACGAGGAGGTGATTGCAGACACTAATGGATATTTTGCAGACTTGGACAAATCCTATTATTCGCAAGGGATCAACAAACTAGAACATCGTTGAACGAAGTGTATAAGCCTAAAAGGAGACTATGTCGAAAAATAAAGAAGGTTTACCCCAAACACATAAGTAGTTTTTATTTTTGCACGGACTTTTCAAACCAGCCTCGTATATATATATATATATATATATATATATATATATATATATATATATATATATACATATACATATATTTATTTGTGTAAAATATCTCTTTTGTCTGTTATTATATTACCATGCATGTTCTTTATCTCGCATATGTCTTTCCTTCCCATTACGTTTTTTCTTTTCAAATTTTTTAAGCTTTTATTCTGTTCTACAACGTTATTAATTTCCTCTTCATTTTTTGTCTTTGGCCTTTCTAATTTTCCTCGATATCTCTCTATTTATAGTTCTGTATTCATCTGTAGTCTTATCTACCATTTCTATCCTTTGGTTCATTAGCTGTTTTACTCTTTGATTTAATTTCTGTTCTTTTTTTTTGTTTTGGGCAAGTTTTATCAAAGGCATCTTCTATACTATTTTTGATCTTTTCAAATATGTCATCAACGGATATATCGTCACTGTGTTCCAAGGAGCTTGCGACCTCTCTTCTATAGGAATCCACATCCTCCGGGATGGTCCGTTTCTTATGGCTTCTTTTAAGAATCATGCCGTTTCTTTCCTGTTTAACGTTAATAAACACTTTTACTCTCACAATGCGATGGTCACTAACAACTGAACATCTGTTTAGGACACTTACGCATTGGATAGTGTTGTCCTGTTACTGATTAAAATATCTACTGGATTTTTTTGTTTTACCATCTGGGCTAGACCATGTCCATTTTCTGTTTTTGTTCTTTTTGAAGAAGGTATTAATTACATATAAATTATTTTGTTGTAAAAAATTTATTTGTGTCGTCCTTTCGTTTCGATCTCCTAGCCCATGATGACCTATTGTAGTTTCCTCTTCGTCCTCTCTGCTTCGAATTTTGCCATCGAAGTCACCGACCAACATCTTAAAATGCGTTTTTCCGTCTTGTAGAGCAGTGGAAATTGCTTCGTAGTATGTTTCTATTTCATCCTCTGAGTGGGTGCTCGTTGATGCATAAGCCTGAACAATTTTTAAAGAGTATCTTTGATTTAGTTGGATTATCAGATATATTACTCTCGGACTAACACACCTGATTTCAATAATTTCGTTAACGTGTTTCTTATTTACCAAAAAGCCGACTCCTCTTATCAAAGTTTCTCCACCTGCATAATAAAGACAGTTTGCGGAGTTCAATATGATTTGGTCCTCTCCAGTTCTACGGACTTCGCTTAGACCTAATATATCCCATTTAATGTTTTTAAGTTCCTCTTCCTCTATTAGTTTTTCATGTATTGACAGAGTTCTTATATTATATGTCATATAAATTGGCTGGAATATGCTATTGTCAGATATTTTGTTGTTTGGTGGTAAATTTAACGAGTTTTTACCTCCCCCAGAATTCACGATGCAGACTTTTTTCAAGGTGTAAGACCTATCATTTAATGAGCCACCTATATGGGGTACCTTTCCAGAAGTTTTATAACTCGTTATATTCAGTAGGGGTTTTTAGCCATAATTCTCCACGTTGACAAAACCGTTTGGCGAATCTGTAGGGATATGGTTTTTAGGTGGTTTTGGGCGGGAAGGGTAAAATAAAGACATGATTTCCCTCCAAAAACTGGAGGTAGGAGAAAATCATGGCTTCGCGTAAAGCAGGGTCGCGTCCTTGAAGTAGATCTGTCTTTTACCGGGATCGATGCACATATATATATATATATATATATATATATATATATATATATATATATATATATGATGACCGACTAGTTGAACAGCAGTTCTTGGGGTAAGCGGTCTTTGCAAAAGAACTAGAAAGTTTTTGACACCTTTTTGGCTACACCAAGCTTTCGAAAATATTTCATTTTCTGCATCAGGGCTACAAATATACAGGGTGGCCCAAAATTACCGAAGGGGTTTGAGTTCATTATAACTTTTTATTTAAGACATAATTATAATTTTTTTTTTTAAATACAGTATATTAATGGAGAATATTTTTAATTTAATTATGAAAAATTATATCTCGCAAGTGGTGGCCATTTTCTGCTTCGCATATTCGGGCTCTTTCCAAAACATTTTCCATAACCTTTCGCAAAACTTCAAGTGTTATGTTGTTGATTTCGTCGCGTATATTGTTTTTTAATTGCTGGATGGTTCTAGGCTTATTAACATAGACTTTTTCTTTCAAATATCCCCAAAGGAAAAAGTCTGGAGCGGTTAAATCCGGTGAACGCGGAGGCCAATTAAAATCGCTTGTACGCGAAATAATTCGTTCACAAAAGATGTCGCGTAAAAGAGCCACTGTGTCCCTCGCAGTGTGCGCTGTGGCTCCATTCTGTTGAAACCATACTTGCGGATGGTTTTCCACGGCTGGCCTTAAAAAATTTTCCAACATTGTCCGATATCGAACACCAGTGATGGAAACGGCGACACCGTGTTCATTTTCAAAAAAATATGGGCCAATTATCCTTTCCGACGAAACACCGCACCAAACAGTACACTTAAGTGGGTGTAATTGTCGCTGTTGAACTACTCTTGGATTTTCCGTAGCCCATATCCTGCAGTTTTGCCTATTAACGAACCCACTTAATTGGGAATGGGCTTCGTCGCTCATAATTAAATTATGAATAAAATCATTATTTTCTTCTGCTTTTTGCCGGAAATAAATTGCATAATCAAGTCGTTGCTGGTAATCTGTCGGTTTCAATTCTTGGACAAGCTGAATTTTGTATGGAAACATTCTTATTGTATGCAAAATTCTCTGCAGCGACCCTCGTGAGAGGCCAAATTGTGTCGAACGTCTTCTGGTTGATGTTTCTCCATCTTCACGAATACTCTCCTGTACCCGTTCAATATTGTCATCCGTGTGCACCGTTCGTCGTCTGCCGGCACCAGGAAGGTTCCTTACTGCCCCTTGTTGTCGAAAATTTGCAACCAGACGGTTTATTGTTGACTCTGAGGGTCCAACCCGCACATTAAAATAACGACGATATGCACGCTAAGTCAAAATAATGGACCGTTGATTTGAGAAATAAAGTTCAACGATTTAGGCACGTTGTTCAATTGTGTACTGTTCCATTTTAAATTCCCCAAGTCTTCTTTACAAAATACTGAAAAGAAATAAAAAACAAAATTATAATACAAAAGTTATAAGGAATTCAAACCCCTTCGGTAATTTTGGGCCACCCTGTAGTAGATTATCAGTATTTTTGAGATTAAAAGTAAAGAACAACCCTATTTTATATCATATGTAACATTAAAGTACTTACTGCTAAGTGGTGTGTTCAAAAATTATTCTTTGTAGGGGCACTTTATTACACTTATTCATCAGAAAAAACATGAGAAAAACTGGACATAATCCTCCCTGGGAAATATAATTTGCTTTTACTTCATTTTGTTAGTATGGTACGAAAAATTGTGTGGTTGTAAACTGATTTTAATTTATAAAGGATTTTTTTATGTTTTCTTGTCATTTTGTTAAGGGCAGTGTGTTTCTATCTCTTAGTTAGGTTGTGGTTAAATTATATTTGAAAGTAAAATGACGTTGACATTTTGTTTGATTGTTTTAAAATTGGAAAGTTAGTAAAAATCAGTGAGATTATTATTAAAGAGATATGTCAGATATGTTGTAAGAGTTTTCATTTTGACTGCCTATTTCTAATAGATTGGAGAAAATTAAACTCAGATCTTCAATGTCAATGTTTTTATTGATCGAGTTATGTTCAAGGTGGATTCTATCAGTGGTAATTACGGGTTTCGACGTTGTGCTAACTGTTGCCTTCTTGATGTTTTGATTATTCCCTGATTTAGCTAGTAGACCCTTCCATGTAGTGGAGATATTCAGTGCATCATCCCGCTTATTTAGCTGTCCATTCATTTCGATTTCTTTAGCTGTATGTTAGATGTCCATTTTTTTCGATTCGATTCGATGTCCATTCATTTCGATGGACATTATATTTATACACTTTTGTACGT
The DNA here is from genome assembly GCA_019049505.1 of Pachyrhynchus sulphureomaculatus. Classification (NCBI taxonomy): domain Eukaryota; kingdom Metazoa; phylum Arthropoda; class Insecta; order Coleoptera; family Curculionidae; genus Pachyrhynchus; species Pachyrhynchus sulphureomaculatus. The sequence goes on along the minus strand of CM032451.1, from coordinate 33,547,265 downwards.
GTTCCAACCAATCCTCGAAACATTTTTTCTACTCTGAACTTGGTACCTGGTTTTGGAAGGATTCAACAGCTTCTTGAGATGATGACAATTGCTGGCCACGAATTTCTTTTTTGACACTCAGAAACAAAAGGAAGTCGTTAGATGAAAAATCAGGTGAATACGGGCAATGTGACATTAATTCGATGTTTTTCTTCATCAAATAATCAATGACGTGCTGTGTGAGAGAACTGGCATTGTCATGATGAAGAATGATACGACGTTGTCGGATGTTTTTCCTAATTTTCTCTACGACTTCTGACAAATAAATTATTGTATACCATTCAACATTAACTGTTCTTCGATGCCCTGAAGCAATAGTTGCAATATGTTCAGTATAACCAAAGAAACAAGCGATCATTTTCTTGGAAGTGCTTCGTAAACAAACCATTATTGTTGGATTCGGTTCATCTTGGAACACCCACACAGTTGATTGTTGCTTAGTTTTCCGCTTGTACGAATATATCCAAGGTTCGTCTCCTGTTATGGTGTTATATACGGATTTTGCATGTCCGTGGTAGAATTTTTTGACCAGTTTCTTACATCAATTGGCATGAGCCTGTTTTTAGGTTTCGGTCAAATTATGCGTAATCCATCGGGAACAGTTCTTTTTCACAGCTAAATGTTCATGCAAAATCGAATATACTGCAGTCTTCGATATGCCTAAAAATGCTTCTATCTCACGCTAAGTCATATGCTGATCCTCTTCAAACATGTTGCGCACAACATCGATGTTTTTTGGAAAAACAACCGATTTTGGTCGACCTTCACGATATTCATTGCTGACGGAAGCACGATCATGACGAAATTCTGCAAAATAATTGTAAACTTGTCTTTTCTGATGGTGATTCCCTATCAAAGGTTGAACGAAGGGATTCGAGGCATAGTTGTTGATTTAGGCTGTTACTAAAATCCTAAAAAATTATCTAACGAAAACCTTCACTTGAAATTTTCATTTGTTCACAAAACTGTTTTTTAAGTGCTCAATATAAACAAACTTAGGAGATCTTCTGAGCTGCCACTGTTTTAACAATAACAAATATCCAATTTTATAACAATGATGATGTCACATCTCAATGGCACCATCTAGTAGTCGTTTGTAAAAACTTAAAAGGTCACCCTCGTATAACCCATATACGCATTATGGGTATAAGTCAGACTAACGAACCACTATTGTTATTGAATGGATTTAAATAGTTGTTTTTTACAAGTAGAAACCTTCCCTAGTGTGACTGTTGTATACATACCACTGCTATTCTTAAATTTCATATAGAGGTTAGCACTTCTTAACAATGACCTATAGCGGCCTGTAGAACCTATAATCGCTAATTCGTCTCAAAGTTGATTTATTCTTTGTTTCGTCAACCAATTATCATCAATTTATCAATATTAAAATTTTATCTGAATCAAATGGGCTCCGCCAACATTTATTTTCTTTTAAATTGGGCCCTGCTTCTACTAGAGTGGGCCAAACCAAGAAAAAAAAATTAGAAAAAAGAATTATTATTATTCGACAAGTTCAACTTTAAGCCTATTTACTTGGTTTTTTCAGCAAGAAACTCGGATAAGCGGTTTATTTATTTATTTATTCTGACCAAATACTTAAGAAAGAATATATGTTAGTAATAGCGTAGGCAATCTTCCTACGGTATATGCAACAAAAAATTAATGAAATCTCCAAGCTATTATGTAAAGTTTAACAAAATTACCTAGTACCATATTAAAGTTTTGTCTGGTATGAAATATAAACTTGGTTACATTGTTACAATTTTATGAGGCAATATATAATTGGCTGTTCGGAACAGGCATTAAACTGTACGCCCCCTTTGTCTATGGAACATTTAAAAAAAAGGCACTAACTACAGGCAAAGGCCGTAACGGATATGGTACTTCAGGAACAATATATAATTATAATTTTTGACAAAATGGTGAACTATTTTGCAAAAAAAAACTTTTTAAGGGATTACATACACCTCGAATTTTCAAAAGTTCAAAAGATTTTTTTAATGATTTTTATTCTCTATATTTCTAAAAATTATTCAAAAAAAAATTTAAAAAAATTTCATTTCCACAGTTATAGCATTAAATGTGATCTGGCGTCGGATTGGGACCGCTACCATAGTTGCGGCCCGTGGCTCAGGTGGCGGCCCATAGCTGCGTGACACAGGACCTTGGTTAAGGTGCAGAAGGTCGAGGGTTCAATCTCACAGGTCGGTATACTTATTTATTAATTTATTTAAGTATATTTGACCTGGCCACGTACATAGGTAGTAGTTGTTCACAGAAATGCAATAACGTCCGAGGCATCACTACCGCGTTATCTAAAAGGTGCTGTGAAATACAAAAATGTATGTTTCGGCATTTGGACAACGTTGCGGGTATTACGACATCTTTGCCGATATCCTTAGGATGTGGAAAAAGGGTAAAATTTCTACTCAGGCGGGGAGGTGAACGATAAAAAAAACCTGTCTCAATGCAGCGCCTCTCGGCAGCTGCGCTTCCGATTTCTTTTGTTAACCAGTTTCTTTCGAAAATAAAGTCGTTAAAATTTTGCATTTATTAGAGGAGTTTATGATTCTAACATTAGTTGACTGTTTTGTTTCGAAGTTTACAGTAGTGTATTTTCTCACAAATTTTAAAAGTATTGACACTTCGCACAGTGGGCCAGGAATCTGATTTTTCGTTTAAAATTGTCTAGGGCCCTCAATTATTAACGAAGTCACACATTTTTTTTTTTAAATACTCGTAAGCGAACTACGGACAAATGTAAGAGAGTCGATTTGGAAAATATAAACTCAAAATTTTTTAAAATTGCAAAAAGTAGCACGGAACCGGGAGGTGAAATTTCGAAGTTAACATGATTTCAAGTTTATGCGTTCAAAACTGGTTCAACGGGGGTTTCTAGAATCTCTGAATCTATTTTCGAGGTCATTTTGATCATATGCGCTCTTTTAAGGGGTGAAAATGGGAATTGGAGGGGAAGAAATTACGATATTCTCCTGAATTAGAGTTCGCATTCAAATCTGATTCCTCGAACGTTTCCGGCGTCGCTGAATCCATTTTCCAACCCCCATTTTCACCCCTCAAAAGGGTTTTTACGATCAAAATGACGCCGAAAATAGATTCAGCGACTCCAGAAACCCCCAAAGAACCATTTTTGAACGTGAAACTCTAATTCAAAAGAATATCGTAATTTCTCCCCCTCCAATCCCCATTTTCACACCTCAAAAGGGTGCATATGAAAAAAGAGGAAAAAAAATTATATTATTGTAATAAAATTTCACAGTGTAAAAACAGATCAAAAGAAACTTGGGATATTATTAACAAACTTCAAAATAAACCATACTCAAAGAAACAAATTAGTTCTTTTCTCGACGATAAAAAAAATAAAAAATTCTAGCCACATCGCAAATATTTTCGTACAGTACCTGTCTACAGTTATTGAGCAGAAGATGCGCGCACACTTCTAATTTAATTGATTATTATCCTGCACTATAACTAAACAATCGATTCATAATTCAATCTATATTAGTGAAGTATCTCGAGAGGATATAGTATTAATAATTCAAAAACTCCCTAACACAAAGTCAACACGACTTGATGAAATATCTTTGAAATTATTTAAAGCAGTCGCTACTGAGATTGCTCCTGCACTGACAACTTTGCTAAACATGTCACTCGTTGAGGGCAAGTTTCCTAGCTGTTTGAAAAAAGCGATGGTGTTGCCCCTATTTTCAAAAAAAGCGATGCTGAAAGGATGGACAATTATAGGCCAATTTCTATTTTAAGTGTCTTCTCTAAAGAGAAAATTGTTTCAAATAAGTTGATAGGTTTCCTCAATAAATACAAAATTTTTAATAATAGTCAATGCGAATTTAGAAATGGTCTCTCCACAAAATCGGCGGCTGCAAGTCTGGTACAGTCTGTTGCCTCTAAAGTTGACAATGGGGAAAAAGCTGTAATCTTCTCTTTTGATCTTTCTCGTGCGTTTGATGTCGTCGATAAGAGATTTGTTGCCAAAAAACTGGAAAGTATCGGTATCAGAGGAAACATAAATAAATGGATAGAATCATTTTTATCTGATCGAAAGATTTGCATCAAGGTTAATAAAACCTTTTCTAAAGATTATGATCTAAATTTAAATACTCCACAAGGTAGTTCATTTCGCTTTTATTTGTTAATGACCTTCCGGAGCACATATCTGCGGGGAAAATATTCAAATACGCCGACGATACAAATATAGTAGTAAGTGACTGTTGCGGCGAAAAAATATCTCGTAATATATCTACCATGTTTCGGGAGTTTTCTAGTTGGTGTAACGCCAATAGACTTATTATTAACTATTCAAAAACGATATGTGTGGAGGTCGCAACAATAAGAGTTGCCCCTTCCGATTTTATTTTCCAGTTCGAGGGAAATTTTTGCTTTGTCCTCGAGAGACTATCAATTTCCTGGGTCTGAACATCGATTCTTGTCTTAAGTGGGGTGAACATCTTGATGGAGTGTGCTCTAGGCTCAACGAGGCGTTTTATATTATTAACTCCTTAAAAAATTCGCTTACAAGTATTTAAAAAAAATTGTCTGATTTCGTTAATAATTGAGGGCTCTAGGTAATTTTGAACGAAAAATCAGATTTCTGGCCCACAGTGCGTCGTTCCATTCATGATCTCAAACGAAAAGATGAATGACATATTCGTTCGAAGAAGAGTCGAGATCCTCCAAGTACAAGTACAGCCGCAAAAAAATTACGAGGACAATCAGAGGATGTTTTGTGTGACGAAACTTTTTCGTATTGCATTTTTCATTTTGCTGCAATTTTTTTGGAAATCGCTGAGTGTCTTGTTTGCTGAAAATGTTGTGGTGATGTGAAATTTGTTAAAAAAAATATATGCGGGCTTAGGTTTAAACTTGTATTTTGTACAAGTATAATGAAGATATTAAAAGCATAAATTCATCCCCACTGATCAACAACACGGCACATGAAATACATAGACGATTTGCATTTACTATGCGCCTTCTCGGCAAAGGATTGCAGGTTATGCATCTTTTTTGTGGTCTTATGGATCTACCAATTTGTATCACCCAAAGAACTTATATGATTATGTGTAATGTCTGAGAAGCCGCGAAAACTGTTGCTGCAGCATCAATGAAGTTTGCTGATAAAACTTACTTACTTGTACTACATACATCAAGGAAACTTTTTAAAAATTTCCTTAAGACTTTGGTGCTTTGAGATTATCAAGAAAGAAAATAGGCTAAACAAAATAAAAGTTTTTAAAATATACAATGTTCATCAGAAATAACGAGGATATTTTTAATTTACTCCTTACATTGAAGAGTTTATTGGAAGATTTTTAATTGTGTTTTATATTATATACATTTCTTAAATATTCCTTAAGGTAGCTCATACGTAATACACCAAATATTTATCAAATTAATTTTTATATATATAAAAAAATAATTTAATTTAAATTGTTATGTGAAAGTTTAGATTTATACTATATCAAATATTAGATTCATTTTACATCTGTGGCAAATACTTAAAAGGATATACCACGTAAAAAATTCGATTTACCATTAACAAAAATTCGTTTCATTAGGATCGGTTAAACATTTACGAAATTGTAACAGTATAAAAGTTGAGTTTTCGAAGTAGATAGCCTTCGACCACCTTAACTGGATTTTAATGTATTCGAAACTTTTTCTTTTAAAATATATATAAAATGAAACGTTTCTCTGTCTGTCTGTCCGTTAGTGCGCTTATCACTTGAGAACCACTTATCCGAGTTACGTGCTTTTTTTAAAACATATATATGTTCTCTGGTCAGGTTATAGGATATATCTTGTTACGTTAGGTAACATAGGGAATAACAAGTGACGATAATAGTGAATCGAGTCGGAAAAAGTTTGCCGCTGGCGCGTTCTCTTGCAATATACTGCTTAAAACCATTAAATATGGAACAACATCATGTAGCAAAGAATATAATATACATAAAATGCAACGTCTGTTTGTCTGTCCGTTAGTGCGCTTATGACTTGAGAACCACTTATCCGATTGACATGTTTTTTTTTTTTTTAATTCATACATTGGTCGGGTTATTTATAATCTTCTATAGTATATATAAAATGCAACGTCTCTCTGTCTGTCTGTCTGTTTGTTCGTTAGTGCGCTTATCACTCGAGAACCACTTCTCCGATTTACTTGTTTTTTTTTCTTTTTAATTCATACATTTGTTTGGAGGGCAATTCTACTTCAAAGCGAATAGTTAACTCAAGCTTAAAACTCAGCTAAACGAAGAAATCCTGAAACAGAATAGCCGCTCTCGTCACCTAGAACAAACAGAGATGGAGGACAAAGAACCTCGAAGTCATACAAGTGTTTAAGAACATGAATATAGACATATTAGTAATAAGCGAGACAAAGAAAAAGAGAAGTAGAATAGAAGAAACAGATGAAGTTATGCATTGTTGGAGTGAAGTAAAGAAGGAAGAAAGAGCAAAGGCCGGAGTTGGAATACCAGCAAAAAAGAAGTGAGAAAGAAAAATAACATCATGGGAACCCATCAATGAAAGAATCATAAAACTAAATATAACAATGCTAGGAAGAGATACTGTAATATAAGGAGTATATGGCCCAACAGAAGACAGCACTAAAAGAGAACAAAACAATTGCATGGTAACACTAGAAATAGAAACAAAAAAAGTAAAGAAAAACCAAGAATTAATAAGAATGGAAGATCTGAATGGAAGAACAGGAAGAAAAACAATGGACAATACCGTAGGACTATTCGGAGAAGATATTACCAACGACAACGGAGAGAGATTAATAAAACTGTGTGAACTAAACGGCCTCAAAATAACAAACGGATTCTACAAACACAAAGACATCCACAAATATACTTGGATACAAGAAACACGAAACTTAAAATCAATAATAGACTACATTATAATTACAAACGATACCACTATCAAAATAAAAGATGTAAGACTAAATAGAGTGGCAAGCAAAAGTCCCTTGGTACAAGACAATAAAACAAACACGAATAATAGATAAAGAAAACAGAAATACTAATGAGATAACAGAAAAAGCAGACAAAGAAATAAAATACAAAATACACTTACTGCAAGACGAAACGATAAGAGAAGACAATTAGATCCAAAATTAAATGAATTTAACTACGGCAACCTCCAACAGATATATGACCACATAAAAGAATGCATCAAATAGGCGGCCCTAGAAGCATTAGGTAAAGAAGACAACGAGAATAAGAAACATAAAATATCAGTGAAAAAACAAAAGGAGAAAAAGGACTATACGAAAAGTGGCTGAATACAAAATCAAAAGAAGATTTACAGAAATATAAAGAGAGAATTGCAGAAACGAGAAGGATGATAAACAAAGAAAAGAACGAGAGATGGGAAAAAGCGTGCGAACATGTAGAACAGTATATAGGAGGAACTAGAAGCACAGAGTCATGGAGAATAATTAAAATATTAAGGACCAACAATAGAGAGAAGACGTATATAGAGTATATCCGAGAAAGCGAGAAGACTATTATAAAAAACTGCTAACAGAAGACAGACAAGAATTCCAAGAAGAGAACAGAATAAGGAAAAAAAGAGATAGAACTAAGCTATGAAAAAATAAAGAAGACGATGAAAATCTGCAGGGCCTGAAGGTGTGGTAAACGAAATGATAAAGTACGGATCTAATAAATTAGATCGAATGCTGAGAAAAATGTTCCACAGAGCGACAAATGGAGAAAAAATACCAGAGGAATGGTTAAAAGCCTATATAGTATCTATATTTAAAAAGGGAGACCGCAGAAAATGCACAAACTATAGAGGCCTAAGCATAATATCGAGTATGGGGCGTTTGTATGGAAAAACTATTAAAAATATTATAGAGGAAAATATAAAAGCAAAAATTGGAGAAGACCAAGCAGGCTTTATGGCCGGAAAATCATGTATAGACCACATGTACACTATAAAACAAACAATGAAAACAAACTCGCAAAGAATAGAGCCTTCATAGACATAAGGAAGGCCTATGACTCAATACCAAGATAAAGATTATGGAATGCAATGAAAGAAATATGCATTGACAAAGAACTAATATACGCAGTAAAAGCTCTACGAAAACAACACAGGGAACATAAAAAATAGGACATAAAATAGGGAAGAGACTCCAAACATCAAAAGGCCTATTACAAGGATGCTCTAAATTCCCGACACTATTCAAAATATACCTCGAACAAACGTTAAAAAAAATGGAAGCAAAAATGTAGTGGAATGGGAGTCCCAATACTAGAAGCATACTTACTTATATACTAAATTACTTATATACTCTAAGTTTCGCAGTCGACCCAGTAATCATAGCGCAAGATGAGGAAGATTTCAGTTATATGGTATGAAAACTGAAAAGGGTACACTAAAGCAGGATTAGCAATAAACTTTGATAAAACAGAATATCTAACAACAAAGGAGGGAAATGTGGAAAATCTAGAAGTCGATAATGAAACAACAATCAAACGAACCGATAGATTTAAATATTTAGGAACCATCATTTCAAAAAACGCAACATCAGAAGAAGAGATCAAAGCTAGATTAGGACAAACGCGGACATGCATAAGACAATTAAATTCGATCCTGTAGGACAAACACATTACAAAGAGAAACAAAACACGCATATACAAATCAAATCATACAAAGCATAATGACATACGGGTCAGAAACATGGACGATCAACAAAAAAAATAAATCTAAAATTAACGAGGTAGAGATGGAGTGTTCGAGAAGATGCTGTAGGGTGACACGTATGGAGAGAATACCAAATTAAGAAATAAGAAGCAGAATGAACATTAAAGAGACCACAATAAACACCATTGAAGAAAAACGATTAAAATGGTATGGACACATAAGACGGAGCGAAGATAATAGGTGGATAAAGAAAATAACGGAGTGGAGCCCTATAGGGAAAAGAAAAAGAGGAAGACCGAGATGATCATGGAGAGACGATGTGGACGAGGCTATGGAGGGCAGGGGTCTAACAGATGAAGACTGGGAAGATGGAAACGGATGGAATCAAAGGCTGACAGAAGGAAGACAGCGTCAGCTGAAGAAAATCCTTGATAAACATCCATACATTTGTTCTCTGGTCAGGTTCTCTATAATCTTCTATAATATATATAAAATGCAACGTCCCTCTGTCTGTCTGTCTATTTGTCCGTTAGTGCGCTTATCACTCGGGAACCACTTTTTCGATTTACGTGTTTTTTTTTTAGTTCATACATTTGCTCTCTGGTCAAGTTATCTATAATCTTCTATAATATGTATAAAATACAACGTCTCTCTGTCTGTCTGTCTATCCGTTAGGACGCTTATCACTCAAGAAACACTTATCCGATTTACGTGCTTTTTTTTAAAAACATAAATAAGTTCCCTGGCCAGGTTATAAGATATATTTTATTACATGAGGTAACATGAAGAATAAGCAGTGACGATAATAGTGAATTAACTCGGAAAAAAACTTGCCGCTAGCGTGTTCTCTTGCAATATACAGTAATACCCCGCTTAGCGCGACCCCGTTACGCGCGGTTTCACTATAACGCGAATTTCAAATTTCGCGCTCATGTAGTCATTAACTTCTCTATGGTCGCGGGGGGATCCCCGCTTTCTCTGAATATTCTCTTTGAAGAATTGGGAATTCCCTGTCCTTCGACTTTGTTCTATGGGGATTTCCTCGTTCGTTTCGTGTGTTCATTTGTTCCGTAATGTTAGTTCGGTCGGCTGGCAGTTTTGTTTTAATATTTATTGGAGATACATACATACATAATTTAACCCTACGTTAAAAATGCCGCCTGTAAAGAAAAAAGAGCGTAAAAGCGTCACTTTGGAATTGAAGATGAAAGTGTTAAGAAGAATGGAAAATGGAGGCAAAGCAACAATTGTTGGGAGAGATTTTGGACTCTCAGAATCGACTGTGAGAACGATTTATAAAAATCGGGAAAAAATTAAAATCTCCAGCGAAGGTTCAACACCTATAAGTGCAACAAAACTTTCTCGTTCGAGATCATCTATCTTAGAAAGAATGGAGAAATTACTGTCAGTCTGGATCGAAGATTTGAATAAGAAGAACACACCACTAAGTCAAGATCTCATATGCACAAAAGCAAAATCTTTGTATGAGATGCTGAAAACAAAAGAAGGAGAAGGGAGTGCCACTCCGACTTTTGCTGCCAGCAGAGGCTGGTTCCATCGGTTCAAGCAGCGTTCTAATCTTCACAATATCCACATAACAGGCGAGGCGGCCAGCGCGGACATTCAAGCTGCAGCTGAGTTTCCAGACAAGTTTCAAGACTTCGTTAGACGAGAGAAAATTCCTGCTTGTCTCATCTTCAATGTTGATGAGACCGCACTTTACTGGAAAAAAATGCCATCTCGAACATTCATTTCTAAGGAAGAACGTCAAGCCAGTGGTTTCAAAGCTGCGAAAGATCGACTAACACTTCTGCTGGGTGGTAATGCCACTGGTGATTTCAAACTGAAACCTTTACTAGTGTACCATTCAGAAACACCCGGTGCAATGCGAGGCACAGACAAGACAAGTCTACCAGTTGTGTGGCGATCAAACAGAAAGGCGTGGGTTACACGGGAAATTTTTCAAGAATGGTATTCTAATAGTTTTTGCCCATCAGTCAAATCATACTGTGACAGAAATGGGCTTGAACCTAAAGTTATATTACTCTTAGACAATGCCCCAGGACATCCAACCTCACTTGATACGCCCAGAGACTTAAAAGTGTACGTAAAGTTCCTTCCACCAAACACTACGTCAATATTACAACCTATGGACCAGGGAGCAATAGCAAACTTCAAAGCTTATTACCATCGCCGCACTTTTAGCCAACTAATTCATGAAACTGACGGGGAAGGAAGACAGTCTATGCGAGAGTGGTGGAAGTCATACAACATTATGAAGTCTATTCACAACATAGAAGAGGCTTGGAAGGAAGTTAAAATGAGTTGTATGAATGGGGTGTGGCGTAATCTTTGGCCAGATGTAGTGGAAGCACCTAGAAGAATTGTCCAGATGCAGAGACAAGTGCTTGAAGACATTGCTGCAATGATTGAGGGGTCTGAACTTGAAGATGTCACGGTAGAAGATCTCGTAGAACTTGTAGCAACGCACGACGATCCTATTAGCAATGAAGATCTGATCGAGTTACAGAATAATCCTATCTACGATGAGGAAGAACAAGTAGAAGAGAAAGTTTTATCTTCAGGGGAAATACAAAATGCACTTTTAAAAATTTATTCAGGTTTGGACATATTGCAGAGTATAGACAATAATGATGACCGTGTCTTGACCGTGTGTCAAACAATTAAAAACAGTGTTGGGTGTTATGAACGTATTTTACAAGAACGTAAACAAAACGTTACCCAAAAGACAATAGATGTATTTTTCCGTAAAAAATAAGAGTATGTATTGCATAAAGTGTTCTTAGAATTAAAGTGATTGATTAAAATGATTTATATTTTTTTGTATTAAATTTTGACTATGTTTAATCATAAACCTCGATATACGCGAATTTCAGTTAACGCGATTTTTTTCGGAACGTATCCCTCGCGTAAAGCGGGTATTACTGTACTACCTAAACCATTAAATATGGAACAATATCATGTAACAAAAAATACAATATATATATATATATATATATATATATATATATATATAATGCAACGTCTCTCTGTCTGTCCGTTTGTCCGTTAGTGCGCTTATCACTCGAGAACCGCTTATCCGATTTACGTTTTTTTTTTTAATTCATACATATGTTCTCTGGCCAGGTTATGTAATAATAATAATCTATGTAATATATATAAAAGGCAACGTCTCTCTGTCTGTCTGTCTGTCCGTTAGGGCGCTTAACAGTCAAGAACCACTTAACCGATTTACGTGTTTTTTTTTTTATAAAATACATATGTTCTCTGGCCAAGTTGTAGGATAAATTTTATTATTTTACGTAACATAAGGAATGAGGAGTGATGATAATAGTGAATCAAGCCCACGCATGTGGAGCCGCGGGCACGGTTAGTTTAGAATATAATACAAAGAGATTCTTGAATTGTCCTTTTTAGAACGGACAAGGCATTTACATCTGCTACTCTAAGGTTTTATATTCGAAACTGGGATTTGGTTCAGTACCATTGTACAGTTCACTCGTAGCAGTTCACTCCTAGCAATTCAGTCGTAGCAGTTATTAAAGTTTATATTTTAATCGGTTTTGTTAAATATGATGACAGATATAGGAGTTCATTGTGGCCGAAATTCACATGACAACGCAGCCAAAGTGGACGGAGAATAAGTTGAACTGGCTAAGCGACAATTGCTACAAAGTACAAGAGAAACTAAGATGCGTCATAGATAAGAATAAATTAGTATTCTAGAAGCTTAAATAGCTGATGAAGATTCAACATATGGCCCTGGAGTCAATGATTCATTTACAGGTAAGAATTTATTGTTGTGTTACTGTTTTTTAACCTGATTTTTCAAACCTAAAACTTTAAACACATTTTTCTCGAAAATATTTTTTCTTGAAAACCGCTTGGCGGTGTGCAAGATATCTGAAGAATCACTGAACCCATTTTAATGAAATTTGAACGACCGAATCTTGATTTTAGCAAGAACTTTATTTTTCATTTGCACAAATGTAAAACGCAGTAACGTCATTCTACCGCTTTTTTAACCAATACCATTTGATGACATTTTTTTTTAAATCCTTTGTTCAAAGATAACAACATTCTCTAGTAAACTAATTCGTGCCCACCGTAATGCTCCTTAAAAAAAGGGGTCGCAGGGGAGCAAGTGTAGCGCCGCCATCTTTTTTAATTTCGATTAAAATTTCACAAATTGTGTTTTAAGTTATGTAATATTATATAAACCTATTTTATATAATGAATCATCATCGTTCATCATCATTAACTTATTCTATCCATAATCGAATGTAAGCCCCCCAAGTTGTCTCCACTGAGCTCTGTTGTTTACCCTTTGCATCTAATCGTGTCCCGCTAATCATTTTATGTCATCTGCCCATCTTGTCTGTGGTCTACCTCTGCATCTTTTATGTTCTTTAGGTCCCCATTCAACCGTACGGCTTGTCCATCTCTTATCATTCATCTTTGCGATATACCCAGCCCAATTCTATCTTAATATACATATTCATTGTATTACATATGCTACTTTTGATCTTCTTCGCATCTCGATGTTGGGAATATGAGCTTGAAGTTTAATATTTAGCATTCTTCTCTCCATTGCTCTTTGGGTTACCTGGAGTTTATATATTATACTTTTATTTAAAGCCATATGTTAATAATGGCAGTACGTTTTAACCGAACATTCTGGCTTTTATTGTATTTGGGATGTCCAATTTAAATGTGGATTGTAACCTTCCGAACGTAGATTAAGCTAACGAGACTCTTCTATCCAAGTCAGCCTTTAAATTTTTTTATCATATTTCGATTTTTTTGTCCTAAATACATGACTGAATCTTTCCTATTCTTTCACCTTCTTTTAACACTTCCTGGCTTATATTCAGTTTGGTTGTTCAAATATTGTCAAACATGTCTTCTAGAGTCAACGTGAAGAGCCTGCTGAATATCAAGTCGCCTTGTCTAATTTTTCTTCTAAGTTCAAATTTTTATATAGTCCCATGTTCTCTATATTAGTCTCAGGATCTTAAAAATAGTATTTTCTTGATTCTAAATCCAAAAACAAGCCATGTAGTCTTCCCATGTATACTATTTTACACCAATATTACAAATTCCCTAGAAAATTTTGCTCGAAATATTAAACATTTACTAAATATAGTAAATAACCTATATACAGTCTGTCAAGTAAGAACCTAATCGCTCATTCAAAAAAAAATGTGTTTCGAGAACATTTTTTGCCATTAGTGTATCCTTGGGTGTGCTAACAATGGCGCAATTGCCTTAGTTAGTTGCTCCTGCTGTTATCGACGAGGTTTTCTGCATATTTTCTTTTTACATGTGTTTTCAGTAACGTTGGCGTCCGACGATTGTGAGGGCCACTCTAGTATTTTATTGTGGTACCAAGCGAAGCAGCTCGTTTGGGACCACGTGAGTTTCTCCCAGCAAAGGTTACTTCAACGTGCTTCGGAATTTGACAACATGAGCACGAAGATGTTGTTGAATGGTCTCATGGGACACATTCAAATCCGATTTTCTAATTTTTCCGCTCCCGTCAATTTCGTGTCCCGTGAAAACAAATACACAATTGATTTTTCGACTTTCGGAATGACTTTGCCTACCGAGCCACGTCTGGCGAGTCGTCGACATTTTTCGTCTCGTTAAGATGGTTTACGCACTTCTTCATAAACGGCACCGAATTTTTAATATATTTAGCTGATGGAATGTACCATTTGAGGCCCTTTTGGATGGGAACAAAGAAAGATTGCCTCTAACTGACGCGCAAACAAGTGACACATTTTGATTTTACGTGATTTCGACGAAAATTCGGAATCGGTTGATACTTTTACTAAAACGCGTCGTAGACAAAGGTTTCCTCTACCAATTTTTTCTTGGATCGCATTTACCAAAAATGAATTATCACGGACACAATCTTACTTGACAGATTGTAAGGTATGGGTCCCTAAGACTGCGCGGGAGATAAGACTGCGCAAGCCTCGTAAATCAGAATGCTAATAACATCTGCGGCTAACTTCAGTTGTGTTTTGGTGCACTAGTGTGAGGGAGTATACTGTGAGAAAAAAAATTAAAAACACCCGAAAAACGGAAGGGCTAGATAAGTTTGTGTTAAAAAATAACATCAGTTTTGATGTTATTTTTTAACATTTTGAAACTATGGTATTTCAAGGTAATGATGTAATTTCAATAATCTGACCATGGCTTTGGCCGACTTCATTACACCCACATGTCGCCCGGCCGGTATTAGTGACGCTGATTTTCAATAGATGACGTTATAAGGTATGTTAGTACATAGAGAGCGGAGTGGTAAGACTGCGCGAAGCTATGGAGGGTAAAATTGCGCGCGCATATTCTTCATAATAATATTCTATATAATTATACTTTTTTTTCAGATTAATTATAATAGTGGCATTACAATAATATTTTTTTTTCTTTATGGGATGCCAAATCGAAAAACAAGGACTACAGAGCGTTCTATGTGTTCTCAAAATATTTTAGATGAAGCAAGAAGACGAATAGAAAGTGGTGAAAGTAAGAGGATGGTGGCGTCTTCATACGGCATGAAAGAAAGTACTTTAAGATATCGTTTAAAAATAATAGAAGCTGTAACAAAACTGAGAAGATATGATACAACTTTCTCCCCAAATATAGAAGAAAAATTTTGTAAATAACACATGGACTGAAAAGTCTCGGGCCTAACAAAGAAAACACGGTTTTTTTGGTTCAAAATTAGCTTTATTCATCAACGTAATCTCCATCAAGAGCAACGCAATCATTCCAGCGCCGCTCTAACATTTCAATACCACTTTTGTAGAACGATTTATCTTTTGCCTCAAAATAGGCCTCAGTTTCAGCGATAACCTCTTCATTCGTGCGAAATTTCTTACCGGCGAGCATTTTTTTCAGGTCTGCGAACAGCCAGTAGTCGCTGGGAGCCAAATCTGGCGAATACGGTGGATGTGGGAGCAATTCGAAGTTCAATTCATGTTGTTTTGCCATTGTTTTGATTGACTTGTGACACGGTGCGTTGTCTTGATGAAACAAAATTTGTTTCTTTGCCATATGCGGTCGTTTCTTTGCAATTTCGGCCTTCAAACGCTCCAATAACGCTATATAATATTCACCGTTGATGGCATTTCCTTTCTCAAGATAGTCGATGAATATTACACCACGCACATCCCAAAATACCGAGGCCATAACCTTTCCAGCCGATTGTTGTGCTTTCGGGCGCTTTGGACGAGGTTCACCAGTTGCTGTCCACTCAGATGACGATCGTTTTGATTCCGGAGTGAAGTGATGGATCCATGTTTCATCCATTGTCACATATCGACGCAAAAATTCCGGTTTGTTACGTTTAAACATGGCCAAACACTGCTCAGAATCATCAACACGTTCTTGTTTTTGATCAACAGTGAGCAAACGCGGCACCCACTTTGAACAGAGCTTTCTCATAGTCAAATGCTCATGCAATATAAAGCCAACACGTTCTTTTGATATCTTTACGATGTCAGCTAACTCACGCAACTTCACTTTTCGATCATTCAAAACGATTTTATGGATTTTTTTGATGTTTTCTGGTGTTACCGCCTCATTTGGACGTCCACTGCGTTCTGCATCATCGGTGTCTCTACGACCACGTTTGAAGTCAGCAAACCAACGTTTTATTGTTGTTTCTGATGGAGCGGAGTCCCCATAACACTTTTCAAGCCATTGCTTCGCTTGAACGGTATTTTTTCCCATCAAGAAGCAGTGTAAAATTAAAACACGAAATTGTTTTTGATCCATTGTTTTGAAAATAACAAAAGTAGCGTCACTCTTAGCACAATAACTCACAAACTAATGAATAGAATATCATGAAATTTTAACAGTTGTCTTTTGAAGGTTAGTATTAACTGAAAAAAAGGTGACTGCAATAAAACTAGCGCCATCTATGTGTTAGGCCCGGGACTTTTCAGCCCATGTGTTATTTATTATAACAGGATAGTTTGTTTCAAGGAATGACTACTAAAGACTTAAGAACTGTAGGTTACGAGTTCGCTGAAAGAAATAAAATCCCTCATCGTTTCAAAAATGAAAAGAAGATGTCAAGTAAGCATTGGCTCCGTAGTTTCCTCAACAGAAATCCATATTTTTCACTGAGACGTCCAACCTCTACAAACATTACCAGAGCAATGGGGTTTAACAAGCCCCAGTGTGACAGATTCTACCGAAACATTGCAGAGTTAATGGACAAGCAGAAGTTTTCTCCCAAATCCATTTACAACATGACCAAACAGGAAAGTCTATTATGCCCAACAATCCTCCAAGAGTAGTTTCCAAGAAAGGTAAACGCGCCGGTAATAAAGTAGCTACTGTGGAACGGGGCACCAACGTTACAGTCATTAATGCAATGAGTGCTACTGGTCATTTCATCCCACTAGCATTTTATATTCGGTCGAAAAAGGATGAAAGCAGAATTGCTTGATGGTGCTCCACCAGCATTCATTGGGATGATGTCCGACTCAAGTTTCATTAATGGTGAACTGTTTTTAAACTGGCTAGTACATTTCAAAGATCATACGAGACCAACGAAAGAAAATCCAATTTTACTGGTGCTGGATAATCATGCACTTTGCACAATTAAAGCTGTCGATTTTTATCGGGAGAACAACAAAATAACACTGACTTTGCCACCTCGCAGCAACCACAAAACGCAGCCCTTGGACAAAACTTTTCACAGTGCGTTAAAAATGTATTTTGTAAGCCAATGCTAGAAGTGGATGAGAAACCAATCTGGCAGAGCTATAACTACATTTCAAATGACCCCTTTGTTTATCCCAGCATTTAACAAAACAGCAACAGTTACCTGCGCTTTTGAATGTTTAAAAGTCTCTGAGACATACTCATATAACCCAGATATCTTTACAGAAGCAGATTTCCTGCCTAGCTCTGTCACTGAACGAGAAATGTACAGTGATCCTACCTTGTCAAATGCAAAGAAGGCTCAAGAGGAAATGCCTACAGAACAAAATTATCAAAATAACCAGGAACCAGAAGAGTCTGCAGGTATGAAAACTAGTCAAACTAATGGGACAGAAACCGAGGAACTCCTTGAAGATGCTTCTTCACGAAATGCATCGTGTGTCACCTCCAAAAGCCAGTAATGACGAAACTTTTCAAGCTCCTGCAGCTGTTCCATCCTGTAGCTATAAACAACAAGAAGCAAACATTTTTAAAATAACAGATATTTCTCCATTACCTAAACCAGACATAAGACAAACAGTAAATAACTAGAGAAAATCCAAGAAATCGGAAATACTAAGCTGTTCGTCCTATAAACTACAACTTGAAAAAGAGTATGAAGAAAAAATATACCAAAAAAAAGAGTGACGAAGGAAAGCAAGAAGTCTGCGAAGAAACTTGCAAGAAAACCGGCAAAACATCCTACAAATAAAAGGAATTGGTCATGTGTTGGTACCAATGAACTATACAAAGAACCAAGTACTGAAGATTGGATCGGTTGTTCTGTATGTGGCGAATGGTGGCATGAAGATTGTACCGCGTACATTGGTATTGGATCTTTCAAATGTGATATCTGTTCATCAAAATAATTTGATAATATATTATAGTGGCTTAAAAAGCCTTTATTACTTATGCGTAATCTTAGCAACCTTAATGCACAATGTTACCGGCATGGGGCTCTAAGACTGCGCATTCCCCATTTCTTATTTTTTCTTTCATAACTCTAAAAATTATTACAAAAGCTTCGATTAAGTATAACATTAATTAGCCATAATAACGTGTTCATTAAACTTAATCAAGACGATTATGACAATTTGTGTTTTTCTTGATTTAGAGCCAATCAAATATATTAAGTGGGCAATCTTGGGGACCCTAATCTAGTTCCTATGTAGTGGTTTACAGTTTAAGTTTTAACATTTATTTTAGTTTCCAGTTTCCAGCAATGACAATAAGATGGAATTGAGGTAAAACTTTAATTGGTAAAAATTATACCAAGCACTCACAGCCCTCTGAAATCCAGATAAATACAAGTAGACTTAAACTTATGAGAATATATACCTCTCCGTAGACGTTTACACACAGGGATTAAGCCCTCTTGTGGTTTGTAGTCTTCGGAAAAATAAAATAAAGAAAAATTCTATTTATAGCAAAATATTTAGTTTGATAATTGATACAAATCCTCACACACATTGATACGGTCAATGAAGGCGCAATCACATGTAATTTATTACAGGTCCAATAAGAACAGAATGCGAAAAACAAGAAATATACCCCCAGAAAATAATCCCTAAGAACAAAAAGCTCTTTGGAACTGGCCTCAATAAACCATGTTAAAATGTCTCTAGGAAGAAAGAATGCAAAAATGCAAAAAAAAAAACTAAAATTGCAAGGTACTTCCAGCCTTGATATGTCTCCTTCCAGAGAGATATTATTTCGATAAGTGAAAAATATATTTTTTATCACCAAACCATCAAAAACTTTGGTTGGTCAAATTAAAAACAAAAAACCGACTAAACTTAAATGTTTTAAACGACAAAAAAAATTGATTTATTCCTACAAGGGGAAAGATATCAGCAGCCCACCGCTTTTATTATTTCCCTTCTGGAAATACATAAAACGCTAACATATCCTTCTGTCAAATAGCTAAAAGCTATGTGCTAGAAAATTACAAAACTCCTAAACTCAACTTCCTATACCAACATAAATTTCCACGTCATGTCCAACAATACACCAACTGTTCATGTATCGCCGCTGAGGCTGTTCGGTAGCGACTATGCTGCTGTACACACGTAACCAAAATAGCAAAGTCAAACGTTTATCAAATATGGTATTATTACCTTCCTCCATTAAATCAGATATATAAAAACTAAAACAATGAAATCACTTTCTTCAAAGCCAATTAGACTCGTAGAGCTACTGCTAAATCGGACTCCCTGATCACATATGTAGCCCCTCCCGATAAGCCATTGTCACTTTAGGAAAGTAAACTAACAAGCGATTACTGAAAAGAGGAGAAACCATATGTAAATTGATGATTTTTAATTCAGAAATATGGCAAAAAATTGCATTTTTATGGTATAATTTGTTTAAAAATTATTATTTACTAAGAAAATCTTCAGGAAACAGAATTTAATCAAAAAACTCTACATCATTCGACTAAACACGTTTTAAAGTTCTACAGTTCGTATCAAGGTGTAAAGAACATATAAAGAAGCCTAACGAAATCGAAAACTTACTTTCCATAAAATTTATGGAAAATCCTCCTCCAAATTACTAGATTGTCTTTAAATCAGGATTTTCCGCAAATCTGGGTAAGCCACATATCTAAAATTTATGTGTTATTGGGTAGTTTATATTGTCGTAAAATTTTATGGGTAACATGAAAGGTTTTTCAGATCAACTGTTTTTCCTTTATTAACCCCAGCTTAACCGAAATAAAATTTATTTTTTTCTCTATCTTTACTTTTCTTCGACTTTTATATTAAGTATCCCTTTTCACGGAATAAAGGCATTTCGAAAAAGGGAGAGAAAACGTTGATCTTTTAATATGTCAAGACGAACTTTTATCAAAATATTATGAAATGTACTGAATGCTTGTCGGAGTTTCGTGTAGCTACTTTAATTTGTTATTCATATTAAAAATGTACCCTTTGATAGAAAATATGAAAAAAAAAAAGATTGGTTGAAGTACATGGTGACATTTTGGACCTTGAACTAATGAATGGAACAAAAACTTAGATTTTAGAAAAATGTTAGTTAGTACTTTCTTAGCATGTACTACAGCATTATTAGAAGAATGGTGTGAAGTTCCTGGACCATGTGGAATTAAAGTAAAATCTTTAATATATTCTATTTATTTACGCCTTCTATAAAATATTCTACATTTTATTTGGATTCTTGCAAACCATTTATAAAAACAATATCTCATAAATAACTGCCTCCTTCTTCGCAAATGCTGTTTATTTCAATAACATTCCCTACGTTTTATCCTGTCCTCAGTGCCAAATTGCTTCATTAATCTATTTGAAAGACTTCAGCCGAGAAACGATATATACAAGGTGTAGAAAAGCAAATTTCAATGTAGAATATTTTTAGGGTTCCGTACGAAACACTTATAAAATCATCTTGATGTCCGTCTGTCCGCCTGTCAAACCCGATTTTCTCCAAAACTATTTGACATAGAAAGTTGAAATTTGACATGAATATAGCAATTGATGGTCTCATCAGATTTGTGTAGTTTTGAAAGTTAAATTTTGACTTAAGGGGCTAGTTTTGGGGGGCAAAATCGGAAGGGGTCATCGAGTGGGGTGTTAAATCAAAGTTTGTAAAAACACAAGTCAAAAAAATATGTAATGTAATACTTATATACAGTTTTCTTTGTATTATTTTTAAAAAATTGCGAAAAAACCACTCTCGAAAAGTACTGATGAAAAAATTTAAAAAAATTTTGTAATATTCTCCACAGGCCGTGAATTACCTTTAATAATTTATCTGGTATATAAAAAAAATAAATAAAAATTTCAAAGTCATCAGTTTACAGTAAAGATCCGAAAGAAACTTTTTTGAAAACTCATTTGAGGTATGTTTTGTGAAGCCATTGATCATTTTATATCTCCTTAATAAAATATTTTATTTTGAGGCGTTACATACACTTGGACGCTGCAAGAAGTATGTGTATTTTAAAAAAAATAATTTGCGGCGAAATGGCGATTATATATTTTCATTGTACTTTAAATTATATATTTTTTTAAATATGTTTTAAATGTTAACCACTGATGAACTATGGCGCCTCCTGCAGGATCACTTCAAAAAAATAATTCAATCTACAAAAATAAAATTTAATCTTGTAAAATAATGTAGTTGTTATAAATTGTGGAAGGTTTTTATTATTTATGAAAAATTGTCTATTAGAAGAATTTACAAAACCTCTCGACATTTTGTAGAAAATGTAATTATTAAGATTTAAAAAGAAGTTAAAAAATATTAAAAATTTACTAAGTAATATTTCAGACAATGCATTGAGCGAGGTAGCGGTTCTAGTCCGACGCCAGGTCACATTCAATACTATAGCTTTCTAATGGAATGGAATTTTCTCAAATTTTGTTTTTTTTGAATAATTCTTAGAAGTATAGAGAATAAAAATCCGTAAAAGAAATCGAACTTTTAAAAATTCCAGGTGTGTGTAACCCCTCAAAAACAATCAACTCACGGAAAACTAATTGCACAACGAAAGAGGCAACTTTCTAAATAATTTTACGGAACATAACCTTTATATAATGAATTCGTTCTTTAAAAAAGGCGACAATAGGAAATGGACGTGGAGAAGTCCTAACTGTAAAACAAAATATGAAATAGACTTTGTAATTTCCAGCCACAGAAATATAATACAGGATGTCACAGTGCTGAATAGGTGTACTATAGGGAGCGACTATAAACTCGTGCGGGCTAGAGTATTTATAGATTTGAAAAATCTAAAAGCAAAAGCATTTACCAATAGATCGAAACCAGCTGACCCCCTTAAATTATCAAGAAAGAGGACAGAGTATCAGCTAAAAACAACAGAGTTAATACAAGAGATTGTAACCTGTAAACTTGCCCGCTTTTTGAGGCATCATTTTGTACCCTGTGAAAATTGTTTTTTCCCACGCTTGGGCGCAATTTTCTTGCAACCTCTTTTTAATTTCTGAGAATGAATTGAGTGAATAATGATTTTAAAAGAACTAAAGAAATTAAACAAACACTAGCTCAGTTTTCCTTGGTAGAGAGATATGGGTAAGAGATAATTGTTGTACGTCTTTTTGGAATTATTTTCTATTTTTAAAAAGCTTTAGTTGTACGAATTTTGGGCACCATTCATTTTAAAATAGAAAGGATCTAACTTCAGCTAAAAAAATGAAAAAATACTGAAATGGTGTACAGTTGTTAAATAAAAAAATCAGTTTGGTACAACCGTCCTTATCCTGAAAAGAAAGATAGGTGTACAGTGAAACACTAGCTTTAATCCCAAAAAGAAAATTTATTCATGATTTTAAAATAAAAGTCCAGTTTTAAGAATTACAAAAATTCTAGCCTAAACAGTAGTTATTAAAATTAGAGTCCCTAAATCAGACATTTTACTTCTAAAACTTTACCACACCCGAAATCGAAGAGTCGTGATATTCACTTCACGATTTATCAGTTCGAATTGATGTTAAAACACTTATATGCGGGGAATAGATCTATTGATGTATGTTCTGGTGACTTACGGTTTTCCTACGGGCTTCTAGGCCTTCAATGGAACACAAAACCGATTTCACACATTCCATCACTTATGAGAAGAGCCTACTTTGGCTACTCCATGTAGAAAACACACCAAGCCCACTACGGCTTAACGTTAAAAAAAACTCGTGCTTAACTTGGCTCTCGTAAATATTGCCAGAAGCCTCTACTGCGGCTTGATGAGAATAAGCCTTCTCGGCGGCTAGGTGGTAAAAAGCCTGGTCTGCGGCTCGGTGGAAGTAAGCCTTCACGGCGGCTTGGTGGAAGTAAGCCCACTTGGCGGCTCGATGGAAGTAAGCCAAGATGTGCGTTCTCCGGACCCTTAAATAAGCCGTGAGAACTACGTCTCTAAAATGGCGACGCCGGAACCAAACTCCGGAAACAAACATTTCACCAATCCCGGCGTAATACGAATACGATGGATTCGGTCGGCAACCCGCACTGCACACTATATAACGAGCGGCTAGGAATTCCAGTGTAATACACTGCTCGATACAAAAATGAAAAGAAGTACAATATAAAGCCAAAAATCAGTAACATTACATGGTCTTAAAATCTAGGAAAAAATGAATGTTACATTACCCCCTTCCAAAAAGAAATAGACTACACTAGTCTATTAAACTAAGGCTACTTATGAGAAGGTACAAAGTGGTACACTATCACTTAATACTAAGGTCAGAACTTAAAACAAAATTACAATCTTCGGACCTTACTACTAGACTTAATTTAATTAAGCACTAATATTAAGTACAATGAAAACCAAATGAAAATCTTTGCATGATCACAAGAATCTTATAACTAGACTTAACTTAATTAAGCACTAAGGTTAAGTACATCAAAAAGTAAATAAAAATCCTTGCATGAACATAAGAAATACCTTTCCAAAGTAACAATAGTGGTCTTCTTCTATAAAAGAATTAGCTCTATTATTGTTACCAAAACAAAAAAAAATATAACTTTGTCTAGACTCTAGTCTAAATCAGAAGAATTAAACTGAAACAAAATATGAACACCCCCCTTAAAATAGTTTAAGGATTGTCAGAAAATTTTCTATTTCAGCAAAAGAAATTTAGAAAAATTCTTGAATAAAGAAAAATAAAAAACTGATTCTAGTGCAAACACTAACACTAAAAAGAAAAAGTCTTGTAAGACCATTTAGCACAAGGCTAAGAAACATCTGGATGAAAATCCAGACAAACGCTCGGGAAAAATCGCTATCAATGCTCTAGCTCACCGCTAAGAGAACATTCCAAATCTAGTATCACTACTAGTCGCACTCCGAAAATAATCGCACTCTACAGCGCAATGTCGACGTCCTAAGACATCTAGACATGCTAAAATCGCTAGGGAAAACGCTCTGGTTGATCGCCAGAAAACACGTCAGCTCATCGCCAACAAAACACTCTGGTATATCGCCAGAAAAAAAACTCGGCTCCTCGCCAAGAAAACACTCTGGTATATCGCCAGAAAAAACCTCGGCTCCTCGCCAAGAAAACACTCTGGTATATCGCCAGAAAAAACCTCGGCTCCTCGCCAAGAAAACACTCTGTAAATAGTCCTCGACTACACAAAGTCTGCGTTCTAAAAGAACAATCTCGCCATTAACATAGTGAGCAGCTATAAAAGCTAACAATATCACTATAAGCGCAGTGAATAGCTATAAAAGCTAAAATTCACTCTAAACACAGTGAATAGCTATAAAAGCTAAAATTCACTAAACTGAATGATCCTGCTTTAAAAAGCAATGTTCACAAAGAACAGAATGATTAGTCCACGCGCAACTAACATTCAAGGAAACATTCCCAATATAACTATATGAGACAGCAAGTCTCGAAATAGGACCTCCCTAAAGTCATAATCCTATATATAGGAGTCCATAAGCAAAACGACTCAAAATCACACATTTTGAGCACATGCCCTCAGGCAACCAATACACAGAAATATATACAGAAATATATACAGAAATATATACAGGAGTTCAAATCCCCAAACTCTTGGTTATGATAACTCCATATCGAGCTTGATGAAAGCTCTTAGCAAAAGCTAAACAAATCTTCGGCACATCGCACCCAAGTGGTAAATCTGCCTAGAAACATGAGCCAGAAAAACGCCCTCCGTCATTCTTCAGGGTGGCTACACTGAGATATAAAACTTAACCAGCATTGCGCTTCTTCAAGTTGCATGAAGAACCCTCGTGTACTGGTCTCGCCCTAGAACAACAACGGAAAACATCTAATTCATCCCACATAACAGGAGACAAACACCTCACCACGATATACTGAAAGGTGGAGACAATAAAATACGGAAATGGTGACCCTAGTGTCCACCAACAAAAGGGAGTAGATTATAGCATCCACTAAACTAAAACGGTGTCTACCACACCACCATAAGTCAAAAAAATTAATCAATAGGGTGTTCCGAAACACACTACTGCCAACAGCCTGTCACCACTAATAGGCTAATTGGAGCTGAGGTCGACTACAGTAGCTAGGCTCTCCTTTGGCTCAAATAGAAATAACCATTGAGTAACAAAACCTCTAAAGGTCCCAAAGGTCAAACGTTCGCCCCCCATAGACTACCCTTCCAATCAGTCTGTTCCTCAGGAAGACTAACTCCCTGCCAAACGTCGTAACGACATCTGTTAGCACCCGGTGCATCACAGCCTGTAAAAACAGATAACTCATGGGATACAACCTAAGGTTTACAAGGTTAACTTAACCAAGCTTCTAACGGAAATTTCCAAAAAAACGAAAATGAGCTTAAAAAGCTACATGAAGCAAAAATTTCTCAATTTTTCGGTGGCAACGCAACAAAACTTTTGAAGACGACAAGAGCTTTTCCAGCTTAATCAGAAACAAGAAGAAAACATCGTTGACAGCTAAAATATTCGATCATGGTGTTAATCGTCTCCCTAGACAATAGCCTCTAGAAGAAACTGCTACAGGTATCAGGCATAACCGTTTTCTGTCCGCCAAACTTCTAAATTACCTCTTGGAAATCTAAAAATTCGGTTAGGAATCTTCCTTCACTGCGCTTAGCCTCTCTTGACAAGGTTCTCATCTCGGTATCAGATTTTGATCATTTCTTTGTGAAACGACTGTCTTACTCTGCTCTCATCTCTTGTAAATGATCAGCCTTTAGTTCTCCTGCAGGACTTCAATTTCCTATCAATCTGATAGTAGACCGAAAAAACTCATCAGACGCCTATGAGTCTAGGCAAAAAAAATTTAAAAAAAATTAGTGACTCAAAGGTAACGTTTAAACGGCCCTGAAAAGAATAGAAAGTACCCTCAGTTTGTCAATTCAGAAGAAGATCTAAATCAAAATAATCCAAGTCTTAGACTTACTGGATAAACCAAAATCAATTTACTCTTAATTGCACCCAAAATATACCATTAAGGTAATAAAAATACACCCACTCGGGTAACAAACTTTGAAATTGCTCATAAAATCTTTTGACTCAACATCATATCACGCGAGCTCCATCTTGCGCTTGTCCAAACTCAAGATCACTTTGGATTGCCTCTAATCAAAATTTCGCTTCCAAGTGTCAAGAACTGGATATTATTTGGGGTCATAAGCAAATCAAATCCCGCGACCTCCGACATACCAGTCTTATGATATATCCTGAGTGTGACTCCTTCGCAAGCTCGCTAAAACTGAGTCGATGTTAAACATCAACCACAATCAACCTAAGTTTGGATATGGCCAATACCCAAAACCTTAGCATTAAACAATAAAAGTAAGCTATTCTCTGCTCAACTTTTATGACAGTCAAAAAAACGAGGTCGTCACCTCTACAGAGCAACATCAAAAAAAATAAAGTAAAGCAATTAAGATAATGTAAATATAAAATTATTCTTCTTCTGACAAACTTTCACTAGGGCTAGGTTCATTGAATGGTTTTAAGTCTTTAATATGCCATCGTCCTACTTTAGTCCCATCTAAATTAACTAAACCATAAACTAAGTCTGAAATCTTTTCTCTTATCACGCAATGCACATACTTAGGTACCAACTTAGATGTGAATTTATCAGCTGCACTGGAAAGAATTTTATTTTTTCGCCAAACGTGATCACCTACATTAAAGGAAAAATCCCTTTTTCTAATGTTGTAAGACTTACTGTTCCGTTCATAAGCCTTATGTATCCTACTACGCACGTCGGTGAAAATATCTTCTAAACCCTTTAAATTTTCGGCGTACGCACCCCTGTTACTCGGAATTATTCCGCTGTCAACATTGACATCCAAATCTAAATTTTTATAGTACGATCCAGATAGAGGTATATGTCTGCCGTAAACTAAGAAAGACGGTGTGAACCCTGTTACTTCGTGTCTTGCGGTGTACACGGGATTAAAACGGATGTTAAAACCATAAGTTTCACTTAAGCTCTTAAAACTCTTAGAGGTAAACTGAGTACCTTTATCGCATATCAAGAGCGATGGAACACCGTGGATTAGAAAGACATCATTTTCCAAAATTCTCTCTATATATTCTGCTTTAGAGCTTTTCAAAGGAAATAGCATGGTATACTTTGTAAACCAGCAAGAAACCACGAGAAGCCATTTATTTCCCTTTTTTGAACGTGGAAATGGGCCTACTAGATCAGCTGCTATGACTTGGAAAGGGTAATTAACCGTTTTCTCTTTTCCCATCAGTCCCATAGGTAGTGTATTTGGAGATTTCTGCGCTCCGCATACTTCACAAGTCCTCACAAACTTTAAGATATCAAAACGCATTTTTGGCCAATAATACTGTTCCTGAACCTTGTGAAGGGTTTTATAAAAACCAAAATGACCAGAAGTAGGAGGAGTGTGACACATGTCTATAATTTCCTCTCTCTGTGGTTTAGGAACTAGTATTTTCCACTCGGGTACATTAACTTTTAAAGGCAACTGGTTTGGGATAAACTTGTAAACGAAATCATTTTCCACCTTCCACTGCGGAAAATTTTGAGGGAATTCTTTAATTTGCTGCCGTAAATTATCGTACCATGGATCAATGCGATCTATATCAACTGTATCAATTCTTACGCCAATCTGTGCATTAAGACTGTTTTCGTCCACTGCATGATCTGGGATTCTTGACAAAGCGTCAGGAATACCATTGTGGACTCCTTTTCTATGAATTAAATTAAACGTATGTTGTCTCAACCTAATCGCCCAACGCGCTAGTTTGCCACTAGGGTTTTTAATAGAATTAAGCCACAATAAACTATAATGATCTGTTATGACCGTGAAAGGAACACCTTCTATGTAAGGTCGAAACTTTTCGATGTTAAAGAGTACTGCTAAACATTCCTTTTCAACAACCGAATAGTTACGTTCAGCCCTCGATAAAGTTCTACTGGCATACGCTATCACTCTTTCCTCACCATTGATTTTCTGTGTTAGGACGCCCCCTAAACCGGTATTAGAAGCATCACTAGAAATATAAAACTGTTGGGAAAAATCTGGTTGGGATAAAATTGGAGCTGAAACCAATAGCTCTTTAATCTTTATAAAAGATTCTTCGGCTGCTTTTGTCCAATCTATCGATTGTCCTTTTTTTCGTCCTTTCAAAAGATCATTGATAGGCACATTTGCTCAAATTTTATCGTCAGTCCGGCCTCTTTCAATTTATCTTTTACTTCCTTAAGTAAGCGAATATGCGATTCGAAGTCTTCCGATGTTACTAAAATATCATCGAGATAGGTAAAAATATGTGGCTCATATTTCGGACCAAATATAGCGTCCATTAAACGTTGCTGAGTTTGAGCAGCGTTCTTTAGACCAAACGGCATAGTGACGAACTGAAATAGACCTCGGCCTACTACTGCAAAAGCGGTCTTTTCCTTAGAGAATTTGTCCAAAGGAATTTGCCAGAAAGCCTTTCTAAGGTCTATCGAGGATACATACTTAGCATTCCTGAGTGATGTCAAAATTCTGTCGATGTTCGGTAATGGATAGTTATCAAATTTGCTGACCTCGTTGAGCTTTCTTCCGTCAAAGCATAGACGATATCACTCCGAGTTTCAACATTTCGTCTAACTCCTTATTTAATACTTTTGACATGTACGGAGACATGGCGAAGGGCCTTGTCTTTACAGGACTGGCATCAGCCGTATCTATAGACATGGTGATTTTATTCGTTCGGCCTAACCTATCTTTACTACTTATTTCATTGAAAGTGTATATTACTTTTTCTGCCTTTAAGCGTTCCGTCCGCGAGAGATCATCTAGGGTACATAGACGCGAGAAAAGGTTTTCTAAAGAACTTTCTGAACAACAATCTTTAAAACTTGTATGAGAATTGACTTCTAGGGACTGTGGATACCACGAATTATCTTTAAAATTTACTAAAATTCCGAATTTTTGTGCAAAATCACATCCTAAAACCAAAGTATGTGATAGAGAAGGTACTACTAGAGCAGAGAATACTAAACAATGACCATTGCAGACTAGCGGCAACTCAACCGTACCTAAAACTTTTAGACGGCTGCCATCTGCAGTGGTAACACTTCTATTTTTGACATGGCATATTTTTATACTTAAACGACTTAAAATTTTAATACCATTCTGACCTACAACGGAGGTATTTGCACCAGAGTCAAATAAAGCCGAGAAATGGACACCTAATAGATTTATCTTGATATGCGGTCTATTATCTAAATATTTATGCACGAATAAAGGAGACATGTGACCATTTGGAGAAAGCAGGAGTTTTAACTTGAGAAGGAGAATTTTTATTAGACTTAAAAAAAATCAGAAACTTTTTGTAACCATTTAGTCCGATCTGATCTATTGGAATATTTCTTTACTTAAGATCCTCGTTAGAATCTTTCTTTTTATCCGCGACCGGACGTTCTGAGAAAGTGCGACGGATTTTCAGTTTATAGTCTAATTCATATTCCAGTAGGTGATTGACTTTAAAATTGAAGGCTTCCATGATAAATGTATTTAGATTTAAAAGAATCGTTTGAAAAGTCATGAAAATATTTCTCCTGTGCTCCCAATAGTCTAAATAAAATCATGTAAAGACAACTAAAATATGTAAACTTCTTTACCAAACATTTAAAAAAAATCTTCAACAATTTCAAAAAGTATCGCCTTGTATTAAAATTCCTTTACTAGATATGTTAAGAATTTTCAACAAAAAAAAATCTCCAAATACCGTTTCGTATAAACAAAGTATTTTTAATATTCATGCAAAACATCGGTGAGAAAAAAGTACAGTTTTTTCTTCGGTTAACCGCAAAATAAATCTAACAGTGCAAAAATTAAAGTAGACCAGCACATCCGCCAATCTGAACTATAAAGGTAGCTTTTAAGGAAAAAGCAGGGATCACTTAAATTAGAGTCAATTAACAAAATTCAAATATCTATACCACCATCAGATAAATTGAAATAAATATTCCTTCAAATTTCCTGCTTTTGTCTTATTGCTATAGTGTAGTTTCGTTTAATAAATATTATGAAATAAAAATATCTGAAAAGTTAGAGCTTTTACTTTGTTCGAAAGCTAGTACACTGAACCCTTTAAAAAAAT
Organism: Pachyrhynchus sulphureomaculatus; assembly: GCA_019049505.1. Taxonomy (NCBI): domain Eukaryota; kingdom Metazoa; phylum Arthropoda; class Insecta; order Coleoptera; family Curculionidae; genus Pachyrhynchus; species Pachyrhynchus sulphureomaculatus. Next base: position 33,516,718 of record CM032451.1, on the reverse strand, counting down.
AAACTTCCATCGAGCCCCACGTTGGGCGCCATTTTGTAACCTGTAAACTTGCCCGCTTTTTGAGGCATCATTTTGTACCCTGTGAAAATTGTTTTTCCCACGCTTGGGCGCAATTTTCTTGCAACCTCTTTTTAATTTCTGAGAATGAATTGAGTGAATAATGATTTTAAAAGAACTAAAGAAATTAAACAAACACTAGCTCAGTTTTCCTTGGTAGAGAGATATGAGTAAGAGATAATTGTTGTACGTCTTTTTGGAATTATTTTCTATTTTTAAAAAGCTTTAGTTGTACGAATTTTGGGCACCATTCATTTTAAAATAGAAAGGATCTAACTTCAGCTAAAAAAATGAAAAAATACTGAAATGGTGTACAGTTGTTAAATAAAAAAATCAGTTTGGTACAACCGTCCTTATCCTGAAAAGAAAGATGGGTGTACAGTGAAACACTAGCTTTAATCCCCAAAAGAAAATTTATTCATGATTTTAAAATAAAAGTTCCAACCCTTGCAGTTTTAAGAATTACAAAAATTCTAGCCTAAACAGTAGTTATTAAAATTAGAGTCCCTAAATCAGACATTTTACTTCTAAAACTTTACCACACCCGAAATCGAAGAGTCGTGATATTCACTTCACGATTTATCAGTTCAAATTGATGTTAAAACACTTATATGCGGGGAATAGATCTATTGATGTATGTTCTGGTGACTTACGGTTTTCCTACGGGCTTCTAGGCCTTCAATGGAACACAAAACCGATTTCACACATTCCATCACTTATGAGAAGAGCCTACTTTGGCTACTCCATGTAGAAAACACACAAAGCCCACTACGGCTTAACGTTAAAAAAAACTCGTGCTTAACTTGGCTCTCGTAAATATTGCCAGAAGCCTCTACTGCGGCTTGATGAGAATAAGCCTTCTCGGCGGCTAGGTGGTAAAAAGCCTGGTCTGCGGCTCGGTGGAAGTAAGCCTTCACGGCGGCTTGGTGGAAGTAAGCCCACTTGGCGGCTCGATGGAAGTAAGCCAAGATGTGCGTTCTCCGGACCCTTAAATAAGCCGTGAGAACTACGTCTCTAAAATGGCGACGCCGGAACCAAACTCCGGAAACAAACATTTCACCAATCCCGGCGTACTACGAATACGATGGATTCGGTCGGCAACCCGCACTGCACACTATATAACGAGCGGCTAGGAATTCCAGTGTAATACACTGCTCGATACAAAAATGAAAAGAAGTACAATATAAAGCCAAAAATCAGTAACATTACATGGTCTTAAAATCTAGGAAAAAATGAATGTTACAAGATTAAAGATAATACAATCATCGAAACAGTAGATACAAAAGCTGAAGAACTAACATCCATAATTAAAGCAGTCTCAGCTGCAGTAGCCACAAAAACTGGAAAACAAGAGGACAAAAAAATGACAACACGAAACAACTCATGGAAAGAAGAAGAAATATGAAAAGAGATGAGCACAAAATAGAGTGGACGGAGCTTAACAAGTTAATCAGAAAAGAGATCAGAAAAGAACGCACAAGCATAAAGTGATTTTGGAAACCATTGTAGGAAATAAAAGCCCGAAAGTAATAAACAAGAAAAGATTAGTAAGTTGCAAAATAATGAGGGACAAGTAATAACGAATAGGGACAAAGTAAAATCAGAAATAAACACCTAATATAAGGAACTCTACAGATTCAAAACAACATCCAATAAAGAACAAAGAAAACGGACTGAAAAGAAAATACAAAATATAGGTTCGGAAGAACTGCCTACTGAAGAGGAGGTCAATAATGCCCCGAAGGAAGTGAAGCAACAAAGCAGCAGGCCCTGATGGTATTTTATCGGAAGTGCTATTGGAGGCCGGAGAGGACTTTAAACAAGAACTGGTCAAACTATTCAACATAGGTCTGGAAACTGGCAAAATACCAACAATGGAGATATCAGAAAGTTGGACAATTACCGCCCGATTAACTTACTATCTCATATTTATAAACTTTTGACTAAAATCATTTCCAATACATTAAAAAATAAGTTAGATTCCTACCAGCAATGCCGGTTTTAGATCTGGCTATACCACGTGCGACCACTTACAGACAATGAGAAATATCCTAGAAAAGAGCAATGAATAAAATTTCGAACTTTATATAGTCGTCAAAGACTATGAAAAGGCTTTTGATTCCGTCGAAATGTGGGCAATCATCAACAGTTTGAACAACTGTAGAATGGATTCTCAAACTCTCTCACTCAAAGATATGTATGAAAAACCAAAGATTTATATAAAACCTAGTACAAAACATATACGTATAGGAAGAGGTGTAAGACAGCGAGATACTAGCTTTTTTAAGCTATTTATTACAGCTCCAGCTCTAGAAGATGTATTCCGCTAACTAGATTGGACAAATAAAGGCCTAAAGATGTGTATTTGAGGCATTTAAGGTTCGCCGATATTGTAGTCATCAGTAATAATTCACAGTTTCAAGGAATGATAAATGAGTTCAATTACCACTCAAAGACAATTGGTTTTAAGATGAATAAAAGTAAGACAAAAATATTAACTAACACTAATAACAACATAGTTATAAATTTGGAAAGAACAACTGTCGAGATTGTTAAGGATTATGTCTATCTGTAATTAAGTTATATATTCAAGGATAAAGCCATCCCAAATAAATTAAAGGCTAAAGTTTACGATCAGTGCATCCTACCCGTAATTACATATGGCGCTGAAACTTGGACACTGAATACAAAAACTAGATCGGACCCAGATAGCACACGAAAGACGGATGATCGGGATAAAACTTAAATATAGAAAAAGAAACAAGTGGATACGTCAATAAACGAAATTAAAGGACATTATAGAGCATGTAGCAGATAGAAAGTTACAATGGGCTGGACATGTAGCATGCACGACCGATGATCGATGGACCAAGCGAACTTTAGAATGGAGACCACAGAACAGTAGGACGTCTGACAACAAGACGGCGGAATGATATGCAGAGGGTTGCGGGCATTGGATGGATGACAACAGCTGCAAATAGATTGACATGGAAATTCAGGGGGAACGCCTACATCCAGCGTTGGATAGAATTAGGCTTATAGTGAGTATAGTGTGATAGTGATTTGCACTTGGCCGGTTATTAAACTTAATAAAATTGTCAAATTCAATTTGTGATAATGAAATAAATACTGTTCTATAGCAGGTTAAAACCTTGAACGAAGAGAATTATATTTCAATTTAACCTCTGACACAATCAAACGCGGTAAACGGTATTGATTAAAAACGAAGCGATATTTCTGCTATAGACCAAAGAATTGTGTTATAAAGCTCAAATTTTAGAGAGCCCCCCTACATTAGGATTAGCTTTAAGTTAATCTTAAGTTAATTTAAAGATTAATTTTAAGTTTATACTTATAAAATAACTTACGTACTTAATATCTTAAGTACTTCCTCATCATATTTGTATAAAACCTATAACCTCGACTAAGTTATTTAGGTTACTGACATGTAAGTATCTTAAGACACAAATGTATAATCATGATTAGTTCACCCTATTGTGTAATAGTTATGGATTTAGCCCTTCTAATTATCAATAAAAAAATTTAGAAATTAGAAAACTGAATAGTGGACACCTGGAGGCAGCAGAATTATTTCTGGGTACAGAGGTGACGAGTACGCAGAACTTGACAGAAAATATGTTAATAAAATACGTGCCTTTGAAAACCTTACTCCTAGTATATAATATACATATATGTTTTATTAAAAATATTCTAAAAAGGCTTTCATTCACAAATTTAAATGGTTTAAGCTGTTCATTTGAGCTAACTAATCCCAGTATTTGCAGAGATTCTATTTTAAATGCGGAAAGTTTGTATTAAAGTGGTTAAATTTCTGGACTTTTACTTTCAACCGTGATGTGATTTTAAAAACCCATGTAAATTGCTTTGAAGTCATATAAGACTCTCCGAAACAAGAAAAATCTCCGATAAGCAAAAAATAAGTACAAATCAACTAATTTCTAAGAGGATGTGGTATCTATGGTACACAAAAATGTTTGCTGTTTATAAAAGTGTGGATAAAGTACAAAAATTAGCTAATAGTTCAGCTGATGTGTTACCTCTGACATTAAGCACCAACTGAGAGCAGATCAAATTCGCGTTACAGGTCTGCTGAATTATGAACTCATTTCTTAGTTTCCTAGAGAAGCCGGACACTATAAGGAAAGCGCTATCTATGTTGAAGCCATCCTCCATCTGCAGACTAACTATTCTCTAAATATATTTACAGGAGGTAGCAAACAAACTTAATTCGCTGTTTGTTTGTGTTAGCGATCTAGTAAATAAAAATAAAACTTATGTACCTAGTGCGTTTAATTGAAAAACAGGTGTGAGTTGATATTTTTAAATCCCATAGAAGTGGTCGAATTAATAAATATAATACAATTTTTTAAGAATCACTACCACTATTTTCATTAAAGAGGTGTATTTACAGTATAGTAAAGCCGACCAATATTTTAAAATGTTCACTTTTAGAAAATTAATATTCCAACAGAATTTAGCCGATCAATCGTTAATTAAAAATTTTCGAAAAAAATCTTTATAACAGATTTAAACAATACTCTATGTTAGCTAACCTGTTTTCCAAATTGCAACGCGGTTTTCTCTGGAGCTGCTTTGTTGAAACCGCTGTTTCTGACTTTATAGGGGAAACGTTGAGAGACTTGGAAAGGGAGTAATAAGCGTATATTTTTTTATGAATCTCTCTAAACATTGTTAATGTGTTGGCAAAAATGTTTTCAAAAAATCCGCGTTGAAATAAAATGCTGATCTAATATAATTTTTTAATTTACGGTTCTGTCGTTGTCATCTCAGCAGGCAAACGATTACACAGGTATACAAAATAAAATAATCCTCTGTCTTTTAAGTGAGACACGTGTTTTCTTAATTATTATTTTATGCAGCATCATAAAAAAGGCATCCACTGTGAAATTTTTTCAAAAAAAACACACTGAAAGTTGAAAAAAATCCATTTTAATAAATAAAATGTAAAACTGTATAATCATTAAAATTATTGAATAAAACTATTATTTCGGATATTTTTAAATGTTCTGAATCTACATTTATCATAAAAACTTAAAAATATTAGGTTTTAGTGTTGATGTTTAACAACACGCATACAGCAGTTTTAACTAAATGCTGTTTAAAATAAATATGTGCAACCGTCAAATTAAAAAAATTGTTTTTAATTTTTATTAATATTGTACAAAACTATTATTTCCAGTGTTTTTTGAATCACTTAATCCTGATTTGATTAAAGTTTTATGTTCAGTTTCAATAAAAAACTCACTTTTAACACTTAAAATTTTATATATATTTTTAAAATATATGGTTTGAAAAGGTTTTTCTAAATAAATAAATGCAACAGCTCAACAAGAATTTTTTTTCCTAACAAAATTATCATTTCTAGTAGTTTTTTAAATTTCAAATTCGAATTTGGTATGAAAACATGAGGAGTAGTGTTTAATGTTGAAGAAAAATATCCGTTTACTAATTAGGAACAAAAGGTTGCAAAATGCAGTCTAATGTACATCCCTTGAAAGTTTTAGAAGTCAATTTCGGGGGTAGATTGATTGAGTGAATATGCGGGAATGTGAGTGGGTGAGTGAGGGTAGTGAGTGAGTGAGTGAGCGAGCGAGTGAGAAAGTGAGTGAGTGAAGTAGTGAGTGATTGATTGATTGAGTGAATATGAGGGAATGTGAGTGGGTGAGTGAGGTAGTGAGTGTGTCAGTGAGTGAGTGAGTAAGTGTGTGGCTGAGCGAGCGCGTGTTTTGTTCAATATTAATAAAAGTTAAAAACAATTTTTTAATTTTTATTATTATTAAATTAAATTTATTTTAAATAGCGTTGTGCTAAGTAGCTTAGTTAAAGGTGGTGCATGCGTGTTTTTTTATTAAACATGAACACTAAAACCCAACATTTTTAAGTTTTTATGATAAATATAGATTTAGAATATTTAAAGATATGCGAAATAATAGTTTTATTCCATAATTTTAGGGATCGTACAGTTTTACAATTTATTTACTAAAATGGATTTTTGGCAACTTTAAGTGTGTTTTCCGAAAATACCTCAGGGTGGATGTCCTTATTTTTATGATTTTTTGATTCAGCATAAAAATGTACTTAAGAAAACACGTGTCTCACTTAAAAGAGAGAGATTTTTTTTTGTATACCTGTGTTATTTAAGTTGAAGAGGGACGTTACTCATTCAGCCAAAAAGTTTGACAGGTTGAAACTATTATGCTGATGATGCAGACTCATCTTAGACCCTTTTACAACGTGATTATTACTTCCTTTACTAGTGACATAGCAAGGTTTTATTGGCGCAGTTAGGGGGTAGATGTAGGCAAAGAGAGTTTTTCTAGGAAAAAATCTAATAGGTTAAATTTAAGCGATCGAATTTTCGTATCGCAATTGTCGTGGAACGTGACGGAGAAGTACGGACCTTCTCTGTCTTATAATTAGACTCAACCTTTCCTCTAGAAAGTATCAGAACATCCATAATCAGGGGGGGGGGGTTAAAAAAATCCTTGTAGTGGAACTTTACAAGCTTAAAAACTTCCCAATAGAATAAAGAAACTTCGCAACTGGGGGGAAGACTCTCAAATACCAAAAAGCCTCTTATACAGTTAAACTTTAAAAACTTATGCTCTTCTCGACAGATAGAAAAATACTTTATCACAGAAGACAATCTGCATACATTATGCAGAATATATCCCGCACTGGACGTGTCCCAGGGATGGAGAACTGAAAATGTAGTCTTCGTTCCTAAACCTAGGTGTGACATGTACACCGAAGCGAAGGCATATCGACCAATAAGCCTTTCATCTTTTCTGCTAAAAACACCGAAAAAAATGATAGATAGCCACATAAGAGAGGAGGCCCTTCTAGAAAACCCTCTACTTAAACATTAACATGTATGTTACTGTCAACCAGGCAAATCATGTGAGACAGCTTTACACAACCTCATAGTGAGGGTTGAATCGTCGCTGTACCACAAAGAGGTTGCTCTGGGTGCTTTGTAGCCTTCGAAAGATATTATATCGACGACAATACAGGCAGGCGGATAACCAACATACTTTTACATCGGCAAATAAAAGCCAAGCTACATGGAGGCACTTTAGAAAAAGAGGTGATCCAAGTCCACAGAGAGGAGTGTTATCATCATTTATCTAATATTTAGTGGCGAGCGAGAAGGTGTGAGGGAGTAAACTTTGAAAGTTAACGCTGCTGTTATACCGATCACAAAAAGAAGAATTAAAGGTAATTACATCTTGAATATCTTCGAAGAACGGATAAAAACCGTTAGTGAGTGCAAAAAATCAATCAAAAAATCCATATGATTTGTAGGAGGTACCAACCTTCAAACGATACGTGTCAAAATTTCATGACATTTTGACGATTAGTTTACAAATTAGAGTGGTTTTAGTGACGTTACTTTTGATATTCTCAAAAACAGTGGAAAAAATCGAATTTCGTTTGTTGATTAAACACTGTTTCTTGATGGGGAAAAATACCGTTCAAGCAAAGCAATGGCTTGATAAGTGTTACGAGGACTCTGTCCCTGAAAAATCACTCATCATTTACTGGTATGCTGAATTTAAACGCGATCGTACAGACACAAATGATGCTGAACGCTCTGGACGTCCAAATGAGGTGGTTACATCGGAAAGCATAAAAAATCCTCAAAATTGTTTTGGATGACCGTAAGGTGAAATTGCGTGAAATAGCTGACACCCTAAAAATGTCAAAAAAATGTGTTGGTCATATTTTGCATAAATATTTGGGGACGAGAAACCTCTGTTCGAAATAAGTACCGCGTTTGCTCACAGTGGTTCAAAAACAAACTAGGTGTTGATAATTCTGAGCGCTGTTTGGACCTGTTTAAGCGCAACAAAAAAAAATTTTTCATGCGATCTGTGAAAATGAATGAAATATGGATCCACCACTACTCACCGAAATCAAATCGGCAGTTAGCTGAGTTTACAGCAAACGGTAAAAGCCGCCCAAAGAGACCAAAGACACAGTCGGCTGGGAAGGTTTTGGCCTCTGTATTTTGGGATGCGCATGGAATAATTTTCAACGACTATGCTGAGAAGGGAAAAACCAAAAAATGTGTTTTAAGTAGCTAGACCAAAAACGTTTCAGCCTACGTGTTACTTCATATTTAAGAGTGAAAAGAATAACTTTAGAGGTTTTAAAAAATGTTTCCTATTTTGTATTATTTTTTTAAATACAGATGATATATAATCAAAATTTCTAGCTGTTCTTTAAAATTTTATACATATATCACTTGGGACCAGCTTTTTATGACTCTTTAGTATGTAAGAAAGTATTATAGCTTTAAGGAAACTTTTAAACCAGAATATTAACTTTTCTAAAACCGGATTTATCCAAAGTGATTGATTTATATTCTGAACCAAATGAATCTTCGAAAAAGTTAACAGCATGTACTTTTTTTCTTATCTTTCATACTAATTAAATTGTGGCTGTGTCAAGGAGATAAATTATTAACCTCTTTTAGTTCTAGAGATTTTTTAACTTCTCTAATAAATTAAAAAGGAGAGTTTTTCACGAACCTCAACTGGTTTTTCTGATAAATATTTTCCGAATGTCAATATACATTTGGAAAGTTAATATATATTTTTCTGAACAAAATTGATTTAGAACAAACTTAGCTGCTTCGTAATAAATGAAATACTTAACCGGCTAACCCAGGCGCTGAGAATACACACACATTTGTTTTGTAGTTCAAGAATTCTTATTGGTCATGTTATGAAGAGCTATGTTTAAAGATAAATATATTCCTTTTTTCTTATGAGCATAGCACATGTGCTGCAGGGAAATCCCCAAAGGGCTACAGGAACGATGCTTGTGCAGTAAAAGCGATTCACGTTGGCCCTGAATCGCTGTAAATTGTGCTTGTGTTCTTCATATGAAAAAGTGCTTGAAAAGCGTTGTATGAAGAGTGACAAACAGAATCTCATAACGATGTGTTGTATTAGCGCGCGGTGTATTCCCAGCCTGCATCGTTCTGGGAGGAATTAAGCGAGCTACAACTATTGAACACTTTTCTTGAAAATACTTAACTCAACTCCCCAACCGTTCTTCTATATTCCAAGGTATCAAGGTTTCTGGTGAGTGGTTTCCAATCAAATGAATAGAACCCAACAAATACAGTGTACGTTTCGAATCAGGGAACCAACCATGGGAGCAGTATTCCTTCGTTGGTCGAATTTGAGCTTTGTATAGAATTATTAGTTATTGTAGACTGTAACACGTAGGATGAAAAATTTTTGGCCTGACACATAGATGTCGCCCTTTTCAAAAAGTCCATATGATTTTTAGGAAGTACCAATCTTCAAACGATACGTATCAACATTTCACCACATCTTGAAGATTAGTTTACAAGTTACAGTGGTTTTAGTGACCCTAATTTTGATATTTTCAAACAATGGAAAAGAATTTTGTGTGTTGATTTAAACACTGGTTTTTGATGGGAAAAAATATCGTTCAAGCAAAGCAATGACTTGATAAGTATTACAGAGTCTCTGCCCTTGGAAAATCATTTACTTGTATGCTGAATTTAAATGCGGTCGTATGGATACAAATGATGCGGAACGCTCTGGACGCCCAAATGAGGTGGTTACACCGGAAAAACCTCAAAAAAATCCACAAAATTGTTTTGGATGACCGTAAAGTGAAATTGCGTGAGATAGCTGACATCCTAGAGATATCAAAAGAACGTGTTGGTCATATTTTGCATGAACATTTGGGCAAGAGAAAGCTCTATTTGGACCTGTTTAAGAGCAATAAAAAGGATTTTTTTCATACGATATATGACAATGGATGAAACATAGATCCGCCACTACACAATGGAATCAAATCGGCAGTCAGCCGGTGAAAGCCGCCCGAAGTGACCAAAGACAAAACAGTCTGCTGGAAAGGTTTTGGCCTCTGTATTTTGGGATGTGTATGGAACAATTTGCATCGAGTATGCTGAGAAGAGAAAAAACTATCAATAGCGAATATTACATAATGTTACTGGTGCGTTTGAAGGAAGAAATCGCAAAAAAATGCCCCCACATGAACAAGATAAAAGTGTTCTTTCATCAAGACATTGAACCAAGTCAATGGTTACAATGCCAAAATTGCATGAACTGAAGTTCGAATTGCTTCTTCATCCACCGTATTATCCAGACTTGATCCCCAGCGACTATTATCTATTCGCAGACCTCAAAAAAATGCTCGCGAGAAAGAGGCTCCAATGAAGAAATTATGGAGGAAACTGAGGCCTATTTTGACGGCCAGGCAAAGGCAAATCCTTCTACAAGAAAGGTATAGAAATGTTAAAAAAGCATTGGACTGATTGTATCGCCCTTGAAGGGGCGCAGTTAGAAGTTAAAAATTTTTCCCAGCTTTTAAAAAGCTCCCTTTGCTGTGCATACAGGTTCATGATAAGACATATTTGCTCCCAAGTAGATGCCTAGAAAATTGAGTGACGATGTTAGAGGTATGGAGTGTCCTGATAATAACTGTGTCAGGTTCAGGAATGTAACTTTTTGAGAAACAACTACCGCCTGGGTTTTGTAGCTTCAAATTCTACTTGTTTAGTGTCACCTGAGTACAGAATTTCTTCCAGGCCTTTGTTAAGTTGACGATTTCCTACTATCTGCGAATAGTTATGCTACATAAGTTAGAAGATCTCTTGTTGATCTTTGCCATATTAATAATCGCTAATAATATTAAATCTCTCTAGATATTTTAGAAGATGCCTATTAATAACCTTTTTCATAACTTTCGATATTACTGGAACCAGTGCGACTGATCGATAGTTGTTTAGTAAGGTTTTCTTATCTTCTCTGTATATCAGCTGAACTGTAGCGCATTTCCAGCAGGAAGAAAATATTCTCTTCCTCTAGAATAGGTAGGAAAGTTTAAAAACTAGTGTTAGTTTGCTCGCGCATTTTCTGGGTGCTATGGCAGGACATTAACAACGTGAACCAGCAGGATTTAGAAAGGAATACAGCACTTTGGACCATCTTCAAACAATTAGACTACCAATGGAAAAAGCAAATAAATATAAGGTCACACACTATGAAAAAGCATATGCTTCGATAAAGATATGGGCAGTCCTTAACGCCTTAAGTAATAGTAGAGTCGACGAAAGTTACACATCTCTTCTTAAACACATATATAAAATTGCTACATCACAAATAATGCTTAAAAAAAACAAAATCAAAATTAAAAGAGGAATTAGATAAGCCAACTCAATGTTCCTAAAGCTGTTCACGTGGACTCTAGAAGACATGTCCCAATCGCTAAAGTGAGAAATTAGAGGAATACTAATGGAGGGTGAACGATTAAATTACTTAAGTTTCGCAGATGATGTTACTCTGATCGCCAATACAAAAGAAGAATTACAAGAAATACTGATAGAATTAAATAATAACTCTCGGGAAATAGGTCTAAAAATAACTTCACTAAAACTAAATATTTGAACAACGAACCTGAAGATAACAGCCAGGACCTGTTAAGAGAAGGTGAAAGAATAGGAAAGGTACAAACATTCATATATTTAGGACAAAAAATCGAAACATAATAAAATAATTTAAAGGCTGACTTGGATAGAAGAGTTTCGTTAGCTTGGTCTGCGTTCGTAAGATTACAATCCACATTTAAATTGGACATCCCAAATACAATAAAAGCCAGAGTGTTGAATCAGTATGTACTGCTGGTATTAACATATGGCACGGAAACGTGGGCTTTAAATAAGAGTATGATATATAAACGTCAGGTAACCCAAAGAGCAATGGAGAGGAGAATGCTAAATATTAGACTCCAAGATCGTATTCCTAAGATGGAGATACGAAGAAGATCAAAAGTGACAGATGTAATACAACGAATGCGTATATTAAGATGGAATTGGGCTGGGCATATCGCAAGGATGAATGATAATAGAAGGACCCGCTGTATGGTTGAATGGAGCCTACAAGAACATAAAAGATGCAGAAGTAGACCACAAACAAGAAGGGTGGATGACATAAAAAGATTAGCGGGACATAGCTCAGTGGAGACAACTTGGGGAAGCTTCCATCCGACTATGGATGAAATGATGATGATGGCAGGTCATCAGCGCAGGAAGCTTTTTTGATATCTTGCTTCATTAAAATTGGTTTTACGATACGCTGTGTGAAAACAATATCGGACAACTTTGACTCCACCATGGGAATAGTGTTTTCAATTGGAAATCGAAAGTAGAATGTGAAAAAAAGAGGTCAGCTAACAAGTTGGTTTTCTTAACAGGTCTTGTTGCAATAGTATTGACCTGGAATTGGTGGTACTTAGCCCTCTCTCTGTCATTGAGTGGTAGGATACTCACTGTCGAAAGCAATTTGTGGTCGGAAAAGCTTAACGGCTGATTAAGAGTGACAGTGTAAATTTCTACACTGCTAATTAAAAACAGATCAAGACTGGTGAACTCTTCGTCTAAATCAAGCGTCCGTGTTGGTTCATTGATAAGCTGAGTAAATTCCCAACTGTTTGAGAATCATTCCGCTTCACGACCTTGTTCGTCTGTCGTATTTTAATATTTTAGTCAGTTGATGTTGTGGACATTAAAGTCGCTCAGGTTGGCAATTTCGGATAATTAATCTGTAAATGATCGATAGTGTCTGCAAGAGGAGCAAAAATTATTCTAAAGATTGGTGGTCGGTAAAGGCAGCAGACAGATGTTGTTATTTATTAAGTCGGTATTGTTAACATTAAAATTTTGAAACTCCAAAGCCTCCTTTCGTTAGCGAGACAGATCGTTTCTGACAAAAAGAAATATTCCACAGTTATGCCTAAACCGCTAATAGAAGTCGCACACAGGATACAGAAAGTTGACTGTGCTAGTCAATTGACTGACTTTGGTTTTACAGTGAGCGAGCATATGAGACTTATTTAATTTTAAGTGTCGGTGCACTGAATTTATGTTTGAGGTTAAACCTGGTATGTTATAAGAATCTATTTTAAAATTGCGATCTCTTTATGTTGACGCCCCCGAGTCAGCCACCACTCGAAGATCCGAATAGATATATCTGAAATTTTTTGGCCCTGGGAGCTTTATTATGCTATTTTTCCCAAGATGAATTCGAGGATATTTGCATAGCCACGAAATGTTAAATAACTTCCTCATCAGCATGATTATTTTTATACCTAGTTTGTGACATACTATTTTCACACAACCAAAAAAAAAGAGAAGAAAAAAATGTGAATTTGACTTGGATGAGGCGCAGTTGGGGTTTAGAAAAGCCTTTGGAATGTTGGAGGTTGTGCTTGCTGTTAATAATCTTCTCCAGAAATCTCGAGACCAGCGCAAAGATGTATGTACGTGCGTAATCTAGCATGGAAAAGCTTTCAATAGAATACGTCACTCCAAGTTAATAAGCATATTAGGGCTCGTTCGACTGGATAAAAAGGATATAAGAAAAATTGAAAACTTTTATTGGGGTCAAACTGCAAAATAACACATTGGAGAAATGAGAATATCTGTCAATAGAATCCACCGAGCAGTCCAGCAGGGCCGTATTCTGTCACTATATCGTTTTTATCGTTTGTCAGATTAGAAGGCACCGAGCACGGGGTTAAGGTAAAGGAAGTAATCCTAGATATGCTGACGATACACTAGTTATATGTGACAATATCAAGAATATAAAATGTATAATATATAATATCAATCCAGCTGGAACAGAAATGGAACTTATTATAAATGTTAACAAAATCAAATTTATGGTGTTCATCCAGGAATGAGAAGAACGAATGAAGAATGAATTTCAATGCTGCCGTTGTTGAAAGAGTAAATCAGTCTTAAAATTCTGGAGAGTATTATCACGGAGGACTTAAATCTTCTCATTGAAATCAGTAGTCGTATTGAGAGCGTCAGGATAACTTTCCAGCGAAGGAAAAGCTTCTGCTTCAATGACAACCTAAACCTAAAACTAAGGCTATGCGTGGCAAAACGTTACGTTTCGTCTGTTCTACTGTATGAACTGGAGGGCGGGACCTTAACATCAAATACTGTGAACAGACTGAAACATTTGGAAACGTAGAGCCATTGAAGAATTCTGTGAATTCCATGAACTGACCAACTCACCAACTCGGAGATTTTGCGGCGAGCAAAAAGCTACAAAAACATTCACTATTTCCTTTCTTAGTCACATTTTCAATTACAAAATAACGAAAAATGTCGTTAAATAAGGAACAGCTTCTATTTCTGGTAAAAATCGGTACTTTCCTTACAAACACGTAATTTTAAAATAAGCACTATATTTAGCTTCTTCAAGGTAAAGAGTAACTTAATCCCAGGAATAAAAATGTAAACAACTGTTTAAGATCACCACTTATGTTTATTATATTATTGCTGACAATTGTTTCGACACACTGTGTCTTCTTCTGGAGCACGATGTAAATTACCGTTGTTTAAATTTTTATTTCTAGTTATTATGGATCTCCATCAACTAACGGCTAAGTCAGTGCAGTACTTAATCCCAGCACTACCAGTCGATATTTTTAAGATAGGATAAGATACTAGAAAAAAAATTGTTTGATAAACACTTACAGCTAAAACCTTGTAGTTCCCTTTAGTTACTATTTCTGTCAAAATTGGAAATAGTAAAAAAAGTAACACAATTTTCGTATTCCCTGACGTACAATACGATATAGTACTTCATCAACCTCTATATGTTTAACTATATACACGCATAACTGAAAATAATGAAAAAATAAGACCATTTTCTGAAACAACATAAATAGGATACCCTGTGTATGTGCCCCGCCTATAAAAGAACACATCATTATAATATGATATTAAATTGTCTGCATTACAACATTTACAGACCAATTAAAACAACAAACTCAATTCATGTTTAATGGTCGTAAATGACCACTTATTTGCTTTTGTTCCTTCGGTATTTATCTTCGTTTAATTATTTCACCGCATAATTGGTACTAAGCTAGATATAATAACTAACTTACATCGGTTATGTTGATAAAAGATTGTTGGAACTATGAATTTAACTTTATGTCTTAGAAATAATGGAGCATTATAATGTGTACGAAAATATATCAGGTCAGTCAATAAGTTTTAAACACGACTCCTATGGAGCATATTGAACACCATTGTTAAGCTTCATCGGTCATATGAGTACACCCTAAATTTTAAGTCGATGAAAATTATTCCATGCGCATCACAAAATACAGAGGCCAAAATCTTCCCAGTCGACTGTTGTGTCTTTGGTCCCTTCGGGCGGAATTCACCGGCTGTTGTCCACTCAGCTGACTACCGATTTGTTTTTAGTGTATAGTGGTGGATCCATGTTTCATATCTTGTCACATATCGCATTTAAAAGTCCTTTTTATTGCGCTAAGTCAGGTCCAAACAGCGCTCAGAATCATCAACAAGTTTTTGGTTCACTGGGGGGCAAACGCGATACCCATTTCAAAGAGAGCTTTCTCATGCCCCAATGTTCATGCAAACTATGACCAACACGTTCTTTTCATATCTCACGCAATTTCACTTTACGGTCATCCAAAACAATTTTATGGATTTTTTTCCAACGAAAATATTAGAAGCTTCACTAAAACCACTGTAACTTCTAAACTAATCGTGAAAATGTCATGAAATTTTGACACGTATCGTTTGAGGGTTGGTACTTCCTAAAAATCATAAGGATCTTTTGAAATGGTAGACATTTATGTGTCAGGCCAAAAACTTTTCAGCCTACATAATATTTCGCAGACTGCACAAAAATTTGCTAACAAAATTTCACAGTTCATGTTGACTCGGTTTATTTGAAAACTCAGTATTAAGATAATTAATTATTCTGGCTGTAATGTTTGTAGTGATTTCTAAACCACAAAGTTTAATGTAAAAATCGACATATACTTATAGAAAACAAATTACTTTCTACAGCACAAAGAAGCAAAGAAACAAGGTTTTTATCAATTTTTGAAAAATTTGCTTCCAAGCTTTCAGTATAAAATAAGTTTTTTTAATAATAAAATAATTTCGATAGTTATTTTAAAACTCCATCTTAACAACAGATAAAATGTGTTAATCTATTGGATAGAAAGCCATTGGTACACTTGTCCTAAAAATAAATAAAAATGTGATTTTTTTCTTCGGCTGTGTTTATTATCTGGGATATGATGTTACTAATTAAATAATTTAGGTATTACTTATTATTTTATATGAGAAACTATTTTTGTAGGCATATTAAACGTGCTGCAAGGAAATCCCTAAAGTGCTACATCAGCGACGCGTGTGTGGAAAAAGCGATTCACGTTGTTCCTGAATCGTTATAAATTGTACTCGAGGAAAATATAGTCCTGAGTAAGTCATTCCAAAGGAATATAGCTCTCCAAATTAAGGGACTGCTTGAAGTGTACGAGGAGTGACAAGCTGAACTTCATACAGATGTGAAGTATTAGTGCGAAGTGTATTCTTAGCATGCACCGCTTTGGGAGGAATTAAGCACGCTTCATACATCGAACACTTTCCATGAAAACACTTCGATATTCCAGGAAATCAAGAATGATGGTCAGTTCTGGCTCTCCAATCAGGCAAACAGTTCTCTTCTGAATAGAGTCCAACAAATGCAGTGTATGTTTGGAAGCAGAGCACCAATCATGGAAGCTGTATTCCATCGTTGGTCGAATTTGAGCTTTTTATAGAATTAACAGTTGTTATGGAGGGTAAATCTTTCTAGTTCAAAATAATTTTCCCAGCTTTTGAGAAGCTCTCTTTGCTATGTTTGCAACATGTTCATGCCAATACATAAGTGCTCCCAAATGAACACAGCAAATTAAGTGACAGTGCTAGAGGAATGGAGTGCCCGATATAACTATGTCGGGTTCAGTAACGTTAACTTTTTTAGAAAAAAATGCCGCCTGGGTTTTTGTAGCGTTAAATTCTACTTGGTTACTGTTACTATAAGATAAAAAATTTTTTGTAGGTCTTTGTTAAGTTGAACGGCTTCCTGCTGTTCTGCTTAATAATATAATATATTCATTTTAGTGCCTTCTTATGAAATATAGTATCTTCTTCTTAAAGTGCCTAATCGCTTCGAATGTCGGCAATCATTCTGGCTATTATTACTTTATCCACTGCAGCTCTGAATAGACCAGTAGAATTTGTTGAGAACCAATTTCGCTGATTGTTTTAGCCGGGAAATACGTCTGCGTCCTAGTCCCCTTTTTCCAAATATCTTTCCTTGGAGTATTTGCTGTAGTAATCCATATCTCATTATGTGCCCCAAATACTCGAATTTTCCTACTTTAACAGCTTCCATAATTTCCAGTTTCTAGTTCATGCGACCTAAAACATCCTCGTTGGTAATATGGCCAGTAGAAGAAATTTTCAAAATTCGGCGATATAGCCATAATTCAAATGCCTCAAATGTCTTCGAAGTGGCCTCAGTCAGCGTTCAAGATTCCACACCTTAAAGAAGGACACCGAGACATAACATCTTAGGAGTCTCATTTTCGTACTCAATTTTATTGCTGAGCTTTTGAAAAGGGATGTCATTTCGAGGAACACTAGCTTTGTCGATACGGCAACGAATTTCCTGCGAATGATCCTATTGTTCGTTTATCATGGTACCTAGATATGAATATTGTGGAGTTATTTGTATTTGTTGATTGTTAACCATTAACAAAGTAGCAGGAACCGGAGACTTGCTGATTACCATGTACTTTATTTTGCTGATATTAAGTTCGAGGCCGCATCGATTACTGAGTTCGTTTATTTTTGCATTAAGATGTTGTAGCCCTTTAAGTTATCAGCCATAACCGCCGTATCGTCAGCATAACGAATGTTATTTATTCGCTCCCTATTAACAGTATTCCTTCATTAGCCTCTTCCAGTGCCTGTCTGAAGATTAGCTCAGATTACATATTAAACAATAGTAGAAACAAAACATCTGCCATGCACACTGCCTTACTCCACGCTCAATCGATATTGCTTCTGAGCACTCTTCTTCTGCTTTAATAAATGCCATCTGGTTCCAGTAGAGGTTGCATATAATCCGCAGATCCCTTCCATTTAGCCCAAGGTCTTTCAGAATTTCGACCATTTTGTGATGTTGGACTCTATCAAAGGCCTTTTGGTAGTCGATCAGGCACAAATATACGTCACAATTGACGTCTCTACATCACTGAATCAAAACCTGCATATAAAACAAGGCGTTTTTGGTTCCCATGGCATCACGAAAACCGAATTGTGTAGTTGTTGTGTTTGTTGTTTTCTTCACATAACTACACACTAACAACCTCCGCATTTTTTAGGGCCTACATTTCTTGGGATCGTTATAAACTTAGACTTTAACTAGCTTTCTGGTATTCTGCCTAAATCATAAATTTATTGGAGATCATCGTAAACCACTTAATCCCATCCTCATCTAAGAGCTTAAAAAGCGCCCCGTGGAATTCATCGAGACCGGTGGCTTTCCCATTTTTTAGTTGATTTATTGCAATGCGCACTTCATCAGTGGTAATCCAGGGCCCCAACAAGTCTATTGACCAGTGTGGCTGATCTGGTCTTCCATCAGAAGATAACTCAGTTTCTCTTCTTTATCGATAATAACGTTTCCTTGATGATCTGTTAAACGTCCATTTGATTTTATTATCCGTTCACCAGTTAAGTCTTTGATTTTTTCATAGGTTTAAAGTTATCATACTTTCCCTGCAACTCCCCTAGCTCCTTACATCTTTTACCATTCCACCTATCTTTAGCTGTTCGAATTTCTTTCTGTATTTGTGTGTGTAGTCTGTTATATTCTCTTTTGTTGCCTCTGTTTTTGTGTAACCATCTTTCCTCCAATAGTCTTAGAATGCCATCTGTCATCCATTCCTTCCTTTTATGTGTTTGTTCTGTAGTTAGATACTAGTTCTTTAGCTCCCTTGTTATTTCATTTAACTTTTCTATTTCAGATTCTATGTTTTCATTTAGATCTGTGTCTCGGAGTTCTTTATTAAGATCTTTTTTAATTACGTTTGTTACATTTTCGTCTTTAAGTTGTCGCATATCGTATATGTAATTCTTAGAACCCCTACCAGGGCATTGTGGTCCGAGTTTACATCCGCACTGGGATATATTTTGACAGATACAATACTATTTCTAAAACGTTTATTCACTAGAATATAGTTTATTTGATTTCTGGTAATATGGTCTAATGAGTCTAGTGGGGACTTCCACGTGTATAATCTTTGTGGTGGTAGGTTGAAGAAGGTGTTAGTGATAACATAACCTATTTCTTCACAGAAAATGTTTAGTCGTTCTGTTGTTTCTTTCACCTAGATCATATGTTCCTACGAAAGTTTCTGGCCTACCTTTTCCAATCTTGCGGCGTTGAAGTCTCCCAAGATGATTGTCAAGTCTCATTTTGGTATTGTTTTTAGAACTGTTATTTGCTGGTAAAATCGCTTAACCTCTTCATCCTGTTTATCTGCAGTGGGACCATATATTTTAGTTGTAGAACGGTGGTTAAGAAGAACTGTATTCTTATTTTATTATAGTAAAGCATCCTTTGTCTTTTACATTAAATTGGCGCATTCAGCCGATCATTTTTATTGTTCCGAAACGAAACATTTATAAGATCACTTCGGTGTCTGTCTGTTCGTCTATCTGTCCATCTGTCACACTCGATTTTCTCCGAAACTATTTAACGCAGGATATTGAAATTTGGGACTAATATTGATGGCCCCATGAGAGCCGTGTAGTTTTGAAAGTTAAATTTTAACTTAAAGGATTAGTTCTTGGGGATGAAATCGGAAGTAAAAAAAAGTACCAGATCATTAAATGGGGCGTCAAATGAAAGCTTATGAAAACACAAGTTAAAAAATATATATAATGTAATACCTGCGCACACTTTTCTTTGCATTATTCTTAAAAGATTGCCAAAAATCGCTGTCCCCCCCTTATTTCAAAAATTACTGTTCAAAAAATTTTGAAAAAATTCTACAGTATTCTCCACAAGGTGTAGATTGAACGAAAATTATCACGAGTGCATTACCTTTAATAATTCATCAGTCACCTGTTTTCAACAATGATCGGAAACAAACTCTTTTGAAAACTCATTTGGGGTATGTTAAGGTGAAGTCATTGACAATTTTATACCTACCTAACAAAATTTTTTATTTTAAAAGCAATTGACGTACGGAACACTAATTGCGCAAGTCCTACTAGCTTTTGGCCGTTTCTTTTTTGTATCTAAGAATATCTTAATCTTTCTTGTCCTCTTATGGGGAATGGGTCTTTTATACTAATCTATTATACCATTACTCTCTTTGCTTCAGCTTAATAAGAAAAAAGCATTAATAAACGATTAAAACGAATACATAATATGCATTAAAATGATTAGCTGATAATAGATTATCTAATAGGAAATCATGGTTCTTGGAATTAGACCATGTAAAGTTTTTTTTCTCTTATTCATTTCATCTTTGGACCTTACGGGGAATTTACGTTACTGTAAACAAGCTTAGCATTCAGCCAGCCATCGAAATTTTGATGCGATATAATGCTTTGATGCTTCTTTTAAGCAAAAATACACATGCTATTTTTATTTTGTACATTTTCACGCTGCGGTATTCGTAACAAATATGACTCAAAACTTAAGAGGCAAATGTTCACTCAAGGCCTTTTACTTTATTTACTGCTATAAACGTGCTGCTCCTGATAGTTTATGCTTCTTCAATCCCAATTTAATATTTTTGATTTCTTGTGTGGCTTGCTTACTATTTTTAATTATTTAAATATGCTAGGGTCTGCTCCATTTATGTCACTTTTATTGTAGGTGTTCTCAATCGCTAAGCGTATTTATCTGTTTTTCTTATAATCATCCACTATCCACACAATATTTCAATCTTTTACAATTAGTTATATGATTTTATTAAATGAATTGCCAGCACAAAATTTTACGTGGCTTCCAATTTTGTTTCTTCCCTTTCAACCCAAGTAAGGCTATGATTTTATTCAAGTAAAGTTCCTCTCTAGCAATAGTTTTATATAGTGTTATTATTCTTAGA
This sequence comes from Pachyrhynchus sulphureomaculatus, assembly GCA_019049505.1. Taxonomy (NCBI): domain Eukaryota; kingdom Metazoa; phylum Arthropoda; class Insecta; order Coleoptera; family Curculionidae; genus Pachyrhynchus; species Pachyrhynchus sulphureomaculatus. The sequence goes on along the minus strand of CM032451.1, from coordinate 33,495,595 downwards.
AGATCTTGATCAAATCGAGTGATGTCCGGTTATGTTTGGCCGGTGATGCTACTTAATTAATTTATTAAGTTTTGAACCCATCGCACTCCAAGTGGTTTAGTCGGAAACGTTGTTGCCGTCTAGTGAGATTTGCGCAGTAAGTTAAGATCTACTGGACAGTTTTTTTTTTTAATTTGTTTAAAACGGTTTTTGGGGTAACAGGGTTAGTTCATGTTACTTTAATGAATTAGTGTTTTTTAAATAAATATAGAATTGAAATGTGTTCTAATTTCGAAAGGTAAAGAACCTTAAAGATCCTTCGTAAGAGAATCGTTATAAAATTACTCCAATTTGACATTATCGAATGTAAAACAACATGATTTTTTATCTATCAAAAGCTTCCGTTCTACAGTCTCAGTCTGTCAAGTAATAACGTAACCGCTCGTATTCTTGAAAAAAAGGTGTTTCGAAAACATTTTTTGCCATCAGTGGATTCTTTGGTATGTTAACAACGGCGTAATTATCTTAGTAAGTTGTCCATTCGCCTCCTGCATCAATAATCACCTGGCATCTTCGAAACATGTTGTCCACGAGATTTTCTGCATACTCTGCAAATTTTTCGAATTTCGCGAGACAGTCCTCAGAGTCTTTCCTCTGAGTTTCCTCGTTAAAAGGGACCAAATTTTTTTGATAGGGTTGGCGTCCGGCGATTGTGAGGGCCACTCTCGTATCTTATTATAGGCCCAAGCCAGTCGCTTCGCGAGGTGGTTTTCACAAAACAAAGATCTCTTCAACGTGCTTCGAATTTTACATCATGATCACAAAGATGTTGTCGAATGATCTCATGGGACACATCCAAACCCAATTTCCTTAATTTTGCCGCTGTGTCAATTTCGGCCACGTTTAGGTAAGTCGCCGACATTTGTCGTCTCGTTCAAATAATTTACTTACTTCTTCGCAAACAATACCGACTTTTTAATATATTTAGCTGCCGCGAAATGTGCCATTTTGTGCTCGTTTGGATGAGAAGAAAGAAGGACTGCCTCTAATCAACAAGCAAATAAGTGGCTCATTTTGAATTTTCGTCATTTCGATGAAAGTTCGGAATCGATGGATACTTTTACTAAAATGTGTCGTAGACAAAGGTTCCCTCTACCGATTTTTGTTGAATCGCTAGAATCTCATATACCAAAAATAAATTGCCGCAACCACGTTATTTTTTTCTTTATCTTTATTGACTTACTCTTACTTACTTATTCTTCTATTAAATAAACGTCGTTCTAACATGGTGAAAAGTATACTTATTCTAACTTAACCTAAATATTTACAATAGTGTTCTTAAACTAAACTTAACTTAGGAAATGTGTTTTTTTAACATGATTGTGATCTAACATAACCTAACTCAATCTAGGGCTTATGCTAACTTAACCTAGTTTTACATTTTTCTGTCTTGGTGGGTTGGGAGGGCCATCGTCTTCGTCCGAGAGAGGGTCTGAGGGTCTCGGGAATTGGTTGCGGGCATAGGAGAGGGTTAGGAAGGCATCCCTGATAATTGAATTGTCATGCTGGGACGCCTTAGCTAGGAACTTCATTTGAGTTTGTCTCATGTGTGCCTTAATGATTGGCACGCCGAGGTCTCTGTATAATTGGTTATTTCGCATGAGCCAAGGGGCTCCTGCGATCATCCTCAGGGCCTTGTTCTGCACTGCCTGAACTTGTGCTCTCCTTGTCTTTGATAGCTGGCACCATGTGGGGCAGGCGTAAGTAGGGCCTGCATGTTGTAGATCTTGAGCTTGGTTTTGATGGGCAACATGCTGGAGTGATTTATAATTGAGCATAATTTGCCCGCGCCCACGTTCTTACGTGACAGACTGTAAGCTAGTAAATGCCCTATTTTAGTATCTAGAAAGTGACCATAATATAGTGTTAAAACCTCGACAAAAATACGATAACTTAGAATTTTTACGAATGATGGTCAATGTAGTAGTCCAAAAACTTACCATACTGAATTGTTGTGTATAACTACCGAAAATTTTTATCCAAAGAACAAATTTTAAATATTAATGATACAAAATATTAGGAAACCTTGCTGGAGACTTAATAAAATTATAAGAAGCACAGCTCTTAATTAGTTCAGGAAAATAAAGGGGCATCTTCTTAATTTTAATTATTTAATAAATTTTAATTTAAATTGATTTCCTTATTCATCATAATATTTTTATCAAGCATTACTTTTGAGTTCAATATTCAACTTTTTCTTTAAAATTTAATACATCTGAAAATTATATTAGAAGTCTCAAAAAAAAAAGTTCGTTTTAAAGCATATTTATCAAATTAAAAACTTTTTTTACAAATTGTACACATACAAAATGAAAGTAGAAAAAATATTAATAAAATAATTAATGCCAATTTTTTAATCAAATATATTTAAAATTTCTAGTACAGGCAGGGAAAAATCTCAAGAGAATAGAAAACTAACTGAACAAAAATATTACAGGAATAGGTTCACTAATAAGAATAAAGCAGAAATAAAAACCGTATGTACAGCGCTGAAGAATAACAAGTCACCAGGGCCTGGGAATATCCCGGGAGGTTCAAATATGGAATACACAAGTTATACAAAACACCTTAGATAACGATTTCAGAAATTTATAAGTACTAATGAAATCCTTAAGGTATGAAAATTGTCATATCTAAGTACTATACACAAAAAAAGGTGCACAAAATAATTGCGATTTTCTCGTTTATCAGTATTAATATTCACGTCCTGTACTAAGAATCAAATTCAAACTTGTTTAGTTCTCGTGAACATCCGCGCTGCTGCTGTTTGTAACGCCCGAATGTCGCTCTTCCTGATCCAAATAAATCACGCTTTTGTTTTTATAAAGACATTGAGATGTGTTCTACACGTTTTAAGGTTTACATTCTAAATTCGTTGAACACTACAAACAACAAACAATTATACAGGGTGTGTTTTAAGCTGCGGCCATATTTTTACACGGATATAGTACTCACGAACGAAATTTCGGTAAATACAGCGTATATAAAAGTTTCCAACTATTTTTTTATGTGCTTAAGGGCAATTCCTAAAATGTTACAAGAGCGACGCGTATGCGGAAAAAAAAAGAAAATCTATAGCGATTCACGTTAGTCTTGAATCGCTGTAAATTGGACTCGGTGGGAATCACAGTCCTAGGCAAATCATTCCAAAAGATGCGGTTCTCTATAAAAGAGAATTCTCGAAAACAGTTGTACAAGGAGTGGCAAGCTAGACCTCATACGGATGTGATGCATTAACGCAACGTGTATTCCTAGCATGCATCGCTCTGGTAGGATCTAAATGGGCTACCTACATCCATCGACGAGTTTCCATGAAAGAACTTTCTAGAATAGACTCAAGTTGTTAACCGTTCTTCGATGTTTCAATAAATTAAAGTTGCTGGGGAGTTTTGTGTATCCATTCTGGCGCACACCTCTTTTCTGAATAGAATCCATGAAACGCAGCGTAAGTTTGGGAGTAGAGCCCAAAACATGCAATATTCCACAGTCGCACAATAATCCGAACACCTAAAAAGCTGGCCATAATGTAAGAAACAAAAGGTTCTATTTAGGATTTTTTACCTATTTGAATACTTCTACCAATTCGTTACTATAATATACGACCACTCAGGGGTATCTTCCGCTTGCACCTGTCTCATAACTTTCATTTCATTTCGAAGCATCGAGTGCCAGATCTCTCGTCAAGCACGTTAGACATCATCAAGTTTAAATTGTTGTAGAAAGTACAAAAGTGAACGAATATGTAAAATGAATTCTGTTCTTGAAGGTGAGTACAATTTCATTGTGTTTCTGAAATTTCATATTTACTTAATGTTAAGTGAGTAATTAACTAATCAATTGTCAAGTTTTTTGAGAAAATATTTCCAAAAATCTGGAAAGATTTTAAAGAATAAAATGGAGAAGGAATATCAGGATTTCAAAGCAGAAGAGCAAGCAGGCTTTCTCATGAGACGATCAATAACAGACCACATTTTCTCCTTAACTCTATTGATAGAAAAAAAATATTGAACGAAATCAATAATTTCACTTGTTGGTTAACTTCAGAAAAGCATATGACAGTGCTCCTCTGTAGAAATTCTGGTAATTAATGGAAATTACGAATATCCACATAGCGTTAATTAAAGGTGTCAAAACCCTGTAAGATCAACCCATAACAAAAATTAAAACAGGAACACAAATAATAATAGGGTTTGTTACGTTAAAAGGTCTGAAGTAATGATGCTGTTTATCGCCCATCCTTTTTGCAAAGTATACTAAAAAAATGGAAGCAGAAGTGAAGTCCAATGAGGATACCATTAGTTGACACCATGCTGTACACGCTGTGCCTCGCGGATGACCAGGTGGTAGTAGCTCAAGACTGCAATGACCTGAACTACATAACGAGAAACCTATTTGACGAATAAAGAAACTGGGATTTAAAAGTGAAAATAAAGAAAACGGAATATCTATGTATTGAAGACAACAAAAAAAAACCTATACTGGAAGATTGTGCGTCTAATTCACTTCACTAACAAACCACTAGTGATTAAATGTTGAAAGGAAATTATGGAATTTTCACTAATAACAATCCTAGTAATTATGACATTGTTGAAATGATTAACGATAATTCTGGCAATTTTACTGAACTGGTGACAACGACTAATGATGTAGTAATAGCATCGACTCCTCCCGAAGTATTAAAAGCATTGAAGATCGTTCAAAATTACATTTCTTGTATTATAACGTTCAGATTTCAAGATCATGTTACGTTACTGTTTTTCCCTCCCTATAATTTATATTTTTCTCCATTTTTATATTTATTGTAGTGTTTACTAACTTTTAAGCAGTGTAGTTCACTCGAATTTTTGAGCCGTTTATATTACATTATGCATTGAGGGTTGTCTGCTGGATTTATTTAATTCGTTTCTAATGCGTCGATTGGCTAGATATTTGTATCCGGAAGTAGCCATCTTGAAGATGCGATCTGTACGGAAGGGAGAAAGATATTAAAGGGTCCGGATGACATGGATTTTGGCTTTTTTCCAACATGGAGCCGTAGTAGGCGGTTTCATCATGTAGCCGCAAAAGGCTGTTTCCATCGTATAGCCGCAGCCGGTCTTTTTTTTTTCTCAGCCGAGATGAAGTAGGGCAGATATTTTTGTGAAGCCAAAGTAAGGGCTTTTTCTTCAGAAAGCCGCCCAGTAGGCTTTTTTATAAAGTTGCCGTAGTAGTGCAAAAACGGTTTGAGTGTTCAAGTTCAAGGCTGTTTCCTTGAAATATTTTGTTTATTCCCAGACCTTTAGGGGCCAAGAATAGTTTAGTAGCCCAAAGGGAATTGGTGTAGCCAAAGTGGAGACATCAGTGTTATGAATATCCCACCAGGACAAGCCAAAAACTCACAAGAAAACAACCCGTAAGTCATCAGTATTTCAATTTGTAGACCTAGTTTTCCCGTTGACAAGTGCGTTTTACCTCGTTATCGAACTGGTAACTCGTGAAGTAAACCTCACGAACCTTCAACATCGTGTGTCGCAAAAGTTTTAATTAAAAATCCTGATTCAAGGACTCTATTTAGTAATTCCACCTATTAGACTAAGGGTGTTTTAGTAATAAGAGCAATAGTAGAGTAGCAAAGTTAAAACTTTTAATTTTGTCACTAATAAACCTATTTTACTTTTCAGGACAAAACGGTTGTACCATATCAAAATTATTCTTAACACCTACATAACCCTTCAGTATTTTTTTTATTTTTTTAGCTGAAGTTAGATCATTTTTAATTTCAAAATAAATGGTGCCCAAAATCCGTACAACCAACTATTTTCAAAAGACGTACAAAAATTATCTCTTACCCATATTACTCTACCAAGAAAAACTGAGCTAGTGTATGTCTAATTTCTTTAGTTCTTTTAGTATTAATATCCACTCAATCCATTCTTAGAAATTATGAAAGGGGAACGCCAAAAATGGCGCAACGTACGGGCGATAATATTCACACGCCACCAAATGACGCCGTCAACGAGGGACGTTATAAAAAACCATTTTTTAACACGGCACAGTATATTCGACAATACCAAAGCAATTCAGGTTTGGGAAGCTCTCAATAAACTACTTCAACAAAATCACTTGAGGACAAGAAAAAAGAAAGAAGATTTAGTCTCTTATCATATTGTACAAAATAAAACAGAATTTGTTTTATTAATATGCACTAAAGGACTTAAATTACGTATTTTTAACGCTTAATTTTGTTTATAGCGAGCACGCGTTTATAACGAACAAATCTTACGGTCTCTTCAGTCCTCGTTATATCAGAGTTTTATTATTTGGTAAAAATATATTTCGTAAAGGCTATTTTTATATTGTCTACTAAAAAGTCATTATTTATAAACGGAAACTTCTGTAACACGAGAAAAAAAAAAAATATAAATAAAATTTATGGAGTTTGCGGTCGGTTCTAGGTGAAACATCTTATTATTTACACTTTTGAAACCATTTATTATCTTTTTGTAAACCTCTTCGAAAATGGTCGCGAGACCGAAAAACGTGTCAGAGTAATCTGAATAAATTCACTGAAACAATTAATACTGTATTTTATTTGAAAACCGTAAAAAAATAATTGTATGTGTAACTCTTCGGTTGATTGTATTTTTTAGTCATTTACTGTAGAAATGTTGCGAGAACCTGCTAGAAAACCTAGGTGGCAGCATCGTAAAATTTCTTAGCTCCTGTAGGAGTAAATATTCTGCGTAAAATTCAAAATCAAAAGCTGAAAAAATACAATAAACATATCAAGGAGGCATACAATCAACGATTTAGAAACAAACTTTTCGCTTGTCCCAACAATTCCAGGTCCTTTTGGGCAGTCGCTAAGGCAGTTAGTCAAAATTTCACCAAATCCACTATACCACCACTCACACGGCCAGATAATTCTAATGCAACGACATCTCTTGAGAAAGTGAACTTGCTGGCTGAACTCTTTGCTTCACATTCTACTGTCGATTTCCAAGGAAAAACCCCACCTACTATTCCCATATTGCAGTCAACGATACCCGATATTGTCTTCAGACAGCGTATCATAAAGCGTATTTTAATTAAGCGAGACACCAAAAAGGCTTCTGGCGCTGACGGAATACCTGCCATAGCTCTCAAAAACTGTGCGAGGGAACTAACACCAGTTTCCTGTAGACTTTTCAACCTATCCTATAGAAAGGGAAAATTTCCTTCCTGCTGAAAATGTGCCACAGTTCAGACAATACCTAAAAAAGGCAAGAAAACCTTGCCAAATAACTACCGACCAGTCTCACTGCTTTCAATAATATCGAAAGACATGGAAAAGGTTATCAATCAGCATCTTCTAAAATATCTTGAAGAATTCAACATTATTAGCGATCACCAATATGGCTTTCGTAAACATAGACCAACAGTAACACATGTTTGGAACAATGCAATTGAACACTTTGAAGAATCTCGAGCGGTTGCTCTCAACATATCCAAGGTATTCGACTGTGTTTGGCACGATGGACTGTTGGCTAAGCTACGCTCTTGTGGTATGTCTGAAAAGTTCTGTTTGTGGCTGTCATGTTTCCTCAGAGAGCGTTCTTTGAGAGTGGCGGTTGACGGATTTCTTTCTAACATCTTCACTATCAACACCGGTGTGCCCCAAAGCTCCATACTGTCTCAAACTCACTTTCTCATTTACATTAATAATCTGCTGGAAAAGACCGGGAATCCAATCTACAGCTTTCCAGATGACAGTACGCTTATCTTTTCATTTACTTTGAACGCTCGGACGTCGGCTACTCAGGCAAATATCCGCAGACAGCAGCAGGTCGTCCAACTTAACAAAGACCTGGAAGAAATTTTATCTTGAGGTGACAGTAACCAAATGGAATTTAACGCTACAAAAACCCAGGCGGCAGTTTTTTCTAAAAAAGTTAACGTTGCTGACACTCCATTCCCCCCTAGCATCGTCACTCAATTTGTTGGGCGTTAATTTGGGAGCAAATATGTCCTGGCATGAACATGTTGCAGGCATAGCAAGGAGAGCTTCTCAAAAGTTGGGAATAATATTTCGAACCAGAAAGCTTTACACCCACAACTGTTAATTCTTTACAAAACTCAAATTCGATCAACTATGAAATACTGCTCCGATGTTTGGGGCTCCGCTCCAAAACACACACTGCATTTGTTGGATTCTATTCAGAGAACAGCTGTTCGTCTGATTGGAGACCCGGAACTGACCGGCGGCCTTGATTCGCTGGAAAGTGTTCGAAGGATGTAGCCCGCTTATTCCTCGCAGAGCGGTGCATGTTAGAAATACACGCCGCGCTAATACTTCACATCCGTATGAGGTTCAGCTTGTTACTCCACGTACAACGCTTTTCAAGCAGTCTTTTATATGGAGAATATCATCCCTTTGGAATAATTTACCCAGGCCTGTGTTTCCCACCGAGTAAAATTTACAGCGATTCAAGAACAACGTGAATCGCCTTTCCGCACACATACCGTACTCTAGGGACTTCCCTGTAGCACGTGTGCTAGACCCATAAAAAAAATCAAATTTGTCTCTAAATATTTTCTTAATCAACAAATTGGTTTTAAACATTTTATTTGAAACAGCTTATGCAAGATGAGAAAATTTCTGTAATAATCGTGTCATAAAATGCTTTTATTTGGCGGTAAAAACAAAAAAAAAAAAGTGTATTTTTCAATCACTGTAGTCTATTATTGAACAAACAAAACCAAAATCGTTATGAAAATTTTCATTTGATACTGAAATATACGATAACATTGACTAGTAATAATGACAAAATATAGTTTTATCTGTTAGTAACACGTAGGCTGCAAAGTTTTCAGTCTAGCTAATTAAAACACATTTTTTTTGCAAAAATTGCATAAATATAGTCTCCTTTAGGAGCGATACAATCAGTCCAACGCTTTTCTAACATTTTTATACCTTTCTTGTAGAAGGATTAATCTTTGCTTCAAAATAAGCCTCAGTTTCGGCGATAACTTCCTCATTGGTTCATTTTTTTTTGAGATCCACGAATAGATAATAGTCGCGGGGGGCGACATCTAGAGAATATGGTGGATAGGGAAGCAATTCGAACTTCAATTCATGCAATTTTGCCATCGTAACCATTGACTTGTGACATAGTGCATTGTCTTGACGAAAGAGCACTTTTTTCTTGTTCCTTTGGGGCCATTTCTTTGCAGTTTTTGCCTTCAGACGCACCAATAACTTTATATAATATTCGCTGTTAATGGCTTTTCCCTTCTCAGTACAGTCGATGAAAATTATTTCATGCGCATCCCAAAATACAGAGGCCAAAACCTTTCCAGCCGACTGTTGGGTCTTTGATCGCTTCGGACGGCTTTCACGGCTGCTGACTGCCGATTTGATTCCGATGTGTAGTGGTGGATCCATGTTTCATCCATTGTCACATATTGCATGAAAAAATCCTTTTTATTGGGCTTAAACAGGTTCAAACAGCGCTCAGAATCACCAACACGTTGTGGTTTTTGGTCCACAGTGAGCTAACGTGGTACCCATTTCGAACAGAGCTTTCTCATGCCCAAATGTTTATGCGAAATATGATCAATACGTTCTTTTGATATCTTTAGGGTGTCAGCTGTCTCACGCAATTTCACCTTACGGACATTCAAAACAATTTTGTGGATTTTTTTGATGTTTTCCGATGTAACCACCTCATTTGGGCGTCCAAAGCGTTCGACATCATTTGTGCATACCAGTAAATGATGAATGATTTTCCATGGTCAGTCCCCGTAATACTTATCAAGCCACTTCTTTGCTAGAACGATATTTTTTCCAATCAAAAACAGTGTTTAATCAACACACGAAATGCGATTTTTTCCATTGTTTTCAAAATATCAAAAGTAGTGTCACTAAAACCACTGTGACAAGTCAATGGTTACAATGGCAAAATTGCATGAATTGAAGTTCGAATTGCTTCCTTATCCACCGTATTCTCTAGATATGGCCCACCGCGACTATTATCTATTCGCAGACTTCAAAAAAATGCTCCAATGAGGAAGTTATCTCCGAAACTCTGGCCTATTTTGAAGGCAAAGAATGAACATTTTCATAACAATTTGGTTTTGTTTGTTCAATAATAGACTACAGTGACTGAAAAATACAGTTTTCATTTTTGTTTTTACCACCAAATTCTCCTCTTGCATAAACTGTTTTAAATAAAATGTTTAAAAGCAATTTGTTGATTAAGAAAATATTTAGAGATAAATTTGATTTTTTTTATAGGTCTAGCACACGTGCTACAGGGAAGTCCCTAAAGCGCTCCAGGAGCGGTATGTGTGCGGAAAAAGTGATTTACGTTGTTCTTGAATCGCTGTAAATTGTACAGTAAGTGGCATCCCAGCTTTTAGGGGCAGTACAGAAGAGAGACTCTTTTGTCCTTGAGGTTTAAGAACCACGTAACTGGTCAATGGTATAAGATCAGGCAAGCACGAGAGCACTATGTAAAATGGATCGGCAGTTTTCTAATGTGCTACGTAACCCTACTAGCGATTGGCGCTGTGTTGGTTCCGGGTTGACCAGTGTGAAATTGGCTACCGGGCATGCAGATGTGAGCGTCCAGGGACCGCATGCGAAGTGAGTTACTGCATGAGCACAGTTACAATTGCGTGGCGATGTTACGTTGGACACCTGGAACCTAACGAGACTCCTGCAGACAGGGAAACTGGATTCTGGAAAACGAACTTGAACGTGAGAACATTCAAATATGTGGAGTTTTCTGAGAGCCGTTGGAGAGGGACTGGACATTTTCAAAACGGAAAGAAATACCATCTATATGTCGAGTGGAACTAGAGGCAGAAATGGCGGAGCCATAGTTTGTTAATAACTACGTTGCTAAATGTGCCAAGGAGTATCTACCTGTCAATAATCGCCTGATTAAAATAATCATTCCAGCAAAACCAGTAAACCTGCATATCAAACAAGTGTATATGCCAACATCACTCTCTGATGATGAAGCAATTGAAGAAGTCCGCAATAAGATTGAAGAAACTTGTACAAAAATCGCATCAAAAGAGATCATAATGGTGATTGAAAACTTTAATACTAAAATTGGCTGTACAAATGACAATAACCAGATTCGGAATATCATTGGAAAATATAGGCTTGGTGTTAGAAACGAACGCGGAAATCGTCTACTTCAGTTTGCTGTTAGTAATAGCTCCACTATCACTAATACTATCTTCAAACATCATCCAAGACGACTTTCCACCTGGGTGTCACCGGATGGGCAAATCAGATTGATTATATCCTGATTAGTTCTATATAGAGGTCATCTATATTGAATGTAAGATCCCGCCCAGGCTCGGTATGTGGTTAAATTCACAAGTTATTAAATACTCATATGAGAATAAAATTAGCCACCCCTAAAAAGACAACAACGAACAAGAGAATTACAGTATCAGACAGTACTCTATTCCAAACAATAATCAACTTTAACATTTCGGAAGTCACAGAAGATATAGATAAAAAAGTGGACAGATATTAAGAAGTGGATAACAAGTGCTGCTACACAATGCTCGACAAAAACACCCTCAAAAACATTGGATAACCTACGATACCTTAAAGCTAATAGAAACAAGAAGAAATATGATTTTACTAAACAACACATCGGATCTTCAAGACAGAATCAGATCAATTAACAAAGAAATCAAGGTGGATTGTACAAAGAACAAAAACGCTTACTTGAAATATATATGTGATGGGCTAGAACAACATGCTACAATTTAGACATATGGTATGTTATACAAATAATATCTAGAATTTTTAGTAGGACTGTAAAATAAAATAATATACAGGGCTTTCCATTTTAAAAAAATCAAGATGGCGTTTAAAACATTTTATTGTCAATGTGAGCATGTGCACCGTATAACACTCTATAACTTTTATTTTAAACATTTTTTTTTGGCACACTGATTAACAAATGCGTGAAATCATTATTCCATACGTATAGTACACCTTATATATACATATATATATATATATATATATATATATATATATATATATATATATATATATATATATATATATGTATATATATATATGTATATATATATATATATATATATATATATATATATATATATATATATATATATATATATAATATATATGTATGTGTGTGTGTGTGTGTGTGTGAATGTGTGCGTGAGCGCGCGCATGTGTGAGTGTGCATGTGTGTTTGCGTGTATGCTTGCGCGCTTAAGTATATATGCTCGAGTTAAACACTTGTGATTTCATGCAATAATCTGACGAAATATAAGAATGATCAATAAAGGTATGCATATATATATATTTATATATATATATATATATATATATATATATATATATATATATATATATATATATATATATATGAATATTTATATGTATGAACATGTTCAAGGACATGCAAACCAGTACCGAATCATAAAGACCCCTATAAATGACTGGATATCAAAAAACTGTCCATTTTCGAACGTTAGTCCCATGAGAACATTTGATCAAGAGCTACAACATATCCAATTTCTGACCTCTTTAACCAATTTCCGTAAGAAATATGCGGGGTCATTTATTCTCAGTGCATTCTCTTCTTGCATGTGTATTGAATTTAAACAAATTTTTAATTAGTGGTTATATTACTTATGTTTTATTCTGGATATTTTGCAGTTCTAGTATCTTTGTGACCCTCTTAGAGTTGTTTAAAAGTCGCATATTTGTTACATTTATCTTAATATGTAGTGACAAATGATACATTTATGGTGTCGAATATCTGGTGATGTTTTTTGTAAGAGAAAAATGTTTTTATTTTTCTCACATCAATGGGACCACAGTCTTCTAAGAGATAATTTACGAAGTAAATATTGACGAGTCAGCATAGCTAACAGTTTCTAATGTAAGGATAGGATAACAATTTTAATCTGAGTTTTAATTCGATCATCAAGATCCTGTTTCTCTGTAGTTCCTTTTTCTCTAATATTTTCATTTCTCCCATTAGTTAGTTTACTCCGTCCCTAATTGTACTTTTTAAATTGAATATAATACAGGAGAAACATAAGTTTGCACCATTAAACTCAATTTCGCTCTGAGTATATGAGAACCAATATTCTACTATATTATTTCTTGGAAATTCATTATTTATAATACTACTGTCAATAAAATTTTGTTTCAGGTTCACACCAAAAAATAGTTTGCCCTTGGAATATTTTGAAAAATTCACCTATATAACAATTAAATAATAAAGGAGGTTATGAAATTATTAAAAACTTAAATTATAAAATTAATTTAAATTTCTAGCCGACTAACAATGCTCGGAGGTTAACGTCCTTAATTAAACATTTGAATCGATTTCTAAATGAAATGACCTAAGTAGAACTCCACGTGGTCATAATTTGACGCTGAGGTATTTCTTGTGGTGAGATCTCAAAAGTTAAGTTCAGAGTAATTTTCCTGTACAAAGTCAGAACCTAGTTATTCGAGATATTAAATTTTATCGTTATGTGGAATATAAAAATGTTGTTTCTATTTGTATTTGTAGTTTAATCTTACAGTTTACCGCCTTTTTTTATCTGTCTAGCACACGTATTGCAAGGAAATCCCTAAAGGGCTACAGGACCGACAAGTGTTCGAAAAAAGCGATTCACATTGGTCTTGAATCGCTGTAAATTGTACTCGGTGGGAATCACAGTCCTGGGCAAATTATTCCAAAGGGATTAGGTTCGCCATATAAAAGACTGCTTGAAGAGAGTTGTACGAGGAGTAACAAGATGTACCTCATACGGATGTCAAGTATTAACGTAACTTTTTTCGACGTTCCAACGAATCAAGGATGTTTATGCCAAGATATATTTGCTCTCAAATTAACGCCCAAAAAATTGAGTCACGATGTTAGAGGAATAAAATGCCCTGACATAGTTATATCGAGTTCAGCAACGTTAACTTTTTTAGAAAAAACTGCCGTCTTGGTTTTTGTAGCGTTAAATTTCACTTGGTTGCTGTAACATCAAGTAGAACTTTTTCTAAGTCTTTGTTAAGTGGAATGACTTCGTGCTATCTCCGGATATTTGTCTGAGTAGCCGATGTTCGAGCGTTCAAAGTGAATGAAGAAATAAGCGTACTGTCATCTGCAAAGCTGTAGATTGGATTCCCGGTCTTTTCCAGCAGATCGTTAATGTAAATGAGAAAGAGAGTAGGAGACAGTATGGAGCCTTGAGGCACACTGGCGTTGAGGTTTTAAAAGAAATCCGTCGACTGCCACTCGTAAAAAATGCTCTCTGAGGAAACATGAGAGCAACAAACGGAACTTTTCAGACAAACCAGAACGACGTAGCTTAGCCAACAATCCATCGTGCCAAACACAGTCGAATGCCTTGGATATATCAAGAGCAACCGCTCGAGATTCTCCAAAGTATTCAATTGCGTTATTCCAAACATGTGTTACATAAGTCAGAAGATCTCCTGATTATATATGCTTACGAAAGCCATATTGACCGTCGTTAATTATGTTGAATCCTTCAAGATTCTTCAAGAAGAAGTATTTCGATAAAAAGGTAAATTTTAATTTTCACAGTGAATTTATGACAAATAAGGCTATGAAAATGTTAGGTTTTATTAAAAGATCATTGTCTGATTTCACCGATATTAAGTGTTTTAAGGTTTTATATTGTTCATTTGTCAGATCAGTACTAGAGTATGCTTGTCCAGTATGGTCACCATGCTACAAGATTTAATTGAGCGTGTGCAAAAAAAGTTCCTGAGATTCATAGGGTATAAAATGGGAATAAGAGTGGAAAATATTGTATATGAGGAAGTAATGAATTTGTTAAATTTACCTAGCCTTGAAGACAGGAGAAGGATAACCGATATTTGCACACTACATAAAGTTTTAAATTCTGCAATTGACTGCCCAGAACTTCTGGAGAGGTTTGGACTTAATACTCCTCAAAGAACACTACGTATAACAAATTTGTTTTATTTACCATTTCACCCAAAAAATTACGGTTTATCATCAGCATTGACTAGATCGCGTGCTATGGCTAATACTACTAGTAGAGTCACCAATATAGATTTATTTAGTGATAACATTCAAACCACACACAAATAAAACTAGACAGGTTTTGTGATGGTGTTTCGGATGAGGAAACTCTTATTATGTTTTTAGTAATATGTAAATGTTATGTTTTTCTTTTTATTTCCTATATCTGTAAATGGCTGATTCGTTAATAAATTATTTATTTATTTATTTATTTATTTCGATATTATTGAAAACAGTGCGGCTGGTCGGTAGTTATTTGGGAAGGTCTTTTTGCCTTTTTTAGGTATTGGCTGAACTGTGGCACATTTCCGGCAGGAAGGGAATATTCCCTGTCTGTAAGATAGGTTGAAAAGTCTACAGAAAACTGTTTTTGAGTACTATGACAGATATTCTGTTAGGGCCAGAAGCTTTTTTGGTGTCTAGCTTCATTAAAATACGTTTTATGGTATCCTTGACTGCACTTTGGGAATAGTAGGTGGTGTTTTTCCTTGGAAATCGACAGTAGAATGTGAAGCAAAGACTAAGTTGGGAATGCGGATTCTTTGGCACAATGACACACACCAAGTGTTTAGTGTAGTGGTGATATGTACTGAGTAATGAAGCAGAGTTCAGCTAACAATTTCGCTTTCTCAACAGATGTTGTCGCAATAGAATTATCTGGCCGTGTGAGTGGTGGTATGATGGATTTGGTGAAATTTTGGCTAACTGCTTTAGCGACTTACCAAAAGGACCTGGAATTGTTGGGCCGAGCGAGAAGTTTGTTTCTAATTCGTTGATTGTGTGCTTCCTTAGTTTCGTCAATAATTGCATCTCTTCAGGGCAAGAATAAAAATGTTACGATCTATGACGTCAGGATTTTCATGTCACTGTAGGTAGGCAAGATATTTAGATGCAACAACTTCTTTGCATTTTCGTCAAACCAAGGCTTGCCGTTGGAAGGGCATTTCTTCGAAAAAAGCTTCCATACCAGCCAAAATAACATAGGCGCGTTGGCGCAGTCTGATGGGTCGTAGGATCGAAAAAAAGTGTAACCAAGGGAAAGTTCGAAAATATTCCATGAAATCTTCCCATTTAGCAGATTTGTAGTGCCATATCTTACATGGTCTAGATGCCCCCCTGTCACTGATTGGTAGAATACTCGATGTCGATATCAGAACATAAATCAAAACAAAAAAAAAGTTTTAAGCTTGCAAAAAACAAATATAAGCTCATAAACAATCAAACAAGAGAGAAACTCGTTGAACATTACTCCACTTTAAAACATGAAACAAAAATTTCTTAAAAGTTTCTCATTCATTCAGAGAGGATGGTGAGATAGAGTTAGTTTGCATGTCTATGTTTCTGCTGTAATATATTCAGTGTAAAAAGCCCAATTTAGTTTTAACTAAACTAACCAATAGAAGCATCGAAAAGATTATGAAACAAAGAACTGAAGAAAAAAAGGAATATTGATGATCAACTTAATATTCCAAACACTTTATTTTTGCCCTCGACGTGCATTTGGCTAACCATGTTAGCTTTCATTAGGAGCGATGATTGACTACATGTTACTCGAGGATAAAACACTCCAAATATTGCACCAACGCTTTTTCATGTCATCGAAAATTCTAGTCCCGATGTAACTTAGCATACATCAGACAGCTGATCGATCCGCAACGAAAATTGGGTCTTGCTTTCTACATTAATAAATATGGTAATTTTTTAATAATTTTTTCCCGAAAACAAAAATTTTTCTTTTAATATTCTCCCATAAGCTTTAGGAAACAGAAGCACCAACGGCAATAAAAAAGAAAAATTACGAATATTTTATGCTCGTATATACGTAAAGGCTCTAGTTACAAAACTCTTTGAATATTACGTTTTATTAATACAGTATGAATATCCGACAGTTCATATAACAAGTCACGTATTTCAAAAGGCTTATCTTTTAAACTCTTTCTTTCTGTTTATAAAATAACGAAATTAATAGTTTCTTAAAAATAGTGTAAAACCGCCCAATTACTTTCATTATAGTTGACACTAAATTGATTTAGACTTCTTATAAAAATAATGTCTTATTACAAAACGAAACATGATTATTGACGCACTCCATATTTTCATAAAGACCACTTAGATCACTTAATATTCACTATGAAACAAATAATATACTTCCAATTCCAACTTTAAAACAAACAAAGCTCTGTCAACTTGTCAATGGGCTTTATAATTATCAGTCTGAAACTTTGGTTAGGGTAGAAGTAAGAAGCTGGTTCCTGATTAAATTTCGTTAAAGCTAGTACGTAAATGTATTTTTTTTGAAAAACCTATCCATGATTTAATTCTTTATTTATGCATTCCACCTACTAAAATTACATCTGATTTTGTATTACTAGTCAATGCCACAATATATTTGAATATTAAATAAAAAAATTCATAATAGTTTTAATTTTTATCATTCAGTAAGACACTGTTACTACAATGATTGGGAAATATACTTTTATTTGTGTTTAAGCCACCAAATAAATTTTTAAAACTTAGTATTTCTAGTTAGTTTTAACTGATTTGAGCCATTTTAAAGAATATAGTGTTTGAACACCTAGTAAACTCAATTTACTCAATATATTATTAATTTAATCTATCAATCGATTTTACCTTTTAAATGTGCATAATTTTTACATAAAAATAACTTTTTAATCGTTTTTTTTTTTATCTTTCGTAGTTCTACCTCTAAATCAAAATGGTTAATAGCGTTTTTCTAAAAATATACTACTAAGTTTTAACGTTTGACGGAAGAACTATTCTAACTCTCTGGGATAGTTAACCTAAAACATCCGGCAGGAAAAGGCAGCGATAACGGAAATGATGTGCCGGGCAGTGATTAGTAATTTCGTTGCTCATTTAAAATGATCCTGAGGACTACAGTATGAGATATAAGGGTTTTTTTCACTAATCAATTTGTTTTTTCCACTAAATATTTTAAAATGAAACTTTTTTAGAAGACATTTTGTTGATTGATTCATCAGTATAATTATATTTATTTTGTATTTTAAAAATTCTATTATTTTTAGTGAGTACGGAAATATTATTGTTGGATAAGTGTTCTTTTATTTTGTTATTACATTCACATTTATAAATATATTTACACAACCTAGATAGATATTTTTTAAATGTTTTTTAAAAGTTAAAAAAATATTTATATTAGTCTTCAAGAGCCGATTTTTTCGAAAACAGCTAGAATAATGTGGTGTAGCATGTGGCGTAGGTAATCATAATTAGGGAACCTTCAGAACTTAGTTGGTACTCCTAGTCACTGAAAAAATAGTTAACAACAATAAGTATGACATTATAGATTTTTTAAGTATTTTAATTCGTGGTTATTATAAGTAATTTTAATGATCTAAGCAAATAACTTACAGGAAGACATAGGAATTTCGGGGACAAAGTCAAGGAAATTTCCTGACAGGATGTTCTCGCATAGAATTACATATAAGAATAGGCAAGGATATAGACTCTTATCTGTACAGTATAGAACCTAATAATAGGGTTAATGTATTTTTAAAAAATCTGCATATATATGAATAAACTGTACGTTGTTGGGTCATAGTACTTCTAAAAGCCATGTCAGTAACACAATATGCTTCCATAATTTGTCAGTTAGAGTGCCTGAGTGGTTTCTAGTCACTGTCTTTATTAGATAATAAGGTAGGCCAAGCCGCTTACTTACAATTATTGAATGTATAATATTTCTTAAAATCGACGTTTGCTTATACTAACTTAACCTAAGTTCTTATACTGTGATTGCTTATACTAACTTAACCTAGGAAATGTGCGTTGTTATAATTAATTTTCTTAAAACTAAGACTAAAAATACCTTAGCCTAAGACTTACGCTAACTAAAATTAGGACATAACATTAACTTAAACTAGAACTAATTATAACTTAATCTAGATTAAGAATCTTCTTGTCACGGCGGGCGAGGGGGGTCATCGTCTTCATACGAGAGCGGGTCGGACGGTCTTGGGAACTGGCGGCTGGCGTGAAGCGGGAGTCGGAGGGCGTCCCTGATGCGTAGGTTGGAGTGCTGGGACGCTTTCTCCAGCAACTTCAGTTGGACTTTCCTCGTGTGTGCCTTTAAGGTAGGCACACCAAGGTCTCTGTGGAGTTGCCTGTTCCTCATGAACCATGGGGCTCCCGTAATCATCTTCAGGGCCTTGTTCTGCACTGCTTGAAGTTGAGCTCTCCTTATCTTGGAGAGCTGGCACCAAGTGGGGCAGGCGTAGGTGAGGCCTACCTTTATTACGGTGTTTTATATGAGAAGCTTCATCCATGGCAGCAACTTACTGGAGGGATTCAGGATAGAGTAGAGTTTGCCCAGTAGTTGCTTCGCTTTCTTGGTTGCAGTGCAGACCTGATTCTTCCAGACGAGTTGTTTGTCGAACTGGACTCCCAGATACTTGATGGAGTTGGCCCATTGGATGCGGGAGCCTTGGAGCTGGAGATGTCCATGAGGAGTGCCTCTGCCCTTGGAGAAGATGATGGCTTGAGTTTTGAGTGGGTTGAGTTTGATCCTCCAGCGGTCAAACCAGGAGTCTAGTATGTCGAGCTGGTGTTGCAGTTTGCTGGTGATGAGGCAGCTACTTCTGGAGTGTGGTTTCTAGTTAATCGGAAGATGAACAATATATGACTGATCTCTCTGTAATCACCGCATTCACATTGTGGGTTATTTTTTCCTACTTTTATTGAAATGAGTGAAGAAACAGCAGTGATTAATTTTAATACGTCTGATTATACCAATGGCTGTCTTGAACTTTGAGGGAATATTTTAATGTCTTTTAAAACAAAAGGTATTAGTTGTTACCCTGCCGTATTTAGTTCATAGCTCATTCCATTCCATAAACATATCTTTGTTAAAAAGTTGACAAAACTCGGATGATATAGTGAGTTCACGGAAGGTGTTTGGTAATGTTTTTTGTGTTTTTGCTTACTATACTATTCCTGAATGAGTTTCGGTCCACTGAAAGTGGATTAGCTGCTTTTAACTAGATTTAATAAATTCATTATATTGGCAATAATGGTTTTGTGTAATTGACTCTAGATAAAAATTAAAGTTTTGCTATTAAGGACAGATTGTGAAATCGAATATAACTTTTTAATTTGAAGGACAATGTCCATTTTAAAGATTATATACGAAATCAAGTTTATTGTCAAAAGGTTTGTGGCTTTAGCAAAAGAAAATTTTATATAACTATCATGTGTACGTAGAGTATTCTATTGCATGTCATTTTTGAATTCTGATTTTAAGTATTACTAATGGTACCCTAAAGTAATTTCTAAGATTCTGTTACCTAATAATTTTAGTTTTTTTAAGTGTTCCGTACGGAATACTTATAAATCACTTCGATGTCTGTCTATCCGTCTATTACACCCGATTTTCTCCGAAACTATTTGGCATAGAAAATTGAAATTTGGCACTCATATAGGAATTGATAGCGTCATTAGAGCCCCTAGTGTTGAAAGTTAGATTTTGACTTAAAGGGTTAGTTTTGGGGGGTAAAATCGGAAGGGAAACAAAATTTTTTACCAGGTGATCCAGTGGGGTGTCAAATGAAAGCCTGTAAAAACACAAGTTGAAAATATATATATAATGTAATACTTGCGTACACTTTTCTTTCTATTATTTTTAAAAAAATTGCCAAAAATCGCTGCGCACGAGTGCATTGCCTTTAATAATTTATCTGGTATTTAAAAAAAAAGAAAAATTTCAATATAGATCGGAAATTCATTTAGGGTGTGTTTTTTTTATTTTATACCTTCGTAACAAAAATTATTTTTAAGGGGTTACATACACCTAGATGCTGCAAAAAGTATGTATATTTAAAAAAATATTTTAAAGTTTATTAAGTGAATAATACATAAGAATGGCGATTATATGTTTTCATTGTACCTTAAATTATAAGAGAAGAATTTTTTTATAATATGCTTTAAATGTTAACATTAATTTTTATCTGGTTAAAAGGACCACTGATGAAAACTACGGCGCCTCCTTGTCTGCAGGATAACTACATAAGAAATAACCCAATCTGCAAAAATAAAATGTAATCTAGAATAACGTAGTAGTTAAAAATTGTCGAAGGGGTTTCTTTTTCAAAAATAAAAAATTTACGGTTTTCAAACTTTAGTATGCAATTTTCGACAAAAAAATTATGTTTAATTATTTATAAAAAAATTGTCTATTAGAAAATTTAAAAAATTCTCTCGACATTTTGTAGAAAAAGTATTTATTAAGATTTCAAAAAAAAGCTAAAAAATATTAAAAATTGATTGAGTAATATTGCAGACAGTGTATTGAGACGAGCAGTGGTCCCAATCCGACGCCAGGTCAAATTTAATGCTACAACTTTCTAATGGAATGGAATTCTTAGAAGTATAGAGAATAAAAATCTACAAAAAAAATCTAATTTTTTCAAAATGCTAGGTGTATATATCCCCTTAAAAACCATCAACGTACGAAACTCTAATTGCGCAAGTTCAACTTGCGCTTAGCCGGTTATTATTTAAATCTGAGTAGATCTTCGTAGCTAACTTCTTCGTCGTCCAACTAGCTATGCAAATTTTCTGTTTACTTATGGCTAAACTAGCACACTTAATATTTTTTAAAATTTTACAGTTTCTTTATCATGCGATTGTGGTAAATATCAAATTTTGAATTGTTTAATCTTTTTACCGAATTACGGAAACACGGCAGCTCTGGGCAAAGAGATCGATCTCAGTGTATTATCCCACTTTTGCTGTTTTGCAACCTTACTTGTATTTTCGCTATAAAGAGCCTGTTATGCTATACATGCAATTAAATAGTAAGATAAGCTAGAACAGACAGTGTAATAAACGATACGATAAAACAATCATCTATAGTTTTTGTTACCATTGTTGTAAAATTTGACAATTGTTATTGTTAAAAGAGTGGCAATTCAGAAATTGGCCGAGTAGTTTGTTTACAGTAAGCATTTAAAAAAAAACAGTTTTGTGAACAAATGGAAATTCCACGTGAAGGTTTTTGTTGGATGATTTTTTACGATTTTAGTAAAGACCTAACTCAACAACAATGCCTCGAATCGCCTCGTTCAACTGTTGGTAATGAATCATCATCAGAAAAGACGGTTTACTGAATTGGTTTGCAGAATTTCGTCATGGACGTACTTCTGTCAGCGATGAATTTTGTGAAGGTCGACCAAAATTTGTTGTTGTTCTAAAAAACATCGTTGCTATACGCAACATGTACCGTGGATAGAGGCATCGTAATAGCTGACGAAACTTGGTTATATTCGTACGAGCAGGAAATTAAGCAACAATCAACTGTTTGGGTGTTCCAAGATGAACCGAATCCAACAAAAGTGGTTTGTTCGTGAAGCACTTCCAAGAAAATGATATCTCGTTTCTTTGGTTATACTGGACATGTTGCAACCATTGCTTTAGAGGATCGAAGAACAGTTTAATGCTGAATGGTATACAACAATTTATTTGCCAGAAGTCATGGATGAAAGCAGGAAAAATAACCGAAAAAGTCGCATCATTCTTCATCATGACAATTCCAGTAGGATGAACACGGAAGCCCCATGGTTCATGAGGGACAAACAGATCCACAGAAAACTTCGGTGTGCCTACCGTAAAGGCCAACATGAGGAAAGCTCAACTCAAGTTTATGGACAAGGCATCCCAGCACCACAACCCAACCATCAGGGATGTCTTCCGACTCTCCCACATGCCCGCCGCCAATTCCCGAGATCCTCGGACCCTCTCTCGGATGAAGATGATGGCCCTCCTCACCCGCCATGACAGAAGAATATTAAACTAGTTATCATAAGTCCTAGGTTAACATTAAGTCCTAAGTTAAGCAAGCATAAGTCCTAGGTTAAGGTAGCATAAGTCTTAGCTTAAGTTAGGATAAGACATGTTTAAATAACCCATCTCCTTGGTTAAGTTAGTATAGGACCACTAGTTTAAGTGCTTAGGTTAAGTTAGAATAAGCAAATGCTCACCCAGTGTAACTAACTTCTATAAATATAAGTAAGAGGCTATGCATTACTTAGAATTCAATAAAGAAAATGGTCAAAAAATGGACAATGCCAGCTTGTACCCAGCACGACAAATAATTGATTATTTGACGGAGAAAAACATGGAATTAATATTTCATTGCCCTTATTCACCCGATTTATCGCCTAACGACTTCTTTTTGTTCCCGAATGTAAAAAAAAAATTCGTGTACAGCGATTATCATCACTTGAAGAAGCTATTGAATCCTTTCAAACCAAAGCGTATAAATCTTAAAGGCGAACATTTGAGCAACAATAAAACGATTTGTACCTAAAATTTTTTTTTCTTTCCCTGTTTTTGTAAAAACTTAAAAGGTAGCCCTCGTATATGGTATGTCACAATAACTGAAAATTAAAGAATTTATTGAGTTGTCCGTTGCTTTGTGACAATACGTATTAACAACAACTCAGGTTACAGAGTACTTTTATTTTGTTAACTGACACGTATAAAAAGTTGCACTAGCCCTGACTGCAGTCTCGTACTACTACTATATTCTCAAACGCAATGAATAAATTATAATCAAATGAGGTATAGGTATAGCTTTGTTGACTATTAAAGATTAGGGGCTTTTCCTTTGTTTTAATTACGGTCAAATACGCTTACAGGTGTGGAATTTTCAATATCGGTCTGCAAATTTAATAGATTTATATTGGAATCTTTAGGTTTCTTATAAATTTCGATTGCTTCTAAACAATCTAGTTTTTTGCCCTTTTATTCATAATGTGAAATATTTAGACTATTTATTTCTGGAAAGAAAGTGAATCTTTTTTACTTTTTACATTGAAAATCACGTTTGAAAGTTTCTGTAAGGACTTAAAAACAATACTATTATTTTCATTTGTGTATTTTTTGGAGGGAGTTTTGATTTTGGAGTATATTAGTTTAATAGTTGGTGATGTCGGGTTTTTGGAGATCAATTAGTTGATTTCAGAGACATTGTATCTATTATTAGCAGCAGTAGATCTAATGATATTGAGTTCCCTCTACAGATCTGTTTTTTCTAACGGAATAGAGAAGGCTCTATGTATCATTGATCACATCACTGGCAGACTCCATTAACAATTCTCTGTGTGGCAGATTGCATCTCCCCTTTTTTAGAACTTACAATGAAGTTAGAGTCGTCCGCGTACAGTACGGGACAGACGTTACTATTAAAATTACTGTTTGCTGTTGATGGAAGATCATTGTTCATTATAATGAAGAAAATTGGAGATAGAAGACTCCCCTGGGGAAGTCCCCTAGTATTTATGATCTCCCTAGATTTTGTACCATCTGACAACTTTACTATTTGCTCTCTATTAGATAGGTAAGATTTTACCCATTCTAAGGCCACTCCCCTTATTCCAACTTTCTCACATTTATGAAATAAAATATTATGGTCGACCAGGTCAAAAGCGCGACTATAGTCAAAAAAAGCTCCCACTGTTTCGCATTTTTCATCCAAGGAATTCAGAATCATATTTAGTGTCAAAAAGTGCAGATTCGGTACTTCTATTGGGGACAAATCCATGCTGTGAGCTAGATACTACTTTATTATCTTTAAAAAGATAAGGTGATAATATAGTTTGAAATGATTTTTCAAAAATCTTACTTAATTGATTTTGTACAGCCAGTGGTCTGGAGCTTGATAAGTCGTGGCGATCACCCTTATCTTTATAGACTAGTGTTATTTTCTTATTAATTTTTAGGCTTCGTCGGAAAACTAGCCGACTGCAGTGAAAAATTCACCAAGTACAGAAGAGGCTGTTGTATAACTGTGAAGCATTGTTTAATTCAGAAACCAGGAATTTCATCAACTCCCTGTGATTTCTCTGCCCCAAGCGACATAACGACCCGTAAGAGATCGTCTTCATTAAGATTTCGTAGAAATATACTATTGCCAATGGATTTGTTTTTATAAACGGGCTTATAGTTATTACTTGTTCCCGTCTCAACAAAAAAATTATTAAATAAGTTAGCTACTGTTAGGGAGTCATTACATCTTTTACCATTTGCATCCTTTAAATTAGGAATAGTTTTATTATTCTGACGTTTTTTAAGGTGAAGGTTAATTACTTCCCAGGCTGCTCTTGATTTATTAGTTGCATTGGATATTTTATTTCCATACTAATTCTTTTTTTGCATCTGTTATTATTTTTTTGTAAGTTTTTTTAGCTTCCAGATATTTTTTATGAAAACTATGTGAATTTTTAAATTTATCAAGAATATGAAATTCTTTCAAATAATTTGATAGATAACGAATATCGGGTGTTACCCATCCCTTTTCATATTTGTTCTTAACAACGTTTTCCTTGTACCCAAAGCACACCTCAAAGTAATGTAAGAGTGTATTATAAAAAACGTCAAATGAATTATTAAAACTTAATGAGTTGTTATAAACATCTTGCCATGATTCGTTTTGTAAATAGTATTTAAAATTCTCTATATTCTCATTAGAAAAGTCTCTAAATCTTATTTTATTGTTTTTGTTAGTGTTAGCGATATTGGGAACTTCTAAAGACACATTGGTAAGTGTGGTCAGATATATGACTATCTATCATACTCTTGTCTATGGCTCTAAGATCTGTATATATATTATCTCTCAGAGTGGCTGAGTGGCGAGTTATTCTATTAGGAACATCTATGATGTGATGAAGATTGAATGAGTTTAAAAGACTTACGTAAGATTGTCCTAAAGTATTAACGAAATAGGTCTATATTGAAATCTCCCACTAGTATGACATGTTCTGTCATTTTATCCACAATCTCCAAAAGTGCACTAGATTTATCACGAAATAAATTCACATCACCATCAGGGGCACGATATATGCCAATTACCGCCAATCTGATATTTTTATACTCACACAGGCAACATGTAAATTCTGCGGAACCATCGATTCCTGTTACACTCACGCTTATTTCTGTGGATTTCACAAATGATTTTTTATGCGTAAATATGGCTACTCCTCCGCCGCGGAGTGTTGAACGGCAGTATGAACTGTTAAGGTAATAATTATGAATATTAATTAGGTCAATTTCGCTATGGGTTAGCCAATGTTCTGTTAGAATTAGTATATCAGGATTTTTTTCGTCTAGAATAACTTCTAACTGTTGTATTTTATTGGCTAAGCTGCGTATATTCAGGTGCGTTACTTTAATAAGTTTATTTAAAGAGAGCGGAGTTATTCCTTCTGGTGAAGTTTCGCTGATACGGTTTTTTAAAACGAAAGGGCTTAACTTGTTCATCCTTTGGCCAGAAGCTTGCTACCATAATTTCATTCAGTATATCCAAATCAACCCCTACCTTAAAGGAGACGTTTCCGTGTTCATGTTTTGACACTTTTTCGATGTCAAATTCTCTATCTGGAAATTTGTTACACAAAAATTTTTTTAGTCCGTTAGTGGTTGAACCTTGTACACATTTAGCTACATGTAACCATCCCTTTTTTGTTGCCGCCGAGAATTCTTCCGATCCATGGATGTTAGCCGTACCAGTAACACCGACCCGATGCTTACTGTTAAGGTTTCTGTACTTTAAATTATCGATGGATCGCTGTGAAATATTGTCTATATTCGTTTCCGGGCCGCGTTCACTATGATCAGGTCGCACAGTGTGTCGACTAGTACAAGTTAGCTGGACAAAATTATTTTTTTTACTTATTTCAATTGTTTATGTATATTCTAGGCACATTAAGTTATTTTAAGAAAAAATTCATCGCGTTGGTTTTTTTTATGGGCGTGGCTAATTTTTTTCCCTAAATTAGTCAGCTACGCAGACATATTTAACGATAACTCGGGAACAACTTGTCAGATTTTTATAAATAAAACATTAAAAAATGCGTAACAAAATTTTATTACAGTTGATTGAATATTATTTTATTCTATCTTTTATCGTTTTGGAGTTATTTAGAAATTAATGGAGAGAAAAAAATTTTTTTCGTGTAAAATTCATTATTTTTTTCGGTAAAAAAGCGCAATAACAAAAGAAAAACAAAATATTATACATTTTTCTGACAGCTGCGTATCTGGAAAATAAAATAAGGTATTAATCATGAAAATCGGTTAATAAATGTGGGTTTTATTCACAATTTACCGCAGGTACTCAATATCGATAAAATTTGTGTAATACAGCCACCCTTGCATATCGCGGTAAGATTGCATCAGCTTAGCAGGTAGATAATGGAACTAAAGGGCAAGGGTATTTTGTATGGTTATTAGAATTAAAAATTATAATACAGTGTCTTTCATTTAGCTGCATTTCGCTTACCTGTATTTTTTGTCCAGCTGGACAAAACATTGTATAACAAAAACAAAATATTCTGCGTACGTGCACGAATTTTTCTACAAACTTGAATGTGCAACTAAATGAAAGACACTGTATTATTATTTTTAATAATAACCAGATGAAAAATCATTTATTGCATTTGTCAATTAAAAATAAAACAATTAATCCATATTACTTAGTTTTATTGACACAAAAAGGATAAACTCAAATAATACCTGCCTTTCAGGTAGGTAACTTGTGCATTATACATACATAAGTAGTTGGTATTTTAAAATGTTTTTGATTTTTTTAAGGTACATATTTCTTGCTGTTCGGTTCAAAAAAAAATTGTTTTTGAAAATTCCAGTCAAAAATTGTTTTTGTTTAATTTTAAAATAAATGTTATAAATGCTCTGTAATAAATTTAGCATAATGACACTGACTGTAATTATATGTAAAATAAAAATACTCATTTACTGATAAAGAAAAATTTACAAGTCAAGGTTTACATGCTTAGTACAAGCACTACATAACTAAAAATAGTAGCTGAACCTAATAATCATCAACAGAGTCTTCTGATGAGTCGTTTACTGTATAATCGTCATCATTTTGTGGCATTGTGCGACAATATGATGACGATTCCAATCTTGACTCTTCTATGCTAGGGCTTACAATTAACTTTAATACATCTGTACATATTTTTTCCGGCATTTTTTGGGAATCTCTCGAAGGCTATTGATCAAAGGATCAGATGTTATAATTAACATGCACAGTAAGTCTCTATTCGTGGCAACACGCGAGCACTTGCGGGTGTTGTACTCCCTAAATCTGCGGCAATCTTTGTTCCGTGCTTCTTGAGCCTCTTCGGAAAGCTGCCCAATTGGAAGCAATGCCGCTTTGACGACTTCTGTGCTGTGAATTAATATTTTATGCACAGTAGCAGGCATACAGTACCACGAATAGAGACTAAGATAATGTTTTCTGGTTTCAAGACAAAATTTTTTGAATTCAACTAAGTTTATCTAGAATCCAGAAGACAATGTTCTCAAAATAACATCAAACTTTTTTATAATTGTAACATCCAACCCTGTGATCTGAGCACTCATCTCAGCATTCTTAAAAAAGCGACGGGCTGTATTTCCATCATTTGAAGAACCAAATCCTGGTTTTGGTTTATCTACAATGAGTCCCATCTCGTTATTAAATTTCAATTTGATTTCCTCGGAACGAACCTTGATATCTGCTTTGTCTTCGTTGCTTCTAGCCTGCCATTTCTTAATATTCAACTTGTAACTGATATGTAAAAGACATTCGAAGCAACGAATCCAAGCATGAAGTGTAGATAAACCAAAGCCACAATGTTCTTGATTGCTGTTAAACATTGCGGGGTCATGATTCATCGTCTTGGGGGTGGCGCCACAGATGAAACACTTTTGGGATGAACTAGTTTCCGTTAAGGCGTTACACACCTTTCCGTCTGTCATTGTCAGCAAAAGTTCGTGTTTTACAGAGATTTGAGAATCACCAAAGTTGATAAGTGTTGGAAGAAGAGCATTAACTTCTTCCAACAATCTATTTGTCTCCACTAACGTGAAGTCGTTCGTTTCTTTGGCAAATATAAATTTGATTGGGCGACAATACAAAGTTGATGAAGGCCGAGGATTTTGCCAAATAATTTTGGACCCATCATATAACTTAAGGGGAACTAAAGAAAATGCGAAAAGAAACTCGTCCGTATATTCAATGTTCTCAAATCTCTGTTTGTATGTGCTGTGCCTAGAACTTCCATCACATCCCCATTTACTAACAAGTGTAAACGATGAACTTGTTGGGAGCACACTGCTGATAACTTCATTCTGTGCTAATACTAGACGTTCCACTGTTTTATTTAATAAGGCTTGCAAATTTATTTCAGCACGAGTTTCTGTTATAGCAATGTGCTCCTCTGCAGGGTAACAGGCCTGTTTGGACATTTTTAAACGAAAATATGACGGAAACACATTATGCCCCGCCTTCATGGACCACTTCCTAGTTTGTTTGTAAGAATGCGTTGTTGACTTAGAATCTATATAGTAAGCTAAGGCTTCGTCACTACTTAATTGCCTAGGATTAACGGAACTGGTATTTTTAGACTTAATAATATTATCTGGGCTCTCACTAATGTCTCTAATCACATTGGCAATTTTCCTTTGCCCTGCTGAACGCACAGCAATTTCGGCAGCAGTCACCAATTCACTGACACTTCGGGATTCTACGAGATCTACGACGCGACGTTTCTTCGTCTTAAACGACGATTCCTCGAAATCTTTGCGAGGTCTTCCTGCAGGAGTCACATTCTCACTTGATGTTGAAGGTTGTGGCGCAAAACAGCTCGCAGTAAACTGTATGTCTGCTTCATCCAACCAATTCTTATTTTTTAATTAAAAAACGCTCCTTCGATTTTCCTGAAGCCAACCATTTGGCACCAAACTTATTAGACAAGTTGGATATCTTCAACTTTATTTCTTTTTGGCTGCTTTCAGTAATGTCACCAAAGTGAAATTTTGAAGAAAGAAAGTCATATACACGCGAGTTTTTTTCATTCTTCGTGTGTTTCAATCACTCCTCAAAAAAGGCTACCCTTGAAATAGAGTAAACGTGTTCTGGAAAAAAAGAAAAAAAACATGTTGTACTGAAGTGTGCTAAACAATATGTGTATTTTTACGAATAAAGTTATTTCTGTGTAATATCTAAAAACTAGCCGGATAGAGGTGAATGTCTGTATATTCTGAACTTTCAAAGTTTTTTTTTTAAAAAACGCGCTAAAATATATAGGCTATTTAAAAAAAATACTAAAAATTCAAATTCTGATTCTGATTCTGATTAAAAAAATACATTAAAAAATAGTACTTACCCTCAGTATTAATATTCATCACAAAAACTTTCACAATATTACAATATGTCACTATAAGATGTGCACGAAAGTGTCGCTAAATTGCAACTGATTGATTGAAAGAGCTGCATTAAACTCATTACCTGACTTCTGACGCTTGACGGAATTCGGGGTTTGGTGGTGTTGTTTACGTTTTGCAAATAAGATTTCCTGGAAATCATAACATGAATTTTGTCCACCTAGCATGTTCTACGCGACACACTGTGGGTCGTTTGGGTTCAGTTGGTTTATCGGAGCCCTGCTTGTTATTACCATCACTTTTCGCAGCCCGAGTTACTGGTGCGGGGCCATTGTTTACTTTTTGTTTCGTAGGTGTAACCTCAGCATTCGTACTTTTTAATAACCCAATTTTTGTTTGTAAATCTTTAATTCTACTTTCTAAATGATTATTCACTTTAGTGGTTAATTCGACTTGAACTTTAGCAATTCGTAGGTCTGTGTTTGTGTTAATACATGGAATTTTTCGGCATGGATAAGAGTTTTGTATATCTAGAAACTCACTTGTGTCGTGGAACTCTTCATTTCTCTGACTGTATGTCTCCTCCACAAATTTTGCAACACTTTCACTAACTATTGTGTGATCAGGAAACGACTGGTGCACAATAATTAACACTTCTTTGTTCAATTTTTTAAGATCCGTTTTTAACTGTATTTCGTCCGCCATTACTATATTAACTTATTCATAACTAACTTATTAATTAATTCATTGGGTTTTTATATAATAAATTACTTGTTGATTCAACACCTAGTGTCCCGTACGTTGCTACTCTTAAATTAAAAATTTTTGTTACAAAGGTATAAAATGATCAATTAATTCAACAAAACACGCCCCAAATGAGTTTTCATCAAAGTTCTTTTCCGATCTTTGTTGAAAACTAATGACCTTGAAATTTTCGTTTTTTCTTGTATACCAGATAAATTATTAAAGGTAATACCCTCGTAACATTTTTCGTTCAAACTACACTTTGTGGAGAATATTATAGAATTATTTCAAAATTTTTTGATCAGTACTTTTCGAGATAGGGTGGGGGCATAACAATTCAAGATGGGTAAGAGGATACCGATTTTTGGCAATTTTTTAAAAACAATACGTGAGTAAATATTACATTATATGTATTTTTGAACTCGTGTTTTCACAAGCTTTCATTCGACACCCCACAAGATAACTGTTAATTTTTTTTTTTTACTTCCGATTTCACCCCCCAAAACTAACTCTTTAAGTCAAAATTTAACTTTCAATACTACACAGCTCTGATGGGGCCATCAATTCCTATATTAGTACCAATTTTCAACTTTCTGCGTCAAATAGTTTCGGAGGAAATCGTTACAGACGAATAGACAGACGGACAGACACCAAAGTGATCTTATAACATTTGCAATGTTTTTTTTTTGTTTGAGATATTAAAGAAAGTTTACAAATTACCAAAATAAATCAATAACTAAGAAACGTTTGAATATAGAAATTTGATAATTCATTCCACTCTACCAAACGACGTTCTTTGATTTTACATTCGATGTTTTGTCTACTAGGCCTATCATCAACTGCATTTTTATTAATACGGATCTGAACTTTTTTATTTCATTTTTAAAAAACATTTTTAGCCTTAAATATAATGATGTATCACTCGTTACTACATCTCAACGCCTTCTTGCGAAATATTCACGTTAAACATAATTTTCCAAGTGCTACCCAATTTTTTAAATGGGAAATAATAAACCATTTGAGAAATGATCTGTCATAGCTAAGGAATAATAAATGTGTATCATATATTTAAAAGAATGGTTCACTATGGGATTTTACTTAAATAATTCCTCCGTTTGATGTTCACAAGCAATAAATTTCTTAATTTATTTAAAAATATAGCTTGGAGTTAAATTTTAATCGCGGTTTGCAATTCTTACTACAAGTAAAAAAAATAGTTAATATGACAAAAATCAAAAAGCTACTATGCATGTTACGTTTTGTAAGTTGGCTTTGGAACCATTGTAATAGGCGTCAAATAGTACATTAAATAGTACATTACTGAATTAGATATTTGACAGCACATAGTATTTGACTGAATTTTGAAAAATGAATACGATTGTAGTTTTTGGACCTAGTATGCTTAACTTAAGTAACCCAAGTTAAATATGTTATATAGCGAAATGTACCTGCAGAGGGGACAGTGCCAAACCACAGATATTTGGATATTTGGATATTTTGAAAGTTAAATTTTGACTTAAGGGGTGAGTTTTTGGAGTGAAATCGAAAGGGAAAAATATTACCAAGTCATTAAGTAGGATGTAAAATGAACGCTTGTGAAAATACGAGTTCAATACTATATATGATGTAATACTTGCGCGCACTTTTCTTTTTTTAAAAAAATGGCCAAAAATTGTTATGTCTCCACTCTATTTCGAAAAGTACTAACCAAAAGTTTTGAAAAAATTCTGGAATAGTCTTCATAAAGTGTAAATTGAGCGAAAATTATTACAGTGCATTACGTCTGGTATAAAAATAAGTTTAATATAGTTTTCAATATATATATATATATATATATATATATATATATATATATATATATATATATATATATATATATATATATTTATTTATATATATATATATATATATATATATATATATATATATATATATATATATATATATATGTATATATATATATATATATATATATATATATATATATATATATATATATATAAAGGGTGATTCATTTAGAGGTACTTTTTTTAAATAAAAAAAAATGAATAAAAACAATTTTATTTTATAATTTTTATTATCATATAAAAGAACCATTCTTTACAATTATTTCTTAAAGATAATTTCTTTCAAATGTTGTCCGCGACTACGGTTAACAACGTCCATGTAGTTCCAATTTTCAATGACGCGTGTGAGTATTTCGAGTGGTATTTGGCCAATGACTCGAGTAATATTGGCCTCCAATGCCTCAATTGTAGCTGGCTTATCCATGTAGACTTTGGACTTTATATAGCCCCAAAGGAAAAAGTCAAGAGGTGTGATGTCACATGATCTAGCCGGCCAATTCACTGGTCCAAAGCGTGAAATGATCTGTTCGCCGAATTGCTCTCGCAGTAAAGCCATGGTTTCACGGGCTGTATGGCAAGTGGCGCCATCTTGTTGGAACCAAATTTCGTCGAGACCACGGGCTTCAATTTCTGGCATCAAATAGTCTGTTATCATGGCGCGATAACGGTCACCATTCACAGTAACATTCCGGCCGGCCTCTGTTTTGAAGAAATATGGACCGATTATTCCACCGGCCTATAAACCACACCAAACAGTTGTTTTTTCTGGATTTAATGGCAGCTCTTGAACCTCTTCA
Organism: Pachyrhynchus sulphureomaculatus; assembly: GCA_019049505.1. Taxonomy (NCBI): domain Eukaryota; kingdom Metazoa; phylum Arthropoda; class Insecta; order Coleoptera; family Curculionidae; genus Pachyrhynchus; species Pachyrhynchus sulphureomaculatus. Next base: position 33,461,917 of record CM032451.1, on the reverse strand, counting down.
GGTTGTTCATCACCCCAAATACGGGCATTTTGTTTATTCGCGAACCCATTAAGCCAAAATGGGCCTCATCGGTTAACAAAATTTTTCTCGAAAACAGTGGATCTTCTGCAAGCTTGTCAAGAGCCCAACGACTAAAACGGTCGGTCGGCTACAGTTGTTGCACTAGTTGAATTTTGTATGCTTTTAAAGAAAGATCCTTACGTAAAATACGCCAAGTTGTTGAATATGACAGGCCAAGCTGTTGAGAACGGCGACGAATCGACACTTCACGGTCTTCGCGTACACTCTCCGCTACCGCCCCTATATTTTCTTCACTACGTGCTGGATGTGGTCTATTCGATCGAGCATTATCCAATAATGAAAATTGGGTCTCAAACTTATTGATGTTAGAGCGAATTGTGCGTTCGGTAGGCCGATTATGTGGACCATAAGTTGCTCTAAGCGCCCGATTCACATTCCTCGTAGAACGCCCATTTTCGTAATAAAGTTGAACAATTTGTAGACGCTGTGCCGGGCTAAGTCTTTCCATTATGAATTGTCAAACACTACTGAACAGGAATGCCACTTCAGTTGACACGACGCATGCGCAATCTGCAATTAAATCCCCTTCACAAAAAGTACCTCTAAATGAATCACCCTTTATATATATATATATATATATATATATATATATATATATATATATATATATATATATATATATATATATATATATGGTTATATATATATATATATATATATATATATATATATATATATATATATATACCGCGTCGCTGTACCGAGGAAAACAAGTTTATTTTATTTGTTTATAATTAAAGAAATATTTAGGTAGTAAATATTTATTTTACATTTTTACTACTAGATTCTAGAATTAGAGAGAATTATTAAACATCATTCATTAAAAAAAAAGTGAAAATACATATTGGATCTTAAGATATATACATATCAAGGTGCTATTTACCTTAGCGTAGGTAAACATTTTAATTTATTTTAAAGGCAATCACGGTACGGAACACTAATTGCGCAAGTCCAACTTGCACTTGACCGTTCTTTTACTTTTAGGAAACTGTGCATGTGTGGCTGCTATTAAAAATTAAGTAGTATCTAAAGACAACGTTATGACTAAAAGAAAATCGCAACTTTCTAGAAATACGTTCGAGGCGAGGGCGGTTAGAATACGTCGAATTACAGAGTCTAGCGCTGAACGCTCACAGCGCACAGTGTGTCGACTAGTACAAGTTAGCTGGACAAAATTATTTTTTCACTTATTTCAATTGTTTATGTATATTCTAGGCATATTAAGTTATTTTAAGAAAAAATTCATCGCGTTGGTTTTTTTTATGGGGCGTGGCTAATTTTTTCCCCTAAATTAGTCAGCTACGCAGACATATTTAACGATAACTCGGGAACAACTTGTCAGATTTTTATAAATAAAACATTAAAAAATGCGTAACAAAATTTTATTAAAGTTGATTGAATATTATTTTATTCTATCTTTTATCGTTTTGGAGTTATTTAGAAATTAAGGGAGAGAAAAAAATTTTTTCGTGTAAAATTCATTATTTTTTTCGGTAAAAAAGCGCAATAACAAAAGAAAAACAAAATATTATACATTTTCTTGACAGCTGCGTATCTGGAAAATAAAATAAGGTATTAATCATGAAAATCGGTTAATAAATGTAGGTTTTATTCACAATTTACCGCAGGTACTCAATATCGATAAAATTTGTGTAATACAGCCACCCTTGCATATCGCGGTAGGATTGCATCAGCTTAGCAGGTAGATAACGGAACTAAAGGGCAAGGGTATTTTGTATGGTTATTAGAATTAAAAATTATAATACAGTGTCTTTAATTTAGCTGCATTTCGCTTACCTGTATTTTTTGTCCAGCTGCACAAAACATTGTATAACAAAAACAAAATATTCTGCGTATGTGTACGAATTTTTCTACAAACTTGAATGTGCAACTAAATGAAAGACACTTTATTATTATTTTTAATAATAACCAGATGAAAAATCATTTATTGCATTTGTCAATTAAAAATAAAACAATTAATCCATATTACTTAGTTTTATTGACACAAAAAGGATAAACTCAAATAATACCTGCCTTTCAGGTAGGTAACTTGTGCATTATATATACATAAGTAGTTGGTATTTTAAAATGTTTTTGATTTTTTTAAGGTACATATTTCTTGCTGTTCGGTTCAAAAAAAAATTGTTTTTGAAAATTCCAGTCAAAAATTGTTTTTGTTTAATTTTAAAATAAATGTTATAAATGCTCTGTAATAAATTTAGCATAATGACACTGACTGTAATTATATGTAAAATAAAAATACTCATTTATTGATAAAGAAAAATTTACAAGTCAAGGTTTACATGCTTAGTACAAGCACTACATAACTAAAAATAGTAGCTGAACCTAATAATCATCATCAGAGTCTTCTGATGACTCGTTTACTGTATAATCGTCATCATTTTGTGGCATCCTGCGACAATATGATGACGATTCCAATCTTGACTCTTCTATGCTAGGGCTTACAATTAACTTTAATACATCTGTACATATTTTTTCCGGCTTTTTTTGGGAATCTCTCGAAGGCTATTGATCAAAGGATCAGATGTTATAATTAACATGCACAGTAAGTCTCTATTCGTGGCAACACGCGAGCACTTGCGGGTTTTGTACTCCCTAAATCTGCGGCAATCTTTGTTCCGTGCTTCTTGAGCCTCTTCGGAAAGCTGCTCAATTGGAAGCAATGCCGCTTTGATGACTTCTGTGCTGTGAATTAATATTTTATGCACAGTAGCAGGCATACAGTACCACGAATAGAGACTAAGATAATGTTTTCTGGTTTCAAGACAAAATTTTTTGAATTCAACTAAGTTTATCTCGAATCCAGAAGACAATGTTCTCAAAATAACATCAAACTTTTTTATAATTGTAACATCCAACCCTGTGATCTGAGCACTCATCTCAGCATTGTTAAAAAAGCGACGGGCTGTATTTCCATCATTTGAAGAACCAAATCCTGGCTTTGGTTTATCTACAATGAGTCCCATCTCGTTCTTAAATTTCAATTTGATTTCCTCGGAACGAACCTTGATATCTGCTTTGTCTTCGTTGCTTCTAGCCTACCATTTCTTAATATTCAACTTGTAACTGATATGTAAAAGACATTCGAAGCAACGAATCCAAGCATGAAGTGTAGATAAACCAAAGCCAAAATGTTCTTGATTGCTGTTAAACATCGCGGGGTCATCGTTCATCGTCTTGGGGGTGGCGCCACAGATGAAACACTTTTGGGATGAACTAGTTTCCGTTAAGGCATTACACACCTTTCCGTCTGTCATTGTCAGCAAAAGTTCGTGTTTTACAGAGATTTGAGAATCACCAAAGTTGATAAGTGTTGGAAGAAGAGCATTAACTTCTTCCAACAATCTATTTGTCTCCACTAACGTGAAGTCGTTCGTTTCTTTGGCAAATATAAATTTGATTGGGCGACAATACAAAGTTGATGAAGGCCTAGGATTTTGCCAAATAATTTTGGACTCATCATATAACTTAAGGGGAACTAAAGAAAATGCGAAAAGAAACTCGTCCGTATATTCAGTGTTCTCAAATCTCTGTTTGTATGTGCTGTGCCCAGAACTTCCATCACATCCCCATTTACTAACAAGTGTAAACGATGAACTTGTTGGGAGCACACTGCTGATAACTTCTTTCTGTGCTAATACTAGACGTTCCACTGTTTTATTTAATAACCTTGCATATTTATTTCAGCACGAGTTTCTGTTATAGCAATGTGCTCCTCTGCAGGGTAACAGGCCTGTTTGGACTTTTTTAAACTAAAATATGACGGAAACACATTATGCCCCGCCTTCATGGACCACTTCCTAGTTTGTTGTAAGAATGCGTTGTTGACTTAGTCTATATAGTAAGCTAAGGCTTCGTCACTACTTAATTGCCTAGGATTAACGGAACTGGTATTTTTAGACTTAATAATATTATCTGGGCTCTCACTAATGTCTCTAATCACATTGGCAATTTTCCTTTGCCCTGCTGAACGCACAGCAATTTCGGCAGCAGTCACCAATTCATTGACACTTTGGGATTCTACGAGATCCACGACGCGACGTTTCTTCGTCTTAAACGACGATTCCTCGAAATCTTTGCGAGGTCTTCCTGCAGGAGTCACATTCTCACTTGATGTTGAAGGTTGTGGCGCAAAAGAACTCGCAGTAAACTGTATGTCTGCTTCATCTAACCAGTTCTTATTTTTAATTAAAAAACGCTCCTTCGACTTTCCTGAAGTCAACCATTTAGCACCAAACTTATTAGACAAGTTGGATATCTTCAACTTTATTTCTTTTTGGCTGCTTTCAGTAATGTCACCAAAGTGAAATTTTGAAGAAAGAAAGACACGCGAGTTTTTTTTTCATTCTTCGTGTGTTTCAACCACTCCTCAAAAAATGCTACCCTTGAAATAGAGTAAACGTGTTCTGGAAAAAAAGAAAAAAAACATGTTGTACTAAAGTGTGCTAAACAATATGTGTATTTTTACGAAGAATAAAGTTATTTCTGTGTAATATCTAAAAACTAGCCAGGATAGAGGTGAATGTCTGTATATTCTGAACTTTCAAAGTTTTTTTTTTTAAAAAACACGCTAAAATATATAGGCTATTTAAAAAAAAAATACTAAACATTCAAATTAATAGATTCTGATTGAAAAAATACATTAAAAAATAGTATTAATATTCATCACAAAAACTTTCACAATATTACAATATGTCACTATAAGATGTGCACGAAAGTGTCGCTAAATTGCAACTGATTGATTGAAAGAGCTGCATTAAACTCATTACCTGACTTCTGACGCTTATGACTCGCCACTTACAAAATTTGATAAACAACCTTTTCTCGGAATTCGGGGTTTGGTGCTGTTGTTTACGTTTTGCAAATAAGATTTCCTGGAAATCATAACATGAATTTTGTCCACCTAGCATGTTCTACGTGACACACTGTGCAGCGGCTTGACAGGCAAAATATAAGAATAGCGTCTACTACTTTTCGGTAAAAGGATCGTTTACTCTCGCAATAAACAAGTCCCAGGGACAACCTTTCAAACTCGTGGGAATTGATTTGAGACAGTAATGTTTTTCTCATCGCCAATTATATGTCGGGTATCAAGAGTCGAAACTCCAAAAAAACCAATATATTTTGCTAGCAGAAAAATAATAAAACATTCAACATAGTATACAGAGAGGCTCTAACCAATAATACAGGTGCCTAAATTAAAAAAAAAATTGAAAAAAATAACGCTTCCACGCGAACGAAGTTGGGGGCCGTTGTAAGTAATAATTTTCAAAGTCTTAACTTAAAATTTTTGGATACGTAAATAATATTTTTTTTTTTTCCAAATACGTCAAATCCCCCAATAAAATTTGTCCAAACAAATAAGCAAGCAATAAAGTATACAGTTAAATATTTTTGAATAGCCAAAAAAAAATCGGTTAAATTTTACTGCGGAGTTTATTTTTAGTGTTCCGTATGGAATACTTTTAACATCACTTCGGTGTTTGTCCGTCTATCAGTCTGTCTGTCTGTCCGTCTTTCACATCCGATTTTCCCTGAAACTATTTGACATAGAAAGTTGAAATTTGGTACTAATATAGGAATTTATGGCCTCATCAGAGTCGTGTAGTTTTGAAAGTTAAATTTTGACTTATGAGGTTAATTTTGGGGTGAAATCGGAAGTGAAGCCCGCTAAAGCCTGTCCCAAGCCAGGTTGAAAAAGAGGTGAGGGGCGGGAGTAATAACCTCGTAAAAAAACCTAGGTTCATCTGGCCCAGATGGTAGCACCCTGTTAAGGCCCCTGCCAGAGTACGGCGTAGCTGCTGCCTTGTAGTTGGATGTTGGATCACCAAAGGCTAGAGGAAGAAAACGTTGATGAAAAATCACCTGGTCCTCCAAGTTAGGGGTTGAGGGGTTTGCTCCTCATTATTATGGAAAAAAATCAAACATCCAAAAAATCCTGGAGATCGGGCTCGGAATAGAGATTGGACTTGAAGAAGGCGATGACAACAACGAAATAAGGAAATGATTTTCGGAACAAGGAACATACCAGGGCTAAGAACAAAATCGGAAGAAATAATTAAAGGTGTAACGCAAATGAAGCTGGACATCGCAGTCCTTACTGAGACAAAAAAGAAAGGAAACGGCATTGAGCAAATGGGAGAATTTATTCACATTGATTGGGGAGTGCCTAAAAGCACCAGGACGAGTAAAGTGGTATCAATAATAATAAAAAAAAGACTAAAAAATAAGATTACTAATTAGTAAACCTTAAGCGAAAGAATAGTTACTGCCAACCTAACCCCACGAGGACACAGGACAACAATTATCGGTTTATATGCCCCAAACGAAGATGCTACCATTTCAAAGAAAGACCACTTCTACGAACAACTGGAGGAAGTACTTATAAGAATTGGTGATCAACGAGAAACCATTCTACTGGGAGACTTCAACGCACGAACTAGGAAAAGGGCAAATGATAAAGTTGTCGGATGAAACGGAGAAGATGTTCTAAACGATAATGGTCAGAGACTTATACAAGTATGTGCCCAACATAACTTGCGTATTATAAATGAATTTTACTAACACAAAAATAATCATAAATATACTTGGCATTAGTAAACCAGAGGCTTAAAATCTATCATCGACTACATCATAATAAAGCAAGATTCTAAATGTCGTGTACAAGATACGAGGACCTGTAGAGGAACAGAATGCGGCTCCGAACACTACCTGGTAAAATCGCGTATTAACATTCCTTTCAAGACGAACGATGAACGCACAAATGAACCTACATCACAAGGAACAAAACTAGAACAAGTGAGATACAATTTAAACGGATTATATCAACACAGCATTAGAACACTCTACCAAAAACGTCTCGATGAAAACCCAATGAACAATATTTGACACTCGAAGCTAATAAGGCCTATAAACATATACTTAAATCAATACACTCAGCAGCTCAGGAAGCCCTAGGAAAACAACAAACCAAAAACAGAAAAAATAGCAAGCATACAATAAATGGATGAACACAAAGAAAGGAAATGACAGAGCTATATACCGACTAGGACAGCGAGAATTGAAGAAAATGGTTACCCAAAACAAAAACGAAACCTGGGAGAGAATATGCAAAGAAATAGATACATACCTGGGGGAACAAGATCATCAGAAGCATGGAGATTTATTAAATCGGTACGTACAGAAAAAGCAAATAAGATAAATATAAATCTCATACAACTAAAGGAATGGCAACAACACTACTCTCGGGAGCTTGCTGAAAACAGAGAAAAATACATCACACAATCACCCACCAAATATCAAGTTCAAGGACAACAAATACAAGTGACAGAAAAAATGATATGGAAAGCAGCTTAATCCATGAAGAATAGGAAAGCCGCTGGACCAAAGAGAATTCCGGCAGAATTACTGAAAAACAGTATAGAAAAGTTAATCAAAATGCTGACACACTTATTAGAAAAATATATAAGTGGAGAAATAATCCCACAGATCTGGAAGGAAGCATGTATAACGCCAATCCACAAGAAGGGAAGCAGAACTTAGTTCCATTAATATATATATATATATATATATATATATATATATATATATATATATATATATATATATATATATGTATATATATATATATATATATATATATATATATATATATATATATATATATATATATATATATATATATATATATATCTGTCACAAGCACCTTCAGTAGAGTATATGGCAAAATCGTCAGAAATATTATTGAAGAAGAGTACGGGCCGTGCGAAATAGAAGAACAGGTGAGGTTTAGAGCTGGTAGGTCTTGCCTGGATAATATATTTGCCTTTACCCAACTAAATGAGGAAAAGACATCAACTAATAGAGAAGTTCATTTATTGTTCGTGGATTTCAAGAAAGCATATGATACGGTCCTAATAAAAATACTATGGCAAATATTAGAGGTATCTTCAATCAACAGTACAGCAATTACCGCAATAAAACAACTTTATGATCGGTCGTACTCCAAAACAAAACTAGCCAACTCATTCTCGAATAGCTCCCTCGTGACCAAGGGTCTCAGACTCACGTAGGGGAATGGGAATAGAGCTCATAGACAATACAGCACTTTACATATTGCATTTCGCTGATGACCAGGTTGTTATAACACAGGACAAAGAAGACCTTGAGTTTATGACGAGAAGATTTTTTGAAGAATATGAAAACTGGCGCCTGACGGTGAACTACAAAAAAAATCCCTCAACTTTTAAAAGCATCCTACTATACAGATGTGAGAAGTGGCAATTGACCAGACGGTTAGAACAAAAGCTTTTCGAGTTGGATATGGACCACTTCCTAAGATCAGCGAAAATATCTAGAACGGACAGAGCTAGGAATGAACAAATCAAATGATGAAATTAGAAACCACAATTATTGAAGAGATTCAACAGAAACAATTTACCTGGTATGGACATGTGAAAAGAATGGCAGCACATCGAATCCCGAAACTAGTCCACAGATGGAGCCCAATGGAAAAACGAAGAAGAGAAAGGCCTAAAGCAAGTTGAATGGGTGGTATCTAGAAAGCCAGGTCAGAAAGAAACTTAAGACCGGGAGATTGGGAAGACCAGACAGGATGGCAACTAGAAACCGGAAAGCAAAGGACTCTATAGAACCGGATATACATATATATATATATATATATATATATATATATATATATATATATATATATATATATATAAATATATAAATATATATATATATATATATATATATATATATATATATATATATATATATATATATATATATATACATAAATAGGAAGTGAAAAATTTTTTTTTTACTAGGTCATCGAGTGGAGTGTCAAATGAAAGCTTGTAAAAACATGAATTCAAACATATATATAATGTAATACTTGCGCGCACTTTTCTTTGTATTATTTTTAAAAAAATCTCGAAAAATCGTTGTCCCCTTTTTATCTCGAAAAGTACTGATCAAAAAATTTTGAAAAATTTCTGGAATATTCTCCACGAAGTGTAGATTGAACGAAAATTATCACGAGTGCATTACCTTTAATAATTTATCTGGTATATAAAAAAAACAAAAATTTTATGGTCATCAGTTTTCATTAAAGATCGGAAACAAACTTTGTTGAAAACTCATTTGGGGTGTGTTTTCTGAAGTCACTGATTATTTTATACCTTCCTTACATTTTTTTTTTATTTTAGAAGCGATCAACGTACGGAACACTAATTGCGCTAGTTCAACTTGCACTTGCCCGGTTATTTATGGTATTCTAGTTCATATACACTACATGGTTTTTAACAATATTAGAATACAACAGTCTCACTTAGTATAGCGTTCTAGCACAGTAGTAGTAGTAATATACAGCCTCGTTGCCAGTATATATATATATATATATATATATATATATATATATATATATATATATATATATATATATATATCGTTTGTTTGTTGTAGTTCATAGTTATACTTTTTTCATTTATTTTTCTTTTGAAGTCCCTATTTTTTAATTAAAAAAGAGCTGGTTCACTATGCCACCTATGTTTTTAACCTTTTCGAAGGGTAAATATTTTTAGTTAGGTTAAGTTTTGATAACCTCTATTATATTTTACCAAGCGTTCTCTACTTTACTAGAATAATTCAAAATTTTAACATTTAGTAAATATAAAATATTATGAATTTGATTTTTTTTTCTTTATTTTGAAAGTTACGTCTTCGATATAGCGTTATTGATTCTTTATATGAATATGATTTTGTCCATTTCTTTATTTTAACTAAGTTCAACCATGTCCGTTCATGGTGTGCCTGATACAGGTTTTAAAGGCTTCGGTCACCATCCAAACTTCCCGACGGTAATCGATTAATGTAGTAATACAGAGCATGTGTGAACAATTTTAAAATTTTTTGCCGCGTAGTTTTGAAAAAGTGCATTTAAAATTTAAAAATGGAAAATTTCGAAATAGACATAATTTTCTACATTAATAATGCTCATCGAATTTATTTAAAGGATATTTGTATCATATTTATGTGATATTATTGCAACTGTCTATAATAGTATATATGAAAATCGTTAATTTGTGACATGGTAGACGTCTGTTGGTGCTCTGGAAACAAAATTATGTTAGTAATTTCTTAAAATTCCAGATCAAAAATCTGTGAAAACAGATTTTGCTCATTTTTTGTATTTTTTTAAATTTTCATAACTTTAGTTCTAGATGATCTAGAAATTTCTTTAAAAAGTGATATTGATGATGAAATTATTTAAGCGGCAATAAAAATGACACTTTCCCCATGCCAATTCATAGTGAAATTTGGGCAATATCTTGCAACTATTTATTTTATTTTCGCTCTAGATTCACTATTTAAAAAATTAATATGTCCTGGTTTTCGTGCTAAATCACACAAACTGCATTCATGTAATTTTTCTTCTTAAGACCTCGTATTTCTAAGCAATGCTTTAAATGTTGACTAATCAAGTAACTAAATGGGTTTAATTGTAGCATTTTTTTGACAGCCTCATTAACTAAGATTTTACAAGAAGTGCAAATTACTGTAGGAGGATCAAAATTTATGACTTTTAAAATATTATCTTTTAAAGATCCAGCAGTTTTATTCATCGATTCTTTTTTTTTAACATAGCAAACATAATTCTTCATAATTTTCCTTATGAGTAACGGCGGCCGTTTTTTTAAACATTTTGTTGAATTAAATAATAATATACTAATGCAAAAAAATTGCCAACTGTTATGTTAGTTTCTACAACTTTATGCCTTGCGAACTTAAATTCGACTAATAACATTATTGACCTCACGCAAACTAAAATTTATCATATGTATATCTATAACATGCATATTTATACAATGTACTTTGATTTTTGACCTGGAATATTAAAAAATATTAAAATTACCATAGTTTTGGTTGAGAAACACCTACATACTTCTACCACGTCTCAAATTAGTGGATTTTACGTACACTATTATAGATACTTACACTAATATTATATAACTATGAAGTAAATATCCTTTAAATAAATTCATTGAGCATTATTATTATTGTAGAAAATTAAGTTTATTTCGGAATTTTCCATTTATAATTTTTAAATGCTCTTTTTTTAAAATGGTTCAGCAAAACATTTTAAAATTATTCACACATGCTCAGTATTAGTACATTAATCGATTACCGTCGGAAAATCTGCAGTGTCCGCCGAAGTCATTAAAACCTGTGTCAGGCACACCGTGCGTTAGACATATTTTCATAGTGAGGAGTTACCTTCAACTAACCTATAACCACGTTGTTCAAATCGGTATGTACAACTTTCATTTTTTGCGACTTTTTAATGTCCGATAGTTGGGATCAAGATTTGCCTACCTTTGCTTCAATTTTTTATCAGAAGACAGTAGAAACAGAATGCCACTAGATACTGCTAAGTCCAGTATTCTCAACGTTTTTGCCCATTTCATCCAGGAATCCTCAATGAAAACTGTTCTTATTTTTCATAGAGAGATGATGTAATGACTTTCGTTGACGCCATGTATACGAGAATAGAATAAAAAGGCTTGTAAAAAAATAAGGTAACTAACATTTTGCAAAAATAAAAATTCTCAACACAACCTCTATTCAGCTCAATACATTTGGTCCTGCGAGATTCCCGCAGTTTTTTTATTTCGTTAGAAAAAAATAAAAAACCGGTCAAGTGCAAGTTGATCTTGCGCAATTAGTGTTCCGTACGTTGATTGCTTCTGAAATAAAAATTTTTGTTACAGTGACGTCAGAAAACACACCCCAAATGAGTTTTCTACAAAGTTTGTTTCCGATCTTTACTGAAAACTGATGACCTTGAATTTTTTTTTATATACCAGATAAATTATAATTATTAAAGTAATGTACTCATGATAATTTTCGTTTAATCTACAACCCATGGAGAATATTCCAGAATTTTTTTAAAATTTTTGGAACAGTACTTTTCGAGACAGAGGGGGGGACAGCGATTTTTCGCGACTTTTCCAAAATAATACAAAGAAAAGTGTGCGCATGTAAGACATTATATATATTTTTGAACTCGTGTTTTTACAAGATTTGTTTCCGATTTTTACTGAAAGCTGATGACTTTGAAATTTTTGTTTTTTTTTATATACCAGATAAATTATTAAAGGCAATGCACTCGTGATAATTTTCGTTCAATCTACACCCCTTGGAAAAAATTTCAGAATTTTTTCAAAATTCTTGGTTCAGTACTTTTCGAGATAAAGGGTGGGGGGCAGCGATTTTTCGCGATTTTTTCAAAATAATACAAAGAAAAGTGTGCGCATGTAAGGCATTATATATATATATATATATATATATATATATATATATATATATATATTTTTGAACTCATGTTTTTACAAACTTTCATTTGACACCCCTCTCGATGACCTAGTAAATTTTTTTTTTTTCACTTCGGATTTCACACACAAAAACTAACCCCTTAAGTCAAAACTTAACTTTCAAAACTACATGGCTCTGAAGAGGCCATAAATTTCTATATTAGTACCAAATTTCAACTTTCTACGTCAAATAGTTTTAGAGAAAATCGGGTGTGAGAGACGGACAGACAGACACCGAAGTGATCTTATAAGTGTTCCGTACGAAACACTAAAAACAAGTTTCGAACTGTGCATAATACTCATTTACAGCACAGATAACCTGTGCATTGTGCAAAAATATCTTCCCTCCAAGTCGTTTTTGGGGTTAGGAAACAAAAACAGCCAATTGGGGCCAAATCTGGGGACGAGGGTGGGTGGGGTTCTATTTTGAAACCCATCTCGTACACTTTTACCATCGCAACGGACGTTGCAATGGTAAAGATTGATTGTTCTGGTAAAGGAGCACTTTTTTTAGCTCCAATATTGATTGCTTCTGATTCAGCTCATTATGTAAATGCCCAAATAACCTAACGTAATAAGGGCCAGTCACTATTTTACCCTTTTCCACCTAGCCAATCATGATGATACACTGTGAGTCCCAAAAAAACCGTTGCTATCACTGTTCCCGCCGATAAAAGCTTTTTTCGGTGCAGTTTCACCTTCGGCAAATGATGTTTTGACTGCTATTTCTTTTTTGGGTATAATGGTGGATCCACGATTCGTCTAAAGTCACAAGACAATGTCTAAAGTCCATCGGATTGCGCTGCAACTTTTCCAAATAGGATTCTGAAATGTTATTATGCGTTGTGCGAGTCAACAAACGCGGTACCACTCGCACACTCAGCTTTTTCATTTTTAGAATTCACGCATTACAAGAGATATCTACCACCTACATAATCTTAAGAAACTTAATGCGATGATCTTATTACTATACCATGAATTTAACCAGCCATTTCTTCAGAAAAAAACGTGCAGAATCTGCAGTACTCGTACGGCGAGGTTTAAATTCATTTAACTAATAATAAACAGCAGAATCTCCATGACCTTACATTAGTTCAGTTTCAATCTGGGCCACAGTATATTTTTTAAATAAAAATGCCTTATCACCACACGATACTCGGCCTAATCCATTTATACGAAACGTGAAATTCCAATCACTTACGAGACCTGCAAAATACAACTGCGCTTTGCATCTCTTTGAAATTTTGATCATAACCATTCTAAGAATGACGCTTACCAACGATCCTGCCGCGTAACAAAATTTTCCGCCATTCCGTAGAAATTTACTCGGAGATTAAATACCAAGTTCAAAATTATTTAGAAAACTAAAAACCCATACAAACAATATAATTGACGTCTTTGCTATACAAGGTTTAAATTACCAGCCTTCCTGGAAGAAGGATTACTGCAGAAATGTCGTTTTATTTTTGAAAGTTTGTTGTGCTAAAATTACAAATGCATGGCTAATAATGTTAGCATTTACATGTTTACAATAACATTTATAGAGTAAATAAGGTAATTATTTCCGTAATCTTTCAACTGTTTAATTGTAATAATATGTATTATTTTTAAATAAAATCCTCGTAATTTATACAACTTATTGTCTAAAAAAATTCCAGAACATAATAAATGAAAGACTTATGTAATGTCACAATTCCTATGTACCTCCACCTTAGTACTAAATTAATCTAGCAAGAAAAGAGAACGTAGTTTTTTCTATTCCCTATAAACAATCTGTTTTCTAAAATGTTTGAAAAACAATATCCTTTTGTACATATATTCTATATCCGTCTCATAATATAAATAAACTAGTGTTTATTTATATTATGACTTTTATTACATCGCCCAGTTGATAAGGTGCCATGATATTTTACAATTGTAACATAAGTAACATAGTTTCTCATTTTTATACTAGGTAGTTGTAAGTGGAGGTAAAATTGAATTCTCAGAAAACGAACTCAACGGTGTTTTAAATGACTATTACGAATTTCCCTCTGACATTGTGATTTACAAAAAAAAAATCAATCCGGAAATGAAACAAGATGAATTAATGAGTCGAAATATATTTATTTTTCAGTAACATCTCCCTTAAGCTCAATACAATTTTTCCAGCAATTTTCCAATTCATTTACCCCATATCTGCAGTGGTTTTCCGGAAGATCCTTAAAATATCCATCCACGGAGGCTACCACTTCATCATTTGTTGAAAAACGCTTCCCACATTGGAATTTTCTGAAGTTTGGGAACAGGCGGAGCCAAATCTGGCGAATGGGGTGGATATTCCAACAATTCGTACTTTAATCTGACCGGTTTTTTGCCGTTACCAAAGAACCTCTGTGAGCAGGTGCATTGTCATGATGAAAGATGATTTTTTTCTTCTGCAAATCTGGCCTTTTCTCACTAATTTTCTCATCCAGCTGTTCCAAAAGGTTGCTGTGATTGCTTTACCCGTTTGAAGGTAATCAATTAACAAAATTCCTTTTGCGTCCCAGAAAACTGATACCATAATTTTTTAGGACAACTTTGACCACTTTGGTTGCTTTGAAGCTGAACAACCGGGCTCAGTCCAGTGTACGGTATGTTGTCGCAGTTCTGGGTCACTTTAGTAAACCTAAGTCTCATCCATAGTTAAAAATAGAGGCACAAAATCAGTTTTATTCTCCGTGAAACGATCCAAATATTGTTTAGAAAGTCTCTCTGGAGTGCGTTTTTGTTTCGATCTTCACAAATGCGGCAGCCATCTTGTAAACAGCTTTTTCATACCCAAAATATTAGTTAAGATCTCATATACTAATCCACGTGAGATGCCTATAGTCTCAGCTAAATCATCCACGCTTAATCGACGGTCTTCCATTACCATATCTTGTACTTGCACAGTAATTTCTACAGTTGTTGCAGTTTTTGGACGTCCTGAACGTGGAGCATCATTGACGCTTCTACGACGACGTTTAAACTCTAGAATTCATCTATGAACAGTCGAAAATAAAGGAGCTGAATCCTTTAAGACCTTCACTAATTTTGCATGAATTTCAGTTTCCGATAAATTTTCCAAAACAAAGAATTTTATCACAGCACGATATTTGAATTTTTCCATTTTTAAAAAATACTCAAACCCGACTAATTTAACCAGCTGACAAACAATGAATGACTCGACAGTGCGACTTGAAATTTAAGGTGTGTCCATGTGACAGATGACAATATTTGGTTCCAGTGATGCTCCATAGGTGTCGTTTTCAAAACTTATTTACTGACCATTGGAATTAAAATGTAATCCATAATTTTTTTTTATTTACCTAAAATATGATAAATTGCACCAAGCAGAAATTATTTATATATTTAATTTGAAGGTCTACTGTTTTTATAGGTAATACATTGATTGCTACATGATGTGATATCAAGATAATAATTTAAGTTAAACTTATCAGCATTACCTATACTCATACCTTCTACTATCATCACCTGTCTATATTGCATAACCTTGACCAAATTGATTACAAATATTTTTATTTTATACCACTTGTTCACTGATTAGAACTTGTCATAAAGAATGATGGATTAGATGGATTGCGCAATAAAAGTCAAGTGTTACTATATTGCGCTAATGATACTGCTAATATCAACTTTTAAAGGACGTATTTGATTTCTCTATGCATTTTAGACAAAAGCGATTTAAACAAAACTGACCATGCCATTTAGTCTCCATGGAATTATGCCCTTCTATCTATCTATCTAATAAGCCTTCTTTCATCCAGTGTCGGATATAGGCTTCCCCTTCCTTTTCCCACCCCTCTCAATTCTGCGTCTTTCTGATCCATCATAAACCAGCCGTCCTTTTCAGGTCATCTTTCCATCTTGTTTGGGGTCTTCCTCTGGATCTTTGTCCTAACCATGGCCTCCATTCTTGTATCCTTTTATTCTATCTCTCATCTTGTTATCTTGTTATCTCATTGTGTGACCTGCCCATCTCCATTTCAAACCTGCTACCTGTTCTCTTACGTCTATCACTTTAGTCTTTTGTCTTATACTTTCGTTTCTGATTCTGTCTTGTAATCTTATATTCAGCATATGGCGTTCCATTGCTCTTTTTGTTTTACTCAGTCGATCCATTATGTTCTTAGTCAATATCCATGTCTGGACCCCGTAGGTAAGAACCGGCAGAATGCATTGATCGAATACCATCTTTCTTGGTTTCAGAATTCTTTTGTTGTTTAGTGTTTTGCTTCGTTTGCCAAATGCTGCCCATGTCAGTCTGATTCTTCTCTGTACTTCTGCTAGCTAGGAATTAAAGCTAGTAGGCAACTTTACTATGATTTTTAACCTTTTAGCTACATTTTATAGGTTACATGATGTCAGATATTTAAAAAGTACATTAAACCAATTGCCATATTTTGTGTGGCATTTTTCCAGAGACAAGAAATAACCGGTAAAGTGCAAGTTGAACTTGCGCAATTAGTGTTCCGTACGTTGATTGCTGTTAAAATAAAAAATTTTGTTGTTTGTTAAATGATCAGTGACTTCACAAAACGCACCCCAAATGAGTTTTCAATAATGTCTGTTTCCAATCTTTACTGAAAACAGATGACTTTGAAATTTTTTTTTTTTTTTTTATATACCAGATAAATTATTAAAGGTGATAATTTTCGTTCAATCTACACCCCGTGGAAAATATTCCAGAATTTTTTCAAAATTTTTTGATAAGTACTCGTACTTTTCGAGATGAGGCGGATGGACAGCGATTTTTCGAGATTTTTTAAAAATACTACAAAGAAAAGTGCGCGCAAGT
This sequence comes from Pachyrhynchus sulphureomaculatus, assembly GCA_019049505.1. Lineage (NCBI taxonomy): Eukaryota > Metazoa > Arthropoda > Insecta > Coleoptera > Curculionidae > Pachyrhynchus > Pachyrhynchus sulphureomaculatus. Next base: position 33,444,616 of record CM032451.1, on the reverse strand, counting down.
ATTACATTATATATATATTTTTTTACTCGTGTTTTTACAGGCTTTCATTTGACGCCACACTCGATGACCTAGTAAAAAATTTTTTTTTCACTCTCGATTTCACCCCCCAAAACTAACCTCTTAAGTCCAAATTCAACTTTCAAAACTATATGGCTTTGATGAGGCCATCAATTCCTATATTATTATCAAATTTCAACTTTCTACGACAAATAGTTTCGGAGAAAATCGGGTGTGAGAGACAGACGGACAGACTCCGAAGTCGTCTTATAAGTGTTCCGTACGGAACACTAAAAACAAATTGCTTATATTATTTTCTACATTATTTTAGATAATTTTTTACTACATTGTAGACGGCTTGTGTTACTGGAGTATAATTTACCAGATTATGAAAATTTTGTATGTAACGATAAGACTGTCAAAACGCTGTAAGATTCAAACAATACAAGTCTATGCTCCTACAAGTACTGCACGAGATGATGAAATCGAAAGCTGGTGCAAAGATATTTCAAAAGCATTAACAACAGAAAAGACACAATATAAGCTTATCATGGGTGATTGAGAAATTCGGACTCGGTACTATAAATGAACGTGGAAAAAAGCTGATTGATTATCTTCAAAAGGGAAAGATATACTGCATGAATTCCTTCTTTCAGAAGCAAGCAAAGAGACGTTGGACTTGGAGAAGCCCAGATTCAATTGTAAAAAATGAAATTGACTATATTTTAACGAATCGAAAACATATAGTAAAAGATGTAACAGTCCTAAACCATTTTGATTCTGGCAACGGTCACAGACTAATAAGAGCGAAAGTAGAGATAAGTATCAAAATAGAACGAATTAAATTAATTAAACAACAACGATGCCCGATGCCAGAAATAATCCAGGAAAATTTAGAAAGATATCACAATGAACTAAACAAAAAACTATATAGTAAAGAAATGTTGAAAAAAATGGACATTGCTGCCCTAGAAACTAAAATAAAAACTGATATAAAAACAGTTGCCAAAAAGATATGCAGTACCAACAGAAAGAAAGATTCAAAGGTAAGAAAGAAGACTAAAGAACTTACGACAAAAAGAAGAAAATTAGATAAAGGTACACCAGAATATATTGAACTACACAGAGTTATAAAGGAGAATTTAAGAGAAGACTTACACTTTAATACAGAAATAGTAAAATCGACAATCAAAAGCAATAAAAATATGAAAATTCTTAGAATAGAAAACCGTTAACAACATGGGACGTCTTCGGATACATCAATTAAAAGACCCAAATGGCACCATCAAAGAAGATAGAGAAGATCTGATAGAATTACTGAGAAGTTCTGTAGTACGTAATACAAAACAGATGAAAGTAGATGACGAAACCATTTTAAACGTTGGCCCAGAAGATTTTTCTGACATTACCATACACGAAGTAGAATTAGCCTTATCACAAATGAAAAATAGTATCATAAACGGAAACGATGGTGTGACAAAAGAAATGATAAAGTTTGGCGGTATCATTATTATAGAAGCACTGACGATACTTCTCAATAAATGTCTGATGAAAGGACAAATACCGGATGCATGGCGAAATGCCGAAGTAATCCTATTACACAAAAAAGGTGATAAATTAAAACTTGATAATTTCCGGCCTATAAGTCTACTCTGCCACCCATACAAACTCCTAACCAAGATTATAACCAATAGACTCATAAACAAGTTAGATACCGACCAACCTCCAGAGCAGGCAGGATTCCGGAAAAATTATAGCACAGTAGAACATATACAGACAATTTGTACACTAATAGAAAAATGCAATGAATATAACGAAACATTACATCTTGCATTCGTTGATTACAACAAGGCTTTCGATTCAGTGGAACTGTGGGCTGTTTTTAGAGCCATGAAAAATGCAAGAATCGACTCTAGGTATAAATAGATTCTTAAAAATATCTATGATAAAGCGACAATAACAGTTCACATTGCAGAGGACATTAAAACATACAAAATTGCAATCAAAAAAAAAGTTAGACAGGGAGAGACCATTTCCCCTCACGTTGGAAGTTGTTTTTAAAAAACTGAATTGGAATGAAAAGGGCTTCAAGAACCTAAGCCATCTGCGCTTTGCGAACGACATTGTGCTTATTAGCCAAAATAGAACGAAATTACAAATTATGTTAAAATAACTTCAAGAAGAATCCGCAAAAATTGGACAAAAAAAATATGAGTAAATCTAAAATCTTGACAAAGGACGAGGTAGCTGTACATATAGGAGAACAAGTTATTGAAAATGTCGACGAATATACATTTACCTAGGTCACAATATCAAATTAGGCAAAGAAAATCAAACTGCCGGGATAAGTAGACGTGTTCGGTTAACATAGGTAGCCATAGGTAAACTGACACATATTTTAAGAAATGAGAAAATTCCGATAAATTTAAAAAGAAAAGTATTTAACACTTTCATATTGACATATGCGATGGAAACCATGACACTCACCATTAGATCAGCCAACAAACTCAGGGCAACACAAAGAGCTATGCTGATGCTAGGAATAAGTCTCAGAGATCATATTACAAATAAGACTATTAGGAATAGAACAAGGGTTGAAGATGTTATAAACCGCATTGCTCATTTAAAGTGGAACTGAGTGGGCCATGTTGCACGACAGGACGATTCAAGATGGACAAGGCATATTGTACAATGGAGACCTCGCCTTCATAAACGCAGTGTTGGTAGACCTCAATTACGCTGGCTAGATGACATCAAAAACAATGTAGGGAACAAACGGCATCAGATAGTACAAATCAAAATACTATGGAAGAGTATGGGGGAGACCTATGTCCAGGAGTGGACTGTGAAGGACTGTAAGAAGAAGAATAATTTTGTTTTATTATTAAACAAAATTTTGCTTTCTATTATCGGTGCCAGAAAGCATTCCCTTGAAGTCTTTGAATAGAATTCCTTACAATGCACGCACGTACCCACGCAACCACATATCTACGCATCCACGCACAGACTCACCCACACCCACACACATGCACATGCACTCGCACACGCACACGCCCACTCCCACGAGTCCGCGCACTTACATGCACACACGCACAAATACACACACACACACACGCACACACACGAGCTCTTTTAGATATATATGATTTTAGTAAGTATTTTTTTGGTATACCGGAACCAACCTTACTAGATTCCAAAATCAATTTAATAAGCGTTGAGTTTTGGAAATAAATGTTGGCCACAGCAAATTAATTATACTTCCTCTAACTGGGTTTACAGTAGTCATGATCTATTGTTAATTTCTGAGAACGTATAAAAAAATCAAGAAATAATGCACATACTTATAAACGGGGCACTCCATTCCTCTAGCATCGTCACTCAATTTGTTGGGCGTTAATTTGGGTATAAATATGTCTTGGCATGAACATGTTTCAAGCATAGCAAAGAGAGCTTCTCAAAAGCTGAAAATATTACTTCGAACTAGAAAGCTTTACACTCCACAACAACTGTTAATTCTGCACAAGCACAAATTTGATCAACGTTGGAATACTGCTCCCATGTTTGGGGCTCTGCTCCCAAGCATACACTGCATTTGTTAGATTTTAGTTAGAAGAGAGCTGTTCACCTGATTGGAGACCCGGAAATGGCCAGCAACCTTGATTCGTTGGAACATCGAAGAACGGTTGGCGATTTAAGTCTATTCTAAAAATATTTTCATGGAAAGTGTTCGATGGATATAGCCCGCTTAATTCCTCCCAGAGCGGTGCATGCTAGAAATACACGTCGCGCTAATACCTCACACTCGTATGAAGTTCAGCTTGTTACTCCTCGTACAACCCTTTTTAAGCAATCTTTTATATGGAGAACCAAATCCCTTAGGAACAATATGCTCAGGGCTATGTTTCCTACCGAGTACCATTTACAGCTATTTAAGACCAACGTGAATCACTTTTACCGCACACGTGTCGCTCCTGTAACGCTTTAGGGATTTCCCTGCAGCATGTGTGAGAGGCCCATAAAAAAAATCTTATAAAAAAAATTCCAAGAAAATGGCGTAATAACAGTCTAAGCCAGAGGTGTCAAACTCAATTTTGCAGAGGGCCATATATTAAATTTAGAATGTGTAGGCGGGCCATATTCAAATAAAAAAAATGTACTGAATTATTATAACATTTTATTTATTTAATTATATAGTATATAATATACGGTTGTTAAAAATTATGATTCTTCATTGCGATCGCGGGCCTTATTGATACGTCCCGGGGGCCGGATGCGGCCCGCTGGCCGTATCTTTGACATCCCTGGTCTAAGCTAAAAGAAACATACATCTAATATTCAATATAAATTTACAAAGCCGTAAACTCAGTAGTTGGAGAAATCTTGGAATATATGGTATAGTTTTTAAAAAATCAAAAAAATAAAAAAAAATAAAATATAATTAATATAAATGTCAACCGAGGCATTCACTATTAAATTAGAGAATTCTGGAATTAATCATTGCAGCTGATATTTAAAAATTAATATGGAATTATTCCAAAAGTTTTTCTAAATCAATAGTGGAACTATTAATATATTTTAATTAGTTGAAGTTAATAATTATTCTCATTTCTTCTTTGGCTACCATGACCGTTCAACGATCGTTGGTTATCATGTTAGCTACTATGTCGATGATGATTGTCTTATTGACAGCCGCTCGGAAGAGTTGTAGTTTCTCCGTACCATTGCCTTAAATTTTTCAATTACAATGTTCTCTTTCTCCCTGGAAGACGTCTGCCTGGAATCTTTTCCTCTATAAACAGATGCAAGATTTCGTATTTTCCTAGATGTCTCATAATGTGGCCAAAATATTCTAATTTGCATCGCTTGATGGTCGTGACCACCTCCAACTTCTTGTCCATGCGAGTGAGAATACTGTTGTTACTAATTCGGTCCATCCAACTGATTTTCAGCAGTCGTCGATACACCCACATCTCGAATGCCCCTAGACGTTTAAGCATTGCGTCAGTGAGCATCCCTGCTTCCATGCCGTACAATAGAACCGTAAAAAAACATAGCAGCGTACCATTTTCATCCGTAGTTTCAATGATAGGTCGTGACTAGTTAAGATTTTTTTTTGTTCTATGCGGCTCGGGCCTTCTCTATTCGAATTTTGGGTTCCAGAGTGGGGTTCCAAGTGATATTACTACCGAAAAACATCAATTTATTAACTCTCCCTTTTTTTGTGCCACTGACTGTAATAGCACCATTCTCAATATTAGATTCTTTGCTTATAGGGTAATGGGTCCCTAAGACTGCGCGGGAGATAAGACTGCGCAAGTCTCGTAAATCGGAATGCTAATGACATCTGCGGCTAATTTCAGTTGTGTTTTGGTGCACTAGTGTGAGAGGGTTTACTGTGAGAAAAAAATTAAAAATACCCGAAAAACGGAAGCACTAAGTTGGCACTTTGTTGATTAATATCATTTTGGATGTTATTTTTTTAACATTTTGAAACTATGGTAATTCAAGACAATGATGTAATTTCAATAATCTGACCATAGCTTTGGCCAATTTAATTACACCCACATGTCGCCCGGCCGGCATTAGTGACGCTGATTTTCAACAGATGGCGTTAGAGGGTATAGGGTATTAGTAGACAGAGAGCGAAGTGGTAAGACTGCGCGGAGCTAAGGCGGGGGTAAAACTGCGCGATGTCTTACCTTCTATGTAATTATACTTAGCATTTTTTCAGATTAATTATAATAGTGGCATTACAATAGTATTTTTTTTTTATTATAAGATCCCAAATCGAAGAACAAGGACTACAGAGCGTTTTCTTTGTCCTTAAAATATTTTAGATGAAGCAAGAAGACGAATAGAAAGTGGTGAAAGAAAGAGGATGGTGGCGCCATCATACGGCATGAAAAAAGTACTTTAAGATATCGTTTAGAAAGAACAGAAGCTGCAACAAATCTGGGAAGATATGATGCAACTTTCTTCCCAAATACAGAAGAAGAATTTTATAAATATTTAATACCACTGGATAGTATGTTTCAAGGCATGACTACTAAAAACTTAAGAACTGTGGCTTACGAGCTCGCTGAAAGAAATAAAATCCTTCACCGTTTCAACAATAAAAAGAAGATGTCGGGTAAACATTGGCTTCATGGTTTCCTCAACAGACATACAGATCTTTCACTGAGACGTCCAACTTCTACAAGCATTGCCAGAGCAATGGGGTTTAACAAGCCCCAGTGTGACAGATTCTACAAAAGCCTTGCAGAGTCTATGGACAAGCACAAGTTTTCTTTTACATCCATTTACAACATGGACGAATTAGAAATATCTACTGTGCCCAACAATCCTGCAAGAGTAGTTTCCAAGAAAGGTAAACGCGCTGTTAATAAAATATCTAATGCTGAACGGGGCACCAACGTTACAGTCATTAAAGCAATGAGTGCCACTGGTCATTTCATCACACCAGCATTTATATTCTCTCGAAAAAGGAAGAAAGCAAAATTGCTTGATGGTGCTCCACCAGCATCCATTTAGATGGTATCCGACTTAAGTTTCATTCATTGTGAACTGTTTTTGAACTGGTTAGTTGAATTCAAAGATCATACAAGTCCAACGAAAGAAAATCCGATTTTACTGGTGTTCGATAATCATGCCTCGCATTGCACAATTAAAGCTGTTGTTTTTTTTATCGGAAGAACAACATAATAGCACTGATCTTGCTACCTCAAAGCAGCCATAAAATGCAGTCTTTGGACAAAGGTTTTCACAGTGTGTTAAAAATAATGTTTTTCGAGCGAGTACGAGAAATGGATGAGAAACCATTCTGGCAGAGCATTTCAAATGACTTCTTTGTTTACCTCAGCATTTAACAAAACAGCGACAGTTGCCTCCGCTGCTGAATGTTTTAAGGTCTCTGGGATATACCCATATAATCCAGACATCTTTACAGAAGAAGATTTCCTGCCTCGCTCTGTCACTGAAAGAGAAGTGGATGGTGACCCTACCTTGTCTAATGTAAAAGAGGCTCAAGAGGAAATGCCTACAGTACAAAATGATCAAAATAGCCAGGGATCTGAAGAGTCTGCAGGCATGAAAACTTGTCAAACTAATGAGACAGAAACCGAGGAACTCCTTGAAGATGCTTCTATGCTAAAAGAATCTGAATCTGGAATCAATGTTCTTCAAGAAATGCAGCGTGTGTTATATCCCAAAGCCAGTAATGAGGACACTTTTCAAGCTCCTGCAGCTGTTCCATCCTGTAGCTATAAACAACAAGGTGCAAACATTTTAAAAATAACAGATATTTCTTCATTACCTAAATCAGATATAAGACAAGCAGTAAATAACAAGAGAAAACACAAGAAATCGGAAATACCAAGCAGTTCACCCTATAAACTACAACTTGAAAAAGAAAATGAATAAAAAAATATACCAAAAAAAAAAGAGTGAAGAAGGAATGCAAGAAGCCTGCGAAGAAATCTGCAAAAAAGCCAGCAAAACATCCTAGGAATAATAAGAATTGGTCATGTGTTGATTGCAATAAACCATAAAAATAACCAATTACTGAAGATCGGTTGTTCTGTATGTGGCGAATGGGGGCATGAAGATTGTACCCCGTACATTGGTACTGGATCTTTCAAATGTGATATTTGTACGTCAAAATAATTTAATATTATATTATTGTGACTTAAAAAGCTTTTAATATCTATGAGCAATCTTAGCAACCTTAGTGGGCAATGTTTCCCGCACGGGGCTCTAAGACTGCGCATTTCACATTTCTTATTTTTTGTTTCATAACTCTAAAATTTTAATTCAATTAAGTATAACATTAATTAACCTTAATAACGTGTTAATTAAACTTAATAAAGATGATTATGATAATTTGGGTTTTTCTTGATTTATAGCCAATCAAATATTAAGTGAGCAATCTTGGGGACCCACACCCTAATCATATATTCTGTTTTATTTGTATTGAGTCTTAAATCAAACTGTGTACAAGTGTGAGTTTTTTATCCATAAGTTTTTGTAGATCATTTTCGTTATTAGTGACTATTAATGTATCATCGGCGTATCTGAGGTTATTTGTGTTTCCTTCGTTATCATTCATTTTTTATCCCATTAACTTTTCAGTTAAACATTTTTTCAACCGTGACCGAAGCTCTAGAAAATCGCATAAAGGGGAAAACTTTGTATTCTGGGTAAATTACGAAGTCTATTGCTTTTATCAAAAAGGTAAAAAACGTGCTTAATTAGTTCCCTGTCTCAGAATAAACCTCCACCTTTTTTCTGATATATGGATATGTAATGAATAAAAATAAAGAAAAATATCCTTTCACATGAGCGATATAATTACCATGCACTTTCCGTGCTACCTTGGCTTCAAATTTAAGTGACAGAAAGCCAAAAATATCCATGAAGAGGTGTGATGTTGATTCGAAGGTACCAGTGAGAGCTTCATTGAATATCACCTCCGAATAAGAATGAACAACATGGGTGATAGAATATAATTCTGACGCACTCCCTGCTTGATTTTAATTTCATCCGATAGTTGATGCTCCAACCGCACTTCAGTTGTGTGATGCCAGTATAAATTGAAGATGATGCGAATATCTTTGTCTATACTGAATGTTTTTAAAATAGAAATGTTTAATTTAATGCCTTATTCTAGTATTTGACTTTAGAGTTAGTTTGAAGCATAATTTTATTTTAATTTTGGATTGAGCATTATATAATTGAGTATTATTTATAGCTAATGTACTAAGATTTGTATTTATTGACAAATAAATAAATTAGTTTTATGAACATGAGTTCGATTTCATTTTACACGAAACATTACCTAAACTACTTTTTCTTTGTGTTTCTATCTCATGCAACAAAATTTTTATATGGTGTCTTTTCTGGCAAGCTACATTGCTAAGAAATTATATTGAAGTCACTCAGCTATTTACTTGGGTCAATATGTCAATCTTTGTGATTTGTAAACAAAATAACTGTTGTGCAATTAAGAAAAGATAAAAAAATACGTTAAATGTATTACATATCATCCATTATCATCATTAGCGTATTCCATCCTTAGTCGGATATAAGCCTCCCCAAGTTGTCTCCAATGAGCTTTGTTGTTTGCTTTTTGCATCTAATCGTGTCCTGCTAATCTTCTTATGTCGTCCGTCTATCTTGTCTGCATCTTTTGTGTTCTCTAGGCCTCCATTCAACTATACGGCGCGCCCATCTGTTATCATTGGTCCTTGCGACATGCCCAGCCAATTCCGCCTTAATATACATATTCGTTGAACTACATCTGTCACTTTTGATCTTCTTCATATTTCGATGTTAGGAATACGATCGTGGAGTCTAATATTTAGCATTCTCCTCTTCATTGCTCTTTGGGTTACCTGCAGTTTATTTATTATATTTTTCTTTAAAGCCCACGTTTCAGAGTCATTTGTTAATACCGGCAGTACATATTGATCGAATACTCTGACTTTTATTGTATTTGGAATGTCCCATTTAAATGTAGATTGTAACCTTCCTAACGCAAACCAAGCTAACGAGATTCTTCTATCCAAGTCAGCCTTTAAATTATTTTTTGATATTTCGATTTTTTGTCCTAAATATATGAATGTTTGTACCTTTCCTATTCTTTCACCTTCTATTAATAGTTCCTGGCTTTTATCTTCACTTTCGTTGTTCAAATATTTAGTTTTTGTGAAGTTTATTTTTATACCCATTTCTAGACACCTGTTATTTAATTCCATCAGCATTTCTTGTAATTGTTGAAGATCAGAGTAATATAATCTGCGAACCTTAAGTAATTTAATCGTTCACCACTTATTAGTATTCCTTTATTTTCCCACTTTAGCGATTTGAACATGTCTTCTAGAGTCAAAGGGAACAGCTTTGGGGATATCGAGTCGCCTTGTCTAATTACTCTTTTAATATTGATTTTATTTGTTTTTTCTTCAAGCATTATTTTTGATGTGGCATTTTTACATATGTATTCAAGAAGAGTTGTGTACCTTTCATCGACTCTACTGTTACTTAAGGCGTAAAGGACTGCCCACATCTTTACCGAATGAAATGCTTTTTCGTAGTCAACCACTGCTATCCATATGGTGACCTTATATTCATTTTTGCTTTTTCCACTAGTATTCTAATTGTTTGAAGATGGTTCAAGGTGCTGTATCCCCGTCTAAATCCCGCTTATTCACGTGGTTGATAACTGTCTAATTTGTCTGTTAATCTATACGTTATGATTTTAGTGAGGATTTTGTACAGTACCGATAACTGGCTGATGGGTCTCTAATTCTCCAATTTAAATTTGTTTCCATTTTTAAATATAAGCACAATCAAGGCGTTTACCCAAGGTATTGGTATTTGACTTTTTAAGAGGAACCTGTTAAATAGAGCTTGAAGAGATTGTATTATCGATGCCCCTCCATACTTTATCATTTCTATAATTATTTCATCGTCCCCTGGTCCTTTGTTGTTTTGCTTATATTGTAAGGCGTTCATTATTTCATCGATTATTTCATCGGGAATTTCTTCAGATCCCACATTTCTTACTATCACTCTATTTCCTTCTTCATTCCCGGGCGGTGGCGATATTTTCGTCATATAATGTTTGATAACACAACCCCACAAAAAAAAAGTGGGGTATACTTTTGATGCGATATATCAGATCCGTAGTATTTTTGCCCGCTGATCACGAATCTGACGTCAGAATATCGCCATCACATCTCAATTTATTTCTAACCTCAAAAAATAGGTAAAAATTAGTAAAAATATACTCCTAAAAAATTGATTCAAGCTTTTTCATGAATCCAAAGATGTATTAATATGTATTCGGACACGCTAAGCTAATATTCATGGGTTGGATTAAGCCATACAGTTCTGTTTTCTTTCTAACCTCAATAAATCAGACAGATATAGTGCTTCTCGAATGCAAAAACGAATTCAAATTAAAATTCAACCGATTCTTACTTACCAAATTTGGTACACGGGGGTTTTTTGGGTTGCTGATCATGAATCTGAGGTCGAATTTGCAAAATTCAAAATGGCGGATCCAAGATGGCGGACAAAATTTTTGAAAACCAACCGATTCCTACCAAATTTGGTATACAGTTGGGGAATCCTCAAACCTGATACTCTTAAACCCTAAACCCTGAAACCTTAGACTCCCACACCCTGTAACCTCAAAAAATAGACCTCAATAACCTTGTAACTTTAAAAATGAGACCCAATAAACTTAAAACCAGGACTTTTAAACCATATACTCTCAAATAGTAGACCCTTAAGCCCTAGAATTGCGAAGGTTAGACCCGCGCCTAACTTTCCTTTTTTTTTGGCTGTATCTTGTTCTTTTTTCCGCGAATTACTTATTCAAAGGCTTTCTGCCCAAACGCTTTTAAGGACTTGTTTCTCTTTTTAGCGACCAGCAATAGTCCGCTAGCGTATGGTCATCCCATCGTCCTTGATACCGATTTTCTATGATTTTCAGATCTTGGTGAAAACGTTCCCCTTGCTCCCCACTGTAGTCACCAAGATTATCTGGGAAATCATCGATGTGGGAGTCCAGGAAATGTAATTTTAGATTCATTAAGCAACCTAATGTTTGAAAATTTTTCACCATTTTCTCGACTATTTCTTTGTACTTAGGACTTTTATTATTTCCCAAAAAGTTTGTTGCGACTTCTTTAAAACTAAGCCAAGCAGCTTTTTCAACTTTATTCATTTTAGTAACAAATAATGAATCTTGAAACAATTTTCTTATTTGTGGCCCGTCAAATACGCCTGCCTTAATTTTAGCTGCAGAAAATTTCGGAAATTTTTTATGCAAATATTTGAAACATGGGCCGTTTGTATCTAATGCTCTCGTGAATTGCTTCATAAGTCCAAGCTTAATGTGAAGCGGGGGAATAAGAACTTTTCCTGGATCTACCAATGGTGGAAACAATACATTATTTTCACCAGGAGTGAACGATTCTCTTGTTGGCCAAAATTTTTCTTATAATGACGTTCCCTGTCTCTGCTATTCCACAGACATTTATAACAGGGATAAAGTGTAAACCCTGACTGTTGGCCAAGCAATATTGTTACAATTTTCAGATCTCTACAAATTTTCCAGTTATGATCAGCATATTTTATTTTTATCAAAAGCTGCTTTATTTTTTCATATTGCTCTTCCATAACTGTGGAATGAGCAATCGGAATGGGAGAGTAAACGTTGGTATTATGCAGCAAAACTGCCTTAATGCTCCGTTTAGAAGAATCAATGAACAGTCTCCGTTCTTCAGGATCGTATGAGTTATTTTGAAATTCATCCATTAGAACTTTTACATCGGTACAATATGAAAGTGACAATTCCTCGTCCATTGTGAAATATTTTCGAAATTCTTCATCTCTGTTTCTATAATAAGAAATCGTAGCTTCTGGCTTAAGTAAATGTCTTTTTTTTTAAAAAGGAAGCAAGATGCTCTGAACCATCTTTGGATAAGCCTAAATCTCTGACTAGATCACTAAGTTCTGACTGTGATACGAGTATTGGTTCTGGTTTACGGTTGTATGGTAGAAATTCTTTATCTGTGTCACTAGTATATGATAGGTTGTCACTAGAACATTCATTAGTAACAGTGTTTGAATCTTTTTGGACAGTCTCAATGTTTTCGGCATGAACTGATAAGGTGAAATCATTTGTTTCCATAATATCAGCATCAAGTGGTTCAGGAGGCGGAATTAGGTTAGTTGGTCTTGTTACTGTCGAAACATCGTTATAAGTAATAGTGCTTTTATTTTTTCGGTTATGCCTAGATACAACATTCATACAAAAGTAGCAATCATTTTCACTGTATGGTCTATTCCATATTGCTGGTCTGGAATATTTAATCGCCTTCTTATTGATGTACAACATTATTTTGCAAGAACTGCAAATGATGTGGGGAACCCAATCTGTATCCTGGTGCTGTATTTCAACGTTAAAACAATCCTTATATAAGGTTTTGATCTTATCCGTTATCGGTGACCCCATTTTACTCAATACGTGTTGACAGCAAATATAACAAAATGAATCACTGTTTTTATCGCACTTATGAAAAGTCCTTGTACCGTGAGACCGTTTTCTTGTAGCATTATACTCTACCTGAGCCAAGTCACCCACACATGAAGAGCTACGGTTGCTGGATGACGACGGCTGCGGGCCCGCTTTCCCACCCTGACCAACCGCCGATACTGGGTTTCCGAGTCCCTGCCTCGTAATTCTCTTTCTTCTACCTGCCATGACGGCATCTAAGCCGTTATCCAGGGACTCTGCCGGCTAGTGGAGTAACACCGTTGCCCACCGTCACCACGTGGAGGTGCCCTGGATACAGGTAGAAGAATAAAAATCGACCGATGAATTTTCTCGGCGTTCAAAATGGCGCGAAAACATCTGCCATCTTGAATTTTGCAAATCCAACCTCAGATTCGTGATCAGCGACCCAAAAAAATCCCCGTGTACCAAATTTGGTAAGGAATTTTAATTTGAATTCGTTTTTTTTGCATTTGAGAAGCACTATATCTGTATGATTTATTGAGGTTAGAAAGAAAACAGAACTGTATGGCTCAATCCAACCGATGAATATTAGCTTAGCGTGTCCGAATACATATTAATACATCTTTGGATTCATGAAAAAGCTTGAATCAATTTTTTTAGGAGTATATTTTTCTTAATTTTTACTAATTTTTACCTATTTTTTGAGGTTAGAAAAAAATTGAGATGTGATGGCGATATTCTGACGTCAGATTCGTGATCTGCGGGCAAAAATACTACGGATCTGATATATCGCATCATTTTTTTTTGTGGGGGCTGTGTAATATATCTCTGTAGCTTCCATTATCTCTTTGATTTATGGATCTCTTTGTTACTGTTATTTATAAGTTTTATTATTTGAGGTCTCCCTTCATTCATTTGTTTGTTTAGGTGTTTTAAACTTTTCCCCTCTTTCAAAGTTTCTTCTATTTTCGAGTTTCTATACAGTCTAACGTCTTCTCTGACCTTAATTTTTTTGTCTATTTCTGCCAATTCTAATCTGCAATTTATAGGATCATTTCTCTGTTTCATGAGATTTTGTGTCTCTTTGCTTAATTTTTGTGTTTTTTTTTTTTCGATGTTGCTTTTTGTTTTTTAGTCATGAGTAGGCTGTTGATTATTTGTGCGTTTAGTTCAGCAAGTGCTGTTTGGTAGTTTATGTGTTTTATATGATTTTCTAATGCTTGTCGATATTCGTCTGTGTTTTGCTTTATTATTCCTGTTGGTGTCTTTATCTTTATATACGTTATCAATCTACGTCTCTCCTGCTTCAGATTTATTCTTATTTTAACTCTGAGTATCCGGTGGTCACTGCCAATACTTATCGTGTTCGGAACAGTCTTGTCAATTACAATGTTCTTTTTATTTGATAACACATAATCAATTTCGTTTCTTGTTATACTATCTGGGGTTTGCCATGTCCATCGTCTATGTTCTGGCTTTTGGAAAAATGTGTTTATAACGTACAAGTTATTTTTGTTTAGAAAATTTGATAACATTTCTCCTCTGCTATTCCCCGTACCCAAACCAAACTTCCCGACACACTTCTTACACATAGGTTGTTTTATAATGTAGCCTCCTCGATGTGTGATGTTGGTGCATATACCTGAATGATCTTACATTTGCATCTTCTGTACATCTGTTTGTCTACTGAAATCACTCTTTCCGAAATGACTTTGAATTGAACAACATTTTCTACTATTTTTTTATGTATAAGTAAAATATATAAAATTTATATTCCAGTACACGTAGGAAGTAATAAATATTAATTTGTTTGTTTCCTACTTGTCTTACTTATATTAATGATCCAGAAAAAGATTGATAATTAAATTTATAGCTTTAATGGTAAAAACTCAGTTTTTTAGAAACTTGCGAAAATCCTTCCTAGGGGTTACGGCAACTAGTAGAATTTAACACTATAAAAAGAACAATAGTTATATCTAAAAACTGTTAAGTAATCTAATATACTTATGTTCAAATATCCAACCTGACTGGGTTCGAAGTTTAATGGGCGTTGAGTTTTGAAAATAAATGTTGGTTACAGCCAATTAATTAATAATTACGCTACTCTATTACAGTAGTCATGATCCATTGTTAATTTCTGAGAACGTATTAAAAAATCAGTAGATAATGTACGTATTTATTTAAAAAAAAAAAATGTTTTCCAAGAAACTGCCATAAAAACAGGATACGCTAAAAGAACCATACATTTAATATACATTAGACTCCAAGGACAGATCAAGATATTTGCAAGCTGACAAACCTGATATAGTACTTCTCGATAAAACAACAATTGTTTAGTTAAGTTTTCAGAACCTGCTAAAACAAATAGAGTAATTATAGATAAGGAAAAGCTTTTCTAGTACAAATATTTACAACACGGTATTGGCGACATTAAGTAACAATGGTGGTCTAAATCGTCGTAAAAGTTTTAGGAGGAATTAAGAAGACATTTCTAGAAAACTTGAAAAAGATGCAAGCTTGTAGTAGCATAGCTGATTCACTTACAATGAAGATGAATAGAGTAGTTATCCTTGATTCTCTCATATTGTCAAGGTAGATAAGGTTGGTTGATGGACATCACCCAAAGGGATATGAGGAGTAATTATCACTATTTGAGATACCAATAATAATACACCTCGATAATTTTGGACAAAAATAAAGTAACCGATCAAGGGCAAGTCGGACTTGCGCAATTAGTGTTCTGCACGTTGATTGCTTTTATGGGATTACATACACCTGGAATTTTCAAAAATTCGATTTTTTACGGATTTTTATTTTCTGTACTTATAAGAATTATTCAAAAAAAAAATTTAAGAAAATTCCATTCTATTAGAAAGTTATAGCATTAAATGTGCCCTGGCCTCGGATTGGGATCGCTACCTGTCTCAATGTACTGTCTGCATTATTACTCAGACAATTTTTAATATTTTTTAACTTTTTTTTTAAATCTTAATAATAATTTTTCTACAAAATATCGAAAGGTTTTTTTTTTTTCTAATAGACAATTTTTTATAAAAAATTAAACATAAATTTTTTGGTCAAAAATTGTATAGCTAAGTTTGAAACACAGTAAATTTTTTATTTTTGAAAAAACCCTTTGACAATTTTTAACTACCACATTATTTAACAAGATTAATTTTAATTTTGCAGACTGGATTATTCTTTGTGAAGTTATTCTGCAAACAAGGAGGCGCCATAATTTTCATCAGTGGTCCATTTAACCTGATAAAAAATAATGTTAACATCTAAAACATAAAAAAAATTCTAATAATTTAAAATACATTGAAAATATGTAATCGCCATTCTTTTGTATTACTCACTTAAAAACCTCTAAAATATTTTTTGAAGGACTTTTTGCAGCGCCCAGGTGTCTGTAACCTCTCAAAATAAAATTTTTTGTTAGAGGTATGAAATGATCAGCGACTTACATACCCCAAATGAGTTTTCAGCAAAGTATTTTTCCGATCTTTAATGAAAACTGATTACCTTGAAATTTTTGTTTATTTTTATATACCAGATAAATTATAATTAGTAATGCATTCGTGATAATTTCCGTTCAATCTACACCCCATAGAGAATATTTCAGAATTTTTTCAAAATTTTTGGAACAGTACTTTTCGAGATAGAGGGAGGGGAGAGCGATTTTTCTTGACTTTTCCAAAATAATACAAAGAAAAGTGTGTGCATGTAGGACATTATATATATTTTTGAACTCGTGTTTTTACAAGCTTTGTTTCAGATCTTTACTGAAAACTGATGAAGGTAATGCACTCGTGATAATTTTCGTTTAATATACACCCTGTGGAGAATATTCCAGAGTTTTTTCAAATTTTTTTGGAAACAGTGCTTTTTGAGATAAGAGAGAGGCATAGCGATCTTTCACGATTTTTTAAAAATAATACAAAGAAAAGTGTGCGCAAGTATTATATTAAATATATTTTTGAACTCGTGTTTTTACAAGCTTTCATTTAACACCCCACTCCATGACCTGGTAAATTATTTAACACACAAAGTTGAAATTTGACACTGATATAGGAATTGATGGCCTCATTAGCGCCGTGTAGTTTTGAAAGTTAAATTTTGACTTAAGGGGTTAGTTTTGGGAATTGGAAGAGAAGAAAAAAATTTACCCGGTCATTGTGTAGGGGCTCAAATGAAAGCTTTAAAAAATATATATAATCTAATACTTGTAAATATTTTTCTTTGTATTATTTTTTAAAAAATGCGAAAAATCGTTTTTCCTCCCTTATCTCGAAAAGTACTGATCAAAAAATGATCAATTTTTAACTACTGTCCGTCTTGCACTTGGCCGGTTATTTATATACCAGATAAATTATTGAAGTTAGTGCACTCGTGATAATTTTCGTTCAATCTACACCCTGTGGAGAATATTACAGTATTTTTTCAAAATTTTTTGCTTAGTACTTTTCGAGATGAGATAATGGGGGCAGCGGCTTTTCGCAATTTTTTAAAAATAATTCAACGTGAAGTGGACGCAAGTATTACATGATATATATTTTTGAACACGTGTTATCACAAGCTTTCATTGACATCCCACTAACCTGGTAAAAAAAAATTTCACTTTCAATTTTACCCCCAAAACCAACCCCTTAAGTCAAAATTTAACTTTCAAAACTACACGGCTCTGATGAGGTGATCAATTCCTATATTAGTGCAAAATTTCAACTTTCTATGTCAAACAGTTCCGGAGAAAATCCGATGTGATAGACGGACAGACAGGCATCGAAGTAATATTATGTATCACTAAAAAGCGAATTAAAATAATGAAAGATTTTAGTATTGATTTTATAATTCTTAAATAATTCATAAATATTATTTTATATTATTTCAGTAGGCTTCTGTGAGATTAAAATACCTGTTTTCATACCGTAATATAAAGTTGTTTGTTACTATAACTAACTCATAAAGCATTGGACATATAAAATCTATAAATACAAACATCATTTGTAATTGGCAAACATGTTAATGCATTTTCGTTATTGCTAAATTTCCCTACCCTAAATAAATATCAACCACATTATATTTAGTATGCACCGTTACCGAAAATTATGAAGTTAGCTATTTTAGTAAATAATTATCAAATTTTGCTGTGGTAAATTACATAACATGGATGTAGTTAGGATGCCGAACTTGTACCACTAGCTGAAATATAACTCATATGATGTTTAGAGAAGGGCTGAAAGACAATCGCGGCAGGGCCCGCGTGGACTTCATTCTCTATTATTGTCACTGCTCATTCCTTGTATTACCTAACGTAATAAAATATATCCTATAACCTGGCCAAAAAATATATGTATGAATTAAAAAAAAAACACGCAAATCGGATAAGTAGTTTGCGAGCGCACTAACAGACAGACAGGCAGACAGAGAGACGTTGCATATATAATATATATAAAATGCAATTTCTCTCTGTCTGTCTGTGTGTGTGTCTGTCTGTTCGTTAGTGCGCTTATCACTGGAGAACTACTTATTCGATTTACGTGTTTTTTTCTTTACAACGTGCATAGTTCTCTGGCCAGGTTATAGGCTATATTTTATTACGTTGGGTAACATAAGAAATAAGCAGTGACGATAATAGTGAATCAAGTCGAAACAAAGTTTGCCGCTAGCGCGTTCTTTTGCAATACACTGCCTAAACCATTAAATATGGAACAATATCATGTAGCAAAGAATATCTATAATATATATCAAATGCAACGTCTCTGTCTATCTGTCTCTCTGTTAGTGTGCTTATCACTGGAGAACCACTTATCCTATTTATGTGTTTTTTTTTTAATTCACACATTTGTTCTCTGGCCAGGTTGTCTATAATCTTCTATAATATATACAAAATGCAACGTCTCTATGTGGGTCTGTCTGTCCGTTAGTGCGCTTATCACTGGAGAACCACTTATCTCATTTACGTGCTTTTTCTTTTAAAACATACATATGTTCTCTGGAAGGTTATAGGATATATTTTATTATGTTAGGTAACATACGGAATAAGCAGTGATGATAATAGTAAATCAAGTAGGAAAAAAGTTTGCCACTAGCGCGTTCTCTTGCACTACTCTGCCTAAACCATTGAATATTAAACAATATCATCTAACAAAAAATGTAATATATATAAAATGCAACGTCTCTCTGTCTGTCTGTCTGTCCGTTAGTGCGCTTATCACTCGAGAACCACTTATCCGATATACGTGTGTTTTTTTTTTTTTAATTCATACATTTATTCTCTGGCCAGGTTATCTATAATCTTCTATATGTTAATATATATAAAATACCTCTATCTGTCTGTCTACCTATTCGTTAGTTCGCTTATCCCTCGAGAACCACTTATCCGTTTTACGTGCCTTTTTTAAACACATATATTCTCTGGTCAGGTTATAGGATATATTTTATTACGTTAGGTAACCTAAGAAATAAGCAGTGACGATAATAGTGAATCAAGTCGGAAAAAAGTTTGCCGCTAGCGCGTTCTTTTGCAATACGCTGCCTAAACTATTAAATAGGGAACAATATAAACAACAAAATAAATAAAATGCGACGTCTCTCTATCTGCCTGTCTATCCGTTAGTGCGCTTATTACTAGCGAACTACTTATCCGATTTATGTGTTTGTTATTTTAAATCATACATATAGTTTCTGGCCAAGTTATAGGATATATTTATTACGTTAGGTAATATAAGAAATGAGCAGTGATGATAATAGTGAATGAAGTCCACGCGAGCGGAGCCGCGGGCACCGTTAGTTTTATATATATTATATTCTTTGCTACATAATATTGTTTCATATTTAATAGTTTAGGCAGCGTATTGCAAGAGAACGTGCTAGCGGCAAACTTTTTTCCGACTTGATTCCCTATTATCGTCAATGCTTATTCTTTATGTTACCTAACGTAATAAAATATAACCTATAACCTGGCCAGAGAACATATGCATGTTTTTAAAAAAGCACGTAAATCCGATAAGTGGTTCTCCAGTGATAAGCGCACTAACGGGCAGACAGACAGATAGACAGACGGACAGAGAGATGTTGCATTTTATATATATTATAGAAGTGTGTGATTATAAAAATAATTCTCAATAAAGGAAATATTAATAAATAGCAACTTACACTTACAATTTAACAACTTTCCCTAAGTTCTAAGTCTTAGTTCAACTTCTTATCATGGGCGTACACAGTGAAGGACAAGAGGGAGCCACTACCCTCCCCACAGAAGTAACACAAATCAATCAGTAAAAGCGAACAACGCACTAGGATATACTGGATTCGGAAACAATGACTTATTCCAGACGAACGATGATGACACGATTCGAGGCAACCGCCCGTGACTTCGTTCGCGTGAAAGCGTTGTTTTTTCCAAAGTTTTTTTTTAAATTTAGGCACCTGTGTTAATTGGTTAGAGCTCATTATTTTCTGGTAGCGAAATATATTGGTTTTCTGGAGTTCTGACTCTTGATAACCCGTTTGATAATATGTTTACTGTGAGAGCAAACAATCCTTTTACCGGAAACTATAACTGCTTGAACTGAATCGGTACATCTTTTGGGATCATAAAAATATCAGGAATAGACGCTATTGATCTTATATTTTGCCTGTCAAGCCACTATGAGCGTTCAACGTTTGACTCTTCAGTTCGACGTATTCTAGCCGCCGTCACAATCTTTTCACTGGAAACTGCAACCTCTTGAAATGAATCGGTAGATCCGTTGGGATCATAGGATTATGAGGAATAGAATTATATATTACCTGTCAAGCCGCTGTGCGTGCTCAGCTCTAGTATCTCCAATTTGACGTATCCTAACCGCCCTCGCTTCAGACGTATTTCTAGAAAATTGTAATTTTCTTTTAGGCATAATGTTGTCTTTAGAGACTACTTAATCTTTAATAGCAGCCACCCATGCACAGTTTCCTAAAAGTAAATCCCATCTTGCACGTGACCGTTTTGGTCATGTGTAAAATGGGCTCCGAACCTTGATTGCCTTTAAAATAAAAATAAAATCCTTACCTAGGCTAAGTTAATTAGGTCTCTGGCATGACATCTTAAGATCTAATATGTATTTTCATGTTTTTTCTTAGTAAATAATGTATAATTTCTATAGCATCTTAGCTACCTAATAACTAAACAAATGAATCTAGTTCATTCTAGAATATAATAGTAAAAATGTAAAATAAATATTTACCACCTAAATATTTGTTTAATTATAAACAAATATATTTATTTTTCTCGGTACGCGACGAGGTAGCAGAAATGTACTGAAAACTATATTAATTTTTTTTATACCAGATAAATTATCAAACGTAATACACTTGTGATAATTTTCGCTCAATATACACTTCATGAAGTTTTCCAGAATTTTTTGAAAATTTTTAATCAGTACTTTTCGAGGTAGGGTAGGGGATAACGATTTTTTTTTTAAATAATACCAAGAAAAATATTCGCAAGTATAACATCATACATATTTTTGAACTCATGTTTTCACAAAACAGCCCACTCGATGATCTGGTATTTTTTTTTCACTTTCGATTTCACCCTCCAAAACTAATCCCCTATGTCAAAATTTAACTTTTAAAACTACAAGGCTTCTATATTTCTTCCAAATTTCAACTATCTATGCCAAATAGTTTCGGAGAAAATCGGGTGTGACAGATAAACGGACGGACACGGAAGTAATCCCATAAGAGTTTCATATGGAACACTAAAAAACTATTCAATAGTAGTAAAAGAGTTGCATGATACACCTCCAACTGAAATTAACTAAGTAATAATTGTGAAAAGAAATGCAATAATTGCACACAATTTTTTTAGAATACATTGACGTGGAGCTGGACTTGTTGTATAACTTATGTTTTGTACGTTGATTGCTTTTAAAATAAAAATTTTTGTTACCGAGGTATAAAATGATCAACGACTTCACAAGACACACCCCAAATGAGTTTTCAACAAAATTTTTCATCGAATATTTTTCCTATAACCCTCTTCTTGCATATGTTGCTTTAGGTTGTTGGTTGTAGTCAGGATAGACGAGTATGCCTGCAACCTGTAGCCGCTTGACTACCCTCTTTCAGTTACATGAGTGTCGTCCCTTTAAGAAGGTTAATTAACTTCCCTACAAACACTTCATATTGTAATTTATCGCCACGATGTACATCTCCAAACAGTTTACGCCTGTTTGGAGTTAAAGCCGCACATTCGTATAGGATGTGCCTCCTCTTCATCACATAGTCTACAATTCGTGGGACTATTGTGTATGCCATTTTCTGTAAATGTTTATTGAAGTGACAGTAGCCGATGATCAGTACCACCACTAGTTTGGTCCGGGTTCTTGTTAAACAAAGGTCTTCAGTTGTTAGTTTCTTCGAGGGATCACCAATTGCGTCCCTCTCATGTCTTTGGCCAGATCTTGGGAGCTGACGATCTAGATATTACTGATATGACCATCTATTCATTGTCGTCTTTACAACCAGTTTTGGTATACTACTACTACACTCTGGTAACTGTTGTTACCAGAGGGTAGTTATAACAGATCACTTTTACACTCTGTTGTGATCTTGTAGTTGGCGTGATAATAAATGAAAATAACCTGTCAAGTGCAAGTTGGATTTGCGCAATTAGTGTTCCATACGTTGATGGCTTTTGAAATAAAAATTTTTGTTACGGAGGTATAAAATGATCAATTACTTTACAAAACATACCCCAAATGAGTTTTCAACAATATTTTTTTTCCGATCTATATTGAAAATTGTTGACTATAAAATTTTTATTTTTTCTTTTATATACCAGAGAAATTATTAAAGATAATACACTCGTGATAATCCTGTGGAGAATATTTCAGAATTTTTCAAAATTTTTTGATCAGTACTTTTCGAAATAAGGGGGGACATTGATTTTTTGCGATTTTTTAATAATAATACCAAGAAAAGTGCGCACAAGAAGTTATACTTTCACAAGCTTTTATTTGACACCCCACTCGATGACCTGGTATTTGTTTTTTTACTTCCGATTTATCCATCCAAAACTAACTCCTTAAGTCAAAATTTACCTTTCAAAACTACACAGCTCTGATGAGGCCATCAATTGCCATATTAGTACCAAATTCCAACTTTCTATCAGGTGTGACAGACAGGCGGACAACCAGACGGACAAACGGACAGACAGACAAACACCGAAGTGATCTTGTAAGCGTACCGTACGGCACACTAAAAATTAACCAAGTACTAACCGAAACCGATTTTTTTCCGGCATGAAGAGGGCACTCTCGATTTTGAGGACAATCCCAGCTACTACGGGGATCCTCAAATTCCTTCAGTGTAGTTTAAAGAGTGAAAACTTGGTTGAGGAGCACTATAGAAGAGTAAAGGCTGACAAAAGTTTGTTAAAAAAATCGGGCGGAACCCGAAAGAAAGTTTTAGAGAAATTTGCTGTAAACTCGAAAAAACTGCAATCAGCCTAAAAATTAAAAAATAAGGAGATAATAATAAATTATTATTACTGCAATAGCCTTTAACTTTGTGTAGTAACTAATAAAACGACGTTTTTCAAAATCTTGATTCTTTTTCTTATAGGAAGTATAGCTTGTGTTATACCTTTCCCCTGCTTTCCCCTAGATCAAGTACTCGATACGCTCTTGGTTATTACATGCAACTTTCTACCAAGAATTTATATTTTATATAAAAAGCACTTTAAATTACACATTTAAATGTTTGAACCCTTAAAATTATAATTAGGTACTAAAAACATTAGTACACACAAGTACTTTTTGCATAATACCAAGGTCTGAATTTTTTGTCAATGTTGCCTCTAGTAATATAATAAATAAATATAAAAAAAAATGTTAATACAAAAAAAAAATTAAAAACAGATTAAAAAAATTATTTGGCTAAATAAAAAGCTCTATTCAGCCGAAAATGAATATTTTTTGGTCAACTTTCAATTGCTTAAGGTTGTAATCGGTACCAATTTGATTGATCAGTTGACCGATGGATCTCACTATAGACTATAGCGTCAATTTAAGAGCACATCTAAATAAAAATAACCGGCTAAGTGAAAGTCGTACTTGCGCAATTAGTGTTCCGTACGTGACTTTACAAAACACACCCAAAATGAGTTTCCAACAAAATTTTTTTTCGTTTTTTTTTTACTGAAAACTTATTACCTTGAATTTTTTTTTTTTTTTTTTTTTTTATTAATCAGATAAATTATTAAAGGTAATGCACTCGTGATAATTTTCGTTCAATCTACACCCTGTGGAGAATATTCCAGAATTTTTTCAAAATTTTAATCAGTGCATTTCGAGATAAGGGGGAAGTAATTTTTCGCAATTTTTAAAAATAATACTAAGAAAAGTGTACGCAGGTATTACATTTTATATATGTTTGAACTCGTGTTTTTACAAGCTTCCATTTCACACCTCACTCGATGACCTGGTAATGTTTTTTTCTTTACTTCCAAATTTAACCCCAAAACTAACCCCTTAAGTAATAATTTAACTTTTAAAAGTACATGGCTCTGATGAGGCCATTAATTCCTATATAAGTGCCAAATTTCAACTTTTTATGTCAAATAGCCTCGGAGAACATCGGATGTGACAGACAGACAGACGAACAGACAGACACCGAAGTGGTATTAGTGTTCCGTACGGAATACTAAAAATATTACGAAAAATTCAAATTTAGATTTACCAAAGTAAAATAAATAAACAAACATTTTTATACCTGTACTTGCAAAATATTATAAAATATATTGCTGCGAATTTACTTGACAACAAACATTATTTATAAATAACTTTAAAATTCCAGCTTCAAGTTGCGATTATATTCAAGAATTGTGTAATATTGTAACATATTTCATTACGAGTTTTCTTGGTAGATAATTTAATCGACTAAGTTAAATTATACCTTCAAGGGCAACACTGTTACATAGGGATTAACAAAAGACTATACATAAATTAACAAACCCAATCTGGAGCTATAAAAACTAGATAAAAATTAACCTGTTCTAAACAATTCTAAAACTTTTTTTTTGTAACGACTGGCTATTGTACTACAACTATAACCTAATTTCTGATATATATATATATATATATATATATATATATATATATATATATATATATATATATATATACATATACATATATATATGAATATCATCTTTTATATAGCACTCTGTCTCGCCTCTTTGTCCATAATCGTGGACACTGTTATCGAAGAAAACGCTAACAAGACTTGCTAAAAAGGTATCGATGGACAACGATCTGTTGTTAAGTTTGAAAACCATTTTTGAAGTATAACTTATAGCTTTATTTTGTAAAGATTTGGATATCATTTATCTGCAACATAAAAGGTTTAACTTTTGATTCTAGCAACACTTTTGTTTTCATTACATTATTTTATCTAAGATTTTCTCGATAAATCATTTTTCTATAATTTTTAGCCCATTTAATATTCCATTTTTTTTTTCAAATTTTCCTTTAAAGAAAAATATACAAATGTAAAAGGTAAACAACATATTAAAATTATATGGAAATGAGACCTTCTATCTCCTATCTTTTGTTTTAATGGTCAAGCGGTGATAGTTTGGTGGTCGTTCACTATAGACAACGCTCAAAAATTTGCTTTTTTTTTAGTGTTCCGTACGGAAGACTTATAAGATCACTTCGGTGTCTGTCTGTTACACTCGATTTTCTCCGAAACTATTTGACATAGAAAATTGAAAACTTGGCACTAATATAGGAATTCATGGCTTCATCAGAGTCGTGTAGTTTTGAAAGTTAAATTATGACTTAAAGGGGTAATTTTTTTTTAGAAACGTATGCAATGTAATATACTTGCGCACACTTTTCTTTGTATTATTTTTAAAAATTTGCGAAATATTGCTGTTCTCCCCCTTATCTCGAAGAGTACTGGTAAAAAAATTTTGAAAAACTTTTAGAATATTCTATTCTATCCTATTACCTTCAATAATTTAACTGGTATATAAAAAAAATTTAAAGGTCATCAGTTTTCAGTAAAGATCGGAAACCTTTGTTGAAAACTCATTTGGGATGTGTTTTGTGAAATCATTGATAATTTTATACCTCCGTAAGAAAAATTTTTATTTTAAAAGCAATCAACGTACGAAACACTAAATGCGCAAGTTCAAATTGCACTTGACCGGGTACTTAATTGTTCTATTGTTTCAAACCTCTTCATTTGGGTAATGTAATTTTAGATTTTTGTTTGAACGTTTTTTTTTGTTTTTGCAGAAACAAACTCACGAACTATTCATGTCAAACACACTTTCGTCAATTATGTCGGAAATGTGGAATCTTTGACACAATGACACTATTCAGCATATTACCACTACACCAAACACTTTATTTTTGCACTCGATGCGCGTCTCGCTAACCATGTTAGATTCCTAAGTGTGAGAAATGTGGAGTTTATGAAATTAGTTGTAATGATTGCGACAAAAAGTATGGTTGGGCAAATTAAAGGGCAATTAAAACAAGATTTAAAGAACATTTAGCATATTTAAGATATAGTAGAACAAAAAAGTCTAGCATTGCCGAACATGCCTTTGAAGCTGATCTTACTGTAACATTAGATATTCTAAAATTAATTAAAGATGTATCTGATTGGAGATTGTTGAACGTATACGAAAGTATGGAAATTATAAAATATAAAGTGCTTTAAATAAAGACTTGATCAGAACTCATGGTCCCGCCTATTTCATTAGTTCCGCTTGAATAATTCAGATGTCAGCTTTAGTCAATCATCGCTCCTGATTAAGCTAATTAGGTTAGCGAAACATAGTGTTTAGCGTAGTGGTGATATATACTGAGTAGTGACACTTTCGTCTGGTATGAGATAATTTAAAGCCCTCCAGCTATTCTTGGCTCATTGATTCGAGAAAAATTTTTTTAAAAGAATGAATATTGACATTTCTTGTAAATTTTTTTTGGGGTATTTTAGATGCCTGGCTTCTAAAGAGAGTTTTATCTTTATTAAATTTTGCACACAGCCATTATTTTCTTTTTTATGAATTCCGAAAAAAGCAAATATATGTCGGTATAATATGATTATCTCCTTACAGGATCTAACACTCGACTAGTGAGGCTCGGTTCAGTTTATAATGTGTTTTTTTTTTCAAATGTGCGCTGATTTATTAAACGGAACGTCAATCTACCTTAGCAACACTGATGGCTACGAATTTTCCTTTCATGTGCATGTAAAAGTTGTTTTTATAAGACTCTATCAACCTGAACTAGAAACATTTATTCGAGGATTTGTTTTGTGCAGGTCCTAGTCTTGTGTAAATTTCTGAGATAGCTTATTTTTTATTTTTCTCGTTTAATTCATCGTTCTTAAGCACTAAATTTATTTATTTATTTATTTTATTAACGGCGTTGCGCCAATTTACACAATTATAAACATAATTAAAACAACTAAACACAATAAAAATCATAAACATACACAGAAACCAACATCACAATATCATTAAAACTAGTTTCACAGCAAGCAAATATCACAACTTTTTAACAATTAATTTAAAACTATCAGTGGAGCCATGAATCCTGAGATCGAACGGATTTAAATGCCTCATTATTCTTGACATGAGTCTATAATAGCCATAATTAATCGCATGAAAGGGAATACCAAACACGTCTCTGCCTCTAGCGCGACGAGAAAAATTAAATGTTAACTTGTCCAAGAGATAGGGACAATCAACCAGCCCACTTATTAACTTAAAAGCTAGAAACGGATCACAATGGAGTCTTCTAGTCTCCAGGGTCGAAATACCCAAAATGCCTCTAAGGTTGTGGTGGTCTATATGGTAACCATCTGGAGTTATGGCCAATTTAAAAACACAAGTCCGCAGAAACAGGCGCTGCACCGCCTCAATCGCTTCTATATATACATTGTAACGAGGAGACCGTACCACAGCAGCATACTCAAGTCCCGATCTCACAATTGAACAATACAACAGTTTAAATGTAGAGCAGGAAAAGTCCCTACAGTAACTCGTGATGAACTTCAGATTCTTATAACCTTTCTGAATAATTGACAAAATGTGCCTATTGAGAGTAAGTTTCTGGTCAAGAAGAACTCCGAGATCATTAATTTCACTAACATGCCTCAGCTTGATGCCATTAATGTTATACTCAAAAGTAAAGTTCCGTCTAGCTCTACCAAAACTAATGCTAACACACACAGAGATAATAAAATTGTCAAATTATCCGCAGTAGATTGGTCCTGTTTTATCTTATTAGCTATACATAAAATTTTGTAATATAAATTTAGCCTCTCTTTAGCGTATACATTTTGTCCTTGGATACCCTTTTTACTGTACCCAAAACTATTACAAATATATTCTTATTTTAATTACCATTTAACTTAGATGACGTACTTCATTTTTGGTTTACCAGAGCAAATCAGCGTAACATATTGAGCTATTCTCTATTAAAATAATTTTTAATGTTCCGTACGGAACACTTATAAGATGACTTCGGTGTCTGTTTATCTGTCTGTCTGTCTGTCACACCCGATTTTCTCCGAAACTATTTGTCATAGAAAGCTGAAATTTGGTAATAATATAGGAATTGATGGCCTTATCAAAGCCGTGTAGTTTTGAAAGTCAAATTTTGATTTAAGGGGTTAGTTTTGGGGGGTGAAATTGGAAATGAAAAAAAAAATTTTTTAGTAGGTCATCGAGTGTAGTGTCAAATGAAAGCTTGTGAAAACACGAGTAAAAAATGTATATATAATGCAATACTTGCGCACACTTTTCTTTGTATTATTTTTAAAAAATCGCGAAAAATCGCTGTCCCCCCACCTTATCTCTAAAAGTACTGATCAAAAAAGTTTGAAAATATTCTTCAGGGGGTGTAGATTGAACGAAAATTATCACTAGTGCATTACCTTTAATAATTTATCTGGTATATAATAAAAACAAAAATTTCAAGGTCATCAATTTTCAGTAAAGATTGGAAACAAACTTTGTTGAAAACTCATTTGGGGTGTATTTTGTGAAGTCACTGATCATTTTGTACCACCGTAACAACATTTTTTATTTTAAAAGCAATCAACGCACGGAACACTAATTGTGCAAGTTCAACTTGCACTTGACCGGTTATTAAATCTAACTTATTTCCTTCTTTAAACACTCAAAACTGATGAACTAGAAAAGATGGTTTTAGCCTAAATTTTATTGAGTGAAAGATTATTGAAATAAACTCACAATTTTAAAGAATTTTGATTTTGCGGTTGTACCTGGTACCAATTATTAGTGGTGAACCTACACTATAAAGTTAATTCGATTATGTAGTATTATATAGGGATTTTGCACCCTTGGTGCCAAGTGGGGTTTTAAAGGTGATTAGTGTTTAATAATACAAAAACTTTTTAGAAAATTTAAAATATTCTTTTATTGCCAGAATTTAAATTTTAATCTGTTTAGTGTTTCCTCAGAAGTTATTATTAATGATATCAGCTTATTGTACAAAAGTCGTATTTTCAATAAACGAAATTTCATTATAGTGCAGTAAAAAAAGGTCAAAATAATGATGATATAGGCATAGTTTAGATACAGCAATCTTATGATTTTATCCTCTCTGGAGTATCACCAGGAGTATCGTCCGGAGTTTTGGATCTCCAAAAACTTGTGCTCTTTTGTTCATAAACAATTTAAGTTTTCAAAACGCGTTTTTTTAACCTTCAAATGTGAATAACTCCGGTTATATAAGTCGGATCGAGACAAAAAGAAAACGGACTCTTCGTAATGAAATTTCCAACAAATCCTGGTTAGTTTTAAGTCGCTCAAGTGCGTACAATTTTTTTTATTGGTCTAGCACACGTGCTACAGGGAAATCCCTAAAGCGCTACAGGAGCGACACGTGTGCGGAGAAAGCGATTCACGTTGTTCTTGAATCGCTGTAAATTGTACCGGGTGGGAAACACAGTCCTGGGTAAATTATTCCAAAGGGATGATGTTCTCCATATAAAATGCTGCTTGAAAAGCGTTGTACGAGGAGTAACAAGCTGAAACTCATACGGATGTGAAGTATTAGCGCGGCGTGTACTTCTAACATGCACCGCTCTGGGATGAATTAAGCGGGCCGCATCTTTCGAACACTTTCCATGAAAATACTTGCAGAATAGGCTCGAGTCGCCAACCGTTCTTCGATGTTCCATCGAATCAAGGCCGCCGGTCAGTTCCGGGTCTCCAATCAGACGAACAGCTCTTCTCTGAATAGAATCCGACAAATACAGTGAATGTTTGGGAGCGGAGCTCCAAATATGGGAGCATTATTCCATAGTTGGTCGAATTTGTGCTTTATAAAGAATTAACAGTTGTTGTGGAGTGTAAAGCTTTCTGGTTCGAAATAATATTCCCAACTTTTGAGAAGCTCTCCTTGCTATGCCAGCAACATACTTATGCCAGGACATATTTGCTCCCAAATACATAACCTACAAAATTGAAAAAACAGGCAAGAAACTGTTTTTTTTTTTCATTTTATTGTACGACTACGTGAACCGATCGCCTTCAAACTTTTAGAAAATATTCCTTCTGTTATACCTTGAAATTTTTGTATAAAAATATTGAACACAGTGGGCACAATTTGAATTGCCCGCCATTTTATGCCATTTGGTCCAAAATGTATCTTTTTTCCAAAATTGAGGTCTCGACGCCAGCTTCTCGATACTGTTAAAAAAAATTTTTTTTGGAGTTATTTTAACTGTTTTTTTTTTACATTTGTTTATTAATCAAATAACAACAAATGCGTTTTCTCAGTATTTTCACATTAACGAAAGTGATTTTGTTTAAAATAAAGGTCTCGCGATTCTCTACCAGATGTGACAAAACTTTTTCAATTTTTTTTTTCCAAATGACCGAAAAAAAAAAACGCATGTGTTGTTATTTGATTAATAAACAAATGTAAAAAAAACGTTAAAATGACTCCAAAAAAAAAAATTGTTCAGAAAGTTGACCTAGAGACCTAAATTTTGAAAAAAAAATCAATTGTGCTAATTGGGTTCAATATTTTTGTACCAAAATTTCAGGATTTTTTGCTATAACAAAAAGCCATATTTTCTGAAAGTTTCAAGGCAATCGGTTCACTTAGTCGCCCTATACAATAAAATGAAAAAAAAAAAAAAACAGTTTTTGCCCGTTTTCTCAACTTTGTAGGTTATGTACGCACTTGAGCGACTCAAAACCACCAAGGATTTGTTGAAAATTTCATTATGAAAAGTTTGTTTTTTTTTGTCTCGATCCGACTTATCTAACCGGAGTTATTCAAATTTTGAATACAAAAAACGCGTTTTTTAAACTCAACTTAAAATGTTTATAAACAAAAGAGCACAAGTTTTTCGAGGTCCAAACTCAAGACGTGGTGATACCCCAAAGAGGACAAAATCATAATATTGCTGTATCAAGTCTGTGTAAATCAAATGCTATTTTTACTGCACTATTAATTGTAAATTCCACAACGTTCACATTTTATATCTTTAATTCCAGTATGCATATTGCGTCAGATACTCTTTGCGCTATCTTTTGGCAATAAGGGCTTAAGGAAGTTCAGAGTTAATTAGATTACTTTTGCTCTTAAGTTCTTCATTTATGTGGTCTTCCTGTTTGAATACGAGTTAATTTATTTGTGTGGAGAAAGGACTGCCTCCCGTCGTGCATAATAAATCTTATTTTAGGGTTTAGTCAATTATTCGATCGCATTACTTAAATTCGGCATACTTTACAGTTTATAATTTAAATTTAAGTATAGATCTTTTACCAGACTTTTTATCTGTCTCTATATACTACTGATACAAAGGAAATTCGGAATTTGTGAGTTTTCTTTTCCTTTTAAGGGCCCGATGTACGTGGTTAAACTTCTTATTGTTACCAAAAGTTATTTTATTTAAGTATAGATGAAACTGCTATGAAAGGTGCAAAGGTATCATAATTCTTTTACTTTTAAAGTATTAAACTTC
The DNA here is from genome assembly GCA_019049505.1 of Pachyrhynchus sulphureomaculatus. Taxonomy (NCBI): domain Eukaryota; kingdom Metazoa; phylum Arthropoda; class Insecta; order Coleoptera; family Curculionidae; genus Pachyrhynchus; species Pachyrhynchus sulphureomaculatus. The sequence continues at coordinate 33,412,578 of CM032451.1, read as the reverse complement.
TTAAAAACTTTTTTCAATCTAACTGAAATTTCATAGCATTATATTTGTGGTATTATAGTGTACAATTCTTTAAGAACCTTCTCATATTACTCCTAAAATTTATTGAACTCAAATTATTTAAATTTTCCCAGAACGTTAAATGTTGTATATATGTATATAGGGCGCCCCATATGTATGGAATGATGATTCCACAGCATTTATTAATCAGTGTATCAAAAAATGTTTAAATGAAAGTTATAGGATGTTATATGGCGCACATGCTGGCGTTGACAATGAAATGTTTTGAACTATCAGTTCGAAGAAACTACGTCATTTTTAATTTTTTTAAATGGAAAGCCCTGTATATTACTTTATTTTTGAGCCTTACTAAAAATTCTAGATATATTTATCTAACATACCATATGTCTAAATTGAACTGTTTTGTAATTATTGATATTTGAAATTAAGGAGATCAATTAATTTTTTTAAGCTGGCTTGTGTTAAACATTTACTGTCAGGTAACGACTTAACGCGTCAAAAATGATTTATTTACGAAAACGTTTACTGCTGCGTTTTGTGAAACTGGTACATTTAACAGAAACTGAAAGAATCACTTTGTTAATGATCGTTGGTTACGGAGACCGTAGTAGAACACAACAGTAGGTGTGTGATCTTTTTAACGCCGAATATCCGAATCGAGAATCTATTACCTAATCCGTAGTTAGCAAAACATTAAAACGATTTAGGCAATCAGTTCTTGTTAACGATCGTTCTAATTCTGGACTTCCAAAAGTTAAAACAAATGATGATAAAAAGTTAGATGTTTGATTGGAAACTACAGAAAATCCCCATATAGCCACTTGTCAGCTTTGCCTAGACCACAACATAAGTAAAGGTACCTTAAGTCGTATACTTAATAAAGAAAAATTGCATCTATATAAACCCATTCTATTGTAAGAATTATCCAAAGATGACCCCGATAGACGCGTTAAATTTTGCGAAGTCATGTTATTGCTTTTTAGTGTTCCGTACGGAACACTTATAAGATCACTTCGGTGTCTGTCCGTCTGTCTGTCCGTCTGTCCGTCTGTCCGTCTGTCCGTCTGTCCGTCTGTCCGTCTGTCCGTCTGTCCGTCTGTCCGTCTGTCCGTCTGTCCGTCTGTCCGTCTGTCCGTCTGTCCGTCTGTCCGTCTGTCCGTCTGTCCGTCTGTCCGTCTGTCCGTCTGTCCGTCTGTCCGTCTGTCCGTCTGTCCGTCCGTCTGTCACACCCGATTTTCTATGAAACTATTTGTCATAGAAAGTTGAAATTTGGTAATAATATAGGAATTGATGGCTTCATCAGAGCCATGTAGTTTTGAAAGTTAAATTTTGACTTAAGGGGTTAGTTTTGGGGGGTGAAATCGGAAGTGAAAAAAAAATTTTTTTACTAGGTAATCGAGTGTGGTGTCAAATGAAAGCTTGTGAAAACACGAGTAAAAAATATATATATGATGTAATACTTGCACGCACTTTTCTTTGTATTATTTTTAAAAAATCGCGAAAAATCGGTGTCCACCCGCCTTATCTCAGAAAGTACTTATCAAAAAATTTTGGAAAAATTCTAGAATATTCTCCACGGGGTGTAGATTGAACGAAAATTATCACGAGTGCATTATCTGTAATAATTTATCTGGTATATAAAAAAAAACAGAAATTTCAAGGTCATCAATTTTCAGTAAAGATTGGAAATAAACTTTGTTGAAAACTTATTTGAGGTGTGTTTTGTGAAGTCACTGATCATTTTATAACACCGTAACATAAATTTTGACTTAAGGGATTCGTTTTGAGGGGTGAAATCGGAAGTGAAAAAAAATTTTTTTACTAGGTCATCGAGTGTGGTGTCAAATGAAAGCTTGTGAAAACACGAGTAAAAAATATATATATAATGTAATACTTGCGCACACGTTTCTTCGTATTACTTTTAAAAAATCGTGAAAAATCGCTGTCCCCTACCTTATCTCGAAAAGTACTGATCAAAAAATTTTGAAAAAATTCTGGAATATTCTCCACGGGGTATAGATTGAACGAAAATTATCATTACCTTTAATAATTTATCTGGTATAGAAAAAAACCAAAATTTCAAGGTCACCAGTTTTCAGTAAAGATTGGAAGCAAACTTTATTGAAAATTCACTCACTGATCATTTTATACCACCCTAACAAAATTTTCTATTTTAAAAACAATCGTACGAAACACTAATTGTGCAAGTTCAACTTGCACTTGACCGGTTTTTTTTTATATAAAATAAGCGCTATTAAAAAATAGTTTCTTGAAATATCGAAATTTTCATGTGAAAATATGAAATGCTGTTGCTTGTATAAAATATTAATTACTATCATATTTACCAATAATTTATTGCTTTTTTCTGCCAAAAATTCTATAGCAAACATTTAAAATTGTAGGTATTCCACTATTGTTTAGTGAAACAAGTAATGTTTCAAGATATTGTTTGCAGCTAATGATGTAAGCAATGTTCAAAAAAATAAATTAAATTGGAACAAAATTTAAATTTTAGTTTTTCCAACAAAAAGTTTTATTAAACCATTGAATAATACGGTATGACAACAACACTTCTAAAATCCTACTTCTTAGTAATAAATCCTAAATGACATAAATTTAAAACAATGTAAGTAAATCGATGTCACCTTGCTATTATCTTTGAAACATAATATTATAAATTGATCAAATGAAATAAGATACCATTTTCAGATTTATGTGGTAATTCTCCAATGAAGAAAATTTAGGAAAATTACTTTATTTTTCAATAGAGTTTAATCATCAACATCATTAGCTTATTCCTTCCATAGTCGAATGTAAGCTTCCTCAAGTTGTCTCCACTGAGCTCTGTTGTTTGCTTTTTGCATCCAATCGTGTCCCGCTAATCTTTTTATGTCATTCATGCATCTTGTCTACGATCTACCTCTGCATCTCTTCTGTTCTCTAAGCCTCTATTCAACCACACGGCGTGTCCATCTGTTATCATTCATCCTTGCCATATGCTCGGCGCAATTCCACATTAATATACATATTCGTCGTATTACATCTGTCACTTTTGATCTTGGTATCTCGACGTTAGGAATACGATCTTGAAATCTAGTATTTAGCATTCTTCTTGCCATTGCTCTTTGGGTTACTCGGAGTTTCTATATTATACTTTTAATTAAAGCCGACGTTTCAGTGCCATATGTTATTACCGGCAGTATATATTGATCGAACACTCTGGCTTTTATTGTATTTGGGATGTCCAATTTAAATGTGGATTGTAACCTTTCGAATGCAGACCAAGCTAACGAGACTGTTCTTTCCAAGTCAACCCATAAATTATTTTTTGATATTTCGATTTTTTGTCCTAAACATATAAATGTTTGTACCTTTCCTATTCTTTCACCTTCTATTAACAGTTTCTGGTTATCTTCACTTTCGTTACTCAAATATTTGGTTTTTGGGCGAAGTTTCTTTTTAGACCTAAGTTGTTATTTAATTCTATCAGCATTTCTTATACCTCTTCTTTTGTGTTGGCGGTTAGACTAACATCATCTGCGAACCTTAAGTGATTTAATCGTTCACTGTCTATTAGAATTTCTTAATTTTCCGACTTTAGCAATTTGAGTCTGTCTTCTAAAGTCAATGTGAACAGTTTTGGGAATATTGAGTCGCCTTGTCTAATTCCTATCTTCATTTTGATTTTATTTGTTTCTTCTTTAAGCATCTTTTGTCTACTCTGCTATTACTTAAAGCATTAAGAACTGCCCATATCTCTATGGAATAAAATGCTTTTTCGTAGTCAACCCTTGCTATCCACAAGTTGACGTTATATTCATTTACTTTTTCCAGTAGTAGTTTAATTGTTTGAGGATGATCCAAAGTGCTTCTCCTCGTCTAAATCCTACTTGTTCACATGTTTGATAACTGTCTAATTTGTTCGTTAATCTATATGATATGATTCTAGTAAGAATTTTGTATAGCACCGATAAAAGGCTAATAGGTCTGTAATTCTCCAATGTAATTTGCTTCCCTTTTTGAAAATAAGCACAATCAAGGCGTTCATCCAAGGTGTAGATATTTTATTTTCTGTAAAGTATCTGTTAAATAGAGCTTGAATAGATTGTATTATCTTTGCCCCTCCATACCTTATCATTTCTGTAGTTACTTCATCGCCCCTTGGTTCTTTGTTGTTGTACATTTGTTGTATGGCATTCATTGTTTTATCTGTTTTTATATCGGGAATTTCTTCTAGTTAAATACTAACACGAAAAGCATAACGCAATATAAAACAAATAAATGTTGAAGATATATAATAAAGTCACATCACAGCACAGAAGTGTTTAATGTCGTTTGGAGTTTCGTAAATAGAAAATAGGTAAAGCAGGCTTTCCTTGCAAATATTAAAGAATAACATGCTAAGTACGATAAAAAGATGTTTAAAATCATAGTTCCTTGATCATAAGGTATTAATTACAAAGTAAGGTTGAGAGGAGGAGAGGCTTCAGAAATATTTTTAAGTGAAATGTCTGGCATTTCTTTCTGCATGTAAGTTTTGATAAAAATAATGAAAAAATAACATAATGTGCAGATTCCTCTACTTTAAGTCCTGAAAAGGACTTAAAATACTATGTATAGTAAGAAACTCCTGGAACTGCTTTCCTTACCTTATTAATTCTTCATTTGTTAGACCATAAATAATTGAGTATAACAAGAAACTAACGCAATTGTTACATTTATCGATTCGAAGAGCTAAACAATAGAGGTATAGCATGATTTATACCAAACAACTACTTTATTCCTCTGTCTCACCTGAACATCACTTTATTTGTTTAATCAAAAATAATTAATACAAAAATCCCGTCAAGTGCAACTTGAACCTGCGCAATTAATGTTTCATAGGATGATTGTTGTTGAAATAAAAAAAAAATTATGGAGGTATAAAATGATCAAAACACACTCTAAATGAGTTTTTAGCAAACTTCGTTTCCGATCTTTGTTGAAAACTGATGACCTTGAATTTTTTTTTTGTATACCGGATAAATTATCAGAGATAACGCACTCGTGATAATTTTCTTTTTTCATTTTCATTTAATCTACACTTTTTTCATTTTTTTTTAAATTTTTTAATTAGTACTTTTCGAGATGAGGGGAGGATAGCGGTTTTTTTTTTTAAATATTTTGAAGAAAAATTTGCCAGAGGATTACATCATATATATTTCTGAACTTGTGTTTTCATAAGCTTTCATTTCATACCCCAGTCGATGACCTGGTTAAAAATTTCTTTTCCCTTCTGATTTCACCCCCCCCCCCCCCCCCAAACTAACCTTTTAAGTAAAAATTTAACTTTTGAAACTATACAGCTCTTATTGGACCATCAATATCTATATTTACGTCAAATTTCAACTTTCTATGTCAAACAATTTCGGAGAAAATCGGGTGTGACAGACGGACACCGAAGTGATCCCGTAAGTGTTCCGTACAGAACACTAAAAATGAGGAGAAAATCAGTTTCTAGAACCCTTGACTCCAACCCTATATATAAATATTTTTACTATAAATAGATATACTAAATTTTTTGTCACAACCTTAATCAAAAAGCCAGAAAAGTTCTAAAAAAAAATAAGAAAAATATCCTTTTCATACTACTGCGGCGTTACTCAAAAGTTCAAAGTATCGAAAACCCGATTTCGTTTGAGAGTTATCACGCTGATAGATGAGATGCAGAAATACTAACAGATTGACGGAAACGGGGGTCATGATTTTCTTGAAGATAGACAATATCGCTAGAGGTTGATTTTCTTTACCCTTTTAAGAACCTTCGATTCCCTCAATTATGGATTTTTGACTAGAAAATTATAGACTATAAGATTCAGAATTCTCATATTTGATTGGTTGTTGTCCTACTTAAAAGAAAAAGAAAAAGATATGTGAAGATAGCAATCATGTGAATTGATAGTAATCAAGGTGAAGTTTTGGGAGTGATATTAAATAATGGGGGGGGGGGATTATATTATAAAACTATAACCCATGTTCTTTTTAGGTCATTTTTAGTGTTCCGTACGGAACACTTATAAGATCACTTCGGTGTCTGTCCGTCTGTCTGTCCGTCTGTCCGTCTGTCTGTCCGTCTGTCACATCCGATTTTCTATGAAACTATTTGTCATAGAAAGTTGAAATTTGGTAGTAATATAGGAATTGATGGCCTCATCAGAGCCATATAGTTTTGAAAGTTAAATTTTGACTTAAGGGGTTAGTTTTGGGGGGTGAAATCGGAAGTGAAAAAAAAATTTTTTACTAGGTCATCGAGTGTGGTGTCAAATGAAAGCTTGTGAAAACACGAGTAAAAAATATATATGTAATGTAATACTTGGGCACACTTTTAAAAAATCGTGAAAAATCGCTGTCCCCTACCTTATCTCGAAAAGTACTGATCAAAAAATTTTGAAAAAACCTGGAATATTCTCCACGGGGTATAGATTGAACGAAAATTATCATTACCTTTAATAATTTATCTGGTATAGAAAAAAACCAAAATTTCAAGGTCACCAGTTTTCAGTAAAGATTGGAAGCAAACTTTATTGAAAACTCATTTGGGGTGTGTTTTGTGAAGTCACTGATCATTTTATACCACCCTAACAAAATTTTCTATTTTAAAAACAATCGTACGGAACACTAATTGTGTAAGTTCAACTTGCAGTTGACCGGTTTTTTTATATTGTGTCTTTGGATCACCAACTCATTTACAGATAATATAATTTGAAAACAATTCGGCTGGTTTCCATTTTAAAATATTGAAAAACTGTAAGGCATGTTATTATATCAATGCCCTGCTTATAGATATATAGTCTGTCAAGTAAGAACTTGACCACTAGTATTCTTGAAAAAAATGTATTTCAAGTACATTTTTTGCCATCAATGCATTCTTTGGTGTGCTAACAATGGCGCTATTACCTTAGTAAGTTTTCCAATCGCCTCCTGCATCAATACTCGCCTGGCATCTTCGAGGCATGTTGTCGACGAAATTTTTTGCATACCCTGAAAATTTTTTCGAATGTCGAGAAACAACTGAGTCAAAGTATTCAGAGTTTTTCCTCTGAGTTTTCTCTTTACAAGTGACTAAACGTTTTCAATAGGGTTCGCGTCCGGCGATTGTGAGTGTCATCTAATATCTTATCGTTGGCCCAATCAAGTCGCAGTAAAGGTTTCTTCAACGTGCTTTTGAATTTGACAGCATGAGCGTGAAGATGTTGTCGAATGGTCTCATGGGACACATTTAAACTCAATTTTGTAGCTCCTTGACGCAACGTCAATTTCGGGTCCCGTGATAACAGACACGATTCGTTTTTCGACTTTCGGAGTGACTTTGCCTACCGAGACAGGTTGTAGCACGTCGCCGACATTTTTCGACTCGTTAAAAAACGATTTACCCACTTCTTCACAAACGACACCGACTTTTTAATACTTGACTGCCTCGAACCGACGCGCAAACAAGTGATTCATTTTGGGTTTTACGTGAGTTCGACGAAAGTTCAGAATCGACGGATATTATTAATAAAATGCATCGTAGACAAATGTTTCCTCTACCGATTTTTTTTGTCGAACCGCTAGAATTGCATCTACCAAAAATGAATTATCGCCGACACGTTCTTACTTGACAGGGTGTATACACTATCTAGTATATAAAAATAACTCACACATTTCTAGGTGAAATAACCATTATTATTTGATAATTTTATTTGTTGAGAAACGCTACTTAACTATACCGGTTTACAAGAGTGCCAAAGTCTATAATCAATAACTTGTCTCTGGATAAATGAAAATAACTCTAATTATAAAATATTAAAAAAACAGTTTGAAAACAACAAAAATATCTCTGTAACGATTCTCCAGCGACATAGCGTTATTAAATAGGATCATATTTTTGCAAGGACAATTACAGCATGAATCTCTAAAAAATTTAATGATGTATTAATGATATTATTATTTTATATTGTTATTAATTGTAATCATAATGTGGTTTTAGATATGATATAAATTAAGTATATTTTATTTACCAACATACAAAAATGTTCCTAAATTTATTATATGGAATTTGAAGCTGAATTATCAGAAATAACACATATCATTTTAACTTAGTTATTTTTAAATTTAAACAAACTACCGTGTATTTTTTGAGCTAAAACATTTCAGTATACCTGCATGTTTTTTTGTACCCAAAATATAATATTGCCAATCATCACTTATCTAAAATTTATCAAAACTTATTAAAAATAATTGCGTTGTCATGGTGCACGAGGGTGGATTAAAAAGTCTCAAAAAACAAGATAAATAACTTTTTTTTTGCAAAAATAAAAATTTGCTCAATATAATCTCCATTGAATTTAATACATTTTCGCCAGTGATTTCATTATTTTTTTCCCCATAAAAAAAATGTTTCCATCTGTACATAATAGTCGTTCACAGTAAAGATAACCTGTTTATTCAACGACAAGTTCGTCCTCTTAAAGCAGTCTTTGAGGTTAGTAAACAGAAAAAGGCCATTTTTAGGGCCAAATCCGGGGAATAGGGAGCGTGAGGACCTATTTCGAAGCCCAGCTCATGCACTTATGCCATGGCAACGGCCGATGTGTGAGCAGGCGCATTGTCCTAGTAAAGGAGCATTTTTTAACGTGCTAATCTTGGTGGCCTCTGCTTCAGCTTACTATGCAAATGGTCCAATAGCTTTGCGCAATAAGAACCAGTCACTGTTTTAACCTTTTCCAAATAGTCAATTATGATTAAGTTGGGGATGTGGAATCTTTGGCACAATGACACTACTTAGTATATATCACCATTACACCAAACACTTTATTTTTTCACTCGACGGGCGTTTCGCTAGCCATGTTAGCTTTATCAGGATCGATGATTCACTAAAGCTAAACTACAAATCTACCCTATTTATACTTAGCCTAACCCTTCCGGTCAAGTAACCAGTAGAAGGGACTATAAGGAATAGGCCCTCTGTCTTTATTTAAACTACTTTTACATTTTATAATTTGCATATTTTCGTATGCGTTCAACAATCTCTTATCAGATACATTTTTAATTATTCTTAAATTATTATCTAACGTTACAGTATGATTAGCTTTAAGGGCATGTTCGGCAATGCTAGACTTTTCTATTCTACTGTATTGCAAGTCTACTAAATGTGCTTTAAATCGTGTTCTAATTGACCTTTTAGTTTAGCCAACATACTTTTTGTCGCAATCATTATAACTAATTTCATAAATTCCACTTTTCTCAGAATTAGGAATCTTATCTTTGGGATTTCCTAAGATATTCCTCAGATGGGTGAGGCCTACCTTATTAAATACCTTATTGAGTCCTCTGCTATATTTCGGATTATATGGTATGAAGACATACTTAGTCTTATTTTCTTCGCTTGTAAAAAAAGTTGGAATTCTGAATATTTAACCTGAACTTATATCTATTTATTAACTTGTTTACTAAGTCATCGTCATAACCATTAACTCTAGTTATACTTCTAATACGATTTCTTTCATTATTGGAGTTTATTTATAGGAATAGTCACCAAACGATGAACTAACAAATGTAATGAGGCTAATTTGTGTTGTTTGCAATGAAATGAATCATTAAAACTATATCTATCTGTTACTGTGTCTTTCCTATAGATATCAAATTCCAATCTATTATTATTTTTAATAATTAAAATATCTAGGAAAGGCAGTTGTCCTTTGTTCTCAATCTCGTAAGGGAATTTAATGGAATCATACCGGCTATTTAATTTGGAAACAAAATCATATATATTTGCTTTCTTTGTATCAAAAATCGCGAAAATATCATCTACATACCTATACCATACCCTTGGGATTCAAATTCTTGACTGGCTTCGGTTTCAAACTTACTCATGAATAAATTAGCTATGAAAGGTGTTAAGCAAATACCCATAGCTGTTCCTTCTTTCTGAACATAAAATTGACTGTTATATTAAAATATAACAGTCTAGATATTTTAATTATTAAAAATAATGATAGATTTGAATTTGATTTCTATAGGAAAGACACATTAACAGATAGATTCCTAATGATTCATTTCATTGCAAACAACACAAATTAGCCGCATTACATTTTTTAGTTCATCGTTTTGTCACTTTTCTTCTAAATAGATTAAACTTCAATAATGAAAGGAATCGTATTAGAAATATAACTAGAGTTAATGGTTATGACGATGACTTAGTAAGCAAGTTAATAAATAGACATAAGTTCAGGTTAAATATTCAGAATTCCACCTTTTTTACACGCCTCCATACCATATAATCCGAAATATAGTAGAGGACTCAATAAGGTATTTAATAAGGTAGGCCTCACCTTAGTCTATAAGTTATCAGACAATCTGAGGAATATCTTAGGAAATCCCAAAGATATGATTCCTGAATGTGAGAAAAGTGGAATTTATGAAATTAGTTATAATGATTGCGACAAAAAGTATGTTGGGTAAACTAAAAGGTCAATTAAAACACGATCAAAGAACATTTAGCACATTTAAAATACAGTAGAACAGAAAAATCTAGCATTGCCGAACATGCCCTTGAAACTGAACATACTGTAACATAGATAATCTAAGATTAATTAAAAATGTATCTGATAGGAGATTGTTGAACAGTAGTATATTTGTGGGAGCGCAAAGAGGGGGAGGCAAAATTTCGACTCCCTGAGATACAAATCTTTCATAATTTTACTCTCTCTTGATATATAGTTGCCTCCCCTCCTCCTTGCATTCCCACAAACCCTTTGATGATAAAATTTGCAAATCCTCTCTGTGATTCCACCTCTCAATACCTCCCGAGAGATAAATATTGGAGTTAATGATTAAACTAACAAAAAACATCAAAAGTGTTTAGTAATATTTATTAATTTTAATTTTAAAATAAAAATTTTAAAAATTAAAATTATAAAAATTTTACTATTCCTCCCAACTGTCTATAAATTTGCAAATCCTCTCTGTGATTCCACTTCTCAATGCCTCCCGACAGGTAAGTATTGGAGTTAATGATTAAACTAACAAAAAACATCAAAAGCGTTTAGTAATATGTATTAATTTTAAATTTAAAGTAAAAATTTTAAAAATTAAAATTATAAAATTTTTCTATTCCTCCCAACTGTCATCGACAGGAGCAATAGTTCGAATTTGGGGTGGTGGTGGTCCATCACGATCCATCACCCACCCATCTGCATCGATAAGCCATTCAGAATAGTTGGTCTCCGGCCACTCTTCCTCATACTGTTCTTCTTCCTCTTCTTCTGAATTTTCTTGCTCGGACTGTTCCTCTTCTTCATTTTGGTCTCTTGAACACTCTGTCTCCTGGGTTGTCACATCCCTCTGAAGTTGGGTTTCAATCCACCCAGATTCAATGGACCCAATCGGACTGATATGTTCGGTTTGGAAAGTTAAATATAGCCAACTATCGAGGCTAAGTGGAACCATATTATTCTGAGGTACAATCGTACCATTTTCATCAAAAACTTCAAATGAAATATCTGTAATTAGATGAATTGTCAAAGACATTTTAAAAAAATGTTTTTCGTAGAAAACGAATAAATTTAAAAAAAAACTTTAAGTAACTTAAATTACAAAGTTTGAATGTAGCAATTAGTTTCAAAAGCTTGGCTTTTATATCCAACAAATTTGAAATAAAGGTAGGAGAAGACATGTTTCTGAAAGGCAAAAATAATTAGGCGAAGTTAACCGTGGAAAACCACGCCCATTCCGTATAATTTTCTCTCTTTTTCAATTTTACTACCACTTTCAACAATTTTTTTTGTCCAAATTATCAATTTTAATTGTATAATTGTTGTGTCCGTTATTTTGTGACAATACATTTTAAATTTCTAAATGAAATGAAACGAATTACTTTGTTATTTGTCACTGTTTTTTATATTTGTCTGCTACTGCAATTTTGTAGGTTTTCTACATTGTCAAGCGTAACACTATAATTTACATATTTATCGATTTTAAATCGCGGAAAAGACCTCGAACAATGCAAGTTATTCATTCAAGGTTCCGAGGACCGACCGGTCAACGATCGTTCAAGGCGAGATACTCTAGACTTGATGTGTATCCTGCTTTGCAGCCCCAGGCGGTGTAGGTCAGTTTATGTTGAGTCAAGATTCGGAGTGGCTGATCGGTTAATGATCCGTCAAGGCAGGGTACTGTAGGCTTGACGTCACGAGACGTGTATAAAATCTGCATTGCAGTACGGCTTCATATTATTTTCTTATACTCGTCATAAAGACTGTTTCGTGAGTTTGCTGTTTCTTTTTATTTTTGGTAAATACAGTATTTTTGTAGCATTTAATTTTTTCACAAATTTATTTATTTCCATATAAGTCTGCAAATTTATTTGAAGTATTATTTCAGTGTGAGTAATAATGAATCAGTCTGTAAGTAGTATGATCGATTTAGATTTTTCAGATTTTGATTTGTTTAATTTAAATTGTTTTGATTTAGAAACATTTTTTTTATTAAGTTCAACTAATAATATTATAGATATTCAAAATTCTGAGCCAAATATGTCTTTTGAACAAATGGATTTTTGCAATATATCTTCTATTGTTGATAAGACTCCGGACTGTCAAAGATCTCCAACAGATTTTTGCAACATAAATAAACATATTAGGGAATGTTTAATAGAGGACCAAATTGTAACTCAAGAACCTTCTATTGTTGATAAGACACAGGTCAGTCAAAATTCTGAATTTAATTTGGAACATTTTATTGTTTTAAATAAAGATAATGTCTCGACTAAACTGCCGGTGTCAGGATCTGATTTGGATCCTTCAAATCTAAATTTGTTGTCCAAACCTTACAACGCTGACGATATTTTACAAATTTTATCGCAAGATTTTAAATTTAAGGACGAAATTTTTGAAACTAAAAGTAATAAATCAGAAACTAGTTATAAAAAACCATCAAAAAATTTGAAAATAATGTTCGAGGAGTTCTTGGAGAACAACTCTAATTTATCAATTGCAGACTCGCAAAGTCAATCTTTATTATCACCACAACCAAATTTAGAAGTTGATTCGATCCTACGTCTTTCTTCTTCTTCACAAAAACAAATATCTATGACTTCTTCGCGTTTTATTTCTCCAGTTTTATTTGAAAGTGATAGTGATAGCTCCACAGACTTCATCCCTTGTTCGCAACCCCATTCCAATCCGAAATCAGAATTTTCTTCACATTCTATTTTTCCTATTTTTAAAAATCCTGCTGATATCGATTGTTTAATTGTTAAAGATAATATAATTCCATTTTCACAATCTACCCCGAAACCTCCACTGCAAAATTCACAGTTTGATGTTATTACACAATTTCCAACTTCTCCAAATTTATGTGCTGAAAGTTTTGACGAGTTTTCAAACTCGTCTGAAACTAAAAAAATTGTAACTAACCATGGCACTCAAACAGGCCCCCTTAATTTGTCTTTAAATAAAAATTCTTTCATTGTTAAGGCCAAGTCTAAAAATTCAAAATTTTCTCGAAATTTAATTTCAAATCTAAAAAGTCTGTGCTTCGCCTTAAATTCTTACCACAAATTTCGTAATGTTTTTTCCGAAGAAAAAGTTATGTGGGATCGGATAAATTTTTGTTTTAACAAATTGGCAGATTTTGATTAAAAATTTCTAACTCTCTCTCTTTCTAGTATATAAACTTCTACTTTTTCTTATTTTACATTAGCTGTTCTCTTCCTACCGAAACATGCACACTTGCCAAACTTGTAACAGACAGTTTACCAGACGCGACAATCTTTATAGACATGTAAGAAAGTTTTGTAATCCATCATTAATAAAGGGACCAGCTAGCATTCCTTCACAGTCTTTAACACAAAAACAAGGTAAGACTTTAATATATATTTTTGTTTTAAAATTTATTTAATGTTGTGGCATTTACTGTGTATGCGTATCTATAATATATAAAATGTAACGTCTGTCTGTATGTCCGTTAGTGCACTTATCACTGGAGAACACCTTTTCCGATTTACATACTTTTTAAACATACATATGTTCTCTGACCAGGTTATAGACTATATTTTATTACGTTAGGTAGCATAACGAATGAGCAGTGACGGTAATTGTGAATCAAATCGGAAAAGAATTTGCGGCTAGCGCGTTCTCTTGCTCTTAGCCTAAACCATTGAATATGGAACCACATTATGCGGCAGAGAATACCTATCTATAAGTAGAAGGGCAAAGCCGGTTCTGGCACATATATAATGCAATGTCTGTCCGTTAGTGCACTTATCACTAGAAGACGGCTAGGTTATATTTTATTATGTTAGGTAACATAAAAAATAACTAGTGACGATAATAGGGAATCATGTCGAGAAAAAGTTCTCTTGCAATACTCTTGTAATACACACATAAACCATTAAATATAGAACAGTATGAAGTAGCAAAGAATATCTATAATGTATATAAAATGCAACGGCTCTCTGTCTGACTGTCGTTAGTGTGCTTATCACTCGAGACCCGCTTATCCGATTTACATATATTTTTTTTAATTCATATATTTATTCTCTGGACAGGTTACCTATAATCTTCTATAATATATATAAAATGCTACGTCTCCATGTCTATCTGTCTCTCTACCTGTCCGTTAGTGCGTTTATCATTGGAGAACCACTTATCCGATTTATGTGCTTTTTTTAATTCATACATAAGTTCTCTGGTCAGGTTATAGAATATATTTTAATAGTGAATCAAGTCGGAAAAAAGTTTGTCGCTAGCGCACTCTCTTGCAATACGCTGCCTAAACCGTTAAATATGAAACAATATCATATAGCAAAGAATATAAAATATATAAAATGCATCGTCTCTCTGTTTGTCTGTCTCTCTGTCCATTAGTATGCTTATTACGCGAGAACCACTTATCGGATTAGGACAGGACAGGTTATATAATAATACATATAAAGCGAAACGTATCTCTGTCTGTCTGTTACTATGCTTATCATTCGAGAACAGCTTATCCGATTTACACACTTTTTTTTTAATTCATACATTGGTTCACTGATCAGGTTATAGGATATATTTTATTATGTTAGGTAACATAAGGAATGAACAGTGGCGATAATAGTGAATCAACTACATCGAGCGGAGCCGCGGGCACTGCTAGATACAGTCTAATTTCATTTTCGTTTATTTCAGGAGCGTCAAAATACTGTCAGGACTGTAAGAAAGATGTAAATAGGAGATCTTGGGGAAGCCATTTGAAATCTAGCGGCCATAAACAAAATGTTACCATAACCTCTAGAGAATTTGGAATTGATGTGATAAAGTCGGCTTTTAAGGGACGCATAATTTCCTACAGAGTAAATCCTGATGGACATCATGTAAACGTTACCAGTTTTTTTGAGGAAGTGGCTGAAAAAGTAATTGGTTTAATAAACCGAGCGTTAGAGCAACACACCAGCATCAAAGCCAACGTGGAACTATTTGGGCTTTATTTACATCCTACGCATCAAACCTATAGTGTCAAGTCTTTCAACACCCAATATAAAACGATTTGCGAAAGTTCAGAGATATGCGATATAATTCAAGGGTTTTACGAAATAGTTGACAGAAAAGCAGACGAATTAGCCGAAAAGGATTCTGGTAGGTGTAATAAATTAATTTTTTCATATTTTATTAACCCTCTGTTCTATTTTCTTTGGCATGTTTTCCTATTTCTTTAAATACCGATTTTTTCTTACTAACTTTTAAAAATTGTTAAATTTAAATATTTTAATATTTATTTTTTTGTTGCAGGTTGGACATTGATCAAACTTCTATATTTAGAAGTAAACGTAAATAAGCACAACCCCTTGAGAGCTTCCAAGTATATTCCTTTACCATGTGAAATTGACAGAAAGTATGCTACCATTAATATGCGCAACGAAGATAATAACTGCTTCTTATGGTCCGTGACAGCAGCTTTAAACTACCCGAGCGGATTAGAAGATAGAATTTCCTCTTATCCCCATTTCTCTTCTCTATATGACACTTCTGGTTTAAATATTCCTTTTAAGTTAAAAGATATTCCGAAATTTGAACTATTAAATAATATTTCTATAAATGTTTATGGATTAGAAAAGTTTAAAAGAGACTTTACATACTGTTATGAAGTTGTAGGACCGCTGCATTATACAATACAAAGGCGAGAACGTCATGTCAATTTACTTTTGATTAGTGACGATGATGGGAATTTTCATTATTGTTGTATTAAAGATTTATCTAGACTAGTATCTAATCAACTCTCAAAACATCATGGAAAAAAGTTTCTTTGTGTGATGGTTGTTTACAATATTTTCCAACCAATAATGATTTAACTAGACATAATGCTTATGATTGTGATCATGTAAGAATCAATTTACCCTCACCTACCCCCAAAATTGATAAATTTGGCAACATTGTACCCGGAAATATTCTCAAATTTACTAATATTCAGAAACAAATTGAAGTTCCATTCGTTATCTATGCTGATTTTGAATGTATTCTTAAACCATTAGCTAGCAGGTTAAATGATTTAGATCCGAACAGTCCCTATACTATTAAACAATATGAACATATTCCATATTCTTTTGCTTATTATATAAAATGTTCATTTGATGACAAGGCATCAAAGTATGAGCTTTATAGAGGTTCTAATTGTGATCAGGTGTTTATAAAGTTAATAGAACGAGATGTGTTTGATATCTATAATAAATATTTAAAATTAAATAAGCCAATGAGTAAATTGAGCGAGTTAGACAAGATACACCATAATTATACAAACGAATGTCATATTTGCAATAAAATTATTACAGATAATGACAATAAGGTTGCAGACCATGATCACATAACAGGTCAGTATCGAGGACCAGCCCACTCTAAGTGTAACTTAAATTACAAATTACCAAACTATATTCCGATTATACTACACAACTTAAAAAACTATGATGCTCATTTATTTATCAAAAATTTATGTCAAAATAATGAACAATTGAAAGTTATTGCGCAAAATAAAGAAAAATATATTTCATTTGAAAAATATATCAATGTAGACACATACTTTGATAAGCAAACAAATAAGTTAAAAAAGAAACAATTTTGCCTAAGATTTATAGACTCTTTTCAGTTTTTACCATCTTCATTATCAAAATTATCTCAAACTTTAGAAGATCAACAATGTCAAGAAATTTTAAAATTTTTCAGCGTAAAGGAACAATTTGATTTGATTCGTCAAAAAGGGGTTTTTCCTTATAGCTATATTACCGATTATACAAAATTAAATGAAATCACATTACCAGAAAAGGAACAGTTTTATAATGATTTAACTGGAGAACATATTACTGAAGAAGAATATAATAGAGCTAAAGTTGTCTGGAATTTGTTCGATTGTAAATCAATAGGTGAATATTCTGATATATATTTAAAATCAGATGTACTGCTTTTAGCAGATATTTTTGAAAATTTTAGAAAAACATGTTTAAGTACTTATAAGCTAGATCCTGCCCATTATTATAGTTTTCCTGGTTTAAGTTTTGATTCTTGTTTGAAATTTGTAGATGTAGAATTAGAGCTTTTAACTGATCCTGATATTTTACATTTTTTTAAGGATAATATAAGAGGAGGGGTTAGTACATGTATTACTAGAAAATCTGTTGCGAATAATAAATTTCTTGAATCTTTCGACTCATCTAAGCCAAGTAAATATATATTATTCGTAGATGCAACTAACCTATATGGTTACGCAATGTCTCAATACCTTCCACAAAAGGATTTTGTTTGGCTATCTCAAAAAGAAATTGATAGTTTTAATGTCACCAACGTTTCGGATACTTCTGAAAAAGGTTATGTTTTAGAAGTTGATTTAATATATCCTACTCATTTGCACAACTTTCACAACGAATTTCCTTTTTGTCCTGAAAATTATAAACCTCCTGATTCTAAACATAAAAAATTAATTCCAAATTTACAAAATAAACAACGATATGTTTTGCATTATACTTTATTAAAACAATGTGTTCGAAACGGACTTAAGATAGACAAAATTCATAGAATATTACAGTTTACACAATCTCCTTGGTTAAAGAACTATATAGATTTAAATACCAATTTAAGGAATGAATCTAAACATGAGTTTAACAGAAATAATTATAAGCTTAGCAATAATAGTATATATGGAAAAACCTTAGAGAATATCGAAGATCGATCAGACATTAGATTAGTTACTCAATTTGAAAAAAATGGTAGGAAAGATGGTGCTGAAAATTTAATTGCAAAACCTCACTTTAAAGAATCAGTAGTTTTTAATGAAAATTTAGTTGCTATTCAAATGAAAAAAATTTTAATTGAATACGACAAACCTGTTTATGTCGGATTTTCTATTTTAGATATTTCTAAGACTATAATGTATGGTTTCTTTTATGATTTCTTAAAACCTCTATATCAAGATAAGGTGAAATTATTATATACAGATACTGATTCTTTTATTTTGGAAATTGAAACGGATAATGTTTATGAAGATATGAAAAATTATATTCATTATTTTGATACCTCCAATTATAAAACTAATAATATTCACAATATGCCTATAACAAAGTCTGTAGTAGGTAAATTTAAAGATGAATTTGCTGGTGAACCCATAGAATGTTTTTATGGCACTGGAGCCAAAGCATATTGTGTAAAAACCAAAAATAATTTAATTAAAAAGGCTAAGGGAATTAAAAAAAGTAGTATAAATAAACAATTGGATATTATTAATTATATGGATGTTGTAGAACGCAATTCTAAAACCTTTTGTTCCATGTATGTGTTTCGATCTAGAATGCATAATATATATACTGAATTAGTTAATAAGTTAGCTTTAACCTCAGTAGATGATAAAAGATTCAAAATTCCGAGTTCTTACGATACCCTTGCTTGGGGACATTGTGACATTCCCCTTTATCAATGGGTTGGAGATAATGATGAACTTTTTGATGTGTACTGTACCCCCTCTACTTAACAAGAACTATATAACATAGGAAATTTTAATTTTTGTCTCGATTTGTGTTGTTAAAAACTTAGAAATGTGTTTAGAATCTTTTGAAAAGGAAATTGATAATATAATCTACAGAACATATGAAAAAGATTAACTTCTTTTAATACCTGGAATGGAAAGTTGAATCCTGAGATATTAGCTGCCTCAGGATTTTTTTATTTAATGAAAGAAGATATTTGTAAGTGTTATTATTGTGGTGTTGAAATATTTCAATGGCAGTATGACGATTCCCCTATTGATGAACATTATAAACTTAATAAACATTGCGATTTAATAGTATGTTTGCAATTAATTAAAAATAAAAATATGATGTAAAGGTATTACAAATTACAAATTATTATAATAATATATTTTATTTGTATATTTTTATGATTTTTGTCCACACCATCTTTACATGTCTCACTATATAAATAAGATAACAAATTGTAAATATTTTTATTATTATTAAACTCTTGGTTATAGTAATACTATTTTTGTTGTTGTTTTTTTTTTTAATGACCTCTGTTCCGCCAGTTATTGTGTTATATTACATTTATAACTGTATGTTATATGTATATAACCCATATCATGCAAGACATGGAATGATATGTTTTTCCACCGATGGTGATCTAACTACCACTGATTTATGTTATAATATGACGTTTGAAAAAATTAATGATAATAAGACCTACATATTTTCATATAAAATTTTTTAAATTTAAAGGAAAATAACAATTTTTTTAAAATTTTATATTACCATAATAACAAGACCATCTTTGATACGAACTGGATAGAAAATTTTCGTGTGATGAATTGTACAAGAAATTATAACAATAACACTTCGAATAATTTTAATGTGACAAATAAAAAAACTTCTTTTAATTTTTCCTCAGATTACAAAACTATTGAGACCAGAGAAAATATACATTGTATTCTATCTTTTATTTTAAATATTTTTATATTCATTTGGGTGTCGTTACTCCTCACATTAACAGGAGTTATATATTATAGATATTGGAAATGAGAAGAGCTTTAAAGGAGGGGGAATAGTGGTGGGGAATGTAGTATAATAATATTCTCTCTATATCCGTTAATTCAGTTATTTAGATATATTTAACCAGTACCGAATATAGCAGTTAATCCACCTCTGTTTCCATAATGAACTGTGGATACTCTACAATAAACAATGATATTGTTGAACATAGGAGTAATCCACTTCTTAATTCCAAAATATATTATTTAAACAAATCCTTCATCAAAATTTGTAAATGTTGGGATCGACTTATGTGATTTTTTACCAAAAGTTGTTATTGGTGGACAAAAAGGATTCAGGGTGACTTTAAATGAAGAAGATTGGAAGAATTTACTAAGATATGAAGGTGTTATTGTGAATTATTTTTATTCATATATTGAAGATATGAGTCCCATTAAATTTGATAATA
Organism: Pachyrhynchus sulphureomaculatus; assembly: GCA_019049505.1. NCBI lineage: Eukaryota > Metazoa > Arthropoda > Insecta > Coleoptera > Curculionidae > Pachyrhynchus > Pachyrhynchus sulphureomaculatus. Next base: position 33,392,095 of record CM032451.1, on the reverse strand, counting down.
TAACAAAATATTTTGAAAATTACAATAAACGTCCTATTATAAAAGTCCAAGAGAATGGTGGTTATTATGTGTGTTTGTCTTCTGATTCTATAGACAAGTTGTGGGTGTTACAAGAAGTTATTGATTACAGAATTCAAATGTATAAAAGACAAGATTTTAAGAAATACTTTAATGTGTTCCAGTCATTCAATAATCAATCACCAAATTTGTTAACAAATATCTATAACACTTTGAATCCTCTTCAAAACCCAAATAGTGAAAATGTGTGTACCATGATGGAGTTAATGAGAGTCTACCCACAAGAATTGGAAAATAAATTATCAAGAAATGGAACTAAAAGAAAATTTTTCGAAGAAATTTGTGACTTTCCAAGAGAAGCAAAATAAAATTTATTTACTAATTGCATGGAATTTTGCATACCGAAATGCGAGGAAATGTGAATGGGAAAAAACTTATTTAGATATGTTAAGATTTAAAAATAAGATCAAAGATTGTGAAAATATTTTTTCTCCAATTTTGAGTAAAAAACATAGAAATCTAATTTATAATGAAAGATTTATTGATGTGAATAAATAATAAAGATATATTGATATTTGAATTTTTGTTTTATTTTTTTATTATATATTATAACACATCTTTTTTTAAAATCCATGAATTGTGAGATTTGTCAAATCCTAACCATTTAACAAAGACTCTATTTCCTTTCCTTCTTAAAATTTTTTCTACTAAATATGCGTCCGGATGCTTTACTTTCTGCAACTCTTCAGAATAAAAACTTCCTTTAATATCTTCATTATTAGCATCTTTTAGGAGGTAAGTAGTTGGGTTTGTAAGCTGTACTTTTCTTATTTGAAAAATTTCTGTAGACCAATTCGGAGTATATCCTTTATCGAATGCTTCTCTTTGCTTTGATATTCTAACAAAGTCGTTTTCTTTAAGCTTGGTGTGTTTTAAGTCAATAGTTTTCTTATAAGTAAACGAATTTAATAATATGTTTTCTTCATTTTTCCTATTAATTTCGCTAGGTTTGTGCCCTGTAGTTCTGTGAACGGTGTTATTGTATTTTTCAACTATAATGGGTAAAATATTATACCACTTATAATTTCCCTGATTACTAAAATATTTCCACATAATGTTTTTTAAAGTTCGATTAACCCGCTCCACAATACTAGATTTTAAATTGGAAAAACTACTATAATGATTAATGTTATAATCATTCATTAGTTTTTGAAAGTCTCTGTTGAAAAATTCTTTTCCCAGATCTGTTTGTAAATTGACAGGTTTCGTGGTTTTATCTAAAATCTTTTTCATTGCTGTTGTTACATCTTTCCCACTTTTGGTTTTTAGTGGTTCGGCCCAAACATATTTTGTAAAAGCATTTATTACAACTAAAATATATCTATTTGATTTATTAAATCTAGCATAAGGCTGCATTTCAACTAAATCACCTTGCCACAAGTCGTCTAAACCCTTTACAATCGTTCTTCTTCTCTGATAATTTTTTTCTAGCAGGTTTATGTAATTCTTCCACAATAGTTTCTTTTATATTTTCCTTCATGTTACTTTGTTCATACTAATCCATTTTGCTAAATATCTTACTTAAATAACAATTAATTATTTTTTCAACTTTTAATTTTATCCGCTATATCTTTGATTTTTTTAACATTATCGTCAACCTTTGCGAAATCCTCTCCAAATTTTTTTAAAGCTGTCGAATTTTCTGAAATCTTTACTTTCAATTCATTAACAACAGATTTCATACCAGCGAACTCATCTTTATTTGTTTTGTCAAATTCCTTGAACTTATAGTCTATAAGATCTTTAACAGCTTTGTCAAGTTCTTTGATTTTATTTTCAAAATTTTTAAACTTTTCGTCTGCATTGGTTACAATATTGGTTATTGTTTCTACCAGATCATTTTTTATTGTCGATATTTCCTCCTCTATTCTAGCTTTCAATTCTTTTTCAAGATTTTTTAACTGGTTTAATATATCATCATTTTTTCAATATCCAAATTTTCTTTTTTGCGTTCCTCAACTATAGTTTGCAATTTCACATTTAAATTTTGTATCTCTGCTGAAACTTTACCATCTACATTGGTTTTATATTCTGTTTCTAAATTATGTAATTTTGTCAAAACTTCTTCAATTTTTTCACTATTTTTTGTGATATTATCAAATTGTTGGTTATTTGAAATTTTCTCTATATTTCTGATTTGTTCCGTCAACAATATTATTTTTTTTGAGAAATCATCATTTATTTTTTTATAAGTTTCGTTAATTTTTTGTTCCAACGACTTAATATTTTCAGTATCATTTTTATGAACAATAAAATGAAGTTTTAAAGATCTATCAACTTTCTCAATATTTTTATTTATATCATCATGCACCTTCGTAAAATTTTCAACTTCCTGTGAAACTCTATTATTGAGCAAATCAGTAAAAGTTTGAAATTTCTTAACCATATTTTTATTAATATCATTTTCTACTTTTTCTGATGTAACACTAATTATTTCACTTTTCAGTTCTTGTCCTGCACTATCCAACGCTTCATATTTCTGTTTAATTATTTTTATGTCGTCTTCATGTTTTGAAATTTTTATAAATTGGTCTAGATGTTCCGGAATAATTTTATCTTCGAATATTTTCATCTTTTTTGCAACGTTCTGTATATCCTCATCATTGTCGCTAACTCTTTTATCAAGATTTTTGACGTCTGTTTTTAAATCGGATTGCAAATTTTCAATTATTTTGTTTTCAACATATTTTGTATCACTCTTAAAATCTTTAAATATTTTACTTTCAATATTTGAACTTATTGATTTTTCAATAGAAGGAATAAAAGAGTAAATGTAATGTTTTGAACTGTGAGATCCAAACTTATTAACCGCCATGTTATAAATGCATTAATTATTCTGAAACATATATTTATATGATAACATCAGCTTCTTTGAGTTCTTCTATAATGGAAATAATTTCATTATAGTGTCCCGTGTGACCTGCAAACATAGATGATACTAATAAACGCAATCTATCAACCAGTTCATTAACATCATTCCAATATACGTAGTCTGTATTAGGTTTATTAATTTTTAAACTTAAACTACCACCTTGTGTGGTTGGTTTATTAGATCTGGTTTGTCTAGGATTAGTTGCAAGCACACCTTGAAACAAATTCTGAAGGGGATTAATAGTTCTAGTTTTTGTGATGCCTTTTCTTTGTAAATATGGTCCTATTATTGTAATATACTTGTGTGAAGCGTTTCCTTGAACCTGCTCATCAGGATTGTAATTTCTGCGATATGCGTTAGTTCTTTTTAAAATATCCATATAATTATCGAGATCTTTTTGAGTGTAGCCTCTAGGTTCTTTTTTAAATAACAATTCATATAATCCGGTTGTTCCAGGATATTTTACTCCAGCCACTTGTATATCTTTACCAATAATGTGAACAGGTACTTGTGTTAAACCTAGATAAAATTTTTCATTTTCATAATCGTGAATTATTCCGTATTGATGATCAAATTTGTGTTCTGTGTCCCTTACACCACCATCAATATACTGACGAGGAAGATTATCAAATTGGTCCAACCAGGTAGTGTATGCTTCTGTATTAATGAAAGTATTTATTGTTTGTTTAGTTTGTTCTAATATATCAGAGAGATTGTGAGGTGTTGTCTCAGATCCTTGTGAAGATTTTGTTGTTTCTGCTACTGTGCTTATTCGAAGGAAAGATGGTCCTTGAGTTGTAGTTAGATCGCTATGAAAAAATGATGGAGTTTCATATGGAAGATTTGGAGTTTTTCCCGTTTTTTTGCCCTTTTGTGGAGTTGATGTGCTAGCAAAGATATTTCTCCCTGGTGTTGATATGTCAGCGAACGAATGTTTTGGCGGTGTTGATGATTCATAAAATTTTTTAATTGGAGATTGAAACTCTTCACTAATATCTCTTAGTTCACTTTTCTCAAGTGTTGACACTAGTTTTTGTAGTGGTTCTGTAATTGGTTTGTATGTTTCTTCCAGTTTAGCTTGAGTCTCAAATTCAGCATTTTTTAAACTTTGATATTTTTGTTTAACAGCCTTTCTTGATTTAACAAGTTCTCTCGCCAAACGTTCGTCCATAATTAAAATGTTACGAAGATTTAGTCTATTTTATAAATAAATATATGAGTCGAATCCTTTTCTATATCTCCCCATATTTATATTAGAATCTTTGTCTATTACCATAAATCCAAATTGATCTTTCCAACATAATAAGCATAATTCTTTAAATTTATTAAAAGACATATCAACATTAACATGATCGTCATAAATATGTTTTAAATTTGTGTTGTCTTGCTGAAATATAATAATTAAATTCGCATTATCACGTATCAGTTGCTTCGGAATGGATGAGTATGTTTGACATAAATAAAAAAACAATCAGTATTTTTATGTCTTCCGAAACAAAAATAATCCTTTACTATGGTTTGGTTACAACAAACTATATCATCAAATATTACTATAGAGTTTTGTTTAATATCTTGGGGTGAAATAATATTTTCTTCAGTGTCTGAAATTAAGAAACCTATTTCCCTAATCGGTTTAAAAAGTGTTTTTAAATATTCATATTTAGGCTGATATAATGACTTAGAATAGATATATAAATTCTCAAATCGTAAACCATTAGGATCTTCAATTAGACTAATGATAACATTAGTTTTTCCACATCCCGAAGGTCCTACTATTAAACCTCTTTTGCTACATCCCTCAAACAGTTTTCCATGTTTTCTAAAATTATTTGATAAAACATCACGATTTTTAATTTCTATTGAAAATGGTTGTTTTTCAATTCTCATTATATATAGTTGACTTTTATAACAATACTAGTCATTTGAGTTTGTACATTCTTAATATATATAATGTCTAAACCACATCGTAAACAACACTTTAATAAAATAAAACAACCTAAAAGAGGAAGGGGTTTTCTTAACACTTTAATAAATAAATTACCCTTTGAATTACATCTTCCGGGTTATAATTTTTGTGGACCAGGAACAAATTTAGAAAAGAGACTAATAAGAGGTGATAAAGGAATTAATCCATTAGATGAAACTTGCAAAGATCATGATATTTCTTATTCACAATCAAATTATATAAATACGAGACATTCGGCTGATAAGTTATTAGTTGAAAAGGCTTTGGCAAGGTTTAAGGCTCCCAAGGCTAGTTTTGGAGAAAAAACTTCTGCTTTAGGAATAACCGCAGCCATGAAAGTAAAAAGAAAATTAGGAATGGGACTTAAGAAAAGGAGAAAACCAATAAAAAAACGTCGTGTGGGAAGAGGAATGTCATTATCGAAAGCTATATCAAAAGCTAGAAAAGGAATTATGGGAAAACAATTTAAAAGTTTAAATGATAGTATCAAAACTGCTCTAAAATCAATAGGAAATCGTGGGAAGTTTGCAAATTCTAAGACCAGAGTAATACCTATTCCCAAGACTGGCGGGGTTTTACCACTCATACCAAATATTTGCTGGTTTATCTGCTTTGGGTGCTCTGGGAGGAGGAGCAGCTGGTATAGCAAAAGCTATAAATGATGCAAGATCCGCTAAAGAAAAGTTGTCTGAAGCCAAACGACATAATCAAATGATGGAATCAATTGCAATTGGAAAAAAAGGAAGTGGCTTGTTTTTGAAACCTTATAAAACAGGGTGTGGATTGTTTTTAAAACCATATTCAAAAAACTGCTAAATTATATACCTCGGAAACCGCTTACTAACTTTGATCTATTAGAGTATATTAAATTTTTTACAAATTCCTAATTTTCGAGGTGTATTTATGAGGAATAAATTACCTAAAAGGATTAAGACACATGAATGTGGCATTGTTAATCTGGATAGCTATAGTGGTAAAGGTACTCATTGGACAGCATATATAAAAAAAGGAAAAAAAAAAAAAAAATAATTTACTTCGATAGTTATGGTAATTTACGTCCCCCATCTGAGTTAAATTCATATTTTTATAGTGACAATAATAAAAATATTATAACATACAATTATAACAAACATCAAACTTTTAACCAAACAAATTGTGGTCAACTTTGTTTAAAATTTCTTTATAATAACATATAATTAATAATCTTACTTCAGTCTCTACAAGAAAATTCAAGGGATATGTCATATAGTTTGGTTATTACTGGTAATTCTCCTAGTTTAACGGTAGAATTTAATCCTGCTATATATTTAGAAGAAGATGCCGAGTATGTTGTTGGACTAGTAAATTTTGAAACATTTAATGCAATACCAAATATTGACGCGTTTAATAATAGAATGATTTTCGATAATAATTATGTATTTTTGATACCTGAAGGAAGCTATGAATTGGATGATATAAATAAATA